>CM021763.1:34206922-34274835 GCA_011075105.1 Heteronetta atricapilla | reverse complement strand
GGGGGGGGGGCTATCTACCTGTGCCACTCAGCAATGCATATGCAAGCAGCGCAGCCATGGCAGTGCCACAAGCGATCTCTCAAGGAGTTCCCTGGGGATCTGGACTCTCAGTGGAACATTTCAGAAAACAGGATCCTTTGCAGTCTTCGAATTCATCTGTCCTGGTTCCTACCTCAAGGTTTTGCTGGGGCGTGCTGGGGTGTGCAGAGTGAATGGTGTGCAGGGTGAATGATGTCCCATCAGCCTCAATCCCAGAGCACTGGTAAAAATAAAAATGACATGTGAGGGTGGGGGGGGGGAGGGGGAAAGTAGGGTGGGAAGCAGGCAGGGAGGAGAAATGCAATGAATTAATTTGTCTTTGGGAGCTTTGCCCACTGTTCATAGAGACAGTAAGGAAGTTAGAGGAAAGAATGCTGCAGAGATCAGTTTGACTGAAACCCAGGGGAGTGTGAGTACATGGGAGCCAGGAAGACAGTCAGAAACAATCTTCCAAATCAGTAAATGCAAAGGGCAGCAGAATGCTGACCTTCTACTGTAACCAATGTCAGCTGTAAGCTGTAGCTTCATGCTATTAATTACAACTGAGCATACTTCTGGAGTGTTTCTGGTGTGTTTCTTCTGTTGGCATTAAAATTCCCTACTTTCCTCTCCCTCCTGCTCCACCCCAGTCCAGTCCTCACCTCCTGAAACAACATGAAGTTTCAAACTACACCCAGATGGGAAAAAAAAAAAAAAAGAAAAAAAAAAAGAAGAAAAAGTAATGGCTCTGGAAGGGAAAAAGTTGTTTGTACATTTTGTGGGTTTTAGGGTCTTCTAAGAAATTTCCAGTGCAGACTACCTCCAAATGCAAATCCTTTATTAATGAATGCAAACTTTATAATATCAGTGTTAATGTTATGTTGTTGCAGAAAGCATTAAATCACTAACCAGTCAACAAAATATTGGACAATTCCTTCTTGAGTAATTTGTAGCTCAGAGAGCACTAATGAGCCAAATGCCTTAGATACAATGATAAGCAACCTGTATTTTTAACACATTCAATCACGACCAAAGTTCAGTCTGAGGTTTTGGGTTAGAGTTGTACCTAAACCACCCCCTTTGCTATAAATAACTCTGCATTTTAGTGATGTTTCATGTAGGTTTGGATCTGACTTTGGGTTTTGGACACTTTCCAAATCTGGATTTTTGTCACATCATATATGTTGATTTGCTGGAAAAGCAGAGCATGTTACTTCTGTGAGCAGGCACGTTTAATGACACCTGCAAAGTATACAACATAGCAGCAGGTATATTTTTTTGTTTTAAATCATTCCAAGAGTCAGTAACACTGCTGAGAATCTGAGAAGGTGAGGAAAAAATCTGATTGTACTAATGGACGAACTTTAGAATAAATAACATTTACACAGCGACATAGCTGGAGAATGTTTGGTCTTCCAATTAAACTTCTAAAAGTACTAGTTGCTTTACAGGAACAGGATGTATGCCAGTCTGTTCTACATCCTGCTGAGAGGTAAAGAGATTCTGATTTTAATGAATATGAAGACTACATATCTGTCAACATACTTTTGAAATAAATTCCAGAATGTAAATTTGCATAAATTCAGAGGTAAGCCATGGGGAACTTGTTTTTATATTCATTTTAATATTCAGGAAAAAGGAAAAAACAGGGTAGGGAAGGCTTTGCCATGTCATGTTTCCACTTTGGAATACATTATGTTTGACAGCTGCCTCTTACTGATTCTGATACTCAACCTGAGTTAAAATATCCAGTTTCTTTGGTTTTGCACATTAGAGATATAAAATAAAAGTCAGTTCATTTTGAGCTCAATCTAAGACTTTGGAGGTCTGACACTTTTAAAGTTCTCAGTGCTTGTTTCTTTATTTGGTCTTACAGTCATGAAGCACATGTGAAGAATCTTTCTCAGGACATGATGGTCCTTAACTATTTTGAGCTGGAAGAAAGACATATTGTTTTGCCACTTCAACAAGATGATACTGATGTACTTGTTTATAAAGTATTCGTTTATTTATTTATTTATCTCGGGTGGCTTGCTTTTTACTCTAGCAAAAGAACCTCTTGAGTCTAAAATCCACCACATAGTTTTTGTATCTCTATTTTTCTACCCACAAGCTGCTGCTCTTAAAAGACATCAAAAAGAAAAATGACAAAAATAATATGCAGTTTCTTTGGTCTTCCTCTATATGAAGCCACCTGGGGAAGTGTATATACAATCTAAAATGACATGACAACTTCATTAAGTGAAGTTGTTAATATTCCTTTAAAAGATTTACTTCTGTCAGTTTTGTTATTTTGTTGTTGTTTGTTTGTTTTGTTTGTGAGTTTAGTGTGGACAAATCATTCTCTTACTGTACATAAAATGTCTCTATACAGAGCTGACATGAAGAAAATTAGTAGATAGTTCTGGGAAACCTGACTGAGGAAGCCAAAACCCACCAGTCTGCTGGGAACAGATTTAGAGTTGGCGCGCCTGTTAGCAGTACCTCAAAGCTGCACTACCCCCAATAGCTGGACAGGCAAGATGTACACACTCCCCTTTCCTTCTTGGCTGGTTTAATGTGGAGGGTTTGTGGAGGGGTGTTTTTAATGGCAGGATTTCACATGGTAAGAACGCCATCCAGGAAACGAAATTTAGCATGTTGGCATTCACTGAAGGTGCTCAGCCCATCCTGACATATGAAAGCCTAACATGATCACAACGATGCTGTCTCTTACAATTTTATCATAAAGACTTTAACTAGTTTGTTGTTATGAATGTTTCTAGGGATACAAATCTCTTTTCCATGCTCTAAACCAAAGCTGAAAGTGGCAACTGACAATGATGTAAGTGTTCATTTTAGGTAGATTAGAGTCCCTCCTGACCAGCTCAAATAGTTTCCTGTACTGAACATTTAAAAAATAAAAAAATAAAAAAAAAATCCAGACCCCAAATCAAACTGAAGCTTCCTGCCCATGCTTGACATACTGTATTCAAACACGTAGTGGAAAGACCTGTTTACAAAAATGTTACACCTGCTGTTTGGTTTTATCACCCAGTTTATACCTACTGTGTAGATGTCATCAGCTTATTAGTCCATTGTACATAACCTGGGGTAGTGTTTTCACTCCTCACTACTTTCTTTTCTATCGTTTTTTTTTTTTATATATTTTTTTATGTTTTTTTTTTTTTTTTTTTTTTTTTTCCTTTTTGGGTATCAAGCAGTCTCAGCAGTATACATTGATAGGCAGCCATATATACATCTTAGATTTCTGATCAGGAAGAAATTCTTCCTTGCCAGTTCAGGTGCAAAAATCTGTGTAACCCCTTTTCACGTGGGTTTGATTCATTTCTGAATCTGTATTGCCTGTTTCTGCTGTTGGTCTCTAGGGGACTGCATACTGCATATAATGCTTTCCTTTCTGTGTACTGTTACATAGCAATCTCCAAATTCCAAGACACACTTTTTGATGTGTCTCTAGATAATTGAAATTGAAAAACTTTAAATTTTCTTTTGTTGTTCACGTAGTCATGATCTTTTTTGAAAGGCTCTTACTGTCATCAGATTGTGGTTCACAGAACAGCCTTTGAGAAAAATCCCAAATCTATTTTCTCCATTGCAGAAGACTAGAATTGGGATTGCTGAAGTGTATGACCTGCCTCCTGTACTTATCTGTTTGCTGATGTCTGGGATGCTCTTTCTTCACATCTATTAAGGGACAGTGCTGATACATCATGGGATGCAACAGAGTTTCTGGACAGGTTTATGAACACACCAATATATTCTGCTTTGCCAGCCTGCTTCTGTAAAGACAGATGATTACATAGATTATCTAGAATTTGGAACTGGTATGTGCCATAAAATACCTAAAAGAAGGAAAAAAATATTTAGGATCCAATGTATATGTTGAAATAATGTATGAAAGTGAGATTTCGCTTTATTTTTTTTCTACATTTTTTAAAGTTATTCATCTATTTTGTTTAGAAGAGTTTTGAAAACAAAATCCTTTTGCATAGGTGTATGCTTGTGTGTTCACAGGATATTAGAATCACAGAATCATAGAACCATTAAGGTTGGAAAAGACCTCCAAGATTATTTATCTGGTCCAAACATTCCCCTACTGTCACCCACTAAACAATGCCCCTAAGCACCACATCCAACCTTTCCTTGAACAGCCCCAGGGACAGTGATGCCACTACTTCCCTGGGCAACCCGTTCCAATGCCAGACTGCTCTTTCTGAGAAGAAATGTCTCCTCATTTCCAACCTGAACCTCTGGTACAACTTGAGACTTCCTCAAGTTGTTCCTTCCTCAACTTTTGCCCACCCCCATCCTGCTGGCTCTGGGGGAGGGGGTTGGGAGGGTCCTGATGCTGTGCCAGCACTGCTCAGCAGCAGACACAACACTGGTGTGATACCATTGCTGTTCTAGCTACAAGTGCAGAGCACAGCACTGTGCAGGGAAAGTTAATTCCATCCCAGCAACACCCAGCATACCCTGAGCTCCGCACAACTTCATTTCAGGTAGTTTTAGAGAGCAATATTGTTAGGAAGATATATAGTTAAGGCTCAGTTTTTAGCCAGAAAATCATTGGTTACTGCTCATTGCATTCTTTCTGTTGACTAAATCAATAAACATTCAAACAGATGAGGTCAGAATTGATCCATTTACAAAGAGATTCATTTTGTGTATCCTTATTGTAATACTAGTAAGGTCAGTCAATTAGATTTTTTTACGTAACATATCTATCCCTGAAACGGAAAGAAAAACTGTTTCCTTAATATCAGATTTTTTTTTTTTTTCTTTTGATGGAAACTGTTGAAATAGATTATTTAGATTCTCAGCCAGTGTCAGCTATTGTCCAATATTACAACACCATCATTATCATGATTGGCTATACTTGAAGACAAATGTCTTGATGTTTCTGAACAGAGATTTTTCAATTTGCATTGCATTTAAAATTATCAACTGATTTTTTTCTGATTTAGAATGCAAGCATATTTGGGCATATTGGAATCTTGAGTGGAATGAAACTGCTTTTGTTAGTTCCCCTAACAGTGCAAATCCTGGACTGGGACGACTGGCAGCCTCTCACTTTGAAAGGTACCATCACAACCCTTGGAATGTTTGAACAATCTACTGTTACAAATAAGCACTTGGATCTATCACACACGCACTGATGTCAAGCTCTGTCTCATCATGCTGTCTGACAGCTGTAATGCCACCCCACTCACACTCTTGATTTGCATAGTGCCTTAGGGATATTGAACTAGAGTAAGCCAGGTATGTCCATTGATTTACATGTGTATAACTGGATAGCAATGCGTGTCTTTTGTTGCTGCCATTTTTACAATATGCTGCAGGCTAAATAGATGGAAATGACAGAAGAATTTATAATAGGTTGTGATGGAAGTCTTCAGACATCTGCAACAATACTGCTATATTTCAAGTGACTCTGTTTCCTAGAAAACTTTTCAGAGTGCTTTGACCATTCTCTGCTTCTCAGGAGGTGGGAATGCTGAGACAGGATGAATTTTCACTTGAATAGTAACATGTCTGATAAGATCAAAGGCTTTGTGGCAGCCCCTTTTAGGGGAATCTGTGGTTTACAGTATTAATGTGTCATAAATAACATGACATTAGTGGGTCAGCAAGAAGGAAACCCAAAACAGCTATGAGGGCAACATGTACTACACAGTTGTTAACTTGAATTTTTGGCATGCAGATCTAACCTGAACTGTCACCTCAGATTGCAAACAGCCAAGCCTTATCTGAAACACCAGAACTCCACTGTTTATTCTCTTGATCTGTTTTGGCTCATGGATATGTCACTTAGCCTAAAACTTCCCAGGATTTTTCCCTATCCTTTTGGCAATTCCTTCTGGAAAAAAATATGGAAAGTGACCCAGACAATCATCACCATTTGAGGGACAGTTATTAATCAGTACTTCCTAGCAAAGAAAAGCTTGGACCCTAACCTCCACACCAATCCATATAGCTTAAACTAACAAATCTCCAGATGTGTTTGAGTGTTTTCTAGATGGCTGATACAGAAAAAGGTAGCAGCCCAATGCAGACTTTTTCTTTGTCATTCATAAGAGATGCCAGTTGGCATGAATATAAGGCAAGTTTTATAAATCCTACTTCTAGGAACCACACTTGCCATTCTTAATTGGCACTTATTGAAAGTTATCTTTTAACCAGTTAAATATATTTGATGATTGCTGCAGCACCTGAAGAAGTCATCTACATTTTTGGCTTAGATTTGGGATTTACCTCCACAGTTAAAGCCTTAGGTTGTAAGAGAGATTGTTATCATCTACAGTAGGAAGTCAGAGAAGAGCTATATGACAGGGTAGAGTATGGGAGAGGGTAGAGGAGGTGTAGAATATTGGTCTGAGGAAATGCCACCTCAGGGTGGGTTGCAAATGGGTTGCAAAGCAGAGGTTAGTGGCTCTGAATGACACGAAGACGTACCTTGCAGCACAGTATAAGGCAAGTCATATCTTCCCACTCTACTCAGCGGTAGTGCGGCCTCACCTTGAGTACTGAGTGCAGTTTTGGGCACCACACTATAAGAAAGATAAAAAACTCTTAGTGTCCAAAGAAGAGCTACAAAGATGGTGAAAGGTCTGGAGGGGAAGACATATGAAGAGAAGCTGAAGTCCTCCTTGGTTTGTCCATCCCAAAGCAGAGCAGGCTGAGGGGAGGCCCCATGGTGGCCTGCAGCTCCCTCACGAGGGGAGCGGAGGGGCAGGCGCTGAGCTCTGCTCTCTGGGGACAGCGACAGGACCCGAGGGAATGGCACAGAGCTGGGACAGGGGAGGGTCAGGCTGGATGTTAGGAAAAGGTTCTTCACCCAGAGGGTGGTCAGGCACTGGGACAAGCTCTTCAGGGAAGTCATCACAGCACCAAACTTGCTGGAGTTCAAGAAGCATTTGGACAATGCTGTCCAAATCAGGTCTGATTTTTTGGGTGGTACTTTGGACACCCAGGAGTTGGACTCGATGATTCTTGTGGGTCCCTTCCAGCTCAGGATATTCTATGATTCCGTTCTATGATTCCAACCAGGTGTGGAAGTCCAAAAACCATATTTGCATGGTGCTGTTCTGAGTTAATAAAATTTCTAGGTTTTCAATGTGATTAAAGTAGGTAAACACCTGCTTCTGACACTGGAAATAAGTCTGTGAAAAGGTTTTGAGTGAGGAGGCACTTCCAGGAGGATTTCTTACCTCTTGAGTGAATATTGGTTAATTTCAGTAATTGTCATATTGAACAGTACCAAAGAGCTGACTGCAGATAGGAAGTTGCATGAGTTCATTTGATGGAATAATTGAATGGTATATATGTGTTTTTTGTTGTTGTTTAAAGTTACCCACCATAAATGAAAATGAAACTATGTAGTTAACAATCCTAGAAAAATATTTTGGATAAATGCTATGGTAATTGCTTCTACATGGAAGGAGTTAAGTTGAAATATTTGTCTGTGAGATTTAGTTCTGGTAGCTTGTTCTAGAATAAAGTGGGAAGCTGAATTTGAAATCTTTTTCATTCTAAATTATCTAGGAAATAATTTGAGTATTAATTCTTCTACTAATCCTCTGTTGATTATACAGCTTTTGACTCTTGGGATTCAGACTTGTCCTTTGTACAGACTAGTTCTTCAATGTATTAAAATGCATAAATTTTTTCTTTCTGTCTTTGCATTTTCTTTATGTTCTCTACTCTTCTAGTCCTGTGGTACAGTCTACAGACTAAAGCCTACTACAGTCTAGGAATGGATAATAGAACTTTTTTCTCAGTTAAAAGTTTTCTTTTGTTGCGCTCTTTTTTCATCTCCTACTTCTGAACTGCGTAATTCCATACATTTGGGGGTAACTGTCATCAACTATTGCAAACGCAAACTAGCTCACATTTTCTTTTTCCTCCCTGTCCTCAGTTCAAGCTCAAATCTGGTATCAAACCAAAACAAGCACAACCTGGTTTACACCTCTCTAGTTTTCATAGGCAGTTAGTGAACAGCAGTCTAGCTCTGGAGGGTCATGCTTGCACATGACAACTTATACATGTCTTCCTGTTTAAAAAGACCACATTGACCAGTCTCCTGTTTCATCTTCACAAATGGACTTCTTGAGCAATCACAAAGGTTTTCAGAAACAATGCTTAGTTTCCTCTATCCTTACAAGTGGCTTTCTCTTCACTGTTCACAATGGTACACTGTGGAACCCCTAGATTCAATTCACCTTTAATTTGTATGATAATACATTTTAATATTTTCCAGCACAAAAGCTGGAAATAGCAACCCCACTTTCTGCAGAGTGCTGCACAATCTCAACTTTCACTTACGTTGTGCCTTTTATTTGGAAAGAATCAAACTGCTTTTCAGATTCTAGTGTTGCTTTGGGAGATAGCCTATGCCCATGTAGCCTTAGGAACTAATATTTACCACCACTAAAATGCAGACACCATCAGGATGGACTTTAATTGTGGGAAGGGTACTGCACTGACCATAGTGAGGGAAGGATGACTCTAAATGCAGAGCCCAACCATTACACTTCCACAAAGTGATGCCACGTTTTAAATTCATTTGGAAGAAAATGTGTCCTTTGTTTTATATATCTGACCATGGAAGGATAATATAAGCTTTCTAGAACTCATGTAATTTATCTTGAATGGAAGAAGGTGTATTATCATATCATATAGTATCATACTGATGAAGGTGTAAAAGTATATAGCCTTCTTCTATCAGTGACTATGAATGCATGGTCACTGAAAGTTCGGACTGTTAGATCATGCTGGTATCTGTGCAAGTGCTTATCTGTTCTCATGTTTGTCTAAATATCTGTGTGTAGATACAAGTATCTTTCAGTCTCCTGTAGTGCATGATAATGCACAATTTAGTTTTGCTCAGCGATGAATGGTTGAAGACACTTTTACACTTTTTTTTTTTTTTTTTTTTTTGAAAATAAGCTATATACAAGTACCTTTTGTACTACACCAGTTGCACTCCGTCTTTTCTTTTGTGTTTTGCACTCTATATTGCACAAACAATAACTATGGAATTCATACAGATCCAAGGCTCCCTTGAACAAAGAAACATCTTTGGTCAAGCTTTGTGTACTTTGTGTACCAGATTTCAGGGGAGCTTGGTATTTGCTGATACATTGCCCCCAGAGAATTAAGGCAGCTTTAACTATGAATTTATCTTTTTCTGACTACTGCACAGTTCTTGTCTCTCCACACAAATCTTATCCTGATGATACACAAACAGATGATCTTCTCATTCATCAGCCTTAGAGGTTTTGAGACTATTGTAATTTGGTTGTAGTATATTTGTAAACTGGAATGGGTATACTTTTGGCAAGAGTCTTACTAGTATTCCCCTTGGATTCATTGAATGACAGAACTGAAGTGCAAATATATTTTCATGATTTATATTAGTCCTCCTCACTGATGAAGCAAAGGGGATATAACCTATGCTTTGTTGTTGTTGTTTTTCCTTGTGAGCTGTTAAATGCAACACTTAATGCTTGACTATATTACCATATGTAGCTGAAATCCAGGTAATTGGTGTGAATATGATTAAAGAAATCCCTTACCCCTGAGGCTTCTGAATGAGTTTGTTTCATTTTACTGACTGATAAGGGTCGTCATATTTGATCTAACATCAAAAGCGTGAAGAGGAAAAACAGAATTAAACCACTTTTTTTTTTTCTTTTTGTTTTTCTTTTTTTCCCCCAAGGTTGAGTAGGAAATTTGTAAGTTATGTGAGATAAAACACCATGCCTCTTCACACTGTACTTATTGAGATGTGGAATTCTTGGGGGATTTTAAACAAAGAGCTGCCACCATAGGGGTTGACTGCTTCAATGGGTGGCCCAATTCCATGGAGAGCACATGGCCTATAGGTGAAACTGAACAGAGCAGAAATATAGAAATATTTAATGATTTATCTTAATTGCAAGACACATCCATTTTCAATGCTGGGCTGTGTTTTACAGTTATTTCTAAGCACTGTAAATTGTGCATGCAGGCATATCTTTGGAAGGCTGCAAAGAGAATTTAGAGATTTTCCCTCTTTACATTCACAAAAAGGAGAACATCTGTTTGTTTCTTCCTTGGCCACTATTTGAAACTGTGGTTAGGGATGGATGATAGCAGGATAATAACCATTTAAAGTATATGGGACAGATTCTCTCATGGTGCTACTTTGCATTGGTTTATCTGAGTAGAGGATCTAACTGTTATACTATTAAAAACATTGAAGGTAGAATAATTATCTAGCCTGATCAGCTCTGCCAGCTCTGAGCATGTACAGTAATGCTTCTGAAAAGAAAGCAAAACAAACAAGCATAAGAAGTAGTGAGGTTTTTAGTACAGGTACCTTGAAGTAGATGGTCTCCTAAAATAACTGTGACAAAACAGGCTGAATTCAAAAAAAAAAGACTGGGAGAAGTGACTCCTAATCTTGACTGCTGGTTCCTTGCTTTAATGTAATTATGTTTATGAGAAGAGGGCCTATAGGTTAAAACAAAAAAGACCCTCACTGAATTGCCCTGAAGGGTTTGTTGCAGTGATGATGACAGGACAAACAGGACATTGAGAAGGCTTAATTGAAGTCAACAGTGTAACAACAGTAGATAGCACAGTGGTTTAATGAAACTGAGGAGGTAAAATATGGGGAAGTGAAGAAGAGCATTTGGAGCAAATAGCATGAAGAAAAAAAAAAAAAAAAAGCCAGGCTAAAATAAGGAGAGGGTAGATGGGCAGGTGTAATTAGGCTGAAGAGGCAAGGGGAGCTGTGACAGGCTAGTCACTTTCTTTCATGGCTGAGGTGTTTTGCTTTGGTGACCTTTGCAGCCAGTCTTCATAGTTCTTTCCCAATGGGTTCCAGAAGAACAAAAGGATCTGTCCAAAATATGAAGCATTCTGGGGGATGAAGTTGAACCTTGCCTTGACTGTTTCCCATTTAATCTTCTTCTCTCCCTAATTTGGCTGTTGCTCCTTATAACTTGGCAGCTTATCTAATCATGAGTCTCAGTTTCTCCAGGTGTGAAAGCAGCTATCATCTGAAGATGAAAAGTGCTATAAAAACTCTCTATCATTCATGTTCTTGTCAGGCTTTGCAAAGAAACTAGTTTCTAGCTTGTCACCTTCCTGTGCTTGTTTTTCATAATCTCTTTAAAGAATCTGCTTCCTTTAAACTGTGCTCTGAGATGAGCTCTGGAGTAAGTTTTACAGAACTGAATGTGAGGATCACTCCACAGATGGAATGTTTTCAACATTTATTATTTGGAGGGGCTTCTCTGGCTATCAATGTGGTAAGTTTTAAGCTAGACTAATCAGTATGTGGTTGCTGCTCCGTCATCTAAGCTCATTTGAAACTGCACGACAATTCACATTAAGTAATTTTGAGATAGAGGGACAGTCCCAAAGTCTTTGTAAAGTTTTCAGTTAAATACTTGTAATTAGAAAATTATTTGATCTTCTGGCACAAAAACAAAGTGATAAAAAATATTTAGGTGAAAACTTGTGGCAAAGACTTTTAAACTACAAGAATTACATAAGCATTTGATCTCAATGCTGAACATGCCTATAATAAAATCCTAAGCTGATGCTTGAAGATTTCTGAATCTATCATTAATTTCACAGCTTTAAGCAAATCTACATTTCAAGGCTTTTACCTGGAAATATTTGACAAAACCTCTGTTCCCAGTGCAGGATCGCCTCACTGTTCCTTTGAACACAATCTTTGTGTAAGACAAGTTCCCCCACACCGACATTAAACTTAAAAACCCAAGAAAAAAAAGTAAGGGATAGTGATAGAGGAGTCACTTTGACTTCTACAATTGTTGAAATTCTCTCATTCCTTGATATTGGTACTTTTGCTAAATCACTACTTAAAATAAGCAAAAGCATGGATTGGGTTTGCCAGCTTGGATTATTTTGTCAGAGATTCAATATTTATTCTGCAGCATCACTACATTTATCTGTTTTCCCTTTGACTTATTCATTTTCTTGTAATGAATGTCAAGCTTATATCTTCCGGGGGTAAACTTTGGGCAAGTCAGCTCTCCCTGTTATTTATAAAAGTTTCTATTTTGCACTTCATCAAAAATGTGATTCAATCTCATTTTAGAAAGATCCTTCACAAACTCAGTTTCACTGTCCTCTTGATCCTTGGCTGACCTAGAAATGTTCTAGATTAAATTATCAATGGAATGTTTTAATATGGTATATAAGAAACTGAAGTCACCAACCATTACAAAGTGAGGACATCATTCAGGAGAAGCAATCAGTTGCATGACCTGTACATGTAAACCCCTCCTTTTCACCAGAGGTGTCTTGTGCTGACTATTCCCCATTTCTGTTATGGATATGGATAAACACCAGAGCTAAAAAGCGAACTCAAAATGTTCACAGTAGAACTAAGTTGAAAGCAATTTGGGACATGTTAACATGTATATGGAACTTGAGGATTCTTCACACTTTAGAAAAGGTATGTATACTTACAAAATACTTATGTATATATAAAAGTATTTTATATTAAGTTTGGGTGTTATTAAAATCACAGAAACAGATAATAGTTGAGATTGGAAGGGAGTTCTGAAGATTGTCTGAGCCAAACCATCTGCTCAAGCAGGACCACTATTCTTAGTAAAAGTCAGTTTATCTCATTCTCTATTGTTCCTCTCCTTTTCTTTTTTTTTTTTTTCTTTTTCTTTTTTTTTTTTTAATTGTAGTGCTTTCTTTTTCAAATATCTGATTTTCTTCAGAGTTTCCCAGTCTCTGAAGAAAAGCCTTGTCTCAATGACCCCAGACCTTATCTCATTGCATGATTTTTACCTGCTAACTCAAATCATAGCAGTTTTTATGAGAGGAAAATTTTATATGTGAAAAACTCAAAACTCCTATTAAATTTTATCAAGTATGTCCATCGTAAACCACACACTTAGCTGACTAATCCTTAAACTGTGGATGTTTATTATAAAGCATAAACCTCACTTCTTAGCTGGAAACTAGTTAATGCTTTAAAAAGAAATGCTTTGGTAACTTAGAAAAGAGAGAGACTTAAGTCTTGTGCATTATGTAGTTTATCTGAGATGTTGCCAATAGTCTTTAATTTTCTGGGATTGTGAAGCACACTTATCATCCATGACCTCCACTACACAGTCAGCAACTCAGAAATACAGCAGGTTTTGACATATAAGACATTCAAAAGTGACTTCTAGCTGGATTTATGTTGATGTCCATTTTAAGTCATTTACTCTGGGATAGCATCAGTAGTTTGATGGCATTGGTGCAGATGATATTAACAGTATCGTTTCAATACAGAAATAGGAGCTAGAACTGTTAAAAATAGCAACTGCTCCCTACCCACCCCCACCCCCTGCCTTTTTCTGTGTGACCTGACTTGGGTGGATAATCCATGCTTTTGAACAAGATACATTTTGTCTTCTGAGGTACATCTGGTGTTGACTGGACTTGCATGAGTAGCACAGTGTTTCATTAGTATTGTGTTGTTATTGGCATAGTGGCCATGTGCTACAGATCATTCTCTGCTCACACAGAAGCAGGGAAAAGATGACAAATTGCATTCTCTGGTAGAAGATGATGCTCAGCACCTTGTCTTTCATTCACTTTGTTTTCATTAGACACTGAAACATGACAGAGCATGAGTCACTTGCAGTGCTGTGAAACATGGGTGGCAGAGGCAAGACCAACCCAGACTCTGAGCACTTTCCCAGCATCCAGGAATATTGTGATTAAAGCCCTGGAGTGATTTACTGCAGTCAGAGAAAGGAAGAGAAGTATATTTGATTCGCTTTAAATAAATTGTTTTTCCATTTGAGCAAAGTTCATGAAACTGAGTCCTGAAGAGGTTACTTTTAAAAATATATATATATATATGTATATATATATTTACTGTAATTAATATAATTGCCATGTGGAGAAGGTCCACTAGTTACTATACAAACACAGTTCTTGAAGTAAGGTCTTACCATGCAAGAAACACAGAATCAGAAAAAAATGTTTCATTATTTTTATACTGTTAGTTTTCTGCAGAGACCTGAAAGTCTGCTGGAAATTGTAGATGTGTAGATAGTGAAAACTGATGTTGGTGATTTATGCCTTTGCTAAACACTCACAAGATATTTTTTTTTTTTTGGCTTGACATCCAAATAGTCAGCTTGACTGCTCTCTTATGGTAAAATTGAAGAGCAAGGCTTGACCTGAGGACTTTTTGTTTGTTTGTTTGTTTGTGTATGTGTTTTAAAATACTATTTCTCTTCAATATTTAATGGTCAGGCTTTTGTTTTATTTTATTTTTATTTTTTATTTGAAGCTGATCTGACTTGTTTTATTGTTTATTAATAGGCTGACATTGTATGCTTCAAAATCTCAGCATGTAGAAACATGATTTTAGGCTAGTGAACTAAAAAGAATCAATGTAAGGTTTTTATAGTAATTTTGTGTCCCTCTCTCCTCATAAAACAGCATCTCCAAGACTATAACTGAGCTGCCTCATACAGTTCCAGAGGCTTAAAGGTATCTGTCAGGAAAGCCGAGACCATGAACCCATAAATTGCCTTCTCTGGGGCTCTGTGCAGATGTAGCTTGTGCAGGACAGGCTGTGAGACTGGAGACACGGTCATGACAGCTTCCTGGTTACATCACCATAAGACAGCAATATAGTAATGGACTTTTTAAAAAATATGCTAGATTACTCTGGTGCTGCTCCTACCAAGTAGGCCATTAAAAAATACAGATTGAACTGTGGTATATGTACTGTATACTCATGTGACATGTAACATACTACAGACTACTCAGATTGACTTTACTGAAAACTTGAAGAAATTAAACTTAAAATACACATTCAGCTTCAGCATTGAACTAAAAATTATTCTGTTCTCCTCTTTTCATTTAATATAATCCTTCAAAGTGATAGCTGAAGTAGGCACACTGTAGCAATGGTGGGTATGTGAGTCAGTTCAAAGAACCAATGCATGTGTCCTCAACTCAGTTTCTTTTTTCCTGTTCCCCATCTCCCCTTTTTGATGGTTAGTACTTAAGTGTTAGACTGAACTTACATGGCATGAGAGAGTCTTGTGCAATTTGTAAACCAAGGATGTTGACTGTATGCAGAAAGCTGGAATAAATTTGCATTCATTGATACAGCTGAGTTTCTCATCAAACATAATGTTCTGTATTGTCCAATCATTAATTCTGAGCTGTAAAGTGCCAAAATATCTTTACTTACTTTAAACATAGCTGTAACATTTAGTCACAGCAGAACTGCTGCACAACTTTTGAAAGCTGTGTGTTTCCACAAAAAAAAAAAAAAAAAAAAAAAAAAAGAACCTAAATGACTACAGTTCAATTCACTGAAGGCTATTAATACCTCAGAACTTACTGTCCTAAAAGTGCCTGTCCCATTGGAAATATGATTCAGATGCCCTGAACTGAAGAAACATTTTCCTTTTTCCTGTGTAAAATATGAAACAAAAGACAACTGAAAAACACCTCATTAAATCAGTTCCTTTGTCCTTTTTTTTTTTTTGACAAAGTAAACTGCAAAGAAGCATGGCAATTTGCCTACATAGGTGGTCTATTTTATATGGTAACCTCACAGTGACCTCTGAGATACTTTGAAAGATACTTGATGAGTTCTGAGGAAAATCAACATGTTACGCAGTGAGAGATTTTAGGCTTTAGTCTGTTAGAGACCAAGTTTCCTAGCACAAGAGACTTCATACAGAAATCTTGCTTGTCTAGTTGTTCCCAAGCTAGGTGAATGTTTTAACCTGCATGTCCCTTCATCAGATCAGGCTTCTCTGTCAGGCTGTGTTCCCTAACCCCTTCAGGGAGGCACAAGTAATTTTTCATGATCAGTTGTAGGGAATTTATCTTGTCAATGTGTGTACAAGTGATCTTTAAATATATTCCCAGGGTATTTTCCAGAGGTACTTCTTTTCATGTTTCGTAGTCCTAGTACATTTTACCATCTTTTTCGTACTGGCTGAATATCTTTGTATAAACAGAGCCAGTGAGAAAACATAGATACACTGCGCCCCATCCTCTGCTCGTATAAATCATGTCCACTCTGCTGAAGCCACTAGAGACATACCAGCTTACTTCACAAGAGGAAACAGCCATGTGTTCTTTGTGACTTTCTTTTTTAGAAGTGTCTTTATAGAGTTGCAAATGTGTTTCATATCCTTGGTCTTGGGAGCAGAGCAAGCCAACACTTGAGTACATTACAGCATTTAAAATACAGTAATTTAACGATGCCCGTTAATCAGTCAGCTAACTCTGCATGGAAAGTCTTTACAAATGAGAAAATATAACTTTCATTTGTTACTGTTAGACTGAATTCCTTTTTTTTTTTTTTTTTTTAATAAATATAATTGGTCTCATTTTTTTCAGTGCCAAGTCAGAGCAGAGGCATTTTCCACCCTTTAAATCTTCCGAACTGTCACTACTCGTTGTCTGAGACAGTTGCGAGAGAGGAGCTGAACAGCTTCGGGGTTTAATGTGGTCACTGTGAAGGGCTGGGTCTGTCATTGCCCAGTGATGTAATTTCATTATTTTGTAACAAAATGGCTGTTCTGGAACAGCTTGCTTGCAGATTTTTTATATTCCTACTACTTATATAAGGAACCAATATTTGATCTGTTTAATTTTATCAGCAGATAGCAGAGAGAGGACAGAAATGCTCTTGCTTGAGTTGTTGCCACATGATTGAAACAGCCCACTTAGGGGTGAGCCAAGGATAGAAGCTCCAGTTTTTCATCAGTCTGACATACTTATAATTGATTAGCACACAGAAGTACTGTCAAATTGGCAATAAAAGGGAGAAAAAAAATATCCATGAAGGAGTAATTATGATTGTTTTCCTGAGACTTATTTAATAGGCTAGAGGGGACCATTAGATCATTCCAGCTCACCCTCAGTCCATCACAGGCCATTGCAATTTCATTTAGCTGTCTGTACATTCATCCATAAACTGTCAACTGGATTAAACAAGTCTGTGGTCAGAAAGCAGCAAAGATATCTAGAGAAGGAACAGGAAGGACCATGGTGCTACCAACACCTGGTGCTCCAGAGTCTGCATGGTACTGCATATGTAAGCTCTCTCCAGATAATCTCAGGAGATTAATGAAACTCTCTATTGTAAAATAAGGCTTAAAAATCCACACACACAGAGAAAAAAAGATCTGCCAGTCTTTGTGAATTTAACATGGCTAAGAAATTCCCTCCATACCTTTCAGAGCTGACAGTTGTGATGGAGCTATGGATGTGGCTCCATGCACATGGATGAAGATGTTCTAGCTGGGTGCCTGAGGTAAAGGCCCATACAGATTATTCCTTTTTAGTGTGTCTGCCAGGAAAAATGTGACTTTTACAAAACATTAGAAACAACAACACGTACCTGGATCTTCCTTCCTCCCCTCCTTCCTCTCCTCCTTCCTCCCCTCCTTCCTTCCCTCCTTCCTCCCCTCCTTCCTCCTTCCTTCCTTTCTCTTTTTGATGAGAATTAGTGTAACCTCCATAAGATGTGAGGAAAAGATCTGGAATAGTCCATTTGCACCCAACTGATGTTCCAGCCCGTACCTGTGACAACTCATACTACAGTTGGACTGCACAGAACTCCTATTTTATTAATATATACAATGTGAAAGACAGAAAACATGATTAGGATCTGAAAGCCTTGTGTGGGGAGTGTTAGATGCTCTAATTTGCAGTCAGGAACATTGAGTTTTCATGTCTCTGTCTTGTGTCAGTCCTTACTAACAGGGTCTTCCCACTGACAGGTTATGATCTTGCTTTTCTTTCTGACTGTTTCCAGCAGTCTACAAGTCATTCATTTGGGGCTGGAAGGACTGGTATTGCATGGGACAGAATAGTTACATACATAGAAATAAAAAGAACTGAAAGGAAAGAAATTGACCAAAATCCACAACATCTAGATTGCAGGAGTTGCAAATGGTTGTGTCCAATGCAAATATAAATAAATCCTCTTTGTAGACAACAGTGTAATGAGGCAGTGTCCACTCCTTATTGAGAAGGATTATATCATGCCTTATGCTGATAAAAGAAAACAGAAAATAAATAAATAAATTGGTATAACATGGCAAAGTAAAAAGTTGGCCAAGGTAAGGAGGAGCTCATGTGAGATTATCAGCCAGTGAGGTAAATCTTTAGTGACCCTTGTTTGAGCATTGCTTCTGTTTTCAGGCAGCAGTCACTGAGTGGCTTCACCACAGTGCTTTCATGGATATGGGATCAGATTGCCTTGCTTCCTCTTCTGCTAATCACATTTCATACTGCACTTACACTGATGCTTGTAGCTCCCTATACATGTGCTTCTCAGAAACAAGTCAACAGCATTAAGTTTTGCAACACCATTGCTTTCAGTGTCAGCTGCTTCACTATTTCATGTCATCGAAATCTGAGGTTTTGCTGATAAAATGTTTCCCCATGTAAGAATATATATATATACACACACACATATATGTATATATATATATATATATATATATGCTTGTATTATTCTGTGCAAAGCAAATGTACCTGCTATGCTAGGCTCAATATGACTCTTCACCCTCTAATGTGGCCACTAGGCAGCATTTTGAATGTTGGTTCTCAAAAGAACATAAAATACAAATTAATTAAGATGGCTATTTCTTATCAATAACCAAAAACTATTAAAATATCCCTAATGAGGATAAAATAGTTGCAGAATGTTCAAAGCTATGATAGCACTATGTAAGACTAATGAATAAATGCCAACTGATTACAAAGGACATAATTAACAGCTATGCAATTAATAACACTTCTTAATCTTTAAGTAAGGTTTAATAATCACTTGATAATTATTTAACATACAATGACACTCAAATCTAAGTGAAGGGTTATGTTCCTAATTTGATATCTGTGGCTTTAACCATGCTACTGGGAGTTGGGCAGCTGAAGCCTTGTTCTTTGCATTGAGGCTATATAATCTGAATAGAAACCTTAATTAAGTGTTACCACATGTATTTTGCTTGGCAGAGGAAGGAGAAAGACGAAGTACTGGATCTGAACAGAAGCCTCAAATCTACTGGCAAGTGAATATGTGTGTGTTCAGGGGAAGGAAGTGCTGTTATCCATGCTTGATTTCTCTTGTTGGAATGAGGTACAGCAACTAAGATTAGATATCTGCAGCTTGGGCCGGGCTTTTAAAAAATGCTGGGAGGTGAGGTAGGGAGAAAAAGAATGGGAAAGAAACAAAGTGATGTCAGCAGGTGACTTCAGTGCTATTTGGTTGCCTCTGTATTGCATCTTACCCATTCATTGCGGCTGTGAGTGGTTTCTGCTTGCACGCTGGATTTCCTTTTTCCACTCATTGAGATACTAAAAGCTCAGCAGTCATATAAACTGGGTGAATGTTATCCCCTTTCAATTAATGACTAGATATAACTTGAAGAAAGAATATAAAGACTAGCATCTTAATCTAAATATCTTTGTGCCTGTGAATCTTATTCCCATGCTTTGTTTACCAGTCTAAGCTTCAGTTTTGGTATAACCAGTAAAATAATGGGGTCATGGTTCAAGACAGTGAATATACTCCCTTATTATGCCAGAATATGTCAGCACTTCAAGTCTTGCTGCAGTCAACCAGCAGAGCATGGAAATATTCGATTCTTTACTGTTTCCTGCATTATCAGCTTGCCAACTCATCTTGATCTGATAGTCTCTATTACAAGTAGAAGAAGTATTGCAAAGTGTAGAATGAAAACCTTGACTTTCCAATTTCAATATAGGCTATGGTGATGAAATTTAAATTTGTAATGCCATTGCAGATGCTTTGTAATGCTTTGCAGATAAATACAGCACAACACAAAAGAAGGGATCCCAACAAACCTAGCACATCCAAACATTTTTTTTTCTAGATGTGTTCTCATCC
Source organism: Heteronetta atricapilla (assembly GCA_011075105.1). Lineage (NCBI taxonomy): Eukaryota > Metazoa > Chordata > Aves > Anseriformes > Anatidae > Heteronetta > Heteronetta atricapilla. Next base: position 34,254,887 of record CM021763.1, on the reverse strand, counting down.
TGTACACATTACAAAAAGCAATGTATAGATTCTACTCTGTTATTGTATTAATATACTATTGAAAATGTATGAGCTGAAAGTAAACAAGTGGATCAATGAATATGAATACATGTAAGATAAATTAACACTATTTTGTCTTTATCAGGTAAGGGATATCTTTTGATATCCCTTGTTGATCTTTTATAAAATAATAATAAAAAAATGCCAACTCATTGAAATAAAACAATGATTAATTTCTGAAGCATTCTTAGTCACATTGGATCTTGTGAGGACACAAAAACATACAGTAAAAACTTGTCATTGTTATGCACAGTGAAAAAGCTGTCATGGCATGAAATTACAGAATAGAATAATAAAAAAAATTTTTTTTTTTTTTTTTTTTTTTTTTTTTTTTCCCCAACAAGGAACAAAAACCTTATACTGGAATAAGAAAAGTTGTATTATGGAGGAAGTCATTTTATTAACCTCTTTCTCATTGTCAAAATTCCACTCAAATCCTTCTCCAAGTACTTTCTGTTTCAGCTTCCTGTTAAGTATTAAAAAAGAAAACCCAGCAAAACTATTGTTTTATGTAACAGAAGAGCTGCCAACAGCAAAAATGTGGAAAGTAGTTGAAATTAGCAAGTAGTCTTAGTACTTAAGAAAGAGTAATAAAAATACCTGACAGGAAATTGTTAAATTATTCCAGGTTAATAAGAAAGGCACACACTTTTAATTTTATTTCAGAAACTTTTGAATGAATGCTTTTAGAATTCTTACAGAAATAAACTTGGAAGCCCAATAAGTAATGGCAGAATATATTTCTTCTAAATATATTTTTATATAACATAGCAGATTACTATTATTATTATTTTGGTAAATCATTAACTGATAAAAGAACCACTTTGTATCATTATGATTTTTTTTTTTTTTTTTTTTTTTTTTTTTCAATTGGCCATTGCAGAAGTATTCATTTATAATGTCCCTCTATAACTTTTGGTCTGAAAATCTTGAAACATTTTGCGGATTAATTGAATCAATCTTCAGAGAGCAGTAATGGGACTAGTTTGCACAAGGTCACACAGCAGTCCTATATGAGCTAGCTCTCTGCTCATATTATCAGTTTTAGGCTCTGACCACTAGACAAGTTAATTAATGTTCAGTTCCCATATTGTTCTTGATATCAACATAATGATTGTGATTGACAATGAAACAAGCAAATATAAAAAAGTTTGATACTTTGCCATGTGGATTTTTAATAAGAATTATGTTATGAGGAATAGAATGTGAATTTAAATCAAGAAATGTTGTTTTAGAACATTGAAAGTGTCAAACAAACAAACAAAAAATATGCAAAATTCCTTATAACAATGTTCTTGCCTTGCACAAATATAATGCTTAATGTGCCAGTCATCACTGCGGTATACTCTTCTTGAAAGTATCGTAGGAGTTGTTTTTTCACAGGGGACAGCTGCTCTCAAACAATTTCAGAATTTCAGCAATATAGCAGATCCGTAAGGCTCTTTATTTATTTACTTACTTACTTATTTATTTATTTCCTACAGTCAGTTATTAGGGAAACATCAGAAAAAAATCTGGTCTTTAAATGTATTTGGCTTATGGTCTCCCTCTTGTAACATCCCAGACCAATAAGCTGCCTACAGTAAGATCTGAAGAAAGAAAAGATGTTTACAAATGCAACAGCACTGTCTTTCTTTCATTTGTTTATTGAAAGAGGATTGGACTGCAGATTAGCTAAATTAATACACCTGCTACATTTAGAGGGAGATTTAGAAGCAGCAGCTCAGAAACACATAACTACATTTTTTGAGTAAATATTTTTGAGTACTTGGCCTTAAATGATACATCGTTTGTCTCTTCTGATATCCAGGGCAACATGCAAGGCATAATTGTTTACTGAGACATCAGACATAACAGAAATTTAAGAGGCATATCATGCCCTAAAGGTTGGTTAACATTTGTGCCTTTTCAATCCTTTGGATTTTTGATAGTTAATGGTATTTAATTAGGGGATTGTTTGTTATTTGCAAATAGTTTTAATCCTTCAGATTAAATCCATAAAATCCACTTAATTAATGGATTGTTTGTTATTTGTGAGTTAGTTGGTATCTGTCCTAATTAATTTTGTTTTTAAGTGATTATTATGTCTGGAGGCTAGGGGATAGGTGCTTGCACCATAAATGGGAAACAATATAAGATGCTGGCTTTGGAATTTTTGGAATTGTATCTGAACTTCCTGAAACCTTGGGTTGGTTAGATTTTTCTTATGAGAAATAGGTTGGGCTGGGTCTAATGGAAGGCCTGAATATTCTCAGTGCTTGGTATGGTTCTGACAGACAGTTTTATATTCCAGCATACCCATTCTTAAAAAAGGTTCATATGTGTAAATTTATATTATTTCTATCATGGTCTTTCATTAGAAGACAGACTGAACTGATCTTCATGCTAGTTTTTAACTTTTTATTTATTTATTTATTTATTTTTATTCTAGTTGGGAATCTTGTTCTGAAGATGCCTAAAACATGGCAACTTTTAAATACTTTAACACCTACAGGTTACACTTCCAGTGTTCAGGGCAGTATTTCTGGCATTTCACAATGATTTTACAAAGAACAAGAAAGGCCAGGGCTGGAAGTGCAATGCTGAGAGTAGTAGTGGTAGTAGCGGGGGCCCATGTGAACCACATGAGGTTCAACAAGTCCAAGTGCAAGGAGCTGCAGCTGGGTTGGGACATTCCCAGACAGGAGCACAGACTAGAGAAGAACTCATTGAGAGCAGTCCTGCAGAGAAGGACTTGGGAGGGCCTGGGGGACAAAAATTTTGAAATGGCACTTGCAGCCCAGAAGACCAACTGCATCCTGGGCTGCATGAAGAGACGAGTGCCCAGCACGTGGAGGGAGGTGATTGTGTCTCTCTGTGAGGCCCTTGTGAGGCTGGACTTGGAGTATTGTGTCCAGGTCCGGAGCTTCCAGCACAAGAAGACCATGGACCTGTTAGAGTGGGTCCAGAGGAGGCCCACAAGGATAATCAGAGGAGTGGAGCACCTATGCTATGAAGACAGGCAGAAAGAGCTGGAGATGTTCAGCCTGGAGAAGAGAAGGCTCTGGTGAGACCTCATTGGGACCTTTCAGTACTTAGAGGGGACTTATTGAAAAGATTAGTGGCTTTTCACAAGTGCAGATGATGGGAGAAAGGGGAATGGTTTTAAACTAAAAGAGGGGAGATTAAATTAGATTAAATGTTAGGGGGAAATTCTTCACTCAGAGGGTGGTGAGACACTGGCACAGGTCGCCCAGAGAAGCTGTGGATGTCCCCCCCCCATCCATGGAGGTGCTCAAGGCCAGGTTGGATAAGGCCCTGAGCAACCTGGTCCGGTGAGTGGTGTCCCTGCCCATTGCAGGGCGGTTGGAACAAGGTGGTCTCTACTGTCCCTTCCAACCTAAACCATTCTGAGATATGGTTCTTCTGCAGGCAAGACAGGCCTCGTGGCAACACGCCACTCTCAGCATGTCCTGAGGCAGGCCCTGCCCTCCAGCAGGGCTCTGGCGCTACACTGCAGCATTAGCCCAGTGACAGCTGTTTCTGAAGTATCATTTGAAACTGTGGTAATCCTCCCAGTAACCTTTACTCTTTCACTGTTAACTGTGCATGTCTTCTTCCTGCGTGCAATCCAATGATGAAGCAAAGTGGCATTCTTGTTCTCTTGGTCTTGTAACTCTGGGAGCTCATGTGTGAGACATGTTTGTCCTGTCCTGGCATGTTTCTGAGGTGGTATTAATAATCATACCAGGGAAAAGAAGGGGTGACGTTATTAACATCATTAAATTAAAATGATTTGAAAAGGAAGCTTTCACATAACAATGAAAACAGGAAGTAAAAGAATGCAGAAAAATTTGAGGACATGCCTGAACTTTCCTAGGCAGAACTGTCATCCCACTCATCAGGTGGGAAGCAAAAAATTAAAGAATGTTCTTTGTTTCCAAATTGCACATTGGCAGCTTTGCTTTTAGATATGTTTCAATCTCCAGTTGTGTCTGGAAGTAATTTTTATTTTATTTTTTTTTCCATTCTAATGTTTAATTTTCCATAGCCGTGTAAGTAAATGTTTTTATGCTCAGTGTATACTTCAAATTTTAACTCCGGTAAGGTATTAAAAAAAAAAAAAGCCTGGCCAGAGGAATAGAAAAAAGTTCAAAGTTCAACTCATAATCATAAGCAGCCATCTCCCTCCCTCTCCTCCCTCACTCTCTCCTCCCTCCTTCTCTCCTCTCTTTCTGTCTTGCTTTCTTTTATTATTTTTATTATTATTTTTTAAAGAGGTCAGAATTAAATATCCAGTTTTTCTCTCTTCCTCTGGATGAGCTTTAATTTCATAATATGATGGTTTTATCCAGAGCTAACAACTTTGGTTTGGCGTAGAACTATATAATCTTAGAAAATACAAAGTAATAGCTTAAAAGCTTGGGCTATGAAAGAAAGGAATACTGCAGCTTAGTAAAAGCATATGTTGCTTGTGGGGACCTCACAACCACATTCAAATTCAGCTCTTGCCAAATCACGTTACATTGCTAGAGCTCCTTCTTTAAATTTCCCCAGTGAGGCTCATATGGCAGGATCTGTGTTCCTGCTATACAGTATTAAGGAGGTTTGTGGGTGTCTCTTCACCTCTTCCTTTATTTCTTTTATAAAATGATTATGCCATGTAGAAATTCGCAAGTCAAGATCTCAGTTCTCATTTTGTTCTTGATTTTTGTTTTTGTTTTTCTTTTTTTGACAGCATCATTTTTAACAATGCATTTTCTAAAAGACATAATAACATGGCAAAAACTTTGTCTCATATCCATACGATTTTCTCTTGAGACAACTCTGCTCTGGGAGCTGATGACTTTGTTTTATAGTGAGACACATGCAGTGTGTGGAGAGAATATTTGACTGCAACAGAGATTGAAATCTGAGTACAGCAGTCATGAGAGGGCTATATCTGAATAAAAGTACCTAAGTTTTGTTCAGAAAGCATTTATAAGTTTTTCAAAAGTTCTACTTAAAGATTTTTATGGGAATATTTTTCCACATTTTTTTTTCTTTTAGATGCAGGCTTATTAAAATGTAAGAAAAAATATATATAAAGGCTGTTATTTTTGTTTTCATAAGGAAAACCTGTAAAAAGAATATAAATATTTTTTTTTTTTTTTTTTTTTTTCAAGGAGACACAAAATATTCTGAAGAATTTTATTTTCCAGCGTGATTTTGTATACAGGATACTTTTATTCCACATTAGTATCAGGGGACATATAGGACAAATTTAACAGAAAGCTCAGTGAACAAATTCATACAAGCAGATCTAGAGCAGAGATACATTTGGCTCCATGTATGCTTTGTATAGGCACGTAATAGTATGTTGGAAGTAAAATAAAGTGGGCAATGAGAAGGTAATTCTGTTTGACGTGAGGCAACTTCAGAATGAAAACGTTTAAAACTTTGCAACATAAGCTTGATGTAATTACTTTTTTTTTCAGGGACCTCCACTTAAAATCAATGGAAGTTACATGCAACAAAACTCTATACCAGTCTGTGAACCCTCCTAAAGAATACTCGTGCAATGTTTTATAAGGTTTGGTATGATATTCACACAAGATCTACCTTAAGTGAGAATTTCTGTGTATCTGTTTCTTCAAGTGATATTTAAGGTGCTTGCTATCAAACTGCAGGCTTACATTCAGCTTCCTACCCCATCAATGGATGGCAGATTAGAAATATTGAAAATGACAAAATTAAATGTTTTCTGCAAAAACATACTGCAAATGCTTTTGTTCCTTTTATGGAAAATAAAGTGGAAAGAAGGACAGAAAAGGCCAAATATTTTTTGCAGACTTTCTGGGCTCCATCAGTCCCAGGGAAGGAATTTGATTTCGCCAACCAAAGAAAAGGCCAAAGCCATCCAGCTGCATATAGCTGACAACTTGTAAGTGTTCTGGATTTGCTGAGATAAAAATTACTTTGCAGCGATAACTTTCAATCAGTCCTATTAATTGGCTTTCTTTTTATTTAAAAGTGTAAAGGAGCATGTAAATTTGTAATTATGGTATGCGTCAACTTAAGAACTCTTCTGTGCAAAGATATACCAGCATTGGTAATGTTTTTATTTTGTCTCATCTTGGTAAAATTCAGGTACAGTGAAGTTCTTGGGAAACAATCAAAAGGGGACGTATTCAGAACATAGGGTGATTCACTGGATCATGTGGACTGGTGAGATATACAGAAAATTCTTTGAAAAATTCACATGGCTCCAGCTGTTACTAAGAATGAACGTTACTGTGGGACATTGGCCACAGGGCAGGAGTGGGAAAACCTCTCACTGTATAGTCTCTAATGCCACAAACTACGTGCTTGTCCATTTGTTGTGTTGGCAGTTTTGTATTTTTGATATTTCTGGAGGTGCAGTTATGGTAGTAAGATGAAATAAAATTCATTGTAAGAATTAAATCCACACCCTGTGTTAGACTAAGGTAGTAAGAATATATGTTTTCAGAAAGTAAAGTGGCACTTCGTATGGATTATGTTAAAAATCAGTCCAATTTCATTCAGATAATCAGTATATAAAGTAGTTTCACTTAAAGTTATTTATTCTTCTGGAGTTATTCCTGCTTCTTGCAGTGGTTGCCACCTTACATAAACTTTTGAAGGGGGATGAAATTTAAGGTCATCTGTTATGTGCAGCTTCCTCATTCATTAGTAAATGTTTCATAATCCCTATACCAAAGGAAAGCAGAAATGCATATATAGTCAAGAGTTACGAGGATGTTTAGTTACTTTACTGATCTCTTCTGTATCTGTAAACTTAATTAGAGACATCTCAGATTTTTACCAAAGATGAGTCAGTGACAAGCAAAGTGCCTATCCTGTATCAGTTTTGACTTCCTGAGACTTGCATTTGATGTCTTCAGTTAGAAAAGAAAACACCAGGCACACTATGAATACATATATATATGTATTCATATATATACATATATATATGTGTATATATATATATACTGCATATATATATATATATAAATATGCAGTATATGTTATGCAAGAATGAAATGGTTCATTTCTAATAACAGAAAGCTTCTTAGTGAGTCTAATATAAACTATGCTCTATTATATATATAAAAAAATAAGTTATAAAATTAGTAACAAGAAACACAAAATTCTCTCCCCACCCCACCCCCCGAGATTCCTGCGCTGGAAACTTAACCAGGACTGTGAAAGCCAAGCTTTGTCTTTCAAGTTTACTCTTATAGCCCAGATATTAAATGGTCTGCTGCTGTAGCTGAAATCTAAACACTAGACTTCACTAGAACATGTCTTACTCTTGTATCTAGATTGGCTGTGCAGAGGTCACAGGAGTACAAAAAAAAATGTAAAGTTAGTATCAGTTTATAGTGATAAGAAAATTAATCAGTCTAAAGTCAGAAAGCTTTCTAGGCAAAGATCTGTTCAATTACAAGATATTGTTTTAAATAGCTGTTATTCTAACCATAACCACACTTTCAACTTTCAATACTATATGCGGTTTAAAGAAATACTCAAATGACATGTATGTCCATACTAAGAACATAACTAATGTCAAAGGAAGATGCAATATGAGAGATGAATAGTGAATTGTTCCACATTCAACACTGGTGCTGTGGCTGACCCTGATTCCAGAGAAACTATTATTTCTCCTCCACAGAAAATACGCACACTGGTGCTTTTTCTTACACCTACAAAAAAAAAAAACAACAACAACAACAACAACAAAAACTATAGAAAAAACACTGCAAATAGCTGTGTTACAATGACCATATAAACATGGTTAACCATTAGCAAATCTGTTTTAATGCCTTGAGGTACAACTGATTAGAAAAATAGCAAAACATACTGGGAAAAATAATCTCTTTTGGAAGTTTTCAACTGACTTCCAAGTGATAATAGAAATATTTCAAATATGACTTCCTATCAGAGGTGGTGTGTTCTTGAGGTATTCACAGCTAGAGGAGTACACTTACCACCTAATGAAAACACACAATGCTCATTAATTTTAAGGTAAACAGGCTGTTTAAAAACTGTGATACCCTTATCATTTGCTAATAATTTCTTATAACATATGCCTGTTACTAAAAATATAAATGACAGAATCTGAGAAATGGTAAAGGATTTCAAATGAGAATTAAACACTACTTCTGATGTCCAGTGCAACTGTTCTTCAGTGCTTCTTGGAGATAGACTGATAGTCTTATAATCCTTTGAGGGGCAAAGCAGAATGAGCTCTTAAATATGCTGGAGAATAAACGCTGTGGGAGCATCAGCACAGGGGAAGTTTACTCCTGATGTCTGTCTGGATTGGTTGCACTTATTTATATACATATAGAAGAATCTAAATGTGTTTTATAATGATAGTCATAACAATGAGTGACTTTCTTTGCTGGGTAGGAAAGATGATATGTGCATGAATTCACAGAAAATGTCCAAAATATACACTTAAAGCTTAGACTTATTCAGTGGCTTTATTTCCATGAAGAATTGCAGTGCTCTCCACTGAACTTTGGAAGTTACTGACCACATTGAACTTGGCACAGAAAGACCACATAAGCACCTGCTTAACTTTTAAAACAGCTCCAAGCCACTATTGCTCTAATTTACATCCTGTTTAAGGGATTGGATACAGATCATCTGCAATCTTTGTAACAGGAGATGGTCTGAAGAAATAAGGGAGGAACTGGAACAAAGCCAAGGTGACTCTGGATGTTACCGCAGATAAGCAACATACTTCAGCCTTCCAACTGGCAGTCAGTTATAGAGAAAACCAGTTACTCTGCACTTGCAGAAGTCAGCTGCTGCTGGTTGAATGGTTTGATGTAGGGAAATAAAAATGACTGGATGCTTAGGCTTATGGATATGGGTATGGATATGGATATGTGAACAATTTGCAAAGAGCAGGGACATGTGGAGAGTAAGTTTTAGTATAAAGGATGAGAAAAGCTTGCAATTTGTTTTTATATTTTACCCAGCTGCTACAAAAACACCAGCATGTAGTAACACAGTGACCCTTATCTTAATGGGGTATCCTTTCTTCACTTGGACCTGTTTGGCATGCAGCCACAGAGTTCAACATTAAAACTGGATGGTCTCAGTGTACTTGTGCAAATACATGTAATCAAACATTGCATTTTTCAAGCTCATTCTAGCACAAAAATACAGATCTGTCACTTTGTACATAATCATCAGACTAAGCTTTTTACTTTTTAATCCTCAGAATGAATAAGTAAAAGCTGAAATGTCATCATAAAACTGTGGAGAATTTTGAAGGCTAGTTTCACTGGACTGGAGATCAATAAACTCAAATGTTTCAAAGGATTATTATATCAATTTATAATTAATTATATTTTCATTATTATAAATTATGAAATCAGTATTATTTCATATATGCTCAGTATGAAGGCTATTAATGTATTTATGACTATAGCTTCATCACTCTTTCTGTGTTATCTGTGACAAATTATTCTAGGCAGAAGAACATGTATTGAGTCTCAATATTAATAAAAGCTAATGTATTTGCATTAGCAATTTAAGCTTCATGGGAGTTGAAATAAGCTGAATATTTACTAGTTGATTAGTTTATTTAAAAAAAAAAATCTTATTTGCTTGGAATTATCAAAGAACTCTGCCTCAGATATTACAGAGTTACTATGTTTGCAGTCAAAGCTCATCATGACATTTCAGAGAAAAGGAGTTATTCTTTGGTTTTTGGACAAGAAGTGGAACCCAAAACCTCAAGCACTGGTACTTAGAGCTGTGTGCCTAATGGCAAGATTCTACAGACTGACGAGCACGAAACTGATGAGGTTTGTGGAAGTCTATAGAATGATCCTGGAAGATGGTAAAAAAAAATCAACACCACAATCCTAAGAAAAAAAAAAAATCCATTCTGTCCCCCACTTCATACAATTATGTTTTTAAAATATCTTGCCATTTTGCTTTTCTAGTCCAAGTGTATTGAAATGCTAATATTCACTCAGATTATTCATAGGCAAGGGTGTTTGTAGCTCTCCCAGAACAGCTCCCAGTGCAATTAACTTTGTCCAAGTAGGGATGCCAAAATCTGGCTGCTTATATGGCCTGTATGATATTTAAGTGAATTTGAAGTCAATCTGTATGTATTAATGCATATTAGACCATATAAAAATATTCCTGGTTGTTACTGTGGGTGAGATTTGGTTCTTGCACAATATATTGAAGTTCTTTTACAGAGAAGGTAGCATTGGATCTGTGCTTCACATGTTATTTATTTTTTTCTTCATTTTTCAAATGTCTTCGATAATATTGAATTGTCTTTGATAACATTGACATTCTTTTTGTTAAATACCAAACAGAATCTTCTATCACAGAGATTGCATTGAACAGAAAATAAAGAGTATGCTATAGATTTCAGATAAATCTTTGTATGGAAACTGTATGTGCAGGTAGCTTATGTTCACTGTGTCTACTGCAGATTGCAGAAAGTAAGAATGTTCAGCTGGAAAAACTGAGTTGTCTTTGAGTTACATATTTTAATTTGTGAAGTTTTACAAAGCAGTTGAATGATTGTTATGTGCTAGCAACTGAAATCACCAGCTAGCTTTGCACAGATTCCACTCCGTTTTCTGCCACGAGCCACGGATGTCAGCCCTCTATGAGTCACACCTGAAGGACTTGAAACAGATCTTTTGAGAAAAGTGGAAGATCTGTTCAAACTTGAACATGTAAAGGGGTAAGCATAAAAAATATTCCTTAATTTTCTTTAAGGTTTTGGAAAGTTTTGCTTTAACTTCTGAGATGAGAAATACATGTTTTAGTAGTCTTTGCATTGTTTGTCTGTTAAAGATTCTCACCTCTGTAGTTGTGCATATAAATGCAATCATTTCTTGACCACACACTGTAAATATTACATTTGTGCATGTGTGCTTATATATAATACAGCCTGAATTTGTTTTGCCTATAGTTTCAGTAGTGCTTTACTGAGCACAGGGCAGTTCTTCCAGAAGGGAAACAGCAGTAAGACTGAAATAAGAAGTGTTACACCCTTCACACCATCATGTGTAAAACTAAGTCCTGCCAAACAGTGCTCTGTATCTCTCTTGAGAATTATGCAACTGTCCAAAGTCTTTTTGAAAAAAAATCAAATTTTATGCCCTCATCTGAACTAAATAAAGTAGAAATGATCCATTTTAAGTAAGAAATGTCCCCGTATATAGTCTTCTTCCCAGTAAAAACAAACAAACAAAAACTTTACTGTAGATGTCTTGCTATTAATTCTTTGAACACAGATGTTTTGCACGCATATTAGGAACAGCAAACAGGTTAACTACCAACTCTGCTGATAAAGAGGGCAGTATCATCTCTCACTTTCAAAAATACTTAAATAAAAGATGCATAGGTTATCTCAAGGAAATTCCATGCATGCAATAGATAGAAAACTGAAATTTTAATGTAAAGACAAGGAGTAAGGTATATAAATCAAGTAGAGAAATAATCTGAAGTGAATATGGAGCTACTGTAATCTTTGCAAACTGATTACCTCTGGATTTACGTTCTGCCTGTGAAAAAAATCTTTTGACAATTAAGCTGAGCAGGTACTAGTAATTGACAGTGCGGAGCTCTGGTTACCACTAAGACAATATTCTGAACATAAATAAGCAGAAACAAATTTCAAAAAAATAATCTTTTTGTTATCACTAGTGCAGCCAAGTTATACCTATCTACTTTTTAACTTTTCTTTCTTTAGGAGTATGTGGTAAGTAAATAAAAATGAATAATATAAACACAAAATTCATAGGCTAGGCTTGCTCAAACAACCCTTACATTTGGATTTCACTTTAAATTTAATAGTAGGAATAACATTACCTTACCATCTCTCTCAGCCTGTGTTAGGATTGATTGTGATGCATTTTGTGCTTTAGGTATCATATTTGTTGATTATATATATATGTATATATATATATATTTAATTTTCAGGTTACAGTCATATATATATATGTGAGTGTAACCTTGAAGTTAAAGAAACAAAATATCTGGGGTATTGTTCAGCCCAAAGTGAAAATGTACATCATGAGCATCAAAAAATGTGCATTTTTGTGTTGTGTAAAGTGCCCCATGATAAAATCAAATTAACAACAAAATGAAAATGTGTTGTTTTACTTAATTTATCCATTCTGGTGATCTTTATTCAGATTGACAAAAGTTGAGAGTTAAGACCAGAAGCCCACTTCAGGGAGAATGTGAATGCAGAATGTCTTTCTGTCTGAAAAAAGTTCTTACTTTATTTTATTCCTAGAATTTTAGAATTCCAATATTGTGACCTAAAACATTTTTTTTTTTTTTTTTTTAAAAAAGGAACCTCTCCTGTTATATTAGAGGAATATATGTCATACCCTTGCGTGAGAAACAGAAATGCTTATAGATTTTCTGAGCTTACAACCAACTTCTATGATTTCAGCCATTCAATTGAACTTTTTGAGTAACTGGTGCTTAGCTATAGCTTCTTTGTAAGACTGGGTTTATTAATACATTTGAAAAGGCAGTTTAAAGACAAGCAACATTTAGATAAATAGTTGCACAGTCGTATGTTATTAGGAATGCATAAAGTAATAAAGAGACTGAAAACTGGATACAGTAATAGCTTGTAGATAAAAAAAAAGTCAGATTTTCTTCAATCTGCAGAAAAAAAAGAAAAATGTTTCTCTTTTAGAGTATACCTGGCAACTTCTACATAAAACCAATTTTTTTAGTCACTGTAATAAAATAGCTAACAGTAAGATTTATAACAGAAGCTGATGGTGAGCTTAAAGGGGAGCAACCTTAACTTCTGCTATCAGTTCTTTTCCTTTAACCTACACCCAGCCTGCAATCACATGAGCAATTCAACAAATCTGAGAGACATGAGACCTTGAGAGTTTGCTGGGAGAACTCCAGAATTCGTAAAGTTAAACCATGCCTCCCTCAACATGACTAACATATGGTCTTAACAAATTTCACCAATTCTGTATAAGCAGAACAGCTCCAGAAAATGTTTCTGTTATTCTTTCAGTTACTCTGTTCACTTTCAGCACAGCTATAAGTGTTGTTAGGATTTGGTTCTATAAGAATTGTTAGCAATTTTTATTTTTTTTATTTCTTTGTTAGAAATTATTATTTCTACAAAATAAGATCTTTTGGATTCAGTATTTTACTGCTAGATTTGCAGCACTACCTTCCCAAAATCAGCATCACACCTCTTTTTAGTGATGATAGGAAATCAAGTTTTCTCCATGTGACAGTGAGATATAATAATACACTATTGACTTTATTTCTCTTTTAAAATGTTTTCCGGTCATACAATTCTGTATCAACATTCACTGAAAAGCTAAAAAGCATTCACTAAAATTCTATTTAAACCTGAACTCTGTACAGTTCCAAAAGCTTTAACATACTGTAGCTAATCCATTTTTGTTTAGAGAGTTACAGTGCTTATGGAAAATGAGTCAGAAAGGCTGTTATACAATTGCTAGATTAAGTTGTTATATACGGTAGGATCTATTCTCTTGCACTGTCTTGAATAACCAGAATTACATCTTTGACTGTACATACCAGTAGTTCATAAAAGCACTTTTGTTTATTAACTTAAGTCCTTGCAGACAGCCTCTGGTTTTAAAAGCCATCTGGTGGCTGATAAGAAATATAAATTCTTATCTCTTTTCCTAAGGCCAGTGGATCGCAGCCAAATGGAGGATGAAAGCTCCAAAAATGCCACCATCTTGGTTGTAATCTCCTGTTCCATGAGGTCACTAGATCTGAGACTATCAATGCATTGAGCATGTGGGGGATGGGGATGGGAGAAGAGGTAACTAATTTTTTTCTTCATGCAACATTTTTCCCCTGCTTCTGTTCAGAATGGCATAGTTTAAAGTCAGGTGGAAACCTTACCATTTGCTGTACTATCGGATAAAGATTAAGCATACCTTCAGAATGAATGCAGGGTTCAAAAACAGCAGTTGGAGAATTAAAATATTCAGTCTCCACAAGTGTATTTTCTAACATTAGGTTGCAAAATGAACACAGATACACAATCTTCAGTCAAAGATAATTGTCCTCCACTAAGTTTAGATATCAGAATTCCTTTAGGTCCTATTTGTTTTCCTACATCCTAATTCATATTGTCACTAGTATGCATATGACACTAGCTGGTGTGTCAGAAATGAGGGACTTCTTAAACATTTTATTCACCAGATCTAAGAAAGCCACAGGGTTACACCATAAGATTAAATTCAGTAATATACAGCTCTGTAATAAATCTCAACAATCTCTGGGTGTGTTGTTCAAGCATTAAATGAAAATAAAAACTGCTTTCTAAGCAGAACATGTCTGTTTTGTCCTTTCAATACGTCTAATGATTAGTTGGAACAAGATAACATCTTTTGTTTCAAAAGATGGAAGTGTTAATGAAGATGAATACAGCAATTACGGTGAGCTGATATTTACAAGATGCCTAAGAAAAAATAGCTTTCTATATTCTTGGAGCTCTAAAGAAAAGCACAAGGTGTAGAGGAATCCAAACATTATTTTTCTGAATTCTGTATTTGCATCCCAGATGTTAACACAATTTTTGAGAAGCCTATGACTCAGTGCTGGAGGAAAATGTCTGTGTGGAACAAACTGACATTTTGTTTCTTTTTAGACAGTTTTCACATTGGCATCAAACAATCAGTAGTTCAGACTTTCAGTTCTTAGAAATCTCAGTTAAGCCATAACCTTTTTTTTTTTTTTTTTTTTTTTTTTTCCCCTGAAGTTTTTGCCTAGTGTCTGTTTAATATTAGCTTGTTCCAGGGTCACTGAAAGGGGATAGGAGATTTCTCACTATGGTCCCACTTACTGTGGGAGTGGTCTCTGGATCAGATCCTCTTCTGTATATCTTCTCCATTTACATCAACCACATCTGTCATAGCTCCTAAGTCTCCTCTTACTGTGTCTTTCCCTCATTTCCATCATCCTCTGTAATTTTGAATCCCTACCCTTTGATTTAAGCATAAAAGTTTTGGGAATTTTATGTTGTGGGTTTCTTAACTCTGTGCTCTGTTACATCTAGTTCCATTTCTAATCAAATTGAATCCAGTTGGTAAATGTAAAAACTAACTGCTGTAGCTTTTCAGTCTGGTGTTCTTCAGTGTCAACTTACATAATGAAAGAAAGTTTATAATTTGGTAGTGCAGGGTCTTGCCTTTGTTTCTTATAAGACTCTGTGCTAACCTGACCCTAATATTGATGAGGGTAAAAAATACTTGGTGTTTTCCTTAACTTCAGTTAGGGAAAATTTAAGTTCTGCATGCAGTAATCCTTCATTCTTCATACATCTCCAGACAGGTTACATGAATGTAAATGCAGTCTAATAATAGATCACATCAATTGCTTTGGCCACTTGAGTAAACAACTTTCACCAGTAGTACTTTTACATATGATCTTTCACAGAATCAGCTTCCAAGGTCAACAAAAATAATTGGAGATGAAGACACAGCATTGAGTGTTTTCATATTTTTCAGTACTTTGGGCATCCCTGCCTTTCAAACAACCCCAGCTACAGTTATTTTTATTGTTTACAGACCATCATTCCTTTGAATTAAGTGAAGTCCAAAGGCTGGTGATGAGATAGCAATTTGAATTAAATTTCTTTGCTTGGCCACTGGCTTTCTGTGCAACCTAGTTTCGCTGTGCTTCTATTCTCTCAAACACAATGGGCAAAACAACTGGAGAAATGACAGGGCAGAAGAGGAGGCCTCCAGCCCAGCCCCAGCCCAGAGCAGGCTCAGCCTGGGCTCAGGCCGGGCCACTCAGGGCTTCACCCAGCCGGGACATAAAACCCCCAGGGCGCAGAGCCCCAACCTCCCTGGGCCCCAGCTCCATGTCTGGGCTGTCCTGGTGGGGAAAAGGCTTCTCCTCATCTCCAGCCTGAGTCCCTCATGCCTCAGCCCATGCCCTGCCTCCTGCTCTCCTGCCAGGCACCGCTGAACAGAGCACAGCTGCATCTCCTCCGTCCCCTCCTGACGGTGCCAGGGCTTCTGGTGGGTGCCCCCACAGCCGCTCCTTCTCCCGGCAGAACTGGCCCCACTCCACAGCTTCGCCTCGCAGGGCAAGGCCTCCAGCACCAACATCTTGGTGCCTCCCCTCTCTCCTTCCAGTCCTCTCCACTTTGAAAAGGTACCATGACTATTAAAAAGAGGGAGGGGTTGGATGTTATGGTGATAACGGACATGTAATAGCTAGGATGGGGAGCATCTGCAAGACATTAAAGTAGAAGTAATGGCATGGTTATCATAGTCTTTATAGTCTCATGCTCCATAAAAGTGACCTCAATACTGACAGCTTGTTTAATTGTACTCTCTAGTGAAAGAGAAAAAGGGGCCATGTTTCTACTAAAACCTGTTCAAACAGATTTTATATTTGGTGTAGAGTAAGGATTTCTTCCTTCCTGTATCAGTGCTTTTCTTCAAGATGATGCAAGTACAGATAAAAAGTTTTATATATATATAAAAAAAAATAATAATAGTAATACTAGAGATGAGAGTTTGTTTTTATCCTCCCTAACTGTACCGTGCCTCATTAATATGTTTACCAACTGACCTTGCTTGACAACTAATTCCTTATGGTGAGTCATGTTTTTCCCTGACACATGAGCACTCAAAAAAAAAAAAAGGACAATGGGACAGTGCATATGCAGCACTCACATACCACACAAACCTTATTTCAAGTGTTTGGAGACATGGTACTGGACCTCTATGTGTGGGTTACTCTAACTCCCAGAGCGTAGGCCGACACACAAACCTTTCTGAGGGCCTTCCTCAGTTGCTGTCTCCGCCTTGCCCCACTGTAAAAGTTCTCCCCAGCAATGAAGCAGCCTACAGCCCCTTCCCTTCCTCTCCCACCCACAGACACAACAAACATTATGACAAGTTTGAGGAGATGTTTGTTTGCAGTGACTGGGTGTTTTTTGTTATGATGGAACCCTTTGCCATCTGGGTTTGGGCTCTGCAGTTAGGGTCTGGAGCTTTTCAGTGCTGGAGATGAAGAGTGAAGTGTAATTCATGTTGGATATTATGGCTAAAATGCAAACATTTTTCAGTTACATTTCAAGGAATTTGAGTTTAACCACAGACCCAGAGCACAACAGTGACAAAACTCTTTCCAGCTGCACTACTGTATGCAGTAACCCAACTGAGCAGAGCTTTGAGGGCCCTGTGACTGTTGTTCTCAACCTTGTGTTGGTGCTGGATGCCTGCCACTGGAAATAAAAATGCAGCTTTATCACTTGACTCCAAGAAAATTCTACCCTGGATCGTCGGGAACAGCGGCATGGTTCTAGTTCATGTTGTGGTGTCATCTCTGTAATGTGGTCATATACAGGCTCTCTTGGTGCTACTTTCTTTGCCTCCCTTCTCTCCATTCCCTATTTTCAACATCCTTCAAAGTTTTCCTCCTGGGCTTGAATACGCTTGCCAGCTGTTTTCATCATCTGCCTCTTACTAGGCTTCCTGTGATGAGGCAGATGTTTGCTCCTCTGTGGTTAGCCTCTACTAGTCCCAGTCACACCAAAGCTGAAAGCAGAGGGAGCTGATGTCCATCTCTAGGAAGTGTAGCCCCAATACTATTCATGAAGCTGAAAAAAAAAAGGAAGAAATCTTAAATGTGGCCTCATTAACAGAAATAGACCATGGCTGACATTTTGTATAAAGGAAAATTAGGACATACAAAGTCAGGAATTATAGTATAATGTGAAACTTTAATTAAGAACAGATACTGCAACATTCATAATAAAACTGTGAGAGTTGGCAAGGTTGGTTGGATTTATGCTACCAGCAGCTTATACCCTTCACAGCATAATAGTTCACAGCAGACAGTGAAGAAGCACAGATCAGGGCACACAGACTCCTGAAATGAAGCACTGAGAGGTTTCTTTCTATGGCTATGAGTACCAGATTGCAGGGGAAGATTTCTGGGCCTGATAGATTTTGTATGTGTGGGCAGGTGACTGATAGGAGACTGATATTCTGAGACAGAGAGGTTGCTTGAGAAAAGGTGAAATATAGAAAAAGAACAATTAAGAGATTAACTCACAGGCAGAAATCTTTCCACTGTAGTTTCAAAAAGAGCTCAGTGTTCAGCCTTGAATTCTATTTTCCCAGATTGCAAGAGATAGTTTGTAAACTGGGAGCACCAGAAAGTTATCCTGCAAGCACAGTTTATCAGTGAGTGTGTTTAGTATGATCCTTGTGTCTCATAACTTGACAGCTTACCTCTACTTCTGCTCTGATACATACTACCAAGTGCTATACTATGGAATGGTTTCTTTCAAAGCTGTCATCTATTTAAAGTGAGTTTTTCATTGGAAAGACAAGAACTTTTCTAGGTTCACTTTTAGTCCACATTTATGTCCTCAGGTTTCAAGTTTATTTAGAAACAGTCACACTAGCATAAATCATATTCCAAATTGACATAATAGACAATTGATGATGAACATGTAGGTGCATTCATTCAGTCAAAGAACAGGATCAGCCGTTGTTGTGTGTCCTAACAAATATAGCTGATGAGCTTGTGTTGAACTGCAAAAATAAAATTCAGCAGTAAACTCCTTTTCTCTCTCCTCATCTCCATAAGAAGTCTAAATTTATATTGTTTACATAGCTGGTTGAAAACTGTTCATTTAATCTGAGGAGTTTGGAAAACTTCTTAGTGATACTCTAGAGATAAGGGAGTTGGTTTATTTCATTCAGCTTTTAGTTTAGTGTCATCCATTCGATTTAGCAGAAATACTCATGTTTTACACTGGCCTCAAGTAACAGCTTGAAAGTTCTGACTTTTTAAATTATTATTATTATTATTTTTTTCTAGAAGCAATTCAGGCATCTGAATACTAATTCCTATAGCATCCAGCGTTTTAGTTTCTTTAGATTCAATATTGCAAATAATTTTCAACATGTCTGAAGTGCCTCACATATAAAGATACAAAAAAATATATTTTTTGCATTTTTGTTGCTGACCATAATGATTTGTTTTTATAGATTTTCACCTATCATTGTGCAAGAATATTTGCTCATATAAACAGATTATTCCTAACACAATATTTCTGAAATTCACAGTAGCCAGTAAAAAAATAGTCTGCCTAAAGGAAGCTGGGTAGAAGAAATTAATGAGAAAGGGAAAAAAAAATCAAGATTACTTTGGGCAATAGTGAATTATAGGCCTACTTAGGCATATGCACACAAGCTAGAGGATGAAACTTTTGTAATTTTTCAGCTCATTTAATCTGAAAGGCCCACATACTGAGTTACATAGCCAGAGTTAACATCTGCAGTTTGGTTGGTACATGCCTTTGGTGTTGGCATTAGCCCTGTGACCACAGTGGCTTCTATTGCTCAGCTATTTTAGTGGCTTGGCATCTTTCATATTCCCTCAGGCTCTATGGTAGAGCAAGCGGACACCCACACTGGATGCCAAGAGTCATCTTAATGAATGACATATTACGAGCCTTGTGAAAGTAATTTGCTTTGCTCCATGGCATAGTTGGCTAACTTCCTATTACTGAAGGTTCAGGCTAAATCCAGCATTAAAGCTATGCAAATTCTTGCCTTTTGGGCAACATATCACAGAAACAAGTCTTATTCAAAGTAATTCTTGCCTTTATTTGTTTTCTAAAAGGAATCTTAAATGTTACACTGACCAGGGGAACAGTTATCTACTATTCCATTTCATGGGTAATGAATTCACATCCAAAGACCTCGCATTTTTACAGCTAAGTATAACTTGTGTAAAATATACAACAAATATATTGATAAAATCTTGTTTTCTGTCCTACAGTTTGATGAGGACCACTACTAGCTGTCAGATCCTAACAGTTAAAGAGCTGAGAGCGCAAGGCAGGCAGCTCCCCTTCCTGCCAAGCAGCAGGGCAGAACAGCACTCATGTTCTCACTCTTTAGCCTTACTTTCCCTTTGTCTCTTCACAGAGCATCAACTGAATACAGTAACTCTGCTCCATGCACAAATACTCATCCTGTAGGCTTTCATTAGTTCCACAACTAAAAGAGATTAACATTTTTTGCTCCAGACACCTGTTTCAGTCACTTTGATGAAACATTCATCTTTTAGTTCTACTAGTTTTGTTTGAAAGAAAAAAGAAAAAAAAAGGAAAAAAAAAAAAAAGCCAACTCTTTTTCTTCCCCAAAACTCTTCTTGCTGCCTTTGCTCCCCAGTCCCTGTTTCTTCTGAAAAGCACATAGATCAGAAGGAAGGCTTTATGTGTGTAAAAGAAATTACTTTTTTTTTTTTTTTTTTCTGTCACAAACATTAGGTATGGAAACAGTTTATGTGGAAGGGCCAGTGGGGGCCTGGAGAGAAAAATGGGCTTTGATTTGACTGAAGTCTGAAGCTCTAAGAATAGTATTCAACACTGCTGCTTGTACACACAGTTCCCAGTCAGCTCATACTGCATGCATGTGAGGAATGCTGTGCTGTGTGTACATATGAAGCTAATTTAGTTGGGTAGTGAAAGTGTGAAGAAGTTCTGTGAGGCAAAGCTAGGACCTTCATCTTGTTCATTCCTGAGGGCATGGTACGAAAGTGTGCTGCACCCTTCAGGCAAAACTGTGCTCAGGCTACGACTTGAATGCAACATGATGCAAAAGACAGTCCTTTTCCTTTTACTTTGGAGTACACTAAATTTTAAACATCACAGAATTGCTATCCCACTGTTTCTTTAGAGGTGATTACTACAAGATTGTTGAAGCTCAGGCATGGTTAAAAATTCATTATTTCCTTGGTTGTGAAGGTTCCTTAACAGCACGCTCCCCTCTTCCCTGCCCCACAGCAGACTTTCTTAAGCACATTTATTCAAAATCATTCTGAATTATCCACCTTAATGGGAAAAGGATTTATCCTTGAACTTCTGAGCAGAGCAGTGTACAAGAATGGGGACCAAGAAAGGCACAGACTTAGCACCACCCGTGAAATAGTATGTGGAGTCCACATTTCTGCCATAAAAGGGTTAGAATGTTCTGAAGGAAGGACAGAAGTAGAAGTGACGTTGACCACAAGCTTCACAAAATAATCCTGATTCAGTCCTGTGGCACTCTTCTGGGATTCACTGATGATTATTCAGGTAATTAAGGTAAGGATTAATTCCTGAGGAAGGCGTTAATAGCCTTCAAGAACAACAGGAATTGATAGTGTTTGTGCCATGACTTTGGCTGCCAGCAAGAGCTTCAATACATAAAGTACTATCAAAAATTATTACATGCACCTTAATAAAATAGTTGGTGCACTCACTAAAGAATCCACAAATGGGCATTAGCAGGTCCAAAACTTACAAACAAATGCATGGTGGTGGAAGATAGACACTGCTTTCCTTGTATCTCCACATTATTACTTTTTTTTTTTTTTTTTTTTTCAGAAGAAAAATAGTATTGATTCAGCTTTCACCACTGTTATGCGATACAGCCATTTTTGAATATTGATTTAATAACATTACAAGGACCCATAAAATCAAAACCAAGTAAACATTAGTATTGCTGAAACCATTTTGTCCTCGGAGCTCATATAGCTCAGTTGTATCACTAATATACAAGTGTTTGAATGGAGACATATGGTCACCATCAGCTTGGATATTTAATTTTGAGATGACACTTCGATTAATCCATCTGAAAAGAGGAAAGCTACTATGTAACTGGTTGCAATTAGCCAACCACAATTTTCTTTAACCACTTCACTCTAAACCAAAAGCCAAAATGGCATTTTAGAATTACAGTATCACTCCCAGGCTTATATCTCTTGATGAATTCCCAAGGCTAAGATTCAAGTCATACTGTAAAATCAACCCTCAATTATACCTTTTAAGAAAGGAAGATCAGTGGCAGGTGGTGCCTGCTATAAAAGCCTCATTAAAAGACCTTCTGTTTGAATATCACAAAAGGGAGTCAACAGATGGAGGCACAGATCCACATGGTAGCTGTACCTCAAATGTGAGTTTCACCTGACACTTTGAGAACAGGAGAGTTGTGTGTTGTTTGTTTGTTTGTTTGTTTGTTTGTTTTCCCTAACTAATAAACAACTGAGGTTCAAGAGAGAATATATGAGGATTAATTGCACTTGATCACTAATCCATTGTAATGCCATATGCTAAAGGAGTTGTTCATTGTTAAGCCTAGAGACAGGTAGGGCCCCTCTGATAATGTAAACTGTCCCCATTTCCATGAAGTTAATTTAATTTCACCTCCTCACAGACCTCAGATTCCAGTAAAGATACTTAACTCTTCCTGCTTTGTCTCCTGATGCATTTTTGAATGGTAGCAAATCTGATATAGAAGTTAATGATGCTGAAACGTGCTGACTAATTGGAAAATGATTTTTCCTGGTGCTGCTTGCTGAAATGAGCACAATATTGAAAGAGTACTTACTATATTGTGTGTTCAGCCTGTTGGTTTGAAGAACCAGCTCTTCCTTCATCAGCCACACAGTTCAACTTTTCTCACCTCCTCCCCCTGCTAGTCCCAAAGCACATTTGAAGGATATGTGATTTACTAGATGAGAACAATTGGCAGGCCTAACCATGTGAGTAAAGTTTGTTATTAGAGGAGGCGTTGTCACCTTGTGCAGCCTTTGGAGTGGGAGGATTTTTTTCAGTGGCTTGGCTTTGGGATGGATCCAAACCATTAAGTGCCAAACAGTGTAACCAGAGCATTTTTTACAGTTCTGTTGTGTGTTTTGTGCTAAGCTACTTTAAAAATTGCCACCCACCAAGTCTGTCTCTTAAATCAAGGAAGTCATTCTCACTTAATATATAGCATGTGTATTTGTGAGAGGCAGAAGAAACTCAGATAGATGCATTCTGTGAAGATAAGAGTATTGAATTCACATACTTTTTACCAAGTGATATGTAGCATATAATTTCCCAGGAGGAAAAAAAAAAAAGTTAATGGGAAATCTTAGTAATGATTCTTGGCCAAAATATGTTTTAATACTAATCTAGTTCAATGGCTGGTCTGCTCAAATTGAAAGAATAAGAAATGAGTCAGGATTTTGATGTTTAATATATCATCTTCAGCTACCTTCAGAACACTACTCTATACTTACGAAATGCCTTCTAGTCCAGAAGGGACTACAAGTATGTTACCAGCTGTATGCACTTAAAGATTCATTCTACCACCACTGTAATGCAACCGTCTCTGAGGTGAAACACAGTGACTCCTCCATTCCAGAAAAAGCAAAACACTGTTTTTAGGAGGAGGAAGTGAAAAATAACTGTTCCAACTGCAGTTCCAAGGGAAATTATGTTGGCAGAGTATAATTACCCTTGTTGAAAGCTGGCCAGGACATTGGAGTTAACTTTCTCCATTCCTGAAATAGGTGTTGGGGGATTTTAGCAATCACAGGTGCTCAAGACCTTAAGTTTGTGTTGAGTTCAAAAGGCATTGGCTGATGGATGTGATAAAACTTTTTTTTTTTTTTTTTTTTTTTTTTTTTTAATAGAATGCTAAGTTACTCTGGATTTTCTGCTAATATCTGTACTGCTGGTTTCACCCTGCTGGGCAGCTAAATACCAACACAACCTCTCTATCATTCCTCCTCAAAGGAAGAGGAGAGAAAATATGATGCAGAGGGCTCAAGGGCTGAGATAATGACAAGGAGGTCAGTCAACAATTAACTGTCACGAGCAAAACAGAATCAGTATAGGCAGACTAATATAGTTTATTGCCTATCACTAGCAGAGTGAGAAACTAAAAACACCTTCCTCCCATCCACCCTATTCTATGTGCTCCCCCCAAGCAGCTCAGGGGAACAGGGAACAGAGGCTGTGGTCAGTCCCTGTCGCTTCATCTCTGCCGCTCCTTCACTGTCCATCTCTGCCCCTGTTCCCTGTGGGGTCCCTCCCATGGGATGACATCCTTCCCCAACTGAGCCTGCGGGGCTGCCCACAGGCAGCAGCTCTTCAGGAACTGCTCCGTACCACAGGGTCCATCCGCCAGGAGCAAACTGCTCCAGCATGGGTCCCCCCATGGGCGGCAGCTCCCCCCAGGGCCCCTGCTCCTACGTGGGCTCCTCTCCACGGGCTGCAGCTCCGGCCCGGGGCCTGCTCCTGCGGGGGCTCTCCATGGGCCGCAGCCTCCTCCAGGCCACATCCACCTGCTCCACCGGGGGCTCCTCCACGGGCTGCAGCGTGGAGATCTGCTCCGTGTGGGACCCATGGGCTGCAGGGGGACAGCCTGCTCCACCAGGAGCCTCTTCACAGTCCGCAGGGGAACTGCTGCTGCCTGCCTGGAGCACCTCCTGCTGCACTCACCTGGGGGCTGCAGGGCTGCTTCTCACTCTTCTCTCTCCCAGCTGCTGTTACACAGCAGTTTTTTTTTTTTCTTCCCTTTCTTAAGTCTGCTCCCACAAGGAGCAGACAGCAGGCACAAACAGCATTGCTTATTGTCTCGGCTCTGGCCAGCGTCAGGTCTCTTTTGGAGCTGTCTGGAACTGGCTCTTGCCTGACATGGGACAGCTTCTGGGCTGTGCTTACAGAGGCCACCCCTACAGCCCCTCCACTACCAAAACCTTGCCATATAAATCTGATGCAACAGCACATAGTGGAAGGCCAGGTGATGGCCCCTTGCTCCTACCAGTACCATGTCAGTGAGAATAATAACAGTAGCTGAGAACCTGTTCACCAATGAGACCAACAGGACCAAGTCCATCTAGTTTACCTCCAACAACTTACACATTTAATATTAATTTGGTTTCCTTGTATATGGAGATTTTGATAGCTTTTTAAAACATTACAGACTTGTAATTGTGATTCTCGCTGTCCTAAAGAAATTCTTTCTAGATAATTTTGTGTGAAATAGCAATACAACTTTTGTACATCACACCTGATTAAACAAAATGGTCGGGTTCAAGTTTGGTCTTTTCACTTCAAACTATGCTTTGTGGTCCTTGCTGTGTGGCAAGAACACCAACTCCTCCAGAACCCTGTATGATCAGTATCTTGGCATGCTTTCTAGCTCAGCATATCTACTTTTTACCCTGCTCCAGGTTTAGTAACCTCCCCAATAATACATTGACCCAGCCATTTTCTAAACTCCGTCCCTGAAGGCTAGGCTCTATCATGAGGAGAGATGGGCACTGGTTTCAAACTCAGAAGGGATGAGTAAATGTCAGCAAAGAAAAGAAATTTCTGACTTTCTCAACACATGGATCTTTCAGGAGTTCTGAGCATTCATTGGATGCTTCACAACCAGAACTGTTCACTGTTTTTATTTATTGACTTCTGTCTCTATTTAAGTTTCCTTTATTGAGAACATAGCCCACAGTGTAGGAACAAAGGAGGAAAAATTAAATGTGGTGACTGAAGATAAGAGTTATATAAGGTACAGTAGTCCCATATTCTCATTTGCTTTCTGTACTGTCTGTGCTTGGACTCTGCAATTTTGTGTTACGAATTAACACTAAGCTATTCCATGATCTCCATCATGTATAATACACACATGTGAGTCTTCGTAGATATATGTGTGTACCATCATATCTATCCACCCAGACAGATGGCTCTTCTTAATCACAGATGACTGCATCTGGCAGAATTATAACAAACAAATGATCTCCAAAACCAAAAACAGACCAATGACTGTGTTCATGAATAAAAGTGCTGAGTTCAATTTATTCTAGTTCAGTTTATTCCAGTTAAGTGGGGCATGTTATTCAAGAGAGTATAGACTATCCTTTGGTACCCAAGATTCAATTTTGAAAGTCATATAATATTAATGAGATTTCATCAAAAATAGGTGTAAGAACAAAGATGCACTGATTTTTATTAGGATTCATCTATCTAATATCTTTACAATTTAGTAATGAAGCACAAAGCATGATCTAGGTGACCAACTGTGCAGTGAAAAAGCAAGCACACATAGCTATGTGTGGTGAATGCATTCCTAGTTTGTCTTGTAGCTTTTGCTGTCTGAAAGTGAGATGGGGCATGGCATACTCTGGGTATTTTAAGAAATGTCTTTCTTGCAAACTGAATGCTCTGAAAAAACTTACTTAATCCTGCTTACAGCTGTTTACTAGTGCCCTTTCTGTCTGTTATAGCCCTGGAAAATGAAAAGTGTTTCAGAGAAATTGCAGGTGGCTACTACTTCTCTTCTAAATGATTGTGACATGCTAGAGATTTTTCTCAAATCACTAATCATACCTTCATATTTCTGGACTTTTCTGAGACTGAAGATATGAGGTGGTGTGGACCTGATGGTGATTCCAATTTTGTAGTTAGAAGGATTTTTAATAGTCATTATTGTAAACAAACTGTAGCACTGATGATAATTTTCACTAAATAGTGTCATTTTTTTTTTTTTCTATACAGAGTTCAAAATACACTTGACACATTGCCTCTTGTCCTGGGCACAGCTGAAAAAAAGCCTGGCTCCAGCCTCTTCGCATCCTCACTTCAGGTATTTGTACACATTGATAATGTCCCCTGAAGACTTATCTAGGCTGAAAAGTTCCAGCTTTCTGTCTTTTCTTGTAGTAGAAGTGTTTCAGTACCTTAACCATTTTTGTGGCCTTTTGTTGGGCTCTCTCCAGTATGTCCATGTTTGTCTTGTACTGGGGAGCCAAAAACTGGACATAGTACTCCAGGCATGGCCTCAGCAGTGCTGAGTAGAGAGGGGTAGGATCACATCCCTTGACAGGTCGACAGTGGCATCCCTTGACATAGGCTGCCTAATGCACCCCAGGATACCATTCACCTTCATAGCTACAAGGGCACACTGCTAGCTCAAGATCATGTTTGAACAGGATCTCCAGGTGATTTTCTGCTCATTTTCCCCCCAGCATGTGGCCCCCAGAATGTACTCATGCCTGAGGTTGTTCCTGACCAGGTGCAGGCCTTCGCACTTCTTCTTGATGACCTTCATGTGTTTCCTGTCATCACATTTCTCCTGCCTGTCATAGTGCCTCTGGATAGCATGACCCTCTGGCATACCAGCCATTCCTCCCAGTTTTGTATCAATTGCAATCTTGCTTAGGGTAAAATGCCTCATCATCCAGATCATTAATGAACATGTTAAACCAGACTACACCCAGTATTGATCTTAGGATTCAAAGCTAGTTATCGACCTCCAACTGGACTTTGTGCCACTGATCACCAGCCAGGGGTCAGGTCATTCAGCCTGTTTTTGATCCACCTCACAGCCTGCCCATACAATCCATACCTCAACAGCTTCCCTGTGAGGATCCTACAGGAGACAGTGTGAAATATCCTACTGAAGTCATGGAAGGCAGTATCCACTGCTCTCCCATCATCTAACAAGCCAGTTGTTACATAGAATGACACAGAATGGCTAAGGTTGGAACGGACCTCAGGAGGTTATCTGAGCCAACCACCCTGCTCAGACAGGACCACCTAGAGTCACTTGCCCAGAATCCTGTCCAGGTGGTTTTTGAAGATCTCAGTGGAGGAGGAGACTCCACAACCTCTCTGGGCAATGTGGTGGCAGTGCTCAGTCATCTGTGCAGTGAAGAAGTGTTGCCTGATGATCAAGGGTGTGCTGATATGGACTAAGATAGAGCTAATTTTCTTCCTAGAGGCTCGTATGGTGCTGTGTCTTGGATTTGTGATGAAAACAGTGTTAACAAACTCATGTTTTAGTTGTTGCTGAGCACTGCTTACACAGAGTCAAAGACTTTCCCATGTTTCACACTGCCCTGCCAGTGGGGAGGTTGAGGCTGCGCAAGAAGCTGAGAAGCAACACAGCTGGTCCCAAGTGACCAAAGGAATACCCCATTCTATACAGTGTCATGATCAGCAATAAAAGCTGGGAGGGAAGAAAGGTAGGGACAGGACATTCAGAGTGACAGTGTTTGTCTTCCCAAGAAACAGTTATGCATGATGAGCCCTACTTTCTTGATTATGGCTGAAAGTCTACCTGTTGATGGGAATTAATGCATGAATTCCTTGCTTTGATATGCTTGTGCATGTCACTTTTGCTTTACCTGTTAAACAGTCTTTATTTTAACCCACTAGTTTTCACACTTTTACTCTTCTGATTTTCTCCCCAGTACTACTCAAGAAGAGTAAGTGAGCTGCTATGTGGTGCTTAACTGCCTACCAGGGTTAAACCATGACAAGAGAGAGACTCCTGTTCTTCAGCATATGTCCATTGCCTCTTGTCCAGGGCACCGCTGAAAAGAGCCTGGCTCCGTCCTGTTTGCCTCCTCCTGTCAGTTATACATGTTGATAAGATCCCCCATGAGACTTCTCTTCTGCAGGTTGAAGAGTCCCAGCTCTGTCAAACCTTTCCCATATGAGACATGCTTCAGTCCTTTCAGCATCTTCAAAACCCTTTGCTTGACTCACTCCAGCATGTCCATATCTCTCTTTCCCTGGTGATCACAGAACTGTACGAACTACTCCAAGTGTGGTCTCAGCAGTACTGAGCAGAGAGAGGGGAAGGATCACCTCCATTGACCTGCTGCTAACACTTTGCCTTGTGCCCCCAGCATGTACTGATACCTGGAGCTGTTCCTCCGCAAATGAGGAGAGCCTTCACTGTAAAAGATTATCAAGTTTGTCAAGCAACATCAGAGATGCTGCCCTGAGTGTAAATATGGAGGAGGTAAATAAAAATATTTAAAGATGTTGGTTCCTGTGAAATTGTATTATTTTAAAATAACAGTAAAGATTAATGTGAGAGTTAAATTAATGATATTTAGAAGGGAGGTTACTTTGAAAAATGTTATGTTTCAGAAGTCAGATGAAACCTCCTTAAAGACCTATTAAATGATTTCCAATATTTTCCTTCACCAAACTGATGCAAGGACCTTGAGGATCGAGGAAGAGGTTACATTTAAACATAAAAGAGATGAATGTTTGATAGATACTTAATTATTTCTGCCTAATAGCATATCCTAAAAAAATGTATTAACCATATCAACTTTTCCTCGATAAAATGTAATCTGTAGCTAGATTATTACATTTAGTCTCTATTTCAGACTTGAGTCTATGCAGTTCTTTAACTCAAATGAGGAAATGCAATAGCTCAAGTGTTAAGTTAATTTTGCAGGGCATAGTGAACCTGGTGAAAAAGCTTTGATGTTCTCTTTCTCCATACCCATTTTTTGTTGTTGTTCTTTGTTTGTTTGTTTCTCAAAGAATCACAGAATTTCTAGGTTGGAAGAGACCTCAAGATCAACCTAAAACTCCCCTGGCACAACTTTAGCCCGTTCCCCCTCATCCTGTCACCAGGCACGTGGGAGAACAGACCAACCCCCACCTCGCTACAGTCTTCTTTGAGGTACCTGTAGAGAGCAATAAGGTCACCCCTGAGCCTCCTTTTCTCCAGGCTGAACAAGCCCAGCTCCCTCAGCTGCTCCTCATAGGACTTGTTCTCCAGGCCCCTCACCAGCTTCATCGCCCTTCTCAGGACTCGCTCATGCACCTCGATGTCCTTCTTGTAGCAAGGGGCCCAAAACTGAACACAGTACTTGAGGTGCGGCCTCACCAGAGCTGAGTACAGGGGGACGATCACCTCCCTGCCCTGCTGGTCACACTGTTTCTTATGCAAGCCAGGATGCTGTTGGCCTTCTTGGCCACTTGAGCACACTGCTGGCTCATATTCAGCTGACTGTCAACCATCACTCCCAGGTCCTTCTCTGCCTGGCAGCTCTC
Organism: Heteronetta atricapilla; assembly: GCA_011075105.1. Lineage (NCBI taxonomy): Eukaryota > Metazoa > Chordata > Aves > Anseriformes > Anatidae > Heteronetta > Heteronetta atricapilla. The sequence continues at coordinate 34,225,168 of CM021763.1, read as the reverse complement.
CAACCACTCATCTCCCAGTCTGTAGCTCTGCTTGGGGTTATTGTGCCCCAGGTGGAGGACCCGGCACTGGGCCTTGTTGAACTTCATGCAGTTGACCTCAGCCCATGGGTGCAGCCTATCCAGATTCTCCTGCAGAGCTTTCCTACCCTCGAGCAGATCGACACACGCACCTAACTTGGTGTCATCTGCAAACTTACTGAGGGTGCACTCAATGCCCTCATCCAGATCATCGATGAAGATATTAAAGAGGACCAGCCCCAGCACCGAGCCCTGGGGAACGCCACTAGTGACCGGCCTCCAACTGGATTTGACTCCGTTTACCACAACTCTTTGGGCCCGGCTATCCAGCCAGTTTCTAACCCAACGAAGCGTGCGCCAGTCCAAGCCAAGAGCAGCCAGTTTCTTGAGGAGAATGCTGTGGGAAACGGTGTCAAAAGCCTTGCTGAAGTCAAGGTAGACCACATCCACAGCCTTTCCCTCATCCACCCAGCACGTCACTTTGTCATAGAAGGAGATCAGATTCGTCAAGCAGGACCTGCCTTTCATAAACCCATGCTGACTGGGCCTGATCGCCTGCTTGCCCTGCAAGTGCTGCGTGATGACTCTCAAGATAATCTGCTCCATGAGCTTCCCTGGCACTGAGGTCAAACTGACAGGCCTGTAGTTTCCCGGGTCAGTCCTCCAGCCCTTCTTGTAGATGGGCATTGCATTTGCTAGCCGCCAGTCAACTGGGACCTCCCCCGATAGCCAGGACTGTTGACAAATGATGGTAAGCGGCTTGGCCAGCACCTCTGCCAGTTCTCTCAGTACCCTTGGGTGGATCCCATCTGGCCCCATCGACTTGTGCACATCCAAGTGCCGTACCAGGTCACCAACCATTTCTTCGTGGATAGTGAGGTCCACATCCTGCTCCCCATCCCCTTCCACCAGTTCAGGGTCCTGGGTATCCAGAGAACAACCGGTATTGCTGCTAAAGACTGAGGCGAAGAAGGCATTAAGCACCTTCACCGTTTCCTCATCTCTTGTAACTAAGTTTCCCCCTGCATCCACTAAAGGATGGAGATTCTCCTTAGCCCCCCTTTTCATGTTAATGTATTTATAAAACATTTTTTGTTATCTTTAAAGGCAGTAGCCTGATTGAGCTCCAGATGAGCTTTGGCCTTTTTAATTTTGTCCCTGCACAGCCTTGCAACATCCTTATAGTACTCCCTATTGGCCTGCCCACTTTTCCAAAGATTATAAACTCTCTTTTTTCTCCTAAGCTCAAGCCACAATTCTCTGTTCAGCCAGGCTGGTCTTCTTCCCCGCCAGCTCATCTTTGGGCACGTGGGGACAGACCATTCCTGCACCATTAAGATTTCCCTCTTGAAGAGTGCCCAGCCTTCCTGGACTCCTCTGCCCTTCAGAACTGCCTCCCAAGGGACTCTACCAACCAGTGTCCTCAGCAGCACAAAGTCAGCCCTCCGGAAGTCCAATTCAGCGGTTAAATCTAATACAGCAGTTAGTGACTCTCAATAAGAGTCACTGATAATTATTTTACCTCCATTAGAAAGAAGTTCATGACTTCCTTTTCCTTTTTGCAGTTAGTGTGTGAGTTGGATCACAAAATCACAGAATGGCCAAGGTTGGAAGGGACCTCTGAAGATCATCTAGTCCAACTCCCCTGCTGAGCAGGATCACCTAGAGCATGTAGCTCAGGATGGCATCCAGGCAGGTTTTGAATATCTCTGGAGGAGACTTTACAACCTCTCTGAGCAACCTGTTCCAGTGTTGTCACCCTCACAGTAAAGTGCCTCTTCGTATTCAGCCAGAAACTCCTGTGCTTCAGTTTGTGCCCATTGCCTCTTGTTCTCTTACTGAGCACAAATGAAAAGAGACTGGCTCCACCCTCTTGACACCCTCCCTGCAGATATTTATACACATTAATGAGGTCTCCCCTCAGTCTTCCCTTTTCCGGAATAAACATGCCCAATTCGCTCAGCCTGTCCTCGTACGACAGGTGCTCCAGTCCTCTAATCATCTTCGTAGCCCTCCTCTGGACTCACCACAGTATCTCCATGTCCCTCTTTTACTGGGGAGTCCAGAACTGGACACAACACTTCCGGTGTGGCCTCCCCAGGGCTTAGTAGAGGGGGAGGATCATTTCCCTGGATCTGCTGGCAACACTCTTCCAAATGCACCCCAGCATGCCGTTGGTCTTCTTGGCCACAGGGACACATTGCTGGCTTATGGTCAGCCTGCTGTCCACCAGGAAGGACTCCCAGATTCCTCTCTGCAGAGCTGCTCTCCTGAAGGACACCCCCCAGCCTGTACTGGTGCTTGGGGTTATTCCTCCCACGTGCAGGACCCTGCAATTGCCCATGTTTAACTGTATGAGATTCCTTTCAGCCCAACCCTCCAGCCTGTTGAAGTCCCCCTGAATGTCATCACAGGCCTCTATCAGCCACTCCTTTGAGCTTTGTGTTGTCAACAAACTTGCTGAGGGTGCACTCCATTCCATTGTCCAAGTTGTTGATGGGTAAGTTGAACAACACTGGACCCAGCACTGACCCCTGGGGGACACTGCTAGCTACAGGCCTCCAACTAGACCCCAAACCACCAAGCACAACCCTCTGAACTCTGTCGTCCAGCCAATTGCCAATCCACCTCACCGTCCTCTCATCTAGGCCACACTTCCTGAGCTTGTCTAGGAGGATGTTATGGGAGACAGTGTCAAAAGCCTTGGTGAAGTCAAGGTAGATGACACCCACCGCTCTGCCCTCATCTACTTAGCCAGTCATCTCATCATGGAAAGATAGCAGATTGGTCAAACATGACTTCCCCTTGGTGAATCCATGCTGACTATTCCCAATCACCTTCTTATCCTCCACATGCTTGGAGATGACATCTAGGATGAGCTGGTCCATCACCTTTCCAGGGATGGAGATGTGTCTGACTGGTGTGTAGTTGCTGGGTCCTCCTTCTTGCCCTTTTTGAAGACCGGGATGCCTTTCAGTTTTCAGCTATTTCTGCATTTTTCATATATTCACCTCCAATCCCTGCCCAAAAGATGGGGATAATAACATTGGCCTTGGGTTTGGGAGAATGAAGATTAAAAGTTATTTGCAGATCATACCAGATAATGTTTTCACTTCCAGGAGATACGTATCTCTAAGGTTACAACATGTAATTAAAAGAAAACCAATTGTCTTTGCAGTAACTGTTTAATCCATGTTTGTTGTTGTTGTCTATGTTCTGTGTTTTTTTTGTGATTTTATCTTTTTTATTACCTTTTACTTTTATATTCCTATTTTTGGTAGGGAGGTTCAGGCTGGATGTCAAGAAAAGGTTATTCACTGAGTGAGTGGTTGGGCACTGGAACAGGCTCCCCAGGGAAACTCCATGGCACTGAGCCTGCTGGAGTTTAAGACCATTTGGACAACACTCTAAGACACATGGTCTGATTTTTGGGTGGTCCTGTGTGGAGCCAAAAATTGGACTCGGTGATTCTGGTGGGTCCCTTCCAACTTGGGATATTCTATGATTCTACTTTTTATTTCTGTCTTCCTCCTTTACCCTAGTTTTCTACCCTACATGCACAAGTAACAAAGGCATTACAGTTCCAACCACTATCTTAATCCCATAGCAAATACCATAATTTTCTTACAAGAAACAGAATTTCAAAGGTAGCTCTGCCTCCAGGTGTCATTTCTGCGATAACTTGATCTTAATTTTTGTAAATGTAGAGATCCTAGATTCTTTTGCTTCATTTGATATTCCAGGTCCTCGAGCATTTCTACTAATCAAACAGTAATGACCACCCAAACAGATAAATTGCATTCACATTTTTGCTGGGAAATAATAATAATAATAATAGTAATGATAATAATAATTGTGATCTAGTATCATGTGGTAAAACTCTGGCCTTCTGCCAGGATAAATCAACAGACTTCTGTGTCATTATTTTAGGTCAGCCATGAGGGTGAAATAAATAAATACACATGTTGATAGACATTTCATTTGGATGATGCTTTTGTACCATTAATAAGAAATGAAATGTCTTAGAAGCTCACAAACTGTATAAATGTTCAGATCTAGCAAGGGCCTACCCTGGTATAGTGTCATGTCAACCTCTAATGAAAATGCAGCACACCGAATAATTGGAAAGAATGAATCTGCAGATTATTAGAGCATCACCGCCTCTGTGGTATTACATCACCCAAACAGATCACTTGGCTATGTAGTGCCTTGTACACTATGTTTTCTTCACCATTGTCTTGTGAAAGCAAAGGATTGCATTCCAGCTACAAGAATTTTTGCTCCTGACAATGCTTAGTCATGCTACTATGTTTGTATAAATAATATGATTTATTATTTTCTCTAGTGGTCAAGGGGACTATTTGCAAATATGTGTCTGGCATAAGTAAAATTTGTACACTTGTACTATTATGTAAATAACAAACAAAAGAAATTACTGTTTTTAAAATTACATATATGCCTCAGAATTATGTCATACTGGTTGATTTTTGCAGTAGTCTTAAGGCCTTTCTTGGCTTTCTGACTTGTCCCTCTTTCTGTTTGTTTTGTGTGCTTGTTAGGGTTGCTGTTAGCTACATTCTGATGTTTGCAGTTTTGGGAAATCTGAATCTTTGTTATTTATGTTATCAGTGATCTGTCCTGGGTTGCCCACAGCAATGTTCCAACTGTTCTCAGGTCCTCAATTACTAATTATGCAGATGAACAGATTGTGCAAACTCTTTCCTTATGGCCACATTCTGCAGGATTTATTATTAAATTGCTGCTGCACTTGAATTTTAAGTAGGTTCTGGTCCCTAGTACTTTTGTTTAGATGTCCCATGCAGGTTTGTTGTAGTTGTTTTTTAACAAGTGATAGATACATATACAGAAAAACAAACAAACAAACAAAAAACTATGTCAACCAAAAACAACACTGTTGTTAGAGGAAGTAAAGGACACGGATGATGTCCAAATATCCACAGAAGCAGCCTCTTTCTGAAGATCTCTAGGATAGTGGACAGTCTGCCAGTAGAATAGTTGGAGCTGTTAAAATCTGTGAAATAAATGAAATTTTAGAATTTGGAAATTGTTGATGTAATTACACTAGGGATGTTCAGAAATAATTAAATCTTGAAGTGAAAGAATTCTGCTGTATTAAAGATGCCTTGCCAATTCAGTAATACTCCAGTTTTTGAGGGACAATTCACAGAATAAGTGAGAACACAGAATTGACCCCAGTTTAAGTGACAGCATGGGTTATAGGATTATAGTGACATCTTCCTCTTCTATCTTTTGCAATACTACAGTGGTGCCCAGAAGATACATAGGTTGAATAACATGTGTTTTCCTGATATGATTGTGCCCTCTAGTTGGTCATTTTACGTCAGTTAGTGACTGTAGTGAGTGCAGAACACTCAATCATCTCTTTTCAGTGTCACCACACATTTATACATTCCCTGAAGATAATTTTGAAGCATTTCTGCTTCAAAAGAAACAATGCCACCCAGATACCACAGCAGAACAATATCAATTTTCTTCACTGAAAAACCTTTTAGAAATTAGAAAACAAAGAGTATGTTTTTTCCTTGCTTTTCTCCTGCACAGCTGTGCAAGGCAGAAAAAAGTACAATGCAGCCAGCAGGATGGAAAACGTGAGCATGAGAATTAAATAATTTTTTATGTCTGTGAAATCTGAATACCTCACATTTCTAGATAATCTTTCAATGGTAAAATTAATGTTCTCAGGAAAGTCAGTGCAAATCTTCTAGAAACTTCAGTAGGGACAGATTGAAGTATTGAATATTTGGTTGCCTACCTAGATGGTGGCTTAAAATTGAGACATAATTAGAGTAAATCTGTTAAAATGACACATCAGCTTGGAATCAAGCCAACTTGGGGAAAAAAATAGAATTGGAAAAAAGTTTCAGTTTAACAACTGCAGTTATTTTCAAGTCTGATATCAATCACTGAAGTCTTAAAGTCAAATTTCCTTTTAAAAAAAATCTCATTTTCCTTTTCTTTGTGAAAGGAAACTTTCATATAAACAGTGGGGCAAATTGCTTAGATGTGGGAGAATCTGTGGTTAAGTCAAGAATCATCAAGGACACAAAGGTGCTGTCTGGAAGCAATAAGAAGTAAAAAGGTTCAGAGAAAGGGTGATCTGTAAACAATAGGATGCTTTTAAGGATCAAAGTATCATCATCCTCAAATTGCAAAGAAACAAAGCCATATTTGGCAAAGTGATTGGGTTAACTAGGTTAAAAAGCAAGCTTCGTTTGTGAAAATAAAAATGGCAAAGCTGAAACGTACTTTGCACTACATTGCTTTAAGGATGCATCTGACTAATAGTCACCTGTTCAACTTTGTAACTATGTAGGAAATTTTTACCAGCTGGTGAGTGGAGGGCCATAAAAGAACTTTGCAGACTGAGAAATGTGTAAGGAACAAAGTCTTCTTGGAAGGCAAAGACAGCAAAATGTTTTCCTATTGGCCTCTGAAAATTGGGGTTTTCTGTAATAATAAAATTATGTCACATAATTACAACCTGGAGTTACCAGTGGGTGATATGTGAGGAAAACAGAGAATTATCTTTCCTTCTGCCCTATTTCTTCTTGTTCAGTGAAACAGCTCCAAAGCCACATCATGTTTTTATATAGTAAATAGAAGATATGCATTACTGCCTCTAGAACAGCCACATATGAGAAAATAGATTGTTGTAAAAAGACTAAAAATTGTTATGTCACAGCTTTTTTAGCTGTTGTTGGGAATTTTAAATGATGGAATACACAATTACATGTATGTTTAGATATACACACACTTACAGACATGTTAAATATGTTAAATACACAAGTCTTGACAGCTACTTCTTTCAGATAGAAAATATACACAGTCCTGGATTTATGTTGGCAGAATTGGTTGGATGTATCTCAGCTACTGTATAAAACCTTCAAAAGCCATTTCTGTCTTTTCTAAAAAGACATTTCAGATATATATATATATGTTTTTTCTGAAAAGACAGAAAATAAAAGATTTTTCAAGATGGAACATAGCTTGAACAGTCAGCATGAATGAAACCTGTCTCACATCTGTCCCTGGTGACAGATACCTATCTTGTAGCAGGTGGTTTCACAGAAAGGGCATGAGTTGCAATGGGATCTTCCATGCCAAATGTACAGGGATTTAGACCAGATTTTAGACCAGACCCAAGGACTCTGCTTTGGACTTGTTTAAGATACTGAAACAGGGATTGAGGATAATGAAAGCTACCTTTGTCTTCTGTACCCACTGTGGTTGTGTCAAGATCCCTTCAGTGTAGCTTGATCCGTAAGCCATATACAAATTCTAGTTTTCATCCAGAAACATATAATCATTTCTGTTTCTTAGGAATAATTGCCAAAACAGAATGATTCTTTACAGAGGTGAGAGAGAGCCCCAGACTCAGGTAATTCGTGCTATGAGAAGATAATGCCAATGCAGACTGGATTCCAGGAATTGCCTGAGAGGGAAAGCAGAGGCACTGTCTTACTTTTCTTTCAGCACCCTCCTTCTGCTAAGCAGACACCTATAACATCTTCTGGTGTGGTGTCATGATGGAATACCACAACACAGAGTCAGATTAATAAAACAAGATAATCTGTTCTCAGTTTTAGTTGGCCTAAAACCAAAACCACTCTAATTTCCTTAGAACTCTTCATTGCTTAGAGTCTAGAAAACCTGTTTCCCTCATTATTTATTTATTTATTTATTTATTTATTTTAGGAATAATATGCCAATAGCTTTTGTTTCTTTGAGAGGGAAGGGAGAGAGACGGGACTGGAAGAGTGACCTGCTACATGATAGAGCTGTACTTTTTTTGAGAAGCATAGAATATGGGTTCTTGTCATGGGTTCAAACATGAGAATGCACTAAGTCTGTCTTCGCTCAGATTTTCATATTTAGAAAAAAAAAAGTCTCTGAAGTTTTCTGCTGCTGAAATGTCTATATATTATTATATGCAGATACACGTCATAAGAAGCCCCATTCATTAAAAAATAAATAAAAATTATAATGTTCCTTCTGTAGACTAATATCTTTGAACTGGTAAATGATGATTTTTTTTTTTCACTGACAAGGCCCAAATATGGTGTTCTCTTTTTTTTACTATGGAGTTAATTTTAACTTCCAGTTTATCCTGAGTGTGACATGGTACTCTCTGTGTGCTACACATACTTACTCTGTAAGTACAAGAACTCTTTCTCTATTCCTAATATGGTGTAAACTGTTGAGAAAAAATGTTGGACACAGGTCTATATTAAAACCTCCCACTTTTGGAGGAGTGTAAGTCTGTTTTTGTTTGTTGTTTGTTTGTTTGTTTTGCTTTCTATCTCCTATCTGTTATAATGAAAAAGCCCAGGTTTTGAACCAGAATGTGAGAATAATGGAAGGGAAGGGAAGGGAAGCTGGAAGGCACCTTCAAAGAACATGGAGTCCAACTTCCTGAACTCAGGGCTCTCCAACAGCCAAAGCACATTACTAAGGACATTGTCCAAATGCCTTGTGAACACCAAGAGGCACAGGGCACTTATCACCTGGCTAGGAAGCCTGTCCCAGTGCCTGACCACCCTTACAGCACATATATGTTTCCTAACGCCCAGCCTGGCCCTCCCCTGGCGCAGCTCTGTGCTGTGGCCGCGTGCCCTGCCATCGGTGGCCAGGAGCAGAGACCGGCACCTCCCTGCTGCTTCCCCTCCTCAGGGAGCTGCAGGGAGCCGTGGGGTTGCTTCTCGGCCTCCTCTTCTCCAGGCCGGACAGCCCCAGTGTGCGCAGCCTCTCCTCACAGAACATGCCCTCCAGGCCTCCTGCCAGCCCTGCTGCCCTCCTATGGATGCCTTCAAGTGCCTGAACACCCTTTTTGTGCTGTGGGGCACAGACCTGAACACAACATGCGAGGTAAAGCCACACCAATGCTAAATATAGTGGGAGAATCACCCTTTCTGATTGGCAGGCTATGCGATGTTTAATTTAAAACTATACTTGAATTTTGCTGTCTGTACTCACCTCAGGTTGATATTCTAACTCTCCATATCTTGAAGTAGTACCAAGTAAAATTCACCTTGCCAGTTCCCTCTACATGCTGTTAGTATTATGTACTATTAGCATTATTAGTTCTCAAATGAAAGTGAAATGAAATTAAGATAATTTTATGATAAAGCAGAATAGAACATGAAATTAGTTCAGGGTCAAAATGATGTTAAAGAGAAAGGATCCTAGAATCATGTCATATACCATATACATGTATGTTGCACAGCTGGAGAAGTACAAATTTTACTCTAACGGAGATTAAAGGCATGCAGTTTTTAAACAGAAGTATCTTTAATTTTCTTTCTTCTTTCTTAGTCTCTGGTTTGCATTGGATTTCTAATCAAAGTGCCAGAATTGTTTGAGGAAAACTTGAAGAAAACTTAATTCTTTGCATGTTATAAAACTGCTCAGAGATGTAGGAAGTAGCAAAAGTCTCTAAAACTTGTTGATACAAAACTTTTGGACTTTTGTCTCCCTCTCCTTTTTTTTTTTTTTTTTTTTTTTTTTTTTTTTTTTCCCTGGCCTATAAACCTAGCTAAAACAAATGAGACCTCAAAACTGTCTCATTTGTCTTTGAGAGAGATTATTTTTACAGTATATTTAAAAATGGGAAAATGAAATCAGTCTTTCCAACAATTGTTCCATAAAGAACAAACACACTCATGTTTTATTTTGACTTGTGTTTTCTGGTACCTTGGATTTTGATGTGATGTTTCATAGTTTCAAGCATACTCCCTTATATTACCAAATAGCATTATTACTGCTAGTAAGGACACTTGTTAGGTATTAGTTCATATTTTCTGTTACATCTGGCAGACGACACAATTGCCTTCAGTCAAGAAATCTTATGTGATGATGTTTAAATAAAAATCCCACTGATAGCCCTTAATTAAAAGTTGGATTTCACAGCACTTGTGGCATTGCTTTTATAATACACCATGTTCTTGAACAACTTCTCTAGGGAGATAATCCTGTGGTACATGCGGGTGCGCCAGAAGTTTTCTCTCTCATTGCAGCTTTGCAGCCAGCTAGCATTCCTGAAACATCCTGGAATAGAATGCATCAGGCTACCCTAGGGACCACAGTAGGTTTCCAAAATGTTTTTATTAATAGTGAACTTGATAAATAACTTAATAGTAATATTCTAATCTTGATGAGAAAATATGCTTTTCATTTAAAACTGCAGTATAGTTTGGAAAGAAATTTTGAGGGTGGACGGTGGGGACTGGGGAAAATTCCCAGTGCTTATTGCTATGAATTTTGCTACTTGACCAATTTAAACTATATCAACTATATTGGCTATTGAGCTTCTTGGTTCACAGCATATTTGTCTATATTTCTCTAAGATTATTCTTTGACCCCCAATTGTCCTCCTATGACATTTTATACATGTTGAGATCTGTATTCCAGTTTTATCCTGTTTTTTTCAAAGAATCACAGAATCACAGAATTTCTAGGTTGGAAGAGACCTCAAGATCATCGAGTCCAACCTCTGACCTAACACTAACAGTCCCCACTAAGCCATATCCCTAAGTTCTGCATCTAAACGTCTTTTAAAGACTTCCAGGGATGGTGACTCCACCACTTCCCTGGGCAGCCCGTTCCAATGTCTAACTACCCATTCGGTAAAGAAGTTCTTCCTAACATCCAACCTAAAACTCCCCTGGCACAACTTAAGCCCATTCCCCCTTGTCCTGTCACCAGGCACGTGGGAGAACAGACCAACCCCCACCTCGCTACAGTCTCCTTTGAGGTACCTGTAGAGAGCAATAAGGTCGCCCCTGAGCCTCCTTTTCTCCAGGCTGAACAAGCCCAGCTCCCTCAGCCGCTCCTCATAGGACTTGTTCTCCAGGCCCCTCACCAGCTTCTTCGCCCTTCTCTGGACTCGCTTAAGCACCTCGACATCCTTCTTGTAGCGAGGGGCCCAAAACTGAACACAGTACTCAAGGTGCGGCCTCACCAGAGCTGAGTACAGGGGGACGATCATTTCCCTAGCCCTGCTGGCCACACTGCTTCTTATACAAGCCAGGATGCCGTTGGCCTTCTTGGCCACTTGAGCACACTGCTGGCTCATATTCAGCCAACTATCATCCAGTACTCCCAGGTCCTTCTCTGCCTGGCAGCTTTCCAACCATTCTTCTCCCAGTCTGTAGCTCTGCTTGGGGTTATTGCGCCCTAGGTGGAGGACCCGGCACTGGGCCTTGTTGAACTTCATGCAGTTGACCTCAGCCCATGGGTGCAGCCTATCCAGATTCTCCTGCAGAGCCTTCCTACCCTCGAGCAGATCGACACACGCACCTAACTTGGTGTCATCTGCAAACTTACTGAGGGTACACTCAATGCCCTTGTCCCGATCATCAATGCAGATATTAAAGAGGACCAGCCCCAGCACCGAGCGCTGGTAGAGCTTCCTTTAAGAGGAGGACATGGATATCTATGATGACAGAGAAGTGGTGTTAGGTAGGAAAAAAAGTTTTGCTTTTAGTGTAAAATATTGAACAAATTATACCATACCTTTCTGACATTTTCCAGTAGATATATATCTTTTACTCTTCCTAGAATGACATGACTTATTTATTTATTTATTACCTTTTAGATGGGGTAATGGCTACTAAAACACATAAACTAGCTCAGAAAACACTTGCAGGTAACTTTCAGAAACCTTCCAAATCCAAGTCAAAATGTGAGATTTAGAATGAAGACAAAAGCTATAATCCTTTATTAGAAACCAGATATTTATTTGTGTTTGTTGTTGTTGTTTTGTTTGGTTTTGTTTTTTAGTATGTGTCTGAATAACAGAAAGTTGAAAAGATTCTCTCTTTTGTATTTATGTGAGGCCTTCCTGTGGCCTGCACAGCTCACTGTAATTATCAGGAAAAACAAAAAATACGCTCATGATTTACCTCTAACACACCCATAATTCAAAAGCGTTCTCCCAGGCAGTCTGTGCATGAATTTTTGCCTGCAGTGTGATGCAGTGGACTTTTCTTGAGATAACAAACTGGAGAACCTAAGATGGCACTTCTCTGAGCTTCAGAGGTTTCCTGAGGCCAGATGCCAGAGTAATGTTACCTTAGCTCTTCTGGAGAGGAACTTTTTAGGCTTTTGCTACTGCTGTTTTTATTACCGTTAACATTAATGTCAATATTAATATTTATTAGTATTTTATTATTTTGTTTAAGGAAAAGCAAAGACCTTTTGCAGGTAAAAATGAGAAGGAACGGCAATGCTTTTTTGAGGCGGGAAGAAATGTTTGGACTTGCTTTGTTCAGATCAGGACTGAGTATAAAAAGTTTGCAAACAAGTATGTGGAGGACAGTGCCACTACATACTGAGGAAGAAGATTTTTTATAAAATAATCAGTGTTTTAACCAGGTGAAATGAACAATCAGCTGCAGGTAAACACAAAATTGTCATAAACTGAACAAGATACAGGATACACGTATCACCAGTGAATATAAAAGGGACTACACATTGCAGACTGAGCTGTGGTAGGATGCAGTGGGTCACCCTTCGTCTCCTCTGAGAAACAACCTTAAATTTGTTGGAAATAAAGAGCAGCCCATGGAGATAGTTTAGTTCTTCCTCCTCCTTTGGATGCTCATCCTCTTTTTTTGAACTGTGAAACTCACAGTAACTTTGGCATGTTTTTTTCCTTAAAGTTTTGTATCCTGGAGTGGTGTGATGATCCAACTTCTACAGGAGAATTAGTCTCTAGTCTTTATCCCTAAGAAAGGTCCTATTTTGAGTGCTATCAATTCAAAACCCAGGAAAGAGAGAGGCTTGTGAATGTGTTGTTTTTAAAAGTTTCATGGTTACTCTGCAATAGATCTATAATTTTTGAAAGTTTGGGAGTATCAGCTTTACAGAGTATTCAAAAAATGCTTTTTTTGGTGACAAAAATCTGAGAAGTTCTTCTTAAGGCAATTTGAATTTGACAACCATCTCTTTATAAATACCTCAGAAAAATGGTGCTATTTTCTAACAGATAAATGTTTTCTATTGAGATATATGTTTCAGGGATTAGTAGTGTATTTTTACTCATAGCCCCAAATTAGGTGCTTTAATGAGCAAGAGAGCTGTTACAGTCTGAAGATTGTACAGATCCAATGCAATCTATAGATCCAAATGCAATGTGCAGATCCAAATGCAATCCAAAGGTGTCTTTACATGTGTCACATACAGGATTTTGTGTTTGTTTGTTTTTTAATTAGAATTCCTATTGCTTTTAACAATTTATGGGGATTATTATCCATGTAATTTACCATATCAGAATTCAGCCTCAGTAAGTTTATATATCATAAAACCGCTATGCCTGCTACTGTGCAGTGTCACACAGTAATTGTATGGCTGCCTTCCCTATCATCCCTTAGACAGACTTTACATGGGAAGTGGTCTTTTTCAAAGACTGTTAGAACAGCTTCTGCTTTCTGTTCCATTTCTTAGTGGTCTGAAGCCTGTATTATAAAATTGGCATATTTAATGTAGTACAACAGAGCACACTCATTTAATGTCTCTCACTCTGCTCGAGCGTGGTGTGTCCAGGTGCAATGATGATCTACTGTCACTTTCAAGTCATAGACAAGGACAAGTGACAAAACTCATGTTATGTTTGTTGGCACCATGCCTGAAAATGTGGATACAAAGCAGAAGATGCAATTTTCTGATGCTGCAACTCACAGCTTTGAGCCACAATATATACTTGGAAACACCACCCAAGCATATTTTTGTACATCTTGTATGTTTAAGCTAGAAGGAAATGTAAAAATATGTATTAATACATATATGCGTTGTACATATTCTAAAACAAAACTTAAAAAAATATTTCATTGTATTTCTACAGTGAAAACAGAGACTTCTATTCACTATACTTCTCCAAACACTTATATTTTAAACAAATACTAAACACTGTATTTTACCAAACATTTGTATTTTATTGCTTGCATGTGAAATGAAGTGCTTTATTATATGTATTACAGTACTGAAAATACTTAGCTGTTTTTTATTTATATGTAATACTCTATGAAATTACTTTCATTTGCAGCATCTTTTCTTCCTTAATGAGGTGGGTTTTCACCCATATATACCTTTCCATCAACCATTCAAGTTTTATTTTTGTTATGATAATCCAGTGGAAATTGATCTAGGTTTTGTTGTTGTTTGTTGTTGTTGTTGTTTTGTATGGTACACCCTTGGGAGCTGCTGGAGAAGTATGTAACAGAATCATATACTCTCCCAAGTTGGAAAGGACCCACAAGGACTACCTAAAAACTAATACTTAAGTCTGGGAGTGTTGAAGTCACTAAAGTGACTGAAACTGTTGGAGAGTGTCCAGAGGAGGGCTACGAAGATGGTGAAAGGCCTGGAGGGGAAGACGTACGAGGAACGGCTGAGGGCACTGGGCCTGTTCAGCCTGGAGAAGAGGAGGCTGAGGGGAGACCTCATCGCAGTCTACAACTTCCTCGTAAGAGGGTGTCGAGAGGCAGGAGACCTTTTCTCCATTAACACCAGCGACAGGACCCACGGGAACGGGGTTAAGCTGAGGCAGGGGAAGTTTAGGCTTGACATCAGGAGGGGGTTCTTCACAGAGAGAGTGGTTGCACACTGGAACAGACTCCCCAGGGAAGTGGTCACTGCACCGAGCCTGACTGAGTTTAAGAAGCGATTGGACTGTGCACTTAGTCACATGGTCTGAACTTCTGGGTAGACCTGTGCGGTGTCAAGAGTTGGACTTGATGATCCTTAAGGGTCCCTTCCAACTCAGGATATTCTATGATTCTATGAAAGTCTGCTCTCCTCAAGTCCTGGGTGGTGATTCTGCTTTTTGCCTCGATACCTCCTTTCAGGGTCTTCAAGTCCAACATCTCATGGTCACTTTAGCCAAGTCTTCCTCTGACCAAGAGAAGGTCCTCTCAGATGACTTCTTTCTTTGTCAGTATCAGGACCAGCAGCATACCCTCCTTTTGCTGCCTCCTTCATCACCCATATTAGGAGTGGTAGTTTGTGTAGCTGGCTCCAGAAACCTCTTTGGTTGCTGTTGCTTTGCTGGGCTGTCCTTCCAGCAGATAGCACAGTGATTCAAGTGTCCCATGAGGGAAAGGTCCTGCAACCATAAGGCTTCCTAAAGCTGTCTAAAGAGGACCTCATGTTTTTAATCTTGAATGGGTGGTCTCTATAGCAGACAGTCGTTATGGCATCGCTCCTGTTGCTCTGCCCACAACAGCTGGCTCATTACCCATTCCCAAGGCAGAGGTCTGTGCCTTCCCAAGGCTTTCTGGGCCCTTAGGCTCATGATCATCACTCTAGGGCCACAGAGTCATGCTTGAGACTTCTCAGGTCACCCTTGGAAGTGTCACTGGTGTCTCTGTGGAAGAGCTAAAAGATTTAAGAGTCCGGGAGCCCAATAAGTACTGCAACCAGGAACTGACAAGATGTCCTACTCTCTGACTCCCACAGGGTTGAAGCCTCTGGTGGGTGACCCCCTTCTTCACACATCAGGGTCCCTAAGATACAAAGGGGAGCCATGTCCATCTACATGCATATCCTGGCATTGCCCAGGCATCCTGTGAGATGGTTCTACCAGTGCCTAGGTACAGTGCCTCAGGGTAATGCAGCAACCCCTCAACAGCCCCCAGTCATTCCTAAATGTACACAGGATATCATGAGCCCACCATGGCTCTCTTGGGCTCCAAAGCCCTTCTCTTGGTCTTACTGCATCACCAGAGTTTGCTGGGCTCAGTGGCAGAGAAAAATGGCAAGTCACTCTTTTAGAGCCTTGTTTTCAGGAAACAGGAGCAGGAAGTTCCAATGTGTCAGAAATCAAGCAAGTGTAACAGAAGTTTGGCTTGGCTGAAGAGGGATCTCTCTGGAATTGAGGTAGAACAAGAAAGTGTAGGGACTTTGGAAGCAAGGTCAGGTTATACAGGAGGACTGCAGAGATGCTGCTTACCCTTTTAGGGAAAAAAAGTGAATAGTGAAAGCTCAATTGGAGCTGAAGCTGGCCAGTACGTGATGGTTAACTAAAAAGGGCTTTTTCAGGTATGTTAACAGAGAATTAAATACTAGAGAAAACATTTCTCAGGTACTCAGTGAGGTGGGTCACCTCACAAATAGTGATGAAAATAAAGCAGAGATGTTTAATGTCTTCTTTGTCTCTGTCTTAACACCGATGGTGGGCCCTGAGTCCGTTTCTGACTGTATGAGTAATAAGCTCCCAGATGGTTTAGCACTTGTCTGGGATTTGGGATTCCAGCTGAAGGCACAGAAGTCTATGAGGTCTTGATGGGATTCATCCCAGGATACTGAAAGACTTGGCATATGGTATTGTGAGATCTCTCTCCCAAGTTATTTTTCAACAGTCTTGGGAATCTGGGGAGGTCCCAGGTGGCTGGAGAGTAGCAAACATTATTCCAGTTTTCAAGAGGGCAAGCAAGAAGAGCCTGGTGGTTATAGGCCTGTCAGTCTCTGGTGCATGGTAAAAATAAGGAGAAGATTTTTCTTGGAGTTACTGCAAAACAATTGAAAGACAATGCAGTCATTGGTCCAAAGCACCATGAAGTGAAAGGCATGCCTTACTACCTTAAGAAACTAGTATTTCTACTGGCATCTGAGGGTAGTAGAGAGAATGCCAGTGGGAGGTGTGCCCACATAGACAAGCTTCTCAGCTTGGTGGCTGACCTTTGTGAGGAAGTGGACAGGTTAAGCATACGGGCCTCTGAGGGATTGCCTGGTGGAACCATACTCTGCCCTCACTGGAGCAGAAATGTCAGCTAGGCATATCACATGAGACAAGGCTGATCTGTGACCTCCCTGCACGGACCAGAAGGTATTGACTTGAGGGACAGAGGTGAAGGGTAACAAGCCTCTCTGCTCAGGGCAGCAGGAAAAGCTCCTCCTTCTTGCTTTCAAAGACACCTTTATGTAGCATATAAGTCTCTTGAATTGGAATAACAGGGTCATGATGAGGTAGATGGTGATTCATCTATGCTAGAGGAATCACCAAGGTCAGGTCAGCTCAGCTTATCCCCTGAATCATGACTACCTTCATGAAGAAAATACAACAGGTTATTGTCATAGGTGTCCCTTCTGAGGGGAACAAAAGGCCCAATCTAGTCACCAAACCCACCTCTTAGAGAAGTTTACTGCCTTCTTGGGACTTTCTGAGGATATTCTGTGGTTCTATGACTCTAAAGTTAACTAAGTGGAAAATGTAAAGTTGGTAAAAAGGTTCACTTTTTATTTGTAGTATACTGCAAATACTTTGGAGACTCGGCTTGCAGTGTCTCATAAGGTCTGTATAATTTATGAATTGATCTTTGTAAAAAGGCCTGCTTTGTTCCAAAACAGGAACACAAATGGCAATAGGATAAACAGATAATCTTTTGTTTGCTGGAGGATCTAGTCATAGATGCAGGGTGCACTGTAGGGGATCTACTGCAAGTCGTTCTGTTGGCAGGAGAAATTCTCTTGTTCTGGCCATAACTATATACATATGCACATGTGTACACACAGACATATGCACACACACATATGTGCATCTACCTACAAACACACATTTACAGATATGAGCTGCTCATCTCTTGGTATATACCAAAATACAATACTTCAAATAATTATCTTTATTAAGTGTTTTCATGAAATTGATTAACTATTATGTATCCTCTGGAGGGTGCTGTAACTATTTTCAGCTCTGTACCAGCTTACGTCTTTGCTTTTCTTGTTCAGACACACTGCACCATGTTCTAGTCAGAGACACACAGTTTTTCTGATGGTATCAGAAAGTGAACTGTTATGTTTATGTTTATGAAGGTGTCCCTGTAATTTTGAATGATATGCTCAGAAAAGATTAAGGTGGAGATAAGGAAAACAGGGAAAACAAAACTGGAAGGAACATTCTTAAAAAGAATCTTAGTGATATAATGCATCTCAAAATAAGTTGAAAATTTACTGTCTCCCCCTATCAAGAGGTATGCTGAAGTAAGGGACGAAGAAAGAAAGAAAATGGAAGGAAGGAGGGAAGGAAAGAAGGAGGGAAGGAAGGAAGGAAGGAAGGAAGGAAGGAAGGAAGGAAGGAAGGAAGGAAGGAAGGAGGGAAGGAAAGAAGGAAGGAAGGAAGGAAGGAGGGAAGGAAAGAAGGAAGGAAGGAAGGAAGGAAGGAAGGAAGGAAGGAAGGAAGGAAGGAAGGAAGGC
>CM021763.1:34135538-34164796 GCA_011075105.1 Heteronetta atricapilla | reverse complement strand
ATTTTTTTTTTTTTTTTTTTAATAATTTTTCTTTTCTTGAAGTCTATTCTTTAGCCTGTCGCAGGCACTGGAACCTATCTGACTGTTTGACTGTTTCTTCCCTTTTGACTTCTCAAGTTTAGAGGATCGTCTACCAGGAAAATTCTGCTTAATTTCATAAAGATTAAATGGCATTAACAAAAATTAAGTATTCTATCTATCTGAGATATTTTTACCTTCAGTCGTTCTCTGCTTTAATGGATTAAGAACATACAGGTTACATGCTAGATAGGAAAGACAGTATTTTCAGGCATACAGATAGTTCATCTCTTTCATACTGGGATTTGGGATGTACTGGAATATATACATACAACTAAGGGAGCACATTTAAGTGTACAAAGTTTTACTTTAATTTGAAAACAAAAACAATCAACAAAAACAAACAATAACAACAACAAACCAAACAAACTTTAGCTTTAATAGAATAGCTACACTCTGTTATTTTATAGCATAAATAGCTTAACCTGAAAGCATGTCCTGCACTGTCATTGAAGGAGATGTGACTATTACAATTGTTATTAGACAGCTTGAAAATGTGGTCCAGATTTCTCAACCTTAACACAAATGCCACAGATAAATGTGAGTTCAGTAATGGGCTTCATAGACCAAAGGGACAGGGTTGTACTGTGAGATCAGAAATAACTAGGAACATAAGCAGTGCTAAGGATATGGGCAGAAGAGAAGAAAACAGTATGAATTTGGGGAATGTGGCCCACATGGAGTTTGCTGAAGTCCTTTTCAGTCATCTGTTCACAGGGTTTAAGAGTCCTGTAATTTCCACACAACATTTGAAGCTGTTCTAAGCCAGTAAAATAACAACATCTTGCAACAAAATCAGGCAGTTCTTACAGGTTTTCTGTGATGCCTCTAGATCTGCAAAGGTTTTAATTCTCTCAGAAACTCTAGAAGGATGTGTTTTATCTAAGACATTCAATATGTGACCAAGTGATTTGAGGAAAGCTAAAATTTTACTGTGAACTCAATTCCTCCTTTTCAAGACAGCAAAATAATTATCTGCATTAGATGTCTTATGAAATAAATTTTCCCAAACCAGTAGTTTTTCCTGCATTCTTACACTTACTACTGCACTCTTCCTGGGCACCTGCCGGTCTGAAATAAATATAAATGAAAAGGGTGCTAGAGCACTTCTGCTCCATCTTACTTAGTTAGAGGATCATATGTTTCCCAGTGTTTGCAGATTTTCCCCCACTTTTTCTCAGTTACCTGGCAATCTTAGGATTAATCAGCTGTGGATTTGGATTTGAATTCAAAGTTGCAAGCAGAAATGTGCTTAATTATCTCCTCCTACCGCTCTCCCATTGTGAGCCAAGCACTTAGCCAAAAATCACGTTATTGGAGGTTGTTCTATAACATACAGCCAGATGTCATCAATGCAATCTTTTGTATTTACAAAGAAGAGAGAAATTGCTTTTTCCCTGAATACAGAGAAATCAAGCAGAAGGTAGCTGTTTGCTTACAACTTAAAACCTCTTTCACCTCATACTAAATTATGTTTGAAGTTGTTATTTCCATTCTGTTGGTATTTTTGTGGATCAGGCTTTGTATGTTATTTCTTTTCCAAGCTTTTTTATTTTTGTTTCACTGTGAGGCAATTGATCCTTCAAGGAATGAAATCACACCAAACTTCTTTGTATTATTACTCTGGACAGCAAAGAGTGCCTGCATTGATGCGATGGTCATATTTGTTTCAGCTGTAAATATGCTTAACAGAGCTCAATGGCTTTTTGTTTGTTTGTTTGTGAGCTGACTATTCTGCTCATGGCTCTTCATCCTCATACTGTAACCTAAGCCCTGTCACTAACTTCTAGCTGGATGACTGATCTTTACATAAAACAGAGAGGAAATCTGGTAAACTGCTGAAATGGGCATATGAATATTAACATCCAGGGTGAAGGTGTTGAAAGATGCATGTGCTAAGTTTTTCCAGAACATTTAGTTTCTAGACACCATCCTCAGAGCTACAATTACTCAAACGCAAACTATGTATTAGGATGCAGTTGTTTTACACATCTGTTGACAGAGATATCCTCAGAGGTACTAAACATGCCGGTTCTTCACCTACTCTTCACCTATGCTCTATGGATTGCACCTAAGCTTTTTCATAGCTAGGAAATATTAACCTAACAGAGTGTCTGGAACTGGCTGCAGTTCACACTGGCTCTATCTGGCTGAGCTGTTTATTTCTCCACTCCCAACACTGCATTCTACCCTCGTGGCTCTACTGTAACAATTCTGAAGCGTCTCTTTTCTCTACTCCAAACTGGCAGGGTACAGTGATCTTGCAAATGCTTTTGGTCCACTCAGTTCCTTGCTTCTAAGAACTGTGTAGCTTTCAGCAAGGAAGGACCTGGTTCAACCTTGGTGACAGTCAATACAAATCTTTCAATTAACAGGAATAAGATCAGGCTATTTTGAAAGAGGACATGAAGTCAGCAAATCCATAATGCTTCTGTTGCCTGTCACATGCTCCCATGTTAAACTGCGGCTACAGCAAATTTTTTATTTATTTGTTTGTTTATTTTTTTTAACCTATCCATATTAAGAACACTGGATCAATCCTTTCCCACTGAGCATTATCAGCAGAGAGTCTGGGATACAGCAAGTAGCTTCAGTAGCTCAGACTGTGAAAATCACATTCCTTATCATCTCCCCATATGGCCTAGAAAGAAAGTTCAGACAACACACTACAGAGATAGACTTAATTTTTCCAAGGAAAATGTACTGTGGAATTCACGCACATCTGTGGCACTTTCTCATTCTCTCCCAAAACAATCCAGTGCATTGAAAAATGTCCGGTTGGGGCCAATTTTTTATCCTACCACACATGGAATTCTGGAGTCAGTCTAATGAATCTGATGTTGTTAATAGCTCTGAATTTATACTAGGGCACTGGAGAGCAGACTGAACTGTGATCTCTAGGGCAGCATGGGAAAAATCTGTTTGTGTTGAATACTTATGCTGCCTGTCACTCTCTTTTTTTCCTACTTTATCTACACCTCTTTTTGAAGGATAGCATTCTGGACTTGGAAAAACAGAAGAGGAAAAATACAATGGCAACAAAATTTCTCCAAAATCTTAGCAGCCTAGCCATCTGTTTGAAAGGACAAAACATCCAAAAAGAACAAAACTTGTGGTCCAACAGCTATATCTGCAAATAAGAAATGGTGCTATAGTTGAAAATATCTGCAACACATTTTAGAGCTAAATATTACAACATCAACTACCACATTTTACCACATTTAACAGATATTCAAAGAGCTAGGCCATAAGTCCTTTCCTTAACTCCATTCCTTTTCTCCTTTCCCTTAGAAGTGAAACCTGAGAGCATAGAAGAGACAGGGAATGAAACCTTGTGTTAAGCTGGAATGCACCAGTGAATAAATGGCTGGCATTTGCAAAGCTGCATTGCAGGGGAGCTTTTAACAGTTGTCCACTGCCAGCTGATGTCTCTTCAAGCATCACTGCCAAGAAGACAAAACTGGAAGCAGGTGCAGGGGCAGAGGAACTGAATGTGGAAAGGGAAAAAAAAATAAAGAACAGAACTTCTGTTGTTAAAATACTACTGCTTTCATTAAAACTTAAACAAAGCTTTACTTTAAATTTCAATAATATTTTTAGTGTGATAGACCTCTGTCTGCCATTAGACAATCCTCTTATTGTTTATGTACTGAGCTAAAAGAATTTTGCTGTGTGTTGCATTTTTGTTTTATTTGTTGTTGTTTTTTCCTTCCCCTGTAAAGCCTTAGATTGTCTGAGAGAATGCTGTATCCTGATTATACCAGGTTTCCTTGGGAGATTGAGAGCATCAGCTTCTTAATGCTCCTTGTTCCATCCCCAAGCAAGCTGATTTTCAACTTTCTCAGCCCACAGGCTTTTCTTAAATCCTGTCTGTGTCCTTGCTATAGCAATGCATGGGTGGTTTTGACAAATCAGCACCCCTTTTAGTACAGGGCCTGGGAACAGAGCTGTTTCCCTAGCTCAGGTCTCTGTCTTCAGTGTGCCATGTCACCAATTCAGGACCTCATTATGCTGCTGTCCGGTAAGATGCATGGCAGGAAACGTGAGGTGCTAAAGATTTATAGTCTTAAAGACACAAATGCAGTGTGCCTTTTTTTTGTGAAATGGCTTTTGTACCTTTCCTTGAGATCAGTTATAAAAGGCAAGAAAAGACAGTTATAGGCACATTACTGCTTGAAGTGCAAGGTAGTGGTAAGTTTTAAAAGAAACTTCCTATGATAAGTAGGTTGTTGTTGGAATAACTCAAGATAAAATAAATTCCCTAATAATAAGGAAAACACAGCCAAAATAATAAAACTTATTTATATAATAGAAAAAGACCAAAACTTTGAAATACATGGCAGAAGGTGGGAAGTTTTTCTTCAGTGCTTTGCTAAGGACTTTGCCTGTTCGTCATTTAGCAGTTAGTGTTCTCATATATTGAAGAAAAGTTGTGCTACCTTCTAGTCAGAGCTCAGAATCTGGTCTTTGTTGTTCACTGCCCTTTAAAAAATTCCTGTTATTTTCAGTCACAAGATGTTCCTTTCTGCTTTGCTTCTCCTGTAAAGAAAAGACAATAGCTAAAGCCACACGTGTCAGGATTAAAAAAATAAAAATAAAAAAATCTCCATATGTGTGTGTCACATATGGAGACAATAAAATCTTCTGTGTGTGTCACATTCTAAAAATCATCCCTTTCCCATATTCTAAATAATATGATTTTAAATCATGACAGTATGCTTTATTTATTTTTTTCTCTCCTTTTTTATCGCTCAGACAAGACTGTTGAAACTATTTAGGTCAGTGTCTTACTGTTTTGCAGAGTCCTGCCTATGCCTTAATTTTCTATTTATACAGATTAACTTGAAGGAAAAATGTCCCTTTTTTATCAGTTTATACTGCATAATAAACCATGTTTTCATTATTACATTGACAGTGAGTTTTCCTCTTTAATTTTTTCTTCCTATACAACTACTGTTTAGTTTCCCTGTTTGAAAATATCCAAGAAATTAATCACCAAGATATAGATGAATCTCTGTTTCAGTCCATAACTCATCTTTTCTTTATAACAGTACCCTGCCTGGAAGGTTTCAAGGAACTGTGTTAAAATGCTATTCTTCCTCTGGAAGGAATTCACCTGGAAGTGAAAACATTTAGTCTGCTTCAGGATGAAGAGTGTACAGAATGCACCACAGTACAAAAGAGAATTTATAAATCGACAATGAATCATTTCTGAGCATTGTTCAGTAATAGTAGCACTTCAAAATAATGAAATGGATGCAGACTCTGTAGGATTTTCAAAACAGCCACCCTAGGCTTTCACTGTATTCCCTCCAATTCTTACACCCTGTGTAGTCTTTAACCAGATGAAAGATGAGATACTCAAAAGAATGACTCCGGTAGTTAGAGCTTGTTATAAAAGCACCAAAATATTTGATAAAATAAACTTAAGTACCTAAACCTGTTCTGTTTTCTGTGAGACACCATTACATATGAGGGAGCCCAAATGAGTGAGAGCACTGCAACTTTCTCAGCCCACAGGCTTTTCTTAAATCCTGTCTGTGTCCTTGCTATAGCAATGCATGGGTGGTTTTGACAAATCAGCAGTTCTTGTTGTATGCCAAAGAGAAGTTGTCCCATGTCTCTTCATTTGCAACATAGGCTGAAACAGAAGCGCGGGATATACAAGTGGTATGCATCTCCTGTCCCTGAGCAAGCTTCCAGGACATGCACTTAAACTAAGCTGTTCAGACTGTGAGATTTAGGTAGAGTGCCAACAGCAAGGAGGTGCACTTACAGTCTTTTCTGACGTATCATGTACTGCAACAGGGAAGGGTGCAGTGCTACAGCCACTGCAGGCTGGTGGGTTCTGTGCAGAAGATGGATATGAAGCCCAGAGGAATTAAACCAGAGGCATATTATTCTGCTCTTCATTTTAATCTTGGAACTGACATACTCCTAAACTGTTTTAGGAGGGTTTAATTTGTTTGGAATAGAAATTATATTTCAAGGGATTAACAGAGCAAAATGGAACACTGCATCTTTAAGCACTTGATCCATGCCACACTCTGTCATACCTACTCTGCTTTTATTTCTGTAGCACTCAAGAAGTCATTTGAAACTCCAACTATTTTGCAGTTTTTGTGCATTATTAAAGTTTAAAACAATGAGTGTTCTGAGATAAATATATGTATATGTGTATGTGTAGATAGATAGGTACAGATATACAGACATGCACTCACTAACAAAAGCACAATTAGCTCATTTATTAAGTAATGAAAATGTTAATGGGGTACATTTTCTATAAAATGTACCAGCTTAAACATTCAGCAATAAAGCATAAAATAGTATCGTTATATATATTTAAAAAATACAGCCAAGACCTATTAAATGAAACCATAGATGAAGTGAATTTATGTCATCAGTCTTTGAATTTTGTACATTTTGAACAGCATCCAAAAATTATAATCCACTGTTTGAAATATTATATCAGTGGAGAAGGAGAAATGGTCTCCCCATTACAAACTTAGAGCCTCAAACATTCACATCCTACTGTAAATATATCACATACTGTATCATGTTGCTTATGGAAAATGGCTTTTTTTTTTATTAGTGTTTGGCAAAATCAAGACTGTAATTGTTCCTTTCCATTTTACTATGCAGGAAATATACTTCCTCTGATCTAAATAAATTATTTTATATTTCCATATTCACCCTGATCTGTATATACAAATAATGAAATTTAATGCACCTTGAGGATCATGAGACTGTATGTATGCCTGTGGTTTCTTGGTCTTTGAACTACACTATTTTTGTTTAGTACAGTGATGCCTTTAATGATCTTTACATTTATAATGTGCTGCTTGGATGAGCTAGAAATGTTGTGTCTAAAAACATACTAACAATGAAAATATATACCAAAGTAACATACTAGCTTGGCTTTACCAATAACCAGACTAAGTAACTGCATAAGGAAAAATCACCATCATTAGAACTGAATATGTTTCCTGCTGGATATATCATGCTGGTAGAGTGCCAACAATAGTCCAGAAATACTCAGCACCTTCCAGGTTGTGATCCTTAACTATTTAGAGCACAATTTCTATAATAAAACACTATATTAAGTCAAAACTAGTTTCTCATGTGTTTTGAATATATAAAATCAAAGCCTTACTTTGAGCTTTTCTTGTTTTACATTCTGGTAGTTTTTGATCCTTCGTGTAGTAAGGGAGGAGG
This sequence comes from Heteronetta atricapilla, assembly GCA_011075105.1. Taxonomy (NCBI): domain Eukaryota; kingdom Metazoa; phylum Chordata; class Aves; order Anseriformes; family Anatidae; genus Heteronetta; species Heteronetta atricapilla. Next base: position 34,157,503 of record CM021763.1, on the reverse strand, counting down.
CTAGCACACCTGCTACTTTGGATTTCCAGACAGCAGACTTCAGCCTATTGAGAAACCTGGGTGACAGAGGCTGGGAGGTGGTTCTGAAAGGCAAAGGAGTCCAGGAAAACTGGGCCTTCCTCAAGAATGAAATCTTAAAGGCCAATTGTTCCCAGAGTACCCAGATCCCTGAGCTGGGAGAGGCTGACATGGAGCAAGATGAAGCTCCTATAATCCAGCGGAAAATTCTAGGTGACCTTCTACAACTTTAGAACATTGATAAGTCTAAGGGGTTTGATGGGATTCATCCAAGATTGCTGAAGGAGCTGGTAGAAGTGCTTGACAAGCCACTTTAAATAGTTTACCAGTGGTCCTAGCTAAGTGAGAAGGTTCCAGTTGACTGGAGGTTAGCAAATGTGACTCCAATCTACAAGAAAATAAAACCCAGAGAATTACAGGCCTGTCTGACTTCAGCACCAGAAATGTTATGGAGCAGACCATCTAGAGTGCAATCACATAGCACATACAGGACAACTGAGTGATCAGAAGCAGACATTTTGGGTTTATGAAAGGTAGGTCCTGCCTGACTAACCTGATCTCCTTCTATGACATGATGACTCACTCAGTAGATGAGGAAAAGTCTGTGGTTGTTGTTTACTTGGATTTTGGTAAAGCATTTGTCATTCACTCCCATACTATCCTCCTAGAGAAATGGGCTGCTCATGTCTTGGACAGCTTGCTGGGGAAAGTGTCTGTATGGCTGGGATCAGAGTCACAGTGAATTGAGTTCAATTCGTTTGGCAGCTTGTCACCAGTGGCATTCCCCGGGGCTCACTGTTGGGGCCAGTTTTATTTAACAATTTTATCAATTATATGGATGAGGGAATCAAGTGCACCCTCAGTAATTTTGCAGATGATGCAAGTTAGGCAAGACTGTTGATCTACTTAAGGGTAGGAAGGCTTTGCATGGGGATCAATGGGCCAAGTCCAATCACAAGACATTCAAACAAAGCTAAGTGCTGGGTCCTGACTTTGCATCATAACAACTCTATGCAGCAGTGCTGAGTTGGGAAAGAGTGGCTGGATGGTTGCCTTCCAGAAAATGACCTGAGGGTGCTGGCTAACAACAGGCTGAACATGAGCCGGCAGTGTACCCATGTGGCCAAGTAGGCCAGTGGCATCTTGGCCTGCATCAGAAATAGTGTGGCCAGCACGTAGATCTAAGGAAGTGATTGTTTCTTTGTACCCAGAACTGGTGAAAGTGCACCTCAAACATTGTGTTCAGGTTTTGGGCCCTTCACTATGAAAAGGATACTGAGTTGCTTGAGTGTGTGAAGAGAACAGCAATAAAGCTGGTGAAGGGACTAAAGAACAAGACTTATGAGAAGCAACTGAGGAACTGGCGTTTATTTTGGAGAAAAGGAAGCTGAGGGGAGATCTCATCACTCTTTACAGCTACCTGAAAGGTCACAGTTAGGAGGGTCTTGGTCTCTTTTCTCAGGCGACAAGCAATAAGACGTGAGGAGATGGTCCCAAGTTGTGCCAGGGGAGGTTTAGATTGGTTTGCTAGCATGTTAAAACAATAACACATTCTTCATGGAGAGGGTGGTCAAGTATTGGATTGAGCTGCCTGGAGAAGTGGTGGAGCTCCCAGCTGTGGAGGTATTGTGTGGATGTGGCACTAAAGTACATGGTTTTGTGATTCGATTTGGCAGGTCACGTTGACAATGCACTTGAAGGTCATTTCCAACCAAAGTGATTCTGTAATTCTATAATACTCCAGAACCTTCCAGGAACTCAGCACCTTCCAGTTTATGTTTGGGGCCTAATTTCGATATTGAAACACTATACTAGGTTATCATTAGTTTCTGCTGTGTTTTGAATGTATAAAATCAAACCTACTTTAAGCTTTTTGTTTGTTTGTTTGTTTTGTATTCTGGTAAGTTACAACAGGACCATTCCTCTGTAGCATAAAAATGACGTAACACTTGTTTAATTTCCCTTTTAGCATTTTCCAGCAAATATCTTTTTACTGTGATTTTTTTTTTTTTCCCAGTGGGAAAGCAAGTATTGTCTTCTAAATGGCTTGCAAAGTATTTATTTACTCTTGAATATGGCAAGAGAGAAAAAAATCATAATGAATGTCTTCAATAGTAAATTTCTACAACGTACTGCTTTTCTTTACACTTGACATCTATCAAAAATGTTCTAATTCTGTACATTTTGGGAAGCATCACCTCTATGATTTATTAGTTACATATTCTCTTACAGCTATTTGTGTAAATTTTACAGTATTAAAATGTAGTATTTGTTTTTCAAAGCTGTTTTTCATCAGCACCTGGTAATTGCCATATTTCATGTAGTTATGAGATGAAGAATGGAGGAGGGAGTCCAATATAAGAAAACAGGAAGTCTGGCAACAAAATGAAAGAACACAAACAGAACATAAAACCTGCAAAGCCAGAACTGCTGTTAGCCAAGTTGTATAGAACGGGAGGTATGGCTTCAACCTAGGGGGAACCCAAAATGAAATAAATAATACTACTTCATATTGTTACATTAATTAAAGAGATAATTGAAAAGGTTTCATAACTCTTCACTGTGCATAAATAAAACACAAAAGGTAATGTACATTAATACTGTATATATTTGCCTAGATATTTGATGGTGATTCTCTTCTCAGGCATGGGTGGGTTTTAGTAATTATACCCAATAGGCAGTGTCGTAGCCAAGAAGAATGAAATGTTGCCCCTGTACAATCACAACTTCTTAAGTTTTTACATAAAGAAGAGTCAGAATATTGGGAGCAACTCTAAAAAACAACTGGAAGAACTGGAGCAATTCTTAGATAATTTACTGTATGAGAGAACATAAAACATTGCAGGGTGGAGATGACCTCTGCAGAGAGCTGCTCCAAACCAAGGCACAATTTAACTGCTTCTTCCTGCTAAAAGAGACTTAAATTTTTCATAGGACTTATGTATAAGCCCTTTACATAGGGATTCCCTTTTTCCTTGTTTGTACGGGGGAAAAATACATGATATATCTTATTTCCTTACACATTAATGTTAATTCATTTTTTAATTTTATATCACATATTATATTATTTATTATATATGTTATATTATTTACAGAATTGCTGATTGACTGAAGCCTTTGGAGGCCATCTGGTCCAACTGCCTTGCTCAGCAGGGACTCCTAGTTCCCCAGGATCATTTGACAGAAAACTTTTGAATAGCTCCAAGGATGGAGACTCTACTATGTCTGGGCAAATTGTGCCAGTGCTCCATCACCCCTGTAGTAAAAAAGAGTTCAAGAGAAACTTCCTGTGTTTCAATGTTTGCCTCTTGTCCTGAAACTAGGCACCACTGAAAAAAAAAGCTTGTCTCTTTCCTCTTTGTACCTTCCCTTAAGGTGTTTGTGCACATTGATAAGATTCCCCCTGAACATTCTCTTCTCCAGACTTTACAGTTCCAGCTTTCGGCTTTTCCTTATTGGAGGGATGCTCCAGTCCCTTCATCATCTTCATGGTCCTTTGCTGGACTCACTCCAGTATGTTGATGTTTCTCTTGTATGGGGAGCCTAGAACTGGACACAGAACTCCAGGTGTGGCCTCACCAGTACTAAGTAGAAGGGAAGGACCACTTCTCTTGACCTACTGGCAGCACTTGTCCTAACGCAACCCAGGATACCGTTTGAGTTACAGTGTATCAGCCTCTCAATTTTGTGTCATCTGCACTTACATTCTACTAGATGCATACGTTATGTTATATTATATTATATTATATGAATTGTTTTATTGTATTTTATTATAATAATACATCTTACTATGACATATAACATCATTATTTTCAAGAATTTTCATAACAAAGTGATGCCTAGGTCCTGATGTCCTGAAAATATATATATTATAAATATATATATATATATATATTGAGATGGAAACTAGCACTCACAGGGACTGTCTTGAAATTGAGCTAAAGCTAACTGGGGTCTCACTCTCACTAGAAACAAAGTTAAACCCAAGGCAAACATGAAGGAATTGTACACCTCTATTACTTGTCAACAATAACTGCTTCCTACCAAAACTGATCAACTGTAAGGAAAGATGAATTATTTCACAGGGAGATTGGCAAAGACTACTTCTGCTTACTGTACAAAATACAAGTTTGTTCCCTAGTACTGCTGGGAATCTGTTTCTAACCATAATTAGGGTTCTTTAATGCTTTTCTGATCACCCTGACTTGTCTGAGTACAATCCAAGGTGGACTGTGCAATTTACACTGAAGTCAATTGGAAGTGAGGGTGCTCAGCAATTGCAGATCTGCTTCCTAGTTCTCATGACCTGCGGGTCAAACAACTATCATTAGCAGGATTAAATTGGCATAGCTTAAAATATGGACACACTTATGGGGAGACTTTTAAAGTTGCAGGAGGCTTTAAGCACTGACTTCCACAATAGTTAGCAAGTTGAGTGTCTGGATACCTTTTGTCTTTCACTACAAAGCTCATGCTTAATTCTTCTACTTGGTCACAGTAATTGAAAGAGTTCTTTTTTTTTTTTTCTTTTCTTTTTTTCTTTTCTTTTTTTTTTTTTTTTTCAATTTAATTTAAAATTTCAAGTGGGCACTGTCCCACAGAGACAACATATGGGATTGCAAACGTTGTTATTTCAACAGGTCAGTGTCCTTTTATTTATCTGAGGAGATCAAGCAAGGAATCCAAAACCACTGCTTTGTCTCTTTTTGAGGAAAGAGTTGCGTAGTTCAAAGAAAACACTTATATTTTTCAGTTTGGATGGTGAGTGGAATATACCATTGTACTGTGTGTTTTCTCTGTTCAATGTCAACTATCATTTAGAAATTACAGCTGAGTTAGAACCACAATTACAGATATGGTTCCAGTCTTCCCCCAGTGTTTGGGAGGTGTTTCTTTTTGGTTTTGTTTATAATTTAAATGAACAATAATTATATGTGACATAGCACATTTCATGAGTCAATCAAACATTTTTACAGAGGAGTCATTATCCTAAATTTGTGAATGAGAAAATAAGAAACGGGGATACAATGGCATGTCCAAGGCCAGTAAGGTCCATGTCAGTTCTAGAATAACTCTGATCACCTGAGTATCATTGCAGAGGAATTACCTGTCATTGGTGATAATTAAAGCTCCACAAGTTCAGCTGTTTGGTTTGGATAAATCTCAAACTTTGAAGATTAATATGAATATTCCTAATCATTTATGCTGAAACACTGAAAAAAATATATATATACCTGTTGTCTGTGGGAAAGAAGAACACTTATTTGTGATGTAAGGCAGATAAACTGTGAAATAAATACATTTCATCAAGTTTTGCTTGATTATTGTTCATATATTGCATTTTTATATAAAATAAACATTTTCCTGAGGCAAAGGTTTTCTAAGGTTCCACTGGTGTGTTTTGAGCCAGATCATAATGATTTTTTTCCAACAGTCTTCCTGACCATCCACATTTTACCATTGTAATGAAGAGAAACAACTTATACATTTCTTTCTTTTAAACAGCACTTATTTGAGGTATCTGGTGATGTTATTCTATGTATTGCCCAGTTTTCTAAAATCTGCTGAGAAAAAAACAGAACTTTTTTGTTAAGAGGAACTTTTATAACATTGATTTTTGAATAGGTTCAATGACCATAAATCACTGGCACTCCTTATTGCAGAAATATAAACCAAGTGCACAGGTGAGATCATGGCCTTAGATTTGTTGTTTTAGCATGAATTACAAGTTCTTTTTAGAAACAAAACTGATGGTCATTTGCCATAATTTGAATACAGAATGAAATCAAAATTGAGATGAAATGAAATGAAATGAAAAATACCCCAATTCCCTCCACATTATTATTTAATGTGTTGAAGAGTTGTGTTTTTTGGCAAAATTGGCAAAACTGAGTCTCTAGACTCAGTTTACCTTGTACATATTCACTTATGTCTGGTTCTTTCACTGAATTCTTACATCCAGAATAATGTTTCACATTCAAACTCTTCAAGGAATGTGAAATTTCAAAGTAGTTTTGGTTTTACCTTCTTATATAAAGAATGAATTTGGTCTGGAATATGATATCGCAAGCTATGCATCTATTAAAGATTTTGTGCAAATATTTAAAGACAGAATAATTAGTTCAAACTAGAACAATTAAAAAGTGATTCTGCTCAGAAAGTGGAGATGTCTTAAAAGTGTTCCAGCAAAGTATGCTGAGCTTTTACAATACATAAATACATGAATGAATGAGTGAATAAACGGGATCAACAGAGATGACAATTGTTTCCTCCAGAATTTAAACTGTGATATGAAAAATAATCTGATCAGTTTCTCACACATCATTGTTATTAATGGTTTGCAAAACAAATTCTATCCTAATTTTTACTTCAGGCAAGTCTCTTCAGGCTTTTGTTTCCATGGAGATTTGCAAATATGTGTACCTATAGGAATTTTTATACTGTGGGAAAAAAAAAAAAAAAGAGAATCCATCTCAAAGTGTCTGTTTTAAAAATTTTCATGATCTTGCATCTCAAGATCATGAAAGTCATGGAAATCAAAAACCAGAAAGATTGCTTGTGTCCATAACTTACGTAAAGGTGAGCCTGAACCTACTAATAAAGGCAGTTATTAAATAAAGAACCACAGATTTCACATAGTAATTTATCAGAGGTGTATTATACTGTAATCATTTTTTATCATTATTATTTTTAAATAATTTAACATTCCTTAATAATAATAATAATAATAATAAAACACAGACCTAAAATGACCGATGTATATTTTAATGGTACCATAAATAATAAATTTAGAATGAAACATCCACTGATGTCAAAACATATCAATAGACTTTCTAAAAGATGTTGCCAATAAAAATACTCCAGCCAGTATTTTTATTGGCACACTAGCAGTTCCTTGTGAGTTCAGCAGTTCATTATGAGCCTAATTTCTTTGCTAAAATTTTGCATAATTAGAATACACATTGCAGTCTAAGATGAAATCAAGAATGTACTTTGTAGTTTAACTACAGATGGATTTGAGTCAAAGGTTTGGATAAAGTTCCAAACTTTTTCAAAGCCTTGGGATGTTTGGATCTGGTGTTATGGTAGTTATTTACTCCAGTGTGGTCAATAGAGACATTCTTACAGGGTTACACAGAAGTTGGATCAGGCTCTCGGTGTAATGTAAATGGACAGTGGTACACAGTACCATAAATTTCTTCATTACAAGTGCACAAACTGTAGAACTCTGCAAAGAAAAATTACTTAGCATTGATACTTAGCTTAAAGAGTAAGCATATGTTCAGATGAAGAGTTCTGTTTATAACTGTTATTATCAAGGCAACAGGAAAATAACAAATATTGAAAAAGTTGAAGGATTTGGTCTTGCTCTGTTTGATACACCAGCTGAGAATAAAAAATGTGAAGAAAAAAGTTATTTTGCAAGGTTACTAGATGAATTTATTCTTTATAATAAATACATCAGTCACTTCACTTCAGATATAAAGGCACTGACTGTGCTCTTTGTTCAGATCCTGTAACAATTCTTACTTCTCAGTGAAGCTTGTTTTTCTAGCCAGAGGGAAAAATATTAGCACCATATCCAAAATCTGTCCTGAATAAACAGGTTTTGGCTTTTTTCTAGCTAAGAAAACTATCCAAATAAATTTAAATCACATTTTAATCAACAGAAACCAAACATCAACACAACTCTTTGAAGATAAATTCTATATGACTACAATTTAAATAGGAATCTACAGTCCAATTATTAAGCTCTTTCACTCAGAATTTCAGAATGGATAAAATAGACTCATTTGTATATATGTGTTCATATATACATATGAGTATATATATACATATATACATATATATATTCTAATTATGCATATTAACCATATGCAAAGAGCTACATAGATAGTAGTTACATAAATTGGGCCAGATTTTCATCGAGAGCTTCCTCAGACATAACAGCTGAAGATACGTACTTCTATTTTCCTACCTAGTTTGTATGTCACAGACAGTTGGCCATCAATTTTATCTGTAGTCTAGTGTTTGTACAGCAAACACAGCCAGATATGTGTACATTGTGTGCAAGTTTCATCGAGGTGATTGTATTACAACCTCTTGCACTTCTGGGCATACCAATAAGGAAGCATCATGAAATTGGCACTAATAGTTTTGAAAAGAAAATTACTTCCACAGAGGATATGTTAATAACAGGAACTGAGGATGTGTTGAACGAAATACATAACATCAAGGAAATAAGTAAACAAATCCCTCACATATCTTCCAAAGACTTACCTCATCAGACTGGTAAGGTTCAAGCAGGATAACTATTACTTTCTCATTTGATCGAATATTAATTTTACAGGGAAAATGCTGAAACATGTTGAGATGTCGTATCAGGGTATAAATACACAGAAGTTCATGTTAATATTCAGTTATTCTGCATTCTTATTATTCTGCAAACTGCTGTCGAAATTTTCTGTGTCTCTCTTTCACAGGCCTCAGAAATTTTGGAAACTTCAGAAAGAATAGTTTTGTAAATGTCTTGTTTCTAGAATTCATAAAAGTTGTCCTGTCTATAGAAGTAGTATGCCAAAGTATTGAAGTGCTAAGTTCAGACAGTATATGCATGCTGGGAAAAGGCTAGGCTATGCTGTGGTCTGCATGTGGTCAGCATGAAATCTATCCATTGATTTGGGTAGCAGAGAAGAGAAAAGGTGCAAAGGTTCTGTTACCTTAATAATAACATGCAAAACTACTGGGCAGAGAAAAATTGATATAAGTTTACACTGCCACAAGTTTAAAAATATATTTTGTTCTCTGCAAAATTCAGAAACTGAAGCACTCAGAGACTGTCATCTGTCACGTATTCAAAACTAAGTATAGCAGGGGTACAACAATGCCAGAACTCTGTCAACTCTTTTATGGAATTCAGTTTTTATGGATAACTTACAATGAAATGGCACTTCACTATCTAAGGTCTTTCAGCTCTGTCTTTCTTAATGAGCAGAGTGTTAAGAAGAGTGACATCTGAAGTTGTGATTTTGTTACAAGACAGTTATCATTTGGGAAGCAGGCAAAAACCACTAGCTTACTTAATGAGTGATACTGAGGCAATACTTTTGGTTGCTCTTTCCACTGAACAAGTTTTAAATCCAAGGCTCAGAAGTCAAAATAATAATAATAATAGTAACTCTGAGTCGGGAAGTAGCAAGACTCGTGGCACCATAAAATAAGACGAACTGGGAGCTGTGGGTGACACATCAGCAAAAGAGAAAAGGAGCACAAAAACTAAACAGAAATAAGTGTTTCTGCAGCCAGGAGAGCCCGAGAATGACAGGAAAGAAGGAAACATAAAGGAGTCTATAACTGTCTGGGTCCTGTGGTTGACCTTAAGGGAAACAGTTCCACAGGTCTGCACATGGGCAGGTTCCTGCCCGTAACAATGATTATGGCTGGGATATGTTGGGGCCAGGCAGGGATCTGGACACTCCAGACTCAGTGATCACAAAATCTAAAGGCACTTGGGTTGGACAGTGCACCCACCCCATGAGGGTGAAGGCAAGGGGTACTATGTGATGACATGGTGCTGGCACCATGCTGCCTCCTGACAGCACTCTGTTTTTCAATGGTCTGGGCAGAGTTTGTTCAAACCAATGACATTTATCACCACAGCAAAAGCATGATCCTTTCATCCACCTCTGGCTTCAGTCTTGGGATATCAGAATAGGTTTAGTGGTTGCCACCTCCATGAGCACTTCTTTCTGTGGGTAGTAAGGAAGATGGGGAAAAATGTAGCTGGGCTCGCTCAGCTGGAGTGCAGTCCTTGGCATGCCTTCAGGTAGCTCTCCAAAGTAAGGTTCTGGGCAAGCTCTCCCTAGATCCAGGTGCTGTCCCAGCCTCTGTCTGGCTCCACCTCTGCCATCTTATCAGTGTGGGCCTCAGCCAGTCCTAACCTATAGTGGATTATAAGGGTTTACTCCCCTCCATCTAGTTCCCACAGCCAGCTCAACAAACTACAAAGACCCAGACACAGAAATCTCATGGCACCCATAGCTGTGGAGTCAGCCACTGGCACAGCTATGGGGCCATCACCAGAGCCTAGGTGTGGGACCCTTACCCTGTCTGCAGCCTGGGGTTCAGGAGGTTGCCCTGGGAGTGGGGCCACTGTGGTGGGTTCACACTGATAGGTTGCTGTGCTCCACCCTGCCACTCTCATTCTCCACCCTCAACGTAACAGAGGGAGAAAACAAAGCTTGTGGGTTGAGATAAGAATGAAGACCACTCCACAATTACCATCACAGGCAAAACAGACTCAGTATAAGCGAGATTAATGTTTATTGCCTATTACTAACAAACTAGAGCAGTGAGAAACTAAAAGCAAACTAAAAACACCTTTGCCGTGTATACCCCTTTCTACCTCCTCCCCCCGAGCAGTGCAGGGGAGTGGGGACTGGGGCTGCGGTCAGTCCCTGATGCTTCATCTCCACTGCTCCCTCACGGTCCCTCCCTACCCCTGCTCCCTGTAGGGTCCCTCCCACAGATGCCGTCCTTCCCGAACTGAGCCTGCAGGGGCTGCCCACAGGCAGCAGCTCTTCAGGAATTGCTCCCACCTGGCTCCGTACCATGGGGGTCCATCCCCCAGGAGCAAACTGTTCCAGCATGGGTCCCTCATGGGCGGCAGCTCCCCCCAGACCTCCTGCTCCTGCGTGGGCTCCTCTCCACAGGCTGCAGCTCCGGCCCAAGGCCTGCTCCTGCGGGGGCTCTCCATGGGCCGCAGCCTCCTCCAGGCCACATCCACCTGCTCCACTGGGAGCTCCTCCACGGGCTGCGGGGTGGAGATCTGCTCCGTGTGGGACCCATGGGCTGCGGGGGGACAGCCTGCTCCACCAGGGGCCTCTGCAAGGGTCCCTGGGGAACTGCTGCTGCGTGTGTGGAGCACCTCCCACCCCCCTGGTGCACTGACCTGAGGGTCTGCCTGGCTGTTTCTTACTCCTCTCTCCCAGCTGCTGTTGCACAGCAGGTGTTTTTGTTTGTTTGTTTGCTTTGTTTTGTTTTGTTTCGTTCTGTTTTTTCTTTCTTTAATCTGTTCTCCCAGAAGTCCCACTAGCATCGCTCACTGTCTTGTCTCTGGTCAGCAGCAGGTCCAGTTTGGAGCCATTCAGAGCTGGTTCTGGTCTGACATGGGACAACTGCTGGGCTCTGCTCACAGCCTAGCAGTACACCCCAGACAATGGCGTGTAAACTGTGACTAACAAAACCTAGACATATCAGCCCTATACAACCATCCCTGTGGAGCAGTCATGGAACCAGAGACAATCCCACCTGGATCCAGGTGCAGTGGCCTGCACCCTGACCCCATAACAGGTGGAAGCAAGGGCCAGCGCAAGCAGGTGGTTTTGTGGGACCAGTGGTGCCCTCAGGGCCCATGTGACGCTTACCAGCCCTCCCCTGTCATTTGTTCACTGATTTACTAGGCCAGAGTATTTGTGGCAGCTTTTTTTTTAATTATTGTTATTATTATTATTATTATTTATTTTCCCCTTAACCAAGCATGTTATTGGCAGTTGTGAGCATATTGTCAGAGACAGAGTTTGATTATTGCATTTGAACATACTGGTTAGCCAGGGGCAACTGGTTAATGGATTTACAAAAAGCATTTGTGCTGTTGATTTGTGGACATATCAAAGGACATAAGGACCTCTTCTTCCATCTCACCAGTTTTTGCTTATGGTGCAAAACTCAGATAATGATATTGTAATCCTGTAAAGCATGCATGAAAACAGAAATTGTCCGTGCGCCAGTAGACACCAAGGAAAGGATACATGTGGATAAATCCTTGTTTATTTGCATATATGGATTATACAAGCAAAGTTTCTGTGTTTCTATATTGTCCTCAGGAGATGAGATTTTGCTATTTGGGTACTGTTGTAGTATGTATAGTTTTGCAAAATCACTTTTTCTTATATAAAAAAATGATAAATTCCCAAAGCCATTGAAGTTTTGTTAGATTAATTCAAGACTGTACTTTGTTAAATAGACAACAACAGCAACAATAAAATGGTGCTACCACATGTATTTTCATAATTAATATCCAATTATTAGTAGATATTCAGAAGTTCAGAAGCAACAGAAATTGATACACTAGTAATAAAATGCTTGCTGCCTGTTACAACATGCATGGTTGGACCAGATGACCTTGGAGGTCTTTTCCGACCTTAATGATTCTATGATGATTCTATGATTCTATCCACACAAAGCTTCACCATTGAACTGGGATGTAAACTCATTTGTTTGCACAGATGAGTTATCCTAGCCTGCAGCTCTCTCAATGTCTCTAGCAGAGCAATATTTTAGGGACATAGGCAACCAGAAAGGATGTATGTAATTCTCCTAGTATGGGGGTTCACATTTGGGAAGTGGCATGAGTGGGGAGGAAACTTGCTGAAATAACAATTTTACCCTTGGACCTTCATTAGCACCACTTCATATAGAGTGGTTTCAGGTCTCTGCAACAGGCAATTTATATGGCTTCTTAAATAAAAATGTGTCATATCACTGATATTTCATTTGCAAATCCATGTACAAACATAATTTATATCTGAATGATTTCTCATCTTTTACTTATGTTTTTGAGAGTGTTTTTGCCATTCAGCCATATGCATCGTTGTCTTAGGCAGTCTGAAGAAACTGAAAGGAAAAATGGCAATAATTTGTATTATAACTCTCCTACCTTCACCATCAACCTTGGCACCTCAGTATCCTGTCTGCATTATGTTAAAATCAAGTAATTGACTTGAATATAAAAACTTTAGATTTATGAGTTCTGCAATTTCTTAGATTCCATATAGCAGACCACTAAAAACTTGAAAGAATCCAATTTTATGTAGCAACTGACAACATAAAGGGACAGTTCTTTGATTTATGTCTAAAAGTAAGAGCTAATTTTTCAGGGTTGCCAAATCACTCACTTGAAAAATACAGTAACTACAGTTGGGAAAGAAATGGAAGAAGTCCTCAGCATTCACAGTCATTCCCTAAAAGAACAATTCTGTTCTGTTTAGCATTAACGTCTTCCATAGGCTACTCTGCTTATCAAAAAGGATATTTTGTTCCTAAATAGGTATTAACCAAAAATTAGTAACTCAGTGTAGAGATCTATCCCCACTAAAGAAAAATGGTTTTAAAATAATAATGATCTTATGGGATGCCAATTGTTAAATGTCTTGTCCCCACTGTGATGTCTTCTATAATTCTGTAATAGTCCTGTGTCTTGATGCAACTATGTAGCTATTGCTTTTGAAGTTAGCTAATAACATATGAAAAATAAGAACTTCATCCAAATTGAAATTATTGCTAAAAACAAAGTTACATAATGAAGTTAGCCAGGAGCCAGCTTCATCTGAAAGGTCTGTGGTGGGGCAAGGCTTCTCTTGCATTCACCTTCGCACCAGAAGCAAGACTGACACAAGAGTGCTTGACAAGGAACTCTTAGTTAAAGTTGTTCAGAAAACAGTCCACTAGGGAAATATTGTTCTAGATGCATGAATAAGAGACAACCAATTGATGAGTCCAGGGCTTTGACAGAAAAAAAGTCTCCACAACAGAGCATCAGGAAAGGTACAGAGCTACTGTATCAGTAGCTGCAATGAAACTGGCAAATTAAAAGTCATTTCCAGCCAAAACACAGAAGAAGAAATGTTCCAAAACCACATCTGGAATAGAAAAAATCATAGATGCTAGACTGTAACAGGACTTTTTCATTACACCAAAGTGAAATTTTGGTCCTGTGGAAAGGAATAAATAAATCTTTTATTAATTTAAGGATGGTCTAAAATTTAGCATTAATCCAGCCTGTGGTGTACTTCAAGAGGCTGCTCTACAGATTTTACTGCCAAAGTAATCTGCTAATCCAGTACTTTACAAGTACTGCAGAAATTGAAACACCTGTCTTGCTGGTAGGCATCATCCCAGCTCAGCCTCATTAGTATGTTATCCCTGTACCTCCTACCCCACATGGTTGCAGCTCTGCCGAGAGAGCTGTGTTCTCCTCAGTGGAACCATTTCTTCTGTCTACTTTGTATTTCCTGCATTTCACCCACACTTACTGTATGTCTGTCAGGACTTTCTCTGTCTCTAGCTATCCATACATCTGTTTCTTATCGTCAGACTCCATAAGACTTTGAAGATGTAGTTAGATTTGCAAATTTCTCAGTCTTTGACAACAAACACAATGTTCTTATTTTGAAACAAATTCTGCCCTGAAGCAAAAGCTGTTTTCCCACATGTTTGCTCAACACAGAAAAATAGCTTTCGGCACTTTTTCCTCTGACTCCACCTTCCATGCCCTCAACAAAATGGTTCCCTAATTTAAACAGCATGTTTATTTACCTATGAAAACAGAGTTCTGTTTTGGGGAAAGAGGAATTGGATGTTGTAGAGCTTTGTGTTGCACCAATTTATATATATATATATATATATTATATTATATTTATATTATATAAATATATATCTATATTTATATATATATTATATTTATATTTTTATATATATATATATATTCTTTTAAATAATGAAATGTGAAATGCAGGACAAGAGAAGAGAACAGATGAAGCTATGCAAAGATCTGTCTTCCAGGAGACCCAGCAATGGCAAGTTCTCTGGGGTATGGAAGACAAGGGATGAGATACAGAACTGCCAGGAACTTCCAGAGAAAGGATGAAAGGATGCAATGCTTCTGTGCTTTTTTTGCTTTCAGAGTGTTTATAGGTAACACCTGGCTGGTTGTACCCCAAATTACCTTCTGTATCTCTACTGTTAAGTAAGAAAGAGAGCTAATGCACCCAAACAGAAAAGGACAAGAGTAATGACTATAATAGTAATAGTTGAGAATTTTGTTAGATTGGCTATTTGGTTCCTTAGCATATCTAATACATTTCATTTTTGATGTCTAATTCCTTTGCTTTTAAAAAGAACAAGTTAGTAATTGGCATTAATCTTTATGGGATTGAGGTGAGCACAGCCTACATAACACTTTAAGACCCATGAACAGAGTCCTTCTAGGCACAGAGAATAAACTGCAGTCATTTTACATTTTCCACACATGTGAGTTTGCAGTCACAAATATTATCAATATTGACGGTATAGCAATAGCCATTTTGACAAAGCCTGTAAAATCCAGACAGAGATATTCTGCAGAAACTGGCCTGTGTTACTGTCACACCAGTGACACAGACTATTAGGTGGATCAGTTAGTATTGCTGCTTAACTTCACATCCAAAATCCCCTCTTATCTGCCTGTCTGGTTCCATGCTTAACTGTGAATCTGTATCTTACAAACCCACATCTGAACCACCCCTGTTTATGACCTCTCTCCATTAACAATAGATTGTCATCCTCTGTCTGATCCAGTTCCTGCTGTGGCTCATTAGACTGGTCTAAGCTTATTGCTTCAGTCTGGATCCACCTCTCATTCCTGATCATTGGCTGAAATCTTGTCCTCAACTGAAACCTCATTCTGGGCCCAAATCACCCGATTTAGCTGGAGACCCCTTTTGCTGTTAGGCCTTAATCTGTGAGCCATTCTCAGCCGTAGTTGCTTTCCTGCTCATTCACTCTCTCTCTCCCTCTCTCTCTCTCTCTCTCTATTTCTCTCCCCCTCTCTCTTTGTAACTACAGACCTGCTCTCATTTACCCATTTGGTTCTATCCCTCATTCATGGCACAATTTAAATAAGACCTAGTGGTGTATGGTGCTTATGGAAGTCTGGCAGATACAGTCTTCTCTTGGATATTTAATTTTTAAAATGTTCTCAGGTAAGGGAAGTACTCTTCCTTCCTCTGTATTCTAGGAAACCATTTCAGGAACATGGAACAGACCTGAACATGTACTTTGGACTCAGCCAGTTGCTGACCAGTCTTATGGAGAATATTATTTTACAGTTAATGAAGGATATACCATACTTATTGAGAAATTAGAGTTCATCTGCTTCATGTTTGATCTGATTTAATGTATCAACTCAACACTCATAAGTGTAGAAATTCATCCTATGACTCTGCTTTGTTGTGCAAATCTGCAATTTCCCCAGAGAGATCTGATCTCTTTATAAAGGTGCATTAGATGCGTTTATGGATATTTAGGAATCCTGTTTGTGGTTCTCTTTATTGCAGTGATTAAGCTGGTGTTGGAACAGATGAATGGAAATCAAACTGCCTTTCAGGTGACAAAGTATAAAAGATAACAGACAGTATTTCTTGAGAAAGGAATTTCAGGTAAACTTGTCTTAACATTTCTTAATTTCCATGCTCTCTTGCACTCCCAGAGTTCCACATATCCAATTATTCAAATATATCAGCAAAAATTAGTTCTATAGTTTGCTTTCTACAATACTAGCAGTCAGTAATTGTATACTCCCATCAAGGAGTAATTTCAGCAATTAAGGTTACCAGTACTTGCTGGTATCCTTACTAGTTTTTCTCTGGTCTCCTAAGTCTTTGGCTCCCAATTTAGTCAATATTTATAAAGCTCAAGAATGGTTTCAGGTTTCTATGAAATATGTGTATAATTTAATATAAAACACCTTTCCATTGTGACCCATGATAAAATAAAGGAGAGGTGATTAAAAATGATTTTATAACTGTTTACATCAGAAGTTTTACAAGTATGACAGAATATTATGACTATTACTATTTAGTAGACTAAACTGTTGCTCCTTGCCATTTCAGGAGCTGCTATTATTGCACAATCATATGCAAAAACGGAAAGCTTTAGGACATTTTCCTAAGCACAATCTGTGGTCTTCTCTACTCCCTGTGCATGCGTCTGTAAGCACATACAGTATTTTTATAAATACAGATACAGACATGTACATATAGGTATGTATGTGTATCTATCTTTAGCCTCAAAATGTTGCTTGATTCAATCTTGACAACTCATTTTTATGCTACATATATTACCTTGGATAGGAACCATGAAGTCCTGGGGAAGGAAAGCCCATAGAAGAAAGCAGCAAACTTTGATTCTGGATACCACTTGCAAAATTACATTTTGTAAAAAGATCAGCTCTTTTCCATAACTGACATGTTTGCAAAGATTTTACTCCACTATAAGCTCATAGAAGTAGGGTAGTGACTATTGTAATGCAAAGGGCAATTTTAGGCAGGGCTTGGAAACCAATGCAAAATTTTGTAAACAGACCTCATAGGACAGGGTGACATCTTTAATTCAAAATAAAATTTCCCATCTAAATAAGCCTGTTAGAACTGTGGCCTTCCAAAATTATCATTACATCCCATTTATGGTTACAGTTTATACTAGTGCAACAGAATTTGCTTTTCATATTGATTTTGATGAAGGATTGTTTGGCAAAATGTTGAAACAAAATTTCTGTGTGTTGGAGTTCTCTCAGTTAAACAGCAACAAATATAGGCATATCAGTCATTGTTCATTTTTCCATTTAATGTATGTATATTTTAAAAATTATAATAATTATACACCTGCTTTTTTTTTAATAACTCAATCAGTCATAAAAGTGAAATATGATCACTAAAAAGGAATAATACCAATTTCCTTGTTTCTTTCCCAGCAGACATTTACCTGCTACCTGATTTTTTCTTTCTTTCTAGATTTAACATCCAAGTGGAACTGGTTGGGAAATTTTTCACTACTTTTGATCCAAACATGTAGTTGGGCCATTTAGGAGACAAACATGCCTCATTAATATTTGAATTTGGAGGAATAATAATTTTTATTTTCAAGTTCTAAGGTGACTAGGATCAAGTGTTAGTCCTTGCTAGTAGCACTTAATTATAGCCAGAATATCTCTGCCTGAATTCTACTTGCTGTAAAAAGGAAAAGGGAAAAAATAAGCCAAGCCAGCCTTAGTCCTGAAATCCAGATTGTTTCTGTAACATCTTAAGGTAGAAGGGACTTGGATAAATGCTGATCATGGAATACCTGATCAGATAAAAGAGCAATAGGTGGTCATATGCTAACTGGATTAAGGTCTGATCATGAAACAAAATGTCTTGAAGGAAAGATGCTCAAAGTTTCTGGAGTACTGATCCAGGCTCAAGGCAGACACCATACAGTATCATCCTAATTTTTAACGTCTGCATGATGTATGTGTTCCCTAAATGCAAACTATACCAGAGTTCGTCCTGGAATGCAGCAGAGTCATGATTCATTCTCAGCATGGACACTGTTCCGTCCTCACAAAGCTTGCAGGATGCATTGCTTAATCCTGAACAGGACTTCTGTGATGCTACACTAAGTAATAGATGTGCCAAAGAACTCGCTTTCTACCTTGTCAGGTTGTATTCAATTCTAAATTAGCCCTGTAGGCTTATCCAGCAAAATTGCTTACATTACAGATTTGTTTAAATATTTATTTACTTGCTATACAGCTGCCAGAATAATCTGCTAGTGCTGGTTATCAACAAATAAAAACCTGTTTGCATGACTGTGATGTCTCTTCATTCCAGAAGTGTCAGAAAATATCTATTTACATGATAAATATAGAGTTTTAAACGAATTTCTCTGCTGTTGCATTATACACTTATTTTTCCTTTTTTTTTTGGGGGGGGGGGGGTTGGAAGGGGAGATCTTTCTACTTTGTTTTTCTTTTAGAAAGATTTTAAAACAATTTTTCATCTTTCTGTCTTTTTGTCTCTCACAATAATGTTTTAATCAGATTTACAATTTAGAACATGCCTTACCATGTGCTAAAACTGTAAAATCGTGTTTAATATGTGAAGAGCTTTCTTGAAAGTATTAATTCCCATCACAAAGCCACTGGGATGAATAGTGCTGCTTACAGAGTCATGAGCATTATGTTTTCTCCCAAGGCTGGGTGGGCTGCTAGGTAACTTCTATGAATGTCTGTGAGTGGGAGACTGTCCTTTCTGGAGCTACCTAGCAGCATGATTGTTGATACTTTATGGAATTAAACCACTTTCTTTGTTCTGCTGGGACACAGTACATGAAGCAAACTTGTAAGATAGGAATGCTTGGTCACAAGCAGACGATTTGCCAGCCAGGTAGGTTGTATTTGGGGAAAGAAAAGAAAAAACAGAAACTGCCTACATGCTGTGGAAAAATAATGCCACTCCATCTGTTCCCACTTCCCAATACCTTCTGCACTTGTGGGAGAGAGAACTGTGAGATTTGCTCTGCCCCGAGGGAAGAAATGCATGATAAAAATCTCTCGTTTTCGTGGGCCAGTGAACACAAACCTATATGAAGGTAACTTTTCTCTTTCTTCTCTTTGTCACTAGGAGATGACAAATTCTTTCTTCAGAAGAGGAGAGCCCGTACCTTTGGCCAGAACAGTGTTAGGAATGGTCTGAAACCCAGCGAGACATGGTGAAACTTCGAAGCAGAGGTTGGTAGAAGAATGGTATTTCCTAGCTTTACAGACAGGGGAAAGGTCATCTCAAATTCTCCTTTCTTCATGTCCCACCCACCCTCCTTACCTATTTGGAAGGATGTCAGTCCTCAGTCCTCTGGGATGTCCATCCTGCAGGATCATAAGAGGGTCTTTATGAGGCTGCTTATTCTAGGGTTTCATTTTTTCCAAAGGACAGGCACATTTTGGACACATTTGGTAGTTTTGCTAGTAGCTACTTCTTTGACCGTTATTGGCTCAATAGCTCTAGAAAAGCTAGATCTGGAAATTCAAGCACAAGAATGCAAAAGACGTATCTTTCTGCTGTTTCCAGTTGGAGGAACAGAAGTGGGGACGGGTCATCAATAAGGGTTGGTTTATCAAAGAAAATGCAGATTTCAGTTCAAAGGAAAAGCAGAGATAGAGGAAAAGTGACAGAAAAATGTGGTCTGCTGGTTGGAATTGGATATAACAGAATGGACAGAAGAGGAGAGGCTTTTAAAAATACAGATGAAGACAGCAGCAAAAGTACCCAGATAGGCATATTGTGTACAAGGCATTGGTCAGGTTTAGGAAAAAATGAATAGTCAGGAGAACAGCAAAGATTACATCAGATTTATGAGAAGGAGGGAAAGGAAGAGCATTAATATAGAGCTTTTAAAAGAGAGAAATTTTTCATGGTGGTAGGCAGTGGGAGTGGGAAGAAATGCTAGAAATGAGACAGAAAAAAGGAAGAAAAAAAACATAGTTTACACTGGTTTTCATTTCTCAGTAATTACAGCGGGATGGTACTAATTTGGAGTCCTTTCCATTTAGAATGAAGAATGTCAGTGTAGGATAAATTAAACCTCCGATATCTGAAAATCTTGCAAGTGGTGAGTTAGAAAGTTATAGACATCTTGTGCAACTTCCATGGGGTTTCATTTGCAATACCACACCAATTACACAGATCTTTCTATTCATAAAACACACTTGTGTAAGCATTACCATTCACAAATGACCCATTCTTGGAAGATGACAAAGATTTCATTGTATGAGGCTTTATAAAACAATTATAACAGGTGAAAAACTTCTGCATTCCTTTTTCATTATGTCTTGGGCACTTCTGGGAACAAGAATGGTACTTACTTACTTACTGAGTTACTTACATATCTAACCAGCACCATGAAATTTTAAGCCTGACAAGCTAGTTAGTTCTCAGCTAAGCTAAGGGAGAATAATGCCGTCATTGTTAAGTCAGAAGGAAAAACTTGCAATTCCATATATGTAGGTAAATATATGGAAAATGGAGATGGGTTTATGAACCATGAAAACTGCTAGTTTACACATCCTACCATTTCTGGTCACATCAAACTTTACAGGGTGTGAAGATGTACAGATTTCAATATAGGTAATGTATATGCAGTTGTAGTGGAGTAAGGGACCATGTCCATAACGATCTGTCTCCTGCAGATTAATGCCTGGTGCAGGCAGGTATGTCATAAACTATGGCTTAATACGGAGAACCTCTCAATGTTTCCTCCATTTTCACTAATGTATTTTGTGTGCCTGTACGAGATTCACAGTAGATGTAGAGCTATTGCTTTTAAATGTTCCCTCTGACCCAGATAATGTCAAAACGTCTGAAGCAGGCTATGCTCTTTTTAAAAAGAGCATCTCTAATGTAATGCAAATGCACATTGTGGGGAAATTCCAGCTGAGAAAATGAGGCCTTATATTTCTAAAACCATATACATGTCAATAGCCCATTATTCTCCAGTTTTAAATGTAATTGCAGCCCAGCTTGGAAAGAATTCCTGAAATAATAAAATACACTGAGTAGCAGTTACTGAGTCTTCCAGTTATTTAATGTTCCCCCTCTGCTCTGCAAAAAGAAAGAAAGGAAAAAAAAAAAAAAGAAAGCAAAAATGAAAAGTGAAGAGAAAAAAAGTGGAGGAAAGAATGGACTGAGGAAGCGAGACAGAAGATAAAAGTAAAATTAATAACCTTTTCTTTAACGTGTTATTGGAACACTCTGTGCAAAAATATGCTCGGATCCTAAAAGGCATTACAACATCAATGCATCTGAAGCTTTTGTATAAATGTATCTCAGTCCAATTTTGTATGACAAATTATTTCCAGGCAATTAAGGATATTTATAATTGTTTTCTTTGGTTGAAACTTTATTCTATTTCCACATTTCTTTTAAGCTAATGTTTCCTATAAAGCCTGAACAGCCGTCATTTTGAAAGAATTCCATTTTAGTCATGTGAACTACTGCTTGCAACCATATTTTTCTGATAATTTTTTTCATGTGCATACTACAGCCTTTATCTCCAGTATTGGTACATTTTAAGGTATCATTCTTTCATTGTGGAGTTTTCCCTACCACCACCCTTGTCTTTCTTGGAAGAACTCCAAGAAACAGCTTCTGTAATTAAAAACACAGTAGATGAATATTGCAGTGGTGCTAAGCAGCAGTATTTCTTTCTTTTCTCTCTTTGCTTCCCTCCCTGCTTGACCTTCTTAGCATCAAACTTCTTAGTAAGTGAAACTAAAGTGGTTCAATTGCCTAGTCATAATTTTAGTGTAGAGAACA
>CM021763.1:34077733-34120538 GCA_011075105.1 Heteronetta atricapilla | reverse complement strand
AAAAGAAAAGAGAAAAAAAAGAAAAGAAAAGAAAAGAAAAAGGGAAAAAAGGGAACCAGGAAAACAAAAGTGAGAAACAATTCATTTTATGTAAATATTTTCAACTCAATGTAAGGATTAAAAAAGTTATTTAAAGAGTGTGGAGAAGGAAGAGGTGGAAGACTTACTTTGCCCTTGATTAACCCATTTTGTCCCCACATACATTGCCAGTGATCTTTATTTATTATTTTCTAAAAAAACTTTTTTAAACTTTTTTTTTCTTCCATATTTTAAGACCTTTTATTGTCTTTTTAGGCAGGCTTTAAAAGGTATAGTATAAAACAGCACTAGGAACTTTAACAGGTCTAAATTTGTCAGAGTAATATTAAACAACTAGGACATTATCTGAGCCAACCTAAGGCAGTGTTTTGCCTTAGGTTGGCTCAGATAAATAAGCCCTACTGTTCTGTTGGTACTTGTGTTACCTTCCTTATTTCCCTATTGTATAAGGACAGCATAGATATCGTATAGTACATACAGTGTAGACAATATGTATTCTACTGCATGGTAGTACAGAGGAAGAGTTGTAATTTTCAGTTCTGTATTAGTGCACTTCTAAGGAAAGACAGTTCTCCTTACATACAAGTGGATTTCCGACTCCATTCACCAGTTCCAAGCTTAGAACTCATGCAGAGTTCTCACTTCAGGCAGACCTGAAGATGATTAGGGTAACAGAGAGCAGAATTACAGCTTGATGCCTTCATCAGCCTACTCTTAAAGGCCAACAGATAGCAAATTATACCGCGATGTTGATGTTTTTCATGCTATTTTTGTACAGAGTTCTGTGAGTTTAATTGTCTATTATTGTTATTGTTATTATTATTATTATTGCCTGCAAAACTTCTACATCTGGAACAAAAGGGAGGCCACTAGTCTGATTCTTTCACCATGAACAGTATTATAATCTAAATGCATGTGGGGAAAGGCATGTCAGTAATAAGGGAAGGAAACAGGGTCACCTGGAGCTGTGAGAGACAGTCCAGATAAGATTCAAGGAGGGAGGTTCAGTGATTTTTGAGAAAATTTGGAGATGGGGCTTATAAATTGCACAGTCTGATCTGGGCATGGCTGAAAAATAGCAAAAAGCTGAGGTCAGAGCTGCAAGGTTCAGTTTTTCTAGCCATATATAAGGCTAGAAATAAGGGATTGCTGCTTTCTTGCTTTCCCTCCCTGCTTACTAAAGCTATTGAACTATGTATCATAGCTCAAACCTTCTGAAAGAGTACTGCTATTTCTGATATCTTTTAACTTTATTCCAAGAAAATGTATATTCAAAAAAAAATGCATATGATTGTAATTGTCCAGCAAAATGTTTTCAATCTAGAAATAACTGGCAGAGAAAGAAGGAAAAAAAATGAGAATAGTTCAGGCTCCAAGAACATTCCCAAAGGACAATGCTTTCAACAATAGGAAGATTAACATGGGAGAATGAAAGGCATAGACTGGATTCTCAGCCTTTTTGTGCTTTGTTATCAGTTGCTCTAAGATCTAGATTCTTTTTGAGAGTCATTTTATTTACAAGCATGAGTACGATTGACAACTTTAAATGAAGGGTAGGTGTATGTCAGATTCTTGGCAAAGAGTTGGAGTTGCAGATCTTGGGTGGTGTCAGGGAGGAAGGGAGGAACACAGTCCTGAAAAGACCTCAGTACTGCAAAAATTCCAATTGCAACCCGTTTCCCTAAGTATTTTTATTATGTAGCTTCTTTTTTGAATATGTAATTTTTAAAGGCTACATGCATGCAGTGTTTTATAGACTGGCTAGGTTTTGCTCAGAAGTGTTTGTACACTGTATTGTCTCTGACACAGATTGTGGTAATTCTCTCTCTCATGCTACAAGCTGTTTTCTTTATTTTAAAACAGGAGAATAGCTTTATTTCCTTCTTTGTGTGTGTATGTGTGATCATGTTACAGTTAACTCACTTCCATAAATAAAAGTAGTCAAACAAAAATGACAGTGTGCTTATTCAAATATTTGTGGACTGTGCTGTCTGTCATTAACAACATTTTCATTATAAGACGACTCCGGTTCTGTTTCACTGTAAGAGACAGAGAGAGAGAGAGAAAGCAGTAATGTTGGCTAGTCTCTCTGCTGGTTTTCCAAACACAGTTTGGGATGGGACATAACTCATGCAGACTGCAAATGCCAAAACCAGACATACAAAAAGAACCCAATCTCAGCACAGATGAGTTTAAAATAATAATATAACAAAAAGAGCAAACATCACTTTGTAGACATCTAACAAGGAGTCATTTACCCTGGCATGAACCTTGGTCTAATGAAGAAATAATATTTGGCACTGCATGGCAGATAAAACTCAACAGCAATGGCTACACTGTTGCCTATGTGGTTTACACATTTGCCTAGTGATTTGCTTGGGAAAAAGAATTTAGAACAGAGGCAATGCAAAAAAAATACATGTGTGGGTTTAACTTTAATATAAGTACACGTACACATTGCTGCAGATGTTATTCATTGGCAAGTGCTGCCACATAATTATGTTGTGAGTGAGCTTCATAATATTTTAATGAGCTTTTACCCTAAATAGCAATGAAAATGGAACAATAAGAAGCACATACAAAGTTTGGGAAGCAGGGAGTGTTATTAGATATTCTCTTATGGAAGAATGTATTTAGGAAAAATACAACTGACATTGAAAAATGTCAAGATCAAAATATTGCCTGACTTTAGTAAAACAAAGTCAACTCTAACACATGGGTAGTCTGCACAAAAAAAAGAGTTGGGTTTATTTATTTATTTATTTATGTTTCTCTAGCACAAATGTAATAAAGTAATAAAAGGTATTAGTCTAAATCAGGATGTGTTTATTTTTTACTAGTGGGAGAGGAGGGAACTTGTAAGTGGCACTCTACAATAGTGTTGTTAACATATTGTGCTAATTAAAGTCTCCACTTTAACAAAACACTTAAAGTACTGTAAATGTCATATTGATTTAAGCATTGTTTTGCATAGATTAAAACTCTTTGGAGCTGGATGTCTAGGTGTGACAGCTTTTTTTTTTTTTTTCTTCTCTTAAAAACAAAAACACCACTACACCACTACCACAACCACTACCACAACCACCAAAAAAAAAAAAAAAAAAAAGCCTTGAACAGGGAGAATTCCAGGAAAAGCAGAGAAATCTGATAACCACATTATTGATGAATGCTAGTGAAAAGCAGAGAAATCTGATAACCACATTATTGGTCATCATTTCATCATTTTAATTCTGTAAAAAATAAATAAATATAAAATTCTCTATTTTCCCCTGGATTTGGCATGCCATCAGCTACCTGACCAAATAAAGAAAAGCACAGATGTCCACCTTCTCACACTCAAGGCAGAATAATCCAATTGGATTTCATTTCAGCATACCTCCCATTATGAACCGCTTCCACAAACCCCCCTGTACTTCCTGCTTAGACAGTTTTAAGTACAAGAAATCTGTTTTGTGTTTGGGCCTCCTCCCAGAGGATTCATGGGATTCTTGCTGTCAACTGCATTGGAAGCCTTTTCTCATGCTAAAAGATGAGATGAGGAGGCAAGAAGCAGCTGGGTGGGATCAGTGTCTGCCTGCCATTGGTCTTTGCCAGCAGTCCTCCCAGCACTGGCTGTATTCCAACTCCAGGGGATAGGGTCAGAGCTCTATTTCCTGGGTGACCACAGGTGGTTGCTGGTGGGGACCACAGCTTCAAGCTGCTGAAACTGCTGGAAACACCTGTGGCAATGGCATACTGCAGTGAAGTCCAAGTGAATTCTTGTGATGCAAGACTGTGACTGAAATTATTTGGGTTGATTTGGTTGAATCCTCGGTTTACCCTGGGATACTCCTTGCCCCTCCTCCCAGCTTTCTCTGCTCTGAACTGATGCCAAGTCAGAGGACAGCAGCACTGACTGTGAAGATCATTTGGCAGAGCCCTCTCTGATTTCTGTTTCTTGAAATTATGCCTGAACTGATTGGTAAGCAAGGCTGTACCAATTTTGCTTGTATATATTTTCAGACCTCACACAGGGATGCACAGAGTGGAAACCTGGTCTAATTTGTCTCTTCAAAACTGAATTTTTAAAGCAGATAACTATAATCTTAATAATATCTGGAGTTTCGTCCCTTCTGTAAGACTTTTGCAAATACAGCTAGATGTGTAAGACAAAAGGGAGAGATTTCCTGGGCTGGAAGCTCTCTTACATAGCTTGTATGCCATCAGGGGTTCCAGATGTATCAACATCTGTGGGTATCACTCATTCCCAAACAGGAGTACTGAATACTGACCTGTCCTCTGCATCCCACAGGGAATCACCTGAAAGGAAGGCACAGCTGGCCTGCCATCTGCAAGAACACAGGAGGAGGAGAAAGAAAAGGCTCCAGGGCTTTTACCACTGCCACATGCAAACTTCGTAGATTGCACTCATAGAATTTGCCAACCTTTTTATTTGTTTAAAAGTTTGGTCATGGGAGTATATCTTGAACAATAAGGTCAGGGTTTTATTAACATGTGTCCTGGTTTCAGTTAGGACAGAGTTTTGAGGTTTGACTGCACCTTTCATCCAACTTATTAACGAATGATGGGTAAAATTACTTTTTAAAAAAGGTATAGATAACAAGGAGTAAAGACACAGGAATTAAAGAAGATTGCTAGATGAAGACGGTTTTCCAACTCCGTTTCCATTCATGCTTATTTTACTTATTCACTCACATTCTGATGAAATACTGATTTGTTCTTACTGAGCTTGAAATTATGAGATGCATTATGATACAAAGAGAAAATATATCATATTCATCCAACATAAGTTTCTAGAGACTGGTAGAAGGACATGATTTCCGGAGGTGTAATGCAGGCAGAAGTTCATCTTGGGATCCAAAGGCACCTCTTGGGACATTTAAATCCTGCCTGTTAAACTATTACTTAATTTTAAAGTGCATATGCACTAAATACTTTGGAAGGAACTTGAATGGAACTTGCAGTCTCCTTACAAACATGCTTTCTCTTTGCTGCTGTCTTTTGATTGAAGTACTCAAAAAGGTAGTCTGTCTAGAAAGAATGATTTGGGATGTACAAATACCTCTTCTTTTACTGGGACATTTATTTTTGATGATAAGTTAAAGAAAGATTGAGTCTGGTTCTACTGTACTTCTACTTCAAAGACCTTTTCCATAAATACAACAATATCAATGACCTGCATGGATGAATGTGTGACAGAGGAAGATTGGTGAGCAAAGAAATATATAAATGGTGCAAAGCGAAGGGAATATCACATACCTCATGAAGATGAAATCTTTACTAATTCTTGTTAGCTTAACATTGGAAGGAGTTGTTGATGTTGTGGATATAGTTGCTTACTAAGCAGTGGAAATAATAGAAAGCATTCTGTCAAGTTCTGTGTTGCTTTCATGTATCCCAAAAGACCAAAGGTATATCTCATATGTCATCAGGCTCAGCAATAAAAGCTAGGGAGGGTAAAGAAGGAGAGAAAGGGAGGAACTTTTGGAATGATGACATCTGTCTTCCCAGTAAACTGCTACATAGCATGAACCCTGCTTTCCAGGAAATGGGTAAGTGTCTGCCTGCCAAAGGGAAGCAGCAAACAAATTCCTTGTTTTACTTTGCTTGCCCATGCAGCTTTTGCTTTACCTATTAACCTGTCTTCATCTCAACCAACGAGCTCTTGCACTTTGTATTCTCTTCCCCGTTCTGCTGAAGAGCAGTGAAGGAGCAGCTGTATCAGGCTTAGCTGCCTCCTGAGGTTCAACCATAACACTAATTTATTAAAACTAAGCAATATTCTCCAAACTATGATATTTTCATACTGTATTAAGCTTTAGTTGTTGTTGTTGTTATTTGTTTGCTTGGTTTTTACTCTCCTTGTCACACGGGTAACAAGAAATTGTGATAAAAGCTGTGAGGTGTTTCAAGATGATCATATGTATGTATGTATATTGTTCTGCAGTTCTGCAGAGTACTAGATCAAAACATCAAAGTTATTTGTCTGGAAGCAAGTTTTTTGTTGTTGTTGTTTGTTAGTTTGTTTGTTTGTTTTTCCAGTTTTGAATGTTCAGAACATAAATCATACATTGAAAACAATTGGCTAAGTTTTTATTTTATTTTATTTTTTAACCCCCAAAATACCTTTTTTAAACTTACCTATAGAAAAATGATAATGCTTCAAAACTTCTATTTTTAGGCAGAGAAAATATTTAACACAAT
Organism: Heteronetta atricapilla; assembly: GCA_011075105.1. Taxonomy (NCBI): domain Eukaryota; kingdom Metazoa; phylum Chordata; class Aves; order Anseriformes; family Anatidae; genus Heteronetta; species Heteronetta atricapilla. The sequence continues at coordinate 34,114,295 of CM021763.1, read as the reverse complement.
TGTTTTCTTTTTTATCTTCTGTTATTTATTTTCAGTGAATGCAATACAGTGAATCCCATTCATAGTCTTGAGGAGATTAAGTTGCTTTATGTTTTTCATTTGTTTTTGTTTTACTTATTTCATTTTGATACAAGAGTATTACCATTATGATAGTAATAATGGAAAGCATATCAAAATGATTTGCATGCTCTCTCCACACCTTCTTAAAGCTAGAAAAGCTTAGAAACAATTGGAAAATGTGAAGTGAGAGGTCAAAACTGAAAAGGAGAAATAAAGGACAGATAGAAATTTCATCCCTTGTGTTGTATTCAATGACAAAGAGAGAAGATTATAACATTGCTTATTTTAAAAGATCAGCATTTTTCAAAATATATTTGAGGAAGTACATCAGAAAGATGGAAGACTTCTAGAGTTTGAAGATCCTGTAATGGTGTGGTGGTTTAACCCAGCCACACAGCCGTTCGCTCACCCTCCTAAACACCACACAGCCGTTCGCTCACCCTCCACCCTCCCTCTCTGGGATGGAGGAGAGAAACGGAAAAGTGAAGCCTGTGGGTTGAGATAAAGACAGTTTATTAAGATAGAAAATAATAATAATAATAATAAATATGTACAAACAAGTGATGCACAATGCAATTGCTCACCACCCACTGACCGATGCCCAGCCCAACCCCAAGCAGCCACCCCCCAACCCCCACCCTGGCTAGCCACCCCTGTATATTGTTCAGCATGATGTCAGATGGTATGGAATACCCCCTTGGCCAGTTTGGGTCAGCTGTCCTGGGTTTGTCCCCTCCCAGCTCTTGCTGCCCCCCCAGGCTGCCTGCTGGCAGGACAGAGCGAGGAGCTGAAAAGTCCTTGGCTTAGTGTAAGCATTGCTCTGCAGAAATTAAAACATCAGCATGTTATCAACACTCTTCTCATCCTAATCCAAAACATAGCACCCTACTAGCTACTAGGAGGAAAAATAACTCTGTCCTAACTGAAACCAGGACAAATGGAAACTTTTACAAAAATTTATTTCAAACTTTTTAGCCAATCTAATCAGAACTGAATTAGTTGTTCTGATGGCTTGTACTTATCATCAGGCTTTCCTAATTTTTAAGAATTAAAGAATTAAGAAGAAGAAGAAGAATGGAGAAAGAAGGAGAAGAAGAAGAAGAAGAAGAAGAAGAAGGAAGAGGAGGAGGAGGAGGAAGAAGAAGAAGAAGAAGAAAAAAAGGAAGGGAAAGGGGAAGGGGAAGAGAAAGGGGAAGAGAAAATGGAAGGCAAAGACAACACCATTGAGAAGAACAATAAGAAAATACTTCTTGGCTTTTTTCAAGGTCTGGGAAAACAGCTGGACTGTTAATCAAATTATTGCTTATCAGTGGATTCATTTCCACAGATAATATGTATTTCTCAGTTAGGCCCCTGAATAGAAAAAAACAGATCTTGCCAAAAAGGCTTGACTGTAGACATCACATTCCAATGGGAAAAATACAGTGCTGTTCAGTCTGTCCTTTCTAGAGCATACTGTGCCTTTTGTAATGTCTTTAATATAGTGATTTCCCTCCCTCTAAAGTAGGAGAAAAGCATCAAGAGCAGCAAGTAGTGCTTTTCATGATAGAGGCCAGGTCTTTTAATGCTTGCATGGAAGCCATTGCAATATCTGTTACAACTTCTGAATAGAAGTACAGTACACAGTAAGTGGTAACTCCAAACACAAAGGGGAACATCACGTGGAAACTTGAAGATATGGAAAAGAGAGTCCCTTTCCTTTCTCTCCCTCTACCCCATGCTCTATAGAGCATTTTGTCTCTATAAGCTAAAGATGCATTTCCTGCAACCATATTTCTTTTCATCCTGCTCTTGGTTGCACATAAATTTACACTTGCTTTTCCAAAGAAAATCCTGATGGTTTACTAAAAGTTGTGAACAGAAAATGAGACGACCTTGTTCCATTAACTCAAGAAAGATTTTGTTTTGCAAAGAAATGAGAAGTGACATCATTCCTCAGGAGTCCATCACTATTCTTCATTGAATAGCGTTTGCTAAGTCAGTAGTAATTATCTTCTTGAGATAATGGATTTAATAAAATGCAATTAGAAAATTCAACACGAGAAATAGAATTCCTGTGATGCTGATTGCTCAGTGACAATAAAAAGCACTACATCCATAGCTTAAAAAGGAAGACACCATGGTATAAAACCAAATCTATCTGTTTAATTCTAGAGGTTGTTTTTGAACATTATTATTACATGGTTTGGAAAGGTGCAGAATGTCTTTTAATACATATGCTTCTACTGTATTAGATATCCATGAGACGAAGGTATTTTTTTTTACATGTTTTTTTTTTTTTTTTATAGTCCTTTGTGTTGAGGTTTTATAAAAGCTCCCTTTTAGTGACAGCCTGTCATGTCTGTGATTGTGTTGTGCCTGCAAACAGGCATTATAGGAATATTGATTTGGGGGTAAAATACACTGCTTCCACCAAAGTGAGGAAAGTTTAACTGTTGATAATCTTAGACCAGATATTACTTATCTCATTAACTCATTCACTTTTGCAGCTATTTAAAATGACTGTACTAGCCACTATTCTACTTAGAAGTCCACTATATGTTCATTTGAAAAAGGATATTTTATATTGTTATTATCTTGCTGTACAGAAGGGCCATGAGAGTCTGCTGCGGTCAGAAGGACCATTTCTTCATCTTCCAATGAAGTTCTTCATCTTCCGATGAAGAAAGTGTCTTCATCAGTGCTTTTTATGTTTGTAAATGTTGGACACCATTTATAACTACAATTCATTCACTATAGATGGAACTTTTTTTTTCAAAAGACTAATATAATAATATAATATATAATAATAATAATAATAATAATAAAATAAAATCTGTTAGAGGGGGTTCCAAACAATGTAAACAATGTTAAATGCAGCAATTATAAGATAAGCTCTGAAGTAATTTTCACTTGATGGAATGTGGGTGTGCAGAAGTAAATGTCTTGTCTGGTCATTATTGCTGCTAATTATTAAATGTATTTTTAAATTGTAGATATTATATATGAGACACACATGAATGGCATCTTTCACTAGTGTTGTACTAGGTCACTGGAATTTTCACTGTCACAAAGAAAGTAATGGAATGACAGCAAGCAGCATTATCCTTTAAAGATCTCTTCAGACATAACCCATCCTGAAAATAAAGTTATTACCGGGGTGTGGCAGCATGAATTAGGAGCTGTTACAAAAGAATAACATAATGGAAAGTTAAGAAATCTTTCTCTAAGATAATTGTAAATGCTGCATACAGCAGGAATTGCAGCATTCTGAAGGTGAGCTGTGCAAACTATTTTGCTGCATAGTCAATACAGAAAGTGTGAATTCAATGTCAGTTAGCCCATGAAGATGCAACCATGTCACTGAACTTACATGTCCAGTTTTGCAGACATTATGCATTTGGCCATGACAAATAGGACAACCATTGAATTTGAGTAGAAACCACAGGAGACATTGTATTACAAATACATTTTTATCTGTGTACTTTTATGAAACAGCACATTTGCCCTGTACTGGGAACTAGTACAGGGCAAATGACTTTAAGATGGCACAACTATGACTTTAAGATGGCACAACATCACATCCTTTCATTGGGAATTCTTCTACAAAAATTCTGGGAAATCTGAAACTGGAATCTACAATGAGAAAAGTCAGATTAGGTCATCCACATTTGGCCAGAGAAGTTGGAGAACAAATATGTTTCAGTTGTGACAACCTTTGGCTGAACATTTTCACTACAGTTAAGTGCTAATACATTTTGCAATGTATATCATGGTCCTTCTGGATGTGACAGTCTTGCCACACAGGACCAATGTTAGCATTTGGATAAACAAATGCAATGCATTTCAGCAAAGGGAAAATCTGTAGCTGAACTTTATTCAATCTTACCTTCCGTAAAATAACGTTTTCAAGACTATTTCCTGTCTCTAGGAAAGAGAGTTTGAGATTAATTTCAAAGTACTGGTATCCAGATATTCCTGTCATAAAGTTTCACTTTTGCAGCTATTTAAAATGACTGTACTAGCCACTATTCTACTTAGAAGTCCACTATAAATTTAAGAATAAAGTTATTTTGTTGCTATTTGAAAATCTATTGCACATATCTTAAAATCCCTTACATATTCTGCTGTAACTGTAAATGCCAGTGTTATTGCGCTAACATTTTAAAACAACAAATATTTTGGTTATGTTTATTGTTATTTGAGGTCATTCTGAAATACTTTATCTTGTTGGATTCCAGGATCCCAATTTTGTATAACACAGTATCACAGTGAAGGGTAACAGTAACGATTATGTGAAGGCAGAATCTAAAAAATAATAATAATAATAATAATAATAATAAAAAGATGATATGGTAAGTGTCCAAGGAAAGGTAACAAAAATAAGAGGCATGTGGAAAGGCTGAATAAATTTGTTTTGTTTGGAAACATGAGAGGAAGCCAAGATACAAAGATAATTTTTCAGTACACAAATGGTTTTACAAAAGAGGCTGTCATCAGTTCATCAGTTGCTTTCTGTGCCTATAAGGATATCAGGTTGCTTATTTGGAGGGGGATAGGGGGAAAAAAAAGATTAACATGGAACATCAAGAAAACCTTTCTTAGATATGCAGAGGTGAAATGGTATGTACACAAATTGTACAACATGTATGGGATGTTTTAAGAACAAATTATATAGATGTCTGGGGACAATGGACAACAGAATACATATTCTGCCTGTGAAAAGAGTTGATCCTACAAGTATTGTGGTGGTTTTGTATTTCACCATTTTTAGAGCTATTCAAAATCTGCATTTAGTCTCTTTGGCCATGCTTGTGGTGCTATCTAATACTACAGAAACTGCTTGATTGAAAATGAAATAGCAAGAGCCTCCTGTAATTCAATTTTTTCAGTCTCACAGAAAGACCAGCACATATCTTTGGAGTAAAATATATATATATATATATAGAGAGAGAGAGAGATATTAGGAAAGAAGCACATTAACAATTGCATTTGGTTCCAGCTTGGAGCAAGGTCAAGGTCTGATTACCTGTCTGAAGAAAACAAGAGAAAGGCAGATAATGAGAGAGGGAGGGAGGGAGAGAAGGAGAGAAAAGGAAGGGAGTGGGGTGGGGAAAGAGGAAGAGAGGAAGAGGAGAGGAGGTGAGAAGGAGAGAGCATGTAAGAGTAAATACTTATGCTTATTTGATCTGTTGGTCCATCCTTCCATCTCTGTTTAAGAATTCCCAGGACTCTGTCACTTCTCATGTTCTTAGTAAATATCCAGATGTATCTATAAATAAGCTATAGCAGAACAGGATTAGCCTTGATCACTGATGCCCAGAATTCATTTTTTGTCATCCCATACTTTATTTTCCTTCCTTCAAAGGAAACTTGGCAAAAGTTGGACCACTGCCTCAGGTTATAGGAAACGGCACCTTGGTGCGCCTTCTGAATCCCAGCAGTGTCCACAGTGAGCACCAGCCCAGTCTCTGGAGAAGATGGAATATTTACATTGAGGTTCTGAAGACATACCTTTTAGATGGTGATGTTCATTTGCTAGAACATCAGGATAAATTTCCCTTTATGCAAAATGGATAAGTGAGGTGTCAGAATAACCAAGAAACATTACAATTTTATTTCACATTAAGGTTCCCAGCTACACATTGACCTAGATGTTAGCAAGCAGTGTTTTGAGATCTGAGGTATCAGTTCATCCCAATTTGTCCAGGCACTATAAAGCACTCCACCTCTCAGTGCTGCATCCAGAGTGGTCTGTCCTTCTCTGTCCCCAACCCTCCCTGTCCCGGCACAAGACACACACCTGCCCCACCTGCCTGGTGCTGGAAATGGTTATCCATAAGAACTTCTTGCTTCAAAGTTGTTACAGGAATATCATTTTCCCCTCCAGTGCTTTAAAGGAAAATAAATAATGCAGAGTTAAATTAGTAATAGCAATTTAAAAACTTGGTTAGACTGCCTAATAGTATATTACAAAAAATAAAAAATAAAAATAAAAAAAATCCTATGCACATGCACAATCAATTTCATCCCCGTGGCATTGCTTAGCATAGCTAGTATTAAATTTTGGAGCTATTTTGAATAAATAGGTTGTTAGCTCAAAACAGTCAGTGGTGTTTTTACTGCCAATTTAACTGGTGTTAAATTACTGGGTAATTAAGTGACACTAAAACAATTTAGGGTCCAATCCACAATAGCGCTGGCTCCAAAATATCCTAATATTGATGAAAAATACTGTATGAGGCTTCTGTTCAACTCACTGCTTTGTAGGGCCTAATAATGCTATAAGTGTTCCCAAAATGATGTTGGTTGACCTCAGATAAGTGTGTGGACTCCCTGAGGGACATCCTACGTCATTCTGAGAGTGGAGTCTCAGGTGGCTGGTCTCTGAACTTCTTCATGGGCTCTGTGGATGCAGGGGCCAGTTGAAAAGCAGGCTGCAAGAGTCAATATTCTTATGAAATGAAGGGGTTAATCCAGGTTTTTCAGCACATAGAATATAACTACTGAAATTGTCAGGGTTATTGGTTCTTTTTTGTTATTGTTGTAGTTTCCAATAAATGATTAACACATGGAAAAAAAAAAACTCAAAATTTGTTGTCCTCCTTAAAATGACCTGCACTGAGCTTATCTGCCAGAAAATGTGTTTATTTCTTTATGTTTTGTCAAACACAAGGGATGAATTATTCACAGGAGCTGATTTCATGCACCTATTTTGCCTGCTGGTGAGGAGGCAGCATGATGCAGCACCAGGAACCCTGGGTGCTTTGCTTGCAGAGCTGCATGGTGTGACAGTCAGGGGCTCACACGCTTTCAGGTTAGTGGAGCAAGCACCTGGCATCAGCTGTGGAGGCAACTGTGTTGCCCACTCTCTGTGCTAGAGGAAATATGCTGCAGCACATTTTTCTTCTTATTCTTTTCTATTTTTTTTCCTTCCAATAGTGTACAAATGAGAGAGTAAAGGAAAGTTTGGGGTATCAAAGATAGAAGAATGTTTCAGTTAGTACTGCTCTTCGTTTCCTTTTTCCCCTCTCATGTTTGAAAAGACAATTTTGCCTCCAAACTGCTCATGAGTCATTTCATTCTGGTAATTTATATATCAGAAGTTTTTGTTGGTGGATTTCAGAAGTGATTTATTCTTCAGTTATTGCTTTATTTACTTACCTAATGACTTGATTGATGTGCCACCATCCCTCAGGCAGCAGAGGCCCCATTTCTATTTTTTTCAAAGGAAGTTGATTGCTAACAGACAGGAGTTTCACAAACACACTAAGTCAGACCTTTCTTATTGTTCTGTGTTCATAATAAGTTCCTGTTGGCCCACTTACAGTACCTGTCACTGCCTATCTGCTGAAACAGAATCCCACACTAGACAGTTCAGAGCTGTGGCAGAGATTCAGTGATAAAACACTGCATAAAGCTATGGAACATAGCTTTTTTTTTTTTTTTTATTTTTTTATTTTTCATTGCTTTTTTTCTGGCCTGAATGCTTATAGTATGCAGTGCTCTCAAACAGCACTTTCCCAAAAGTATCAGGACTGCTCCATAACAATGGGAATTATTACAATCCCATCTGGCACTGCTTATTTGCAGATGAGAAATGTGTAGGCACAGTGGACTGCAATATGACTTACTAAGTGGAGATTTCTTATTGTCAGCTGTTTTGTGCAATTACCTAGCTTATTTTAATTTTGAACTGGACTGCCTATTCCCCACTGAAACAGAAGCAGCAATCTCCGGTGACAGAGGGAGTCAGGAAGACAGGAAGACAGGAGCAGGTGTTCACAGTTTATAAGATACACAGTCCTTCCTCTTCCACCCTTCACACCTTCATGCCTCACTTTCATACCTCTTCAAGCTAACATATTTCTTCTCCTGTCACCTCGTAGTGGACCAAAATATATTTTCAATGGTAAGAGCTTTGTAAATCCCATACAGAACTGCATTTGTGCAAATGTCAAATTACCAGCTTCAGCTGGCCCAACTTCCACCTTTGTTCCCCAGCTGGCTGAACACCTCTAGGGGTTTGCCACCTCACAACAGGATGCACCAAAGCCATGATAGGGATTCAGGTGAAAACAGAAAAACAGAGAGAAGGAATAGGGACATGGACCTGGGAATGAGAATCTTATGATTTCTCTCAGATTGTTTTATTGTTTGCTTGCTTTTTTTTTTTTTTTTTTTTTTTTTTTTTTTTTAAAGCATTTTGCAAGTGTAACAAAGCAAGTCTCAAACTCCTCTGCAAAACAGGTCATAGGTCATTTCATAGACAGAATATAATCATGAAGCCAGGTTTCACTGATGGAAAAAGATGCTGTGAGACCAGGAAAAGATCCCAGACTTATATCAAGACTGCTTGACTGTGATTCCATTGATTCAACATAATGGAACAACAAAAAGCAGCACACAGCTGATGGTGTACACCAAAGTGCATGTTCTTTGATTCAGTTCAGACTCCAACCAGCTGGTCCCCAGCAAATCAGAGAGAGCATTTGAGCTCTCACAAATCAACAACCGCTGCTTCTCATCAAACTGTCTTTGTAGTTGGTTTGGCACCTTGCTGTACAGATAGGTATTGTATTATTAGTACAGGACTGAATATAGTAATGGTGAGGTAATGATCCTGTGGAAGTATCTGTGCTAACAGATGTGTTCATACAAAGACCTATCATATCATTATGCAGATGCTCAAATAGATGAATTAAAAAAAAAAAATAATCTTGCTGAATAATTGTACACTGGAATCTCAGCTTTCACCAGGAATATTAAATGCTTGCCTTATGGCTGGAATGATAATTATTGAAATGTGACAATAAGAGCCTGAGTCTACAGTTAACCTTACACATAGCTCTTAGACCATTTTAACTACTTCCACTGCTGTCATTATTATTTTAAATCAGAACACTACTGGTGGCATATTAATCTTTGATATTACTTAGAGTGTTAGGGAGAGTTTAAAAGACCTAACAAGCATGTGGTTAGCTGTGCTACTGGTATTGAGGAGTGCTTGCTAACATATCATTGAACTACTTTCTTCTAATGTTGCAATATCAAAAATTATCAACATTTTGAGCCAAATCACTGGCAAGTAATTCCTTTGTCAGTACCTGGAAACTGAACCCAACTCCAAAGCCTTCCTGAGGGCAAGGAGCCCTACGCTTGCCTGGGGGCTTCATTTTCAATAGAAGCATATGTGGCAATTGTGTTCTTTCTCTCTCCCCAGAGTCACCATCTCACAGAAATAAGTAAACAGAAATGAGGACTGAAAAAGCAGTAATATGTGATATAGCAGCTATTTTCCTGACGGTACAATACCTTGCTAGAAAGGGCTCTGAGGACAAGATAGAAACAGAATAGATGCTCTCAGTTGTAGCATTACAGGGTTCTTGCCAAATATTTTGGAACTAAAAGACAAATACAGGGCAAAAGGCATCTGAGTATGTCCAGAGTCATGCAGAAATGTTCTCAAGCTGTAACAATGCACAGCCCAAAACATCAGGTAGTTAATAAAAAGTTTTCCTTCCAAATAGCCTGCCTCATAAGAGTTTAGTAAGCATAACTCCTCCCCCCCAAAAAAATGATTTCAAAAAAAACATATAAGTATTATTGAATGAAAAATAAATGATGAGGTAACAGTTTATATGTCAGAAATAATTATATTTGTATCTTTGTAGGTAAGGTATGCCTTTTGGCAAGTTAGATGAAGTAAATTAAATGACTTTAAATATACCATTTGAAGGTGTCAAGTCCCCAGAAATGCCGCATGGTATTAGTTCTGCTCCTGAGGTATTTCAAAGACTAATTCCAGAATTTTTTGAAGGATTACAAGGTCCTGACATTGTAATAAATGATGATTGAAATTGGGTTGAGAATGATACAGAATATTTATGAAAAACTATGGAAGTTCCTTATAAAGATAACAGAAATCTCTGAATTTCAAAAAGTCTAAAAATCATTACATATATTAGACAAACTGAAAAAAAAAAAAAGATAAAAAAATGCTGGTTCAAATGAAATAAAAGCAACAGCTGAAGTACTGAATGCAGATTATAGAGCAGATCTACATAACTTTTGTGATCAGATTAATTTTTTCTCCATAAATTGAAAGTCAACAGGCACTCAGGGGACCTGCCGGGAAATTATTTCTCCTGGTATTGGACAGATACTTAGAATAGGCGCTTTTAAGTCATTAAGACTTCAGTAATCTGTTGCCCTATCAGTACATCCTCAGAACAAAATGTACAACAGTCTTGGTCACTGCAAAAGAATTCCGTTCCAGCTTGCAGCTCTATTGCAGAAGACCCTGAAGACCACTAACTTTTTGCAGAGTTGCGTGGCTGATCACACAGTCTCACCCTCCTGCTCTGACCCTGGCTATCTGCCACTCCAAAGGCTACTGCTTCAGGAATATTTCCCAAGGCACTTACACCTTTCTTCTTGACTCTTTATGGCAGCTGTATGAGGCATAATGATGAGCTTTTCCTACAGCAGAGACTGCCAGATGTATTTGCATGTGGATCAGCAAACAGGGCTCAGAGAATCTGTGATCAGACTGGAAAAAAAAAAAAAAAAAAAAAAAAAAAAAGAAAAAGGCCTATTACTAACTGCATCAGCTTTTCTTTAAATACAGTATCCACGTGAGTAATGTAATTATTTACTAACTGGAAAAAAATCCAGAACATCCCTCCTCCAAAAAACAAAAATAAAATATTTTAACATTCTATATGGTGCTGAAGCTACAGAAATGTGTGGCTGAACTTACAGCTTACACTTTGAAAAAATAAAAATACTTCACAAAAACCATCCTGACAAACAACATACCAATAGCAGGACTCACCAAATGGAAATCCAAATGTGTTTCCAAGCGCCATCAGAGTCTGGTGCTGGAGGAAGCACTAAGCCACTGCAGACACAAGCTTGGACACTGCCACATGTAACATGGCCAAACCAGAGCAAGACACGATGGCCCTGTGTTCTGAGACAGGCAGCCAGATGCCAAGGGGACAGATACAAACAACACTGACTAAGTAGGCGAACCACTATCATCTTAGATGTTATACTGACCAATTAAATGCTGTCTCAGAGGTAAACATTATCAGAGATCAATTTAAATAGCTAAAAGAAATGCGTGTGCACGTGCATGTGTCTGTGTGCACACTCCCATCAGTGGCAGGGGAAGGATGGAAATGCAAGTCTGCATATCAGTTTACAAGGATGGGAATGGATATAGTAACACTGCTATGGTTAGGAAGCACAGCCATGAAGTAGCCAATAGCTGAGCCTCTAAGCATGTCCAATGTGAAATAGACATTACCAGAAGCTAGAGAAGACCCAGTTGTGGTAATGATTCATGCCACTAATAAATGCTGTTTCTTCTTTCCAACTAGCCTGCCTCCTGAGTACTTACTTATTAAACATTGCAATCAATGCTCAACCTGCTTATGGGGAATAACTTTATCAAAGTGATGAAATTATCAGAGAAAAGATTCGGAAGTAGCAAAAGAGCACACTCGTGAATGACAACCAAAGAACTGTTCCAATAGCTTACAAATTTGGCAAAGAAGTAGTGGGTTCTTCACTTATGAAGGTCAATTAAAAATTCTAGCTGTACTGTCAACATCATTTTCCATGTAACAGGGCCACCATGTCCAAAGTAGTCCCCTAATACAAAATATTAATTTGATTTTCCTCAGGAGATTAGCTCTCCTTTTGCAATGCAAATATTTTCAAGTGTACTAAACACATTCTAGCACCTCAACATAGCCACCAAACTATTTGCATGCAAAATTACCCAAAGCAGCAGACTGGTAAAAGCTTATGCTTCTGCCATATGTGCTGAAGAATTTGAGCCAGGGAACTAGTAGTATCTGGATACTATTTCAATTTCAATTTGATTTTATATTATTATTCAAAAAAGAAAATAAATAAAAAGCTTTCATCAAAATTAATGCTGCATGTGATGCTAAATCTACCCCAAAGTTCTCTAATTACATTTTTTTTTTTTTTCCAGTAAAAACATGGGCCAGGAGATGCAGAGAATTTACTCTTTACAACTGTAGCTACTTTTTTGTTTACTTGGTGCTTTATTTTTTAGGTACCTTTAAAAATAAATAAATAAAAGTGTGTCCCTCATGCTTCTTTTAGACATTATATTAGTGTCTCTTCATGCTGTTGCCTGCACATGGTGTGAAGCAGGCTGCCACAGATCTTTGCAGTGTGTCAGAGTACTACCAGACCCTCAGCCATACTGAGCTTTCTGTCTAAGGAGGGAGTCAGGGCCCTACCCTAGCTTTTGTTTGCATCACGGTAAGTATGGAGGAACGCTTCAAAATTTGGATGAACTGTTGCAGTTTTGTGTTGACAAAATGGATAAACAATTAGGCCTGTTGTACTTATCTCTGAAACACCAGCCATGTAAAAAATGCACACCTTATGTCTGAAAAATTCACAGAACCACCATTTTCCAGAAACAACAACCAGCTTGAAAAGAAGGGGAGAGGGAAGCGGTAGGGGGGTGGGAGGTGAGGAGCTGACAGCCATTCCAGCTGTGCTTACACTTGGGCTAGACTGATGTCTGCAGCACCAGTTGACAAACCTTCGACTGACAGCAATAGCTACTATGTTGGACACCACAACAGCCTGATGGCACAGGAATAATCTGCCAATGAAATCTGGTCTTGTGCAGCTGTTCTGTGTCACCCAGCTGCTAGGAGAGGAGTATCAGAGATAATGTGACTGAAGCCAGTTTTCTGCCCACATGTCAATAGTGGAACACAAGTCATAAACATAACCTCCATGGCTCCAAATGCTATCACATTGAGGAGCTGGGTGTTTAGCCACTTTTCCGTTGCTTTTGTGTGAATAGGTATGTGTGTAAGCATCGTCAGCCAATACCTATCCTTTACTTCTGAATAACTTTGAAGTGGGAAGATACAGCTCTTTTACACTCAGAGGAAATCCAAAAACCTAAGTGGTAAGGTGGTAAGATCAAAACAAAACAAAATTAAAGGAATGATCCTTTCAAAGCAGTTGTAAACTTTGGGAGCAACATTATTTCAAGGTAAATTTGTCAGATTCTTTTCTTTCTTTTTTCCTTTCTTCCTTTCTTCCTTCCTTCCTTCCTTCCTTCCTTCCTTCCTTCCTTCCTTCCTTTCTTTCTTTCTTTCTTTCTTTCTTTCTTTCTTTCTTTCTTTCTTTCTTTCTTTCTTTCTTTCTCTTTCTCTCTTCCTTCCTTCCTTCCTTCCTTCCTTCCTTCCTTCCTTCCTTCCTTCCTTCCTTCCTTCTTTCTGTCCTTCCGTCCTTCCTTCCGTCCATCCTTCCATCCTTCCGTCCTTCCTTCCATCCTTCCTTCCTTCTCTCTTTCTCTCTCTCTCTTTCCTTTTTTCTTTTCTTTTCTTTGTCTTTCTTCCTTCCTTCCTTCCTTCCTTCCTTCCTTCCTTCCTTCCTTCCTTCCTTCCTTCCTTCCTTCCTTCCTTTCTTCCTTTCTTCCTTTCTTCCTTTTCTTCCTTTTCTTCCTTCTTTCTTTTACTTCCTTTTTTTTTTTTTTACTGATTGACTTCCATGTTCTACCTTAACCAAGACTAACAGAGTGGTAAGCACATCTGCAGAGCAACAGGGAAAGGGAAGATATCAGCACAAAACATTTTTTCCCCTCCAGCACATCAAAACCCACCCTGCACTGAGGGACAGAGAGGCAGTCAGAGCACTGATAACACTCACCTTCTGTGTCGGATTGGTGGAGGCACTCCTGTAGAAACCTTTTTTTTCCAGTCATAACAGAACACAGTTCTGAGGTCTGGAAACAAATCTAACATTTTCTTGACTCATGGAGTACAAGGTACTAGTATTTGTTCTACCTCCAGCCTCTCAAGCTAGCAGATATTCTTCCAGAAGAGAAAACCAAAAATACTAGGTTTTCTTTCTCTCCTAATGAAATCTGAACACTTAGAGCAGATTCTCAGGTGTAATAAAATTGATATGCCTTCTCTGGCGCCTTAGGTCTGATGAAGTAAGGAAAGATCTTATTATTACTTTTCAAGACGAATCCCATCAGATATATTTGATCTCACCACAAGCATGGCATCAAAGTTTGCCTGTATGTTTATCCAATATATGCTAATATCACTCAAAAATCCCATGCCTCTCTTTCTTTAAAATAGTTAAAGTGTGTATTTCGTATTTCTGACCCAACAAAATAATGTTCTAGGTTCAATTCTGTCTTCCTAAAACTCATCATGTTTTATTTGTTTTCACTGTCAGAAATGTTGAACAAATGCCTTGGTGCATGAACTGTTCTGAGAAGATTTCACGGTAAGAGCCAGCATCTCTTCTGTAGTAACTTTCCAAAAACATCCCACAAAAGTACTCAAAATTTGTGGTTGTGTAGAAAGTTTAATGGAAATTCTCCACGTTACATGCCTACCCTTGCGGATTAATACCAGTACATTTTTAACTGCGGTTTGATTTCAAACATTGAATTAATTAAGTGGAAGACAACAGCCGTCGAAGTCGTCAGCGAAAGGCACGCCGACATCTCCCTCTGCTGACCTCTGAGGAGAAAAGCAACGACTTTATCTTTGAGAGCCCTGGATACATACATCCTCAGAGCGCTCGAAAGACGGCCGTGAGTCAGACTGCACAGTGGGATCAGCCGTCGACGCTTGCAGTTTCTCGATTCATTGTCAGACATAAGGGAAGTGCAAACGCTTCCCTTTTGCAGGCTCATATGTGTCTTTTTTTCTGTCTTTCACTGCTGAACACTCCATGGGCATGACAATGAGCTCTCTGGTGTCTTGCTCCCTCTACCAAAAAAGTCAACATGCAGGCACATACCAGGAAGTACATACTTAGTGCAAATCCAAAAGGTGTCTTTCACTAGTATGTCTCTCCTCAGCTGTAGAAAATAATAATAATAGCAATAATCACTTTTTAAAAGTTTGATAAACTTTATAAGTCTGTCTGGTGACTTTAAAACACTAAGATGGGAATTAAAGACAACTTTTGCATGCACAAATGAAAGATAAGTATTTTTGAAAATTAGGAACAGGATCAGTCTGTGGCTGGCTTTTGAACAAATGTGCAAACAAGACTCACAAATTCTCTCTGCCACACAGACACCTTCTTGTTAGGACCATCCCTGGCAGTACACATGGCATGGGGGAGAGGGTGGCTGTGGAGTCACCATTTCCTCTTCTAGCCAAAGGTGATAACCTGTGGAATGAATGATGCCTGCCTTCTCCTGTGGAGAGTGCAGTGTCATTGCTGGAGCTCAGCAAGAGTGCCACCAGAGGGGCTCTCAGCTGTGACGTTTGTGCCCATTTTGAGTATGGGATGAGGCACAAATTAGTCTTCACAGTGTATGACTCCAGAAGGAGAATCATACCCTTTTGTTTCTGTCTCTGTGATTAATTTCTTCCTCTTTATCTAAATCCATGCAAACCTGTCAACTGCATCACCCATCTCTGCTTAGAATTGCTATCCTATGAGCACCTGAAATAACATATGACAGACCTATCCAGTCTCACTCATTTGAAGTGAGCTGTCTCCTCTTACTTTTGGCTTCATTTTCATGCAGCCGTAAAGATTCACAGCATATATCAATGGAAAATGTAATATAACACTCAGAAGTTTTCAAATCTCACTCATTCAAATGAGTGTGACTTGACAAGTCTGATGTGATAAAAAAAAAAAAAAAAAAAAAAAAAAATTAATTTAAAAATTTTGCTTAAATGCACAATGAAATGAAAGCTTTTTTCTTTCCTTCCTTTTCTTTGCATTTTTTTTTTAACTTTAAAAATGAATTCTAAAAGGCTGTATCAAACTGATAGAAAATAGGGAGACCCAGTGCAAAGCCTGTCCTTTCTCACCTCAACCTAAGACTGCTTTGCAGTCCCTCTCACTTATGCTGGCAGAGTTTTACAGGGAGAGGTGGAAAAGGGGAAATGAAGGAGGCAATTGCAAAACTGTGAAGGACTCAGGAGTTGAAGGCTATGAAATATGTTGCTTTATCAGAATAAACTTGCAAATAAAATATTGGAAATGAACAAAGAAATTAGCTGCAGCTCAGCTTAGTTTGATTAGCTACCACTCTGTAAAAGCAAGGAAAAAGAGGGCAGACAACAAAAAGAACTAAAAGCTGGTAAGAAAGATCAACTGTCTGTTTCAGTTTAGTTGTTGGTGGATTAGGTTAGCAGGTTAGCTGTGGATGTGTCTTCAGAAGATGTGGAGTCAGGTATGTTCTACTGAAGCTCGAAGGACCCATTTTAAAAGCTAACCTGAAATTATTTAAACAGAACAACATCTAAGAAAGAAGACTGTAATTCCTACAACTTAAAACTTGCCACAGGAGTAAGGCTAGAATGGAAGTAAGGCTAGAATTTGTATATACAGGTTATATGTACAAATCCTGTTTATTTTAGTGGAAGCTCCATCTGTAGCAAGTGGAAGTACCTTCTAGGCTAGCCTTTTTGCATTTCCTCTAAAGTATACATTACTACCTGCTTTCAAGAAGAAATTGGCCTAAGTGAACAACTCTTTTAATCCATGTTGTGGCAGTTCCTGTCTATTACATAGGACTAATCTCTGTACTAGAATTGAATCACTAAGAGCATTAGATTTTTGGTTGTTTAAAGACACCTTGAGTCTCACACAGTGTCAAAATTCAAGCTTCACATTGTGCTAAATGTGAAGAGTTTGACACAGCTCAGCATCCTTGCACAGCTACTAGCTATTTTGTGTTTATGACATCAGCTGACTCCTGTGAAACCTTGGATATCCTTTGGACAACCACAATAAGCAGACGAAAAAAAAAAAGCCCTAGAAAGTTGTGACAGTGAAAGCAAAGGACACCAAGATGAGAAGTCTGGGACTGCTGGATGATGAGATTTTCACCAGGTAGTGCAACCAGATCTTCATTTTATTTGTACTTCAGAAACCAGTAGCACCCAGACTTCACCCTAACCTTAAGTTTCTATAAACTCTCACATCAGTTCAGCTGAAAGGTGTCTTGAGTGTCTACAGTCAAACCTCCTGCCCTGAGCAGCATCAACACTGAATTCATATCAAGTTGCTGAGGATTCTCCAGCTGTGTCTTGAAAACCTCCAAGGATGGAGATAGCACAACCTCTCTGGGAGATCTCTTCTGCTGCTTAGTTATCCTCACAGTAAAATTTTGCTTCCTTGTACCCAATTTGAACCTCCCCTACTTCAGTTTTTGACCATGGCGACTCATCCTTCTAAGGCTACACACTTTAGAAAACAGCCCAGCCCCATCTCCTCAGTCCTCTCCTGTTGGTGCCAGGGGGCTTTTGGGTGCCCCTAAAGCCTTCCCTTTTCGCCAAATGAGCCCCAGTCCCGTAGCTTGTCCTTGAAGGGCAAAGGCTCTGTCTTGCTGGAAGTCCTACTGTCTTGGAGACTGCCTCTGATGTCACTCTATTGAAATATTTATTTTATTGGGGGGCCAACAATGTGTCACTACTCTAGATGTGGTGTAATGCACACTGAGTGAAGGGGGTTTGTTACTTCCTTAGCTTACTGTATGGGATCTTGTTCATATAGTCCAAGATACCATTTATCTCTGGGACTATGTGCTGCTTGTTCATCCTTAGCATATGGTATGCTAGAACCTTTTCAGCAGAGTTACTCCTCAGCCTGCCAGTTCCCTGTCTGCAATGTTCGAGACGGTTAGCCCATCCTAGCAACATGATCTAGCATTAATTTTTTTTTTGTTTGTTTTTTGTTTTTTGTTTTTTGTTTCGTAAGGTCCCTGTTGGCTGATTCTAGCAACCTATCTAGGTGCCTCTGAATGGGGGTTTGAGCACCCATCAATTGGGAGTTTTCTGCAAATTTGATGAGGGTCCATCAGCTTCCTTCTCCACATCATTGTTAGGGATGTTAAGCAGGATGGATCCAAGGATGGACTTCTGTGTTACCTTACTTGATATCAGCCGCCATATAGAGTATTTCCCACTAGCTACTACTCATGGTATCTGACCAGCCAGATAGATTCTGAACCATCCGGTAATTGGCCTATCCAGACTATAACATCCTGATATGGATGTAAGAATGCAATAGTAAGCTGCATTTAAACCCTGAACTAAAACATGCTAAAATAAAGATAGATAAAATAAAATGGTCTTAACTCATCCAGAGTCCACAATGCACATCCATGTATAGTCATCATAGAAGGCAATCAAGGTCAAGTATGATTTATCCATGATATCTATTCCAAATTACTCTCCTATCCTTTATGGGCCCAAAAACAGCTCCCAGGAGAATTAACACCGTGACTTTTCCTCAGAAAACAGAAGGAGATAGATTTGTGTGTAGTTCTTCGGTTCTTCTTGCTCTTTTCGAAGATGACTGCAGCATTTTACTTTCTCTTGTCAGTATGAGAATTTCCCCCAAATTTTCAAAGGTGATAGCAGCCCTACTATGATGTCAGCCATCCCTCACCATCTTCAGATACATCCCTATCAGATCTCAGGGACTAACAAGGATCTGTTGATTCTCGTTCACTGCTGAAAGCACATCTTCATGAATCCTCCCTGGGAGAATACAGTAGGGTACCTTGGCCTTTTTGCATCCACTGCCACTAAATCACCTGCCTCATTTAACTGCATGGCAACACATCATCACATTCATCACTTTTTTTTTTTTTTTTTTTTTTTTTTTTTTTTTTTTTACTGCAGATAGAAACTCATATTTGTGCTCTTGGAGTCCTTTGCCAATTTCAGCCTTGCCCAAACTTTGTCTTTCCTGAGAATATCACTGTATGCTGAGACGATATTTCTATATTCCTCCTTCATTGCCTGTCCTCATTTCCACCTCCTGTGTAAGATCATTTGCACTGGGGCTCAGACATGCATTCCTTTTCACTTTAGATACGTCAACATTTTTTTTTTTTTTTCCTGAATGTCTGGATGGACTGTTCTTGAGCTTGGAGGATATTCTTCCTGAACAGTTGCCACTTTATTACAGTTGCAGCAGTTCCCCATTAGTTTAATTATTCAGACACAACCTTGCCTTGAATCAGCAACAGTTGTCACTGTCATCTGGCATTCAAGTTGTTTTTCATATACTGCTACATTATTTAGTGCTGTACAATAAAGGCATAATGCCCACAAAATTAAAAATGTAGACTTTTCATTTTTTTGTGTGTGATTAATCACATGATATACTCAAGAGATATTTATCTTTCCTTGCATATGCTTCAAGATCTGGTTGGGCGTTACTCTGATATCTCTGTCCTGTAGTGGTCTGGCTATGTTCCACTTTTAAAGCCATGGTCTGTGGGGGAGCAGTGGAAAGAAGTGTTTTACCTTTGGTTGTGGTGCATTTCTAATAGATATAAAACATGCCTGCATGCCTTGAATTTGTATTGAGTGCAGGGGTAGCTACAAACTGGGAAGATTTTACTGGAGGAAAACTCTTGCTGACTCTTGTGCAAAATGGAAATTGAGAGTTTGGCACAATTACAATGGACAGGAGGAGGACTTACCCATATGTGATAATCATAAATATTGATGGAAAAATAAGAACACTTTCAAGAACTAGCTGTGAGCCTATCAATGTGATATCAGAGCACACATGTGGGAGAAAAGGTGAATCTGGAAGGAGAGAAGGAAATACCACCCCATGTGGGTAATTTACAAGATGCTCTACAATTCAGTCTAAAGAAAATGCTCAAAACACAGCCTCAAGTTTCATGGGAAATGAGATTGTTAATCTAATTCTTAATCAACGTCCATATGAATAATAGCCATGTCACCAGCTATCACACTCAGTCAACAGGCTGTATTGGAAGACCCCAGGAGACATTCACACACAGTTTTGAGACATCTGTAGTTTAGCCCCAGCTGGCAGCTCAGCCCCACACAGCCACTCACTCACTGTCCCCTGGTGGGATGGGGGAGAGAATTGGAGAGGTGAAAGTGTGAGAACTCGTGGGCTGAGGTAAGGATAGTTCACTAGGCAAAGCAAAAGCTGTGTACACAAGCAAAGCCAAACCAGGAATTGAGTCACCACTTCCCACAGCAGGCAGGTGTTCAGCCACTTCCAGGAAAGCAGGGCTTATCATATGGAATGGCTTCTTAGGAAGACAAACACCATCACCCCAAAGATCCACCCTTCTTCCTTCTTTATCCCAGCTGTTGTTGCTGAGCATATCACAAAGTGTGGGACACCCCCCTGCCCAGCCTGGGCCAGCTGTCCTGGCAGTGTCCCCTCCCAGCTCCTGGTGCACTACCAGGTTCCTTGCTGGCAGGGCAGCACAAGGAGCTGGAAAGGCCTTGGCTCTACGTGAGCACTGCTCTGCAGCAGTGTGTTGTCAGCAGTATTCTGTGTGAGACTCTGTGATGAAAATTAACTCTGTCCCAGTCCAAATTGTGCCAGAGACTGACTTGATATATTTTATGAGGTATGATTTTGCACATGTGAATGTGTTTGTCTGCATGAAGATAAAGTTTTTGAAGTTTGTTCTCAAAAGCTGCCTTGTGTGATGCTAGATTCCTTTCTTGAAGATGCACGTCTTCCTTTAATTTCAATAAACATTGCAGAGACCAGGTAAGAATTGTTTGAGAAACACTATTATAGTTCAATAGTTTGCATAATTTCCACAATTTCCTTTGTGGATATAGAAACTATACTGTTTGTGAACTGAAAGAGTACATACTAATAAGACTGTTAGGCATTTATCTTATACAGTGCAACATACTGTTTTGTAGCATGTGTTCCCAATTTTCTTTTTTCCTTTAGCACACCATTAAGTGACATTTCTTTACCATGAGGAACAATCTGCCTAAAAGCTCCTGTTCCTCACCTATCTACATCAAGTGGATTTTTATTGCACTCCTCCTTTGTATTGACTGCGTTACCACTGTTTTCCATTAAGCTGGAATTTCATCTCCTTTATGTAAGTTCATTCCTCAAGGATACTGCTATAAAGATTAAACTAACCCATTCTAGTTCTCTCTCTTTTATTTATTTATTTTTTTCCTAATGTGTATCTCTCCGTGAGCAGCTCTTAGGCACAAGTGCAGGGGTACCTTTGATATGAAAGTTAATTCTTCTAAAGTACTATACTACTGGCCCTATAAATGAATCTTCTCTGACTTGTCAGAAGCTTTACCATTCCTAAGCATAACCCTTTCTTCTATACACACCTTCCTCTAGTGTTTTAAAAGCCTTTGCATGCTATGCATGGCCTTTCATTTATCAGACCCTGTCTATGCCTGATTTTAAAGTGAATGGTGACTAGCTGTCATTTTATTCTGTTTTAATACTGTTCTTCTAGCACCATCCACTTTAGATTCATCCAGTATATTCAGATGTCATGGGTGAAAGCAGTGCACACTAATGTTTGCAGTCTGCCTGTGAGATAAGAAAATATTATCAGACCAAAGAGGGAAAGGGAAACTGAGGCGTGGAGAGATGATGAAACCAAATGCAGATGTATATGGAACAAAACCAAGATAATCTGATTCACATAGCAGTGCTTTGTTTATATAATGTATGTTCTTTCAGTTGCTGTCAGTCACTGAAATCAGAGTTATTGATCTTGACTGTCTCGTTAACCCTAAGAATATAACACTGCTATAAACATAGGGATCTAACTTGAGCCCTGGTTTTGTTCAAATACAATCTCGTAGCTACAGGTGGATAAGTAACAAGCATACCTTTGCAAAGGCAGATTGAGGCATACCTAAGAAGCCTTTTGTTTCTCTTGAGTGCAGGTTGTTTTATAGGATGTTCTGCAGAGGAAGAGGAGGCCTGACAGTACTTGAGTTCAGCCTGGACATCACACTGGCCCACTGGTAGCCCAGTGGCATTAAGTCTAGTTTGTTCCTATTTCCCTTTATTTTTTGTTTTTCATTCTTGCCCTGCACAGGTGCAGCTTTAAAGCTAACCAGCAGTGTTTAAAAATGCCAAGTAATCTGCTCAAACGTCCCAAGGTTGCTTTTTCTCTGACCTTTCCTCTTTACTCCACACCTCTTGACTGCTTCATTGTCAGTGTTTCCCTGTCTCTGTGCTCTTTCTGAACTCTCCAAATTGAAGTATTTAATTTGAATATTACAATAAGAATATTCAGCTGCCTCCTCTGATTGGTAAATATGATTTAAACAAAAATAAAGCCTGATCATGATCAGGTGACTTAGTAATTCCATAGTACATCTTTTCAATCCTTAGGCTTTTAAGCATTTAGACAGGTGCATTAGGTTAAGAAATATGGAGCCCTGAAATACTGTTAGGGACTTGTTTTCTCAAAGTGTAAGAGAAATAATTATTGTTAGTATGAATTAATACTAATCAACATATATATATATAAAAGAGAAATGCTTATAAATAAAGAACAAAAATGGAAGAAAGAGTCTGCTTGGTCCTGGAAAGCACAGTTCAAGATTTGAATCATAATTAATTGGATTATGAGCTATCCTGAGAAATGTATAAAAAAGCAGACATCAGAAGTACTACATCTGAAGAATATTTTGTTCTGCTGGAACTTTCCTTCCTCACTTTAGGGCTGAAATATAAAATGATCATGGAAACAATCAGATCCAATTCATTTTTTAATTGCTCCAGAAACTGAATTCACCTACCCAGAAACAGAAAAAAAACTGGCCTACCTCTCTCCCTGTATCCCTGTCCCAAAGCCTCATTCATGGGTTAATGTAAGGCTAGGTTACACAAGTGTCATGCTACCCCTTCAGACAACGTACAGAGTGGTAAGATATAGGTCTGCTCATGGAGGACCCCTGCCTGCTCTTATCCTGCTGGATTCCCAGTGCCACTCCCATCAGTTCACCTCCCAACTACCAGTGGTGACACTGCTCAGCTGTTCTCCTTAGAAGAGACTTCTTTGTGAACAGACAGGTAGGCAAGGCACACAAAGCACCTCCTGTTGCCAGCAAACAGCAATTAGGGGAGGCAGAGTTATGCCCCTGCCTCTGGCAAGCCTTGAATGCTAGGATATTTTTGTGGCATCATGGTGTGGACTTCTTTCCACCTCCTCCCCCAAAACATGAGACATCTCAGAAGGCAAATGTGTGATGAAGCTCTGCTGGATCCAGTGCTGCAAGGGAACCTGTGGCAAGGACGTAGCTTCTAATATAAAAACAAATGAATTAAGTGTTGCCATCCTATTGCTCCACAAAACCACCACCCAGCTCAACATGGCTGGCAGGTGAGTTTCTCCAGAATGAGTGAGGTTAATTTTTGGCTCGGAGGTATGGTGTGAAGAAACCAATCCTTCTGTTGTGCTCTGTGGGTGTAGGAGGAAGCTGCTATCATTTGTCCCTTCCACAGTCCCTGCCACTTCAAAAATAATGGAGATGTTAAGAGGTTTGTTGACTGTTTTGTTGGTTCTGCAATTGCTCCTGTTTTTTTTAAGAATCTCATTTGGCAGTGCAAATCTCATTGCTTCACTCCTCATCAGCATCCTCCATCCTTCTCCTCCACCCACCTGACCTTCTCCTCCATCTCCTCCTCCAGACTTTTTGACGATGTCACTGAGCCAGAATGGTCACCCACTCACTGCCACCCCTGCAGAAATCCTGCTCAATGTGAGACTCTGCAGCAGTAATCTAATCTGTAATGTGCTATTTGATTTCAGCAGCTCAATTGGATCAGACACTTGCAGAGCTACACACTTTCCTGCCAGCTTGGCAGGGTAAATGTTAACCACTTCCTTTCAAGGTTAGGATGGTAAATATGTTCTGTAGTTTCACCATGAAGCCAGTCAGTGCTGAAAGAAACAGCCAATGGAAAGACTTTAGTAAAAGTTACATTAAATGACAATTATTGACATCACCAGTTTTTTAGACATTGTTCTGCAATCTGAAAAAAAAAAAAAAATGGAGAAGAAGGACAAATTCTTTTTTGCTCTCTAAAGGCATTGATGAGATCACCTCCAGCCTGTCTCCATGTCACTCTCTTTGGCATTACAACAATCCCCTTCTGGTTCAATACATGTTAACTACATTTGGGAAAGTCATTTTCTACATTTCTACAGTTATTTTGCCACTACCACACAGAACTACTTGGTAAGGGACATAATTATCTATCAGTCTGAACAGGCTGGCTTAGAAGCACCCACTTCAAACCTTGTATATTCTGTGTGTCAGGACTTCTTCACAAGGGTTCTGCGAGCATACACTTCCTCACAGAGTGCTTGGTGAGACCAGGTGTTCATACCCCTAGATAAAACAAAATGAAGACAGCTTGTACAATTATTATGCAGCTCATAAAATGTAGCACTTGCCTCTCATGCCACATCAGCTCCTTTGTTTTAATTTGTAAGTCCCTTCAGTAGCTACGCTCATGATCAGCTTTGATTCTGAATTGGACAGTTGTACTAAATGTGCTCTATAGGCTGTCAGCTTCCCTGGGAGGCTGCATGATGCTAAATATTTAATGTCTTCTCTCTCACTCTCTTGTTTGTTTGTTTGTCCTTCCCCTTAGGAGACACATATTTTACTCTCTCTCTTTTTTTTCTTCTGGCTTACTCATTGTGATGCAGTCCTCAGAGTCTGACAATCTGTCAACAACTTCTTAAATTATTTGGGGTAGGGGTGGGGGTGGAAAACTTGTTTAAGTTCATGACCACTTTTTCCTGGAACTGAGCATCTGGGTTACCCTCACCCACTAGAAAGCTAGATTCAATTTTAAAACTTGCTAGATAAAGCACTCTGTGGATAAAATAATTCTTCCAAAATGTATCCTGGCAAAACTATGCACCCCGTGTTCAACAGATGCTTTATTTAACATAATTGATATTTTTATAGAATTCCTGCCCTGTCCTCCCCACGCTCTTTATCTCACAGGTTTTGCTTGTGTATGTGGTCTCTCTGGTGTGCAGAAGGACATCTTACTTCAAAGATCAGATGGTTTCTTTTTCTTTTCCCCCTTCTCATCAATAAACTACAAAATACTGAACCTCATGTCCAACTTTCAAGCTGATGATGTCAAGCCAAGTTCAAATTGAGCAATACGCATGAGCATATGAGACTTAGGAGAATGATTTGCCAACTCATGACCACTGAATCTCTGTTTTAGAGACTTATACTTGAAATCTTGCCAAGGAAAAACAACTTTATGAGCTTTTATTACAATCCATTCCTATAGGAAGAATGACAGCTCTACTGATACTACCTCTAAGCTCTTCTGTTCACCTTTACTTTGCTACTTGCTGCCACAGGTTTTAGGTTTTAAAAACAGATGAAGCATGGGTGGTGTTTGCCTTTCAAATTCAGAGTAGGTTGGACAAATGAATTCTGGTTTAAGGAAGGATTCTCTTGAAAATTCTGGAGTTTAGTCTTGTGTAACAGTTCTGGTGCTTCAATATGCTGTCACTGTTTCATACTATGAAATGCAATGTTCTGAACAGGGCGTAGAAAATAGGCATATTCATGACCTGTTACTGGGTAGCAGCAGTGGTCTACATTATGTATGCTAAGTAATTGCTTTGTGATAAATAGAGAGTTTTATGGAGCAAAACTCATGGAGCCTTATTCCCACTCTGCCTGCATTAGTCCTGTTCTTTTGTAAATTCTTGGAACTATATAGGATTCAGTTATTTATACCTTTGGTAGCTACTTGAGAATGAACCAAGTCTCATCACCACAAGAGGAGACATGGATTTATAGAGCCTTTTTTTCTTTTCATAAATACCTAAGCAGATCTTGAAATAATGCATGCATGTTTTGTGAAAATGTCTGTATTGCAAGGAGCTTCTGACAAAATGTGGGCAAGGTAGTAATGTGAAGATTCTGGGAGCTTAGGCTTCTGGCATTCATGCTGCAAAGTAGTGGCCAGGGTACTTGGCTTCTGCACACTTCTTCTATGAAGCCAGGAACTCCCAGAGTCACTGCTCAAGGGCTCCTCAGTGCCTCTGAGGGCTGCTGGGAAGCTGGTACCTCTCTCAGGGCAGAGGGGTAGAAGATGCCATAGATCTTTATAGATGACAAAGATCTTTACCACTCAGTCTGGAACTCCTTTTCTTTTTTTTCTTTTTTTTTTTTCTTTTTTCTTTTTTTTTCCAGAATGACATGTCTTCATTGTTTCAAAATGATTCCTGCTTAAATGTTTCCCTTCACATGAAATTTTGAAGTTTCTATTCTGTGCTCCAAAACAGAATGCTTTTTCAGAATATGGAAATTCCAGAACAGAAATGGAAGATTTCTGACCAGTGACATATAACTAGTGCCTTTGAAATGCTGGTGCCAGGGAAGCCAAAGAGTGAAGTAACTTGGATCAAGTCTGAGGTGTAAAGAGAGAGCAAGGAAGATTTCTTACTGGTATTGGTGCTACACATGTCTCTGAATACATGCAGGATATATTCTTCCAGTCTATGGAATTGGCACTATCCATGTATTTTTATTTCACCCCTGTTCTTCAGAAATTACTCAGAAATCCCACAAAAACATTGAAGTGCAATATTACTAAGAGAATAAGTCAGTTCAAAGCCAATCATAAGAGGGTGGGTTGGGAGCACAAATACAAGAAGAATCCCAGTCACTACCTGAAGCTTAATTTTCAAGCAGGTGTATGATCACTGTCCCCAGCTGGAATGGCCTAGATTTGAGCTGTCTCTGACCTGGTAGCAGTGTTGCTGACCCCAGGCAAGACTCATCCCTCACCTCTCTTTCATGATTTTACGAGACTGATGAAGGCAAGTAAATTTCCAGTCACATATTGTAGCATTTGCCTCCTTGCCTGCATGTATACATTCTTCCTCTCAAGTGAGTTCTGCAAAGATTCTGCAGTTCTCCCTGACTGGAGACAATCATTGCTCCTTGCTTTTCTTCTTCTGGAAAACTCTATCATCTGCAATGCAGGCCATTCTGCTGGAACTGGTTAGTCTTTGCAAATGGATGAAGTGAAGATTTATTATCATCAGAACATGTGGAAATTAGAAAATGGACTAATGGAAACCATTAATGTCCTCCTCTCAACAATCAGATGAATGGGTGGATCAATGCGGTATATTAATAGATTGGAAATGATTTAAGACAATATAAACATTAAGTCTCAGCTTTAGATGGGAAGAAAGCAAGCAAGACAAAGACAGCACTCTATGAAAAATATAAAATACCATCTCCTAAGACATATTTCCTGCTCAGCATTTTGATATCTTTGAAAAGATAATATTGAAAAATTGCTCTGTATCTTTCCATAATACCACCTAACTTTGATATAAAACAGTCTGTCTCCTTATAAAAGCAAATCATATTGTAAGACTGTAAAAATAAATAAATCTTTTGTCATGTATTCTACAGGTGAAATAATAATAATAGTTATAGTTTGCAAAAAAAATGTATCTTTTAATAACAATGTCTCTTTTGTTTGCAGTGTGTGCATAACATTGTAAAAAGGAATGATTAAATATGATTGATATAACAGTTGCTGTCCCCACACACATTTTACATAAACCTCAAAGAAGAGAAAAAAAAATCTAAAGGAAAATTACTGCAAAAGTACTTTACGCTAACCTGGCATCATGCATAAAAATAAAAGTCTGTAAGTGAATGATTCTTAAGCTTTGGGGACTAATTAAGTTTTTAATGTGGTCACATTCTTTGGAAAATATTATAAGCCTTATGATTCAAGAAACTGCTTCTCAAATAAAACTTTGTGGAGGTCAGTCCATTCACATCTTCAGGACTCATTTTTAATCAAAATTCTTCTACAAATTCTTGTCAAATCACTTTGTGCCATTACCTGAGGGAGCATTTGTGAATGCAGAAGATGATTTGAAACTCCACAAATCCCATAAATGAGAGGTCAAAAAGGTTGGAACATGGCATTTCAGCGATGAAATGAAAACAAACTATAAATTATCTCCACCAGAAGGACAGCATGTTCAGCCAGACATCACAGGTTTTGTTTTTCAATTGCTAACAGCCCTCTGACACCCTATCATGGTGCTTGGTTTTAATGGCTTGTAATAGGTCACTGTGATCAGAAGGATAGTTTGGGAGTCACATGTACATATTTAACATGCCAAACTATAGCTAGGCAACTAGGGGATTGCTCATTGCTTTTAATGGTCTGGATACACTGAAATACATTGGTTTGGTTTGGTTTGGTTTGGTTTGGTTTGGTTTAGTTTGAAGTTGCAACTAGTAGAGAAAAAAATGTGAATTTTCCTGGTCTAATGAAATTGGAATGAGGGCCTAACATGGGTGTTGACAAAGAGTGGTGAAAATAGTCTTGTCTGTTGATGTTCTTACCACATTTAAAAACAAATAAACAACAAAAAAAAACTGTTTCTTGTTATTTAGAGAATTTATAGAAAAACACAGTGGGGGAGGACCCTGTCTAAGAGATTCAGTGTCACGTCATTATGATCAGTAAGAATTTATTTCATAATAAGTTGGATAATATAAGTGCTCCCATTGCTGTTAAATTATACTTCGGTATTAGTTAACTGTGCTGTTAAAATCATGTATTACTGACATAGGTAATATTTATTTAATTTAATTTTATGGCACATATTTCAAGACGGACACAAAAAGATATTGTCTGACCTTCCCCATAGTCAGGAAGTTTATTAGCATTGTCAAACAGACTTAGGATCAAAAAAACCTGCACCCATTAACTTCAAAACTCTGGCATAAAGAGGCCTTCTATATTAATAGGGAGAAGAGAGATCACAGAAAAGACATAGAGTTAGTTCTTTCTGATGATGGGAAGGGGGCCTTGACATCTAGAACAGAGGGGAGAACTCAAAAGGTTTGAAACAGATTCTGGAGTATGTGGATTGTGGATTCTGGTCTGCAGAGCTGCACAATTCTGATTCAAGCAGGATGAACAAAAGCAAAGACTGTAATGAAACCCCTTTTTTTTTTTTTTTTTTTAAAAAAAAAAAAGGAGATTTAAAGAAGTATGTAATGAAAAGCTGAGATGATAAGACAGCTGAGATGGTAAGACAGGTGTACTGAATGTGTCGAGTCTAAAATCCCCCTTTCATGTCCAAGTCCCTGTTTCAATTCCAACAAAGGCAGTCGTCACAAAAAAATATTGCCACCTGATCTTCCTCAAGATCCTCTGCAAATTAAGTGGTGGTCATTGTGAAGCTGTTGTCAGGTAAATGCCACTGCAGCCATCGTTAACCAATCCTAGCTTGCAGGCTACTTTACAAATGAACTCAAGACCTCAGTGCTCTGAGTAAAGAAAAAAAATACTTGCACAACTAAGAGTGGTTTCTCCAGGAAAGGCTGGGGTATGCTAGCTGAGCAGGGCTGGTACAGTTTGCAGTGCTGCCTGTGCTTGAAGCTATTCCCTGAACAAACAGAGGACTTCAGTTTCCAGGGCTGTCAAAATGCCAACTTTGGCAGCGGCTAAAAAATAAAAGGCAAAGTGGATCCTTGACTGAAATCACAGAGGAATGGAGAGCTGAAGTTATTCTGGAATCCAAAAATGCAAGGAGAGTCCTAAGGAGGAAATGCTGCTGTGTGCAGCTCTAATTGAAAGGAGAAAATGGTGCTGAACTGCTAGTGCATGCTGGAGGACATGCCGAATGCTAGGAAATGTGGTGCAAGATATTTCTGTGACAATTACATGTGGCCATAAGGCAGCACTCACTTCTCACCCAGATGTCTGGAAGTGTTTTATGCATGTTTTTTGGCTTTTTTTTAAAACTGTAATAAATAGCTAATTTTGAAAAATGAAGCGAGATTATCCAGCCCTGTCCTGAATACTGTAGGCAAAAACAAGACTTGAAGGACTATTACTGAGGAAAATGAGATCCAGAAGGAAAAATATGGATTATTGCCAGTAACTTACATATAGGAACCAATTTAAAATCTGGAGGCTAAAAAGGACCAGGCTACCAGCAATTCAGTCAGAATTTATTATTGCACTCATGTAAGTTTTGGACTTAAATTGTCAAGAAAAGGCTTGTTGACACAGGTTACAGGAAGTTAAATATCAGCATTGATTGTGTTTCACATGTTTAGTTAGGCATGTAAGGACAGATCTGTAAAGGTATGAATGTACCTGGGAAATCTGATAGGTGTCTTAAACCTGTCCAAATCTCACAAGGGCCAAAACCAGACAAATTAATTAGATGCTGACTCCCACTTACACTACTTTAATTTAACTGTAGATGTGTGCCTAAATATTTCTGAGGACCTGGAGCTACACATCTATCTGCATCTGTGGCTGCCTACATATCTTTGAAAACCTGGCCTCCACTGGCTAATTTCAGCACACACATGCCCCAGATCCTACTCACAATTTGCTTGCTGCAGTAAAGATCTACTCCATGTGACAGTTTTCTCTCTGTGCATAGCTTTGGCTCTAAACTGCCTCTCTGAGCTATTTCTCTTCCCTTCCCTTTAGGCCTCTTCCCCCCTCTGGGTGGTTGGGAGACAGCAGAATGCCATTTTGGTGGCTTGCAGTACCTTGTCCATGGGAGAGGACAAGGTACTGTTCCCCCACATGTGGCTGCGTCAAAACTCAGGATGCCACTGAAGCAAAATGAGCCCTCGGAATGGGGTCACGTAGGGCCCTGGCAGAGGAGGCCCAGCCATGAGGCTGGCCACCAGGCCTTCCCCCAAGGTGGAGGCAGGAGAAGTAAGTTTCCCTCCCTCCACCTCTTCAGGTGCTTCCATGGTAAAGGACAACCCAAATCCTTGTGCTGTCCTAAACATTTTCCCTAAAATTATGAAATGGGCATCACCATGAAAAAAAACAAAACAAAAAAAAAAAAAACAAAAAAAAAAAAACCAGCCATGTAGGGAGCTTAATCCAAATGAGCATCCTGCTACCCACCAGTCACAGATTCAGATGATTTTGTGCAGAAAAGAGCTTTTTTTTTTTTTTTTTTTTTTTAAGAAAACAGATTATTTTTTCAGACATATTTCTGTGATTTACACTATCATAATACCAACAAAATACATACTTTCTTCTGTTCTTCTGATGTCAGGTGTATATGAAGTTTATTGTTTTCCACAGAACCACAGAATTGTAGGGGTTGGAAGGGACCTCAAGAGATCACTGGGTCCAACCCCCCTGCCAAAGCAGGTTTCCTAGAGCAGGTTGCCCAGGTAGGCATCCAGACAGGCCTTGAATATCTCCAGAGAAGGAGACTTTTATACCTGAGAGACAGAAGACTTTTCGTACCAGAGGACCTAATTAAAAATTTAAAAATAAAAAATGAAAGAAAAAGGCAGCCAAGTTATGCTTGTTATTAACTCAACTCCACTTTTTTTCTTGTATGTGTATGCTAGTTATGTATAAATGCATGCATACATCCTGTGTATATCTCTGCATTTTCTATAGTAGCAACAAGAACTGGAATTCCCTAAATAGTGATGAGGTATATAAGTTACATAATTTCTAGATAAGATCAAATGGGAAAAAGCTGCTGATTTTGAGAAGTCTCATAGCTGTGAAGTCCTTCTGAAATCCAAAGTCTGAAAAACAATTTTTCCATACCCATGCTCAGTCTTTACATCAAGGGTCAATGTAAGCTCAGCTCCTGCTCTGGAAAGCTGAATACCTTTGGGACAAATTTGAATAATTCATTTGCCTGTAAGCCCCATCAGACACTGCAAAAGGCCATTCTACCATATCTTAAATACTTCATGTCCCTCTCCTCACTCTCTGTGTATCTTACACTTTCAAAGCTGGTGCTGTGATTTCCGGTGCTCCAGGCAAATCGTCAAAAATCTGTTCTCACCACAAGCACCCAGACAAAAATAGTCATGGGTCGTTTTGCTGCTCCTCCTGTTTTGCTGCCCTGGAGATACAACAGTTCCTGCAGATTCAGGAGTGATTTGATTCTAGGCTGTGTTTAAGCTTAGTTTTTTCTTGAGCAGAGTGATGACAAGAGGAGTTAGAATAAAAATGAAGATAGTCTGAAAAATGTGCAATGAAAACCCAGTGACATAATGCCTTAATGAGCTGGAGATGAGCACATTGAGTGTTGGGGTTTATTTATTTATTTATTTATTTATTTATTTATTTTTGTGTCTATTATGAAGTTGAGGCCTCTTTTGCCCCCTGAACTTCCCTAGCAAGTTGCTTCCACGCAATCATTTATCCTGCCTTATGGAATACAGCTGCAGCTTTATTTTTCACTTATCCCCCTTCTACTCAGCCAACATAGTAAAGTGCTGGCTGCCCATACACTGAGGTAGGATATTTCTGCTCTGCTGTATCTGATTGCTTGCTAGGTCAGACAGCATGCGATACATGCAGATTGTGGAGCTCTGCACTGAACAGATAACATTGTCTGAAAAAATAAATAAATAAATTCCTGTTTCTTGCCACACTTGAGGCATACACGAGGGTTTAAAAACTCCCTAAAGTCAAGCAGCTCCTTGCCCTAGATGAATCCCATAACTACTAAATCTGATGCTTTTAAAATGATTAACTGTATCAGCTGTCAATGACAAAGGCTGGGAAAAAAAGGAGGCAGATTGTGATTTATAGTGAAATCATTTCTCCCAATATCTGAATAAGATACTGGGTGAGATGGTCTTGTGGCTAATCTCTTAGCTGCCAACAATTGTAACTACATTGTTAAGTACAGTATGGATTTGAACCCTGAATTTTATTATGCAGAGGAGTGGAGCTGTGCTATAAGCTCACTATGTGTATTTGCTGATTGTCCTGTTCCTCTAATTATGAATCTGCTCACCAGGAAGCAGCTGTTGTCATTGTCTTACCTGCAAGTCTCAAAATGTGTGGGCTTTTTGGTGAATGCTGGGACAGTACAGCTGGTACACAACAGATGGCACGAGGGAGTCCCTAGTTAGAGGATGCATATGTGCTCAGTGCCAAAGTCAAACCTGTGTTGTTATAAAACAGGGAGCTGCCAGGAAGAGCCCATGACTGTATGCTCAGGTGCCAAGAGAAGCTAGAATATAGCTACTGACTAAGTTTGTCATTTTTGCCATAGCCTAAGGGTTGCTGTTGTTTAATGGGATGATATTGTTTAATATTGAATAATTAGCAGGTCCATTCTCATTTTCATCATTGCCCATTGTAGCTAAAGGTAACAAAAGTATTAGGTACTGTGGGACAACACACTGGGTGGCTCTTAGCTCTTGGCTATTTTACAATCTCCAGGAGAGAGCCTCAGGAGGAAGCTGAAGGGTGGGAATGAAATTTGGAACATACCATGCAGACAAGGTAATTTGTCTTGCTTGCAAAGAAATGCCTAAATACAGGTATTTCCTGTGCAAAAATAACTGAAGACATTCAAATTATTCTATTAAATTTGAAATATCCTGAAATATAGAAACCCAAGAGTCACTATGCAATTGGGAAGCAGGTGCTTTGTTTTAAGCAAACCTCAGGGCTTGTTTAATAGAAGCACATCTGGTCTTTAAAACTCTGCACAGGTGTTTGCATTTTAATTGCACCAATCTATCCTGCTGTCCTATGTTATGCCCTGGAAAAGTCAGAAGTCAACTTTGACATGTCTGAACTATTAATACAGGTGCTGCTAACTGATCACATGTTGTTAATGAAATACTGAGTCTATAGTTATGACATTGTCTGTTTTTTCTCTTATGGTTCTTAGTCATATATAATTTTTAAAAAACACTCTTGTTAATATTCTACTGGTTTATAGGTACCTTTGCCTTTGTGAAATGGGCCATGCTTTATCCTATCATAGTGATATTTGCTGTCATTAATTGTTTTATGGCAATTCTTTGAAATACTAACATCAGTGATTTTTAGAGATGTTTTAAAAATTCTTTGGCTGTGTTTTGATCATAGTGCCGGCAAAATACAAGAGAAAGAGAAAAATATTTTTAAGTGCAAAATTTCCCACACTATCTTTTTTTTTTTTTTTTTTTTTTTTTTAATTTTGAGAGAAAGAGAACATGCTGGGAAATCACTGATGGGTGGAGTTACAATTTTTGAGCTGTAGATTAAACAGTCCTGAAAAACAATGAAATGTATATGCATTAAATAAAATTCAGTGATGAGCAGTGAAGTTGATAATGGAAATAAACTGGTTTGGTTTAAGATAAAATTGTCAACTAAATCTATCTGAACCATTACTAGGCACCTAGAAAGGAAAGCTGTCTGTGTATAGAATTGTTTGGATAAGAATGAAGTAGGTATCAGTGGGAACAATGGTACCAAAGATCTGAAGGCTAGAAATGAATTTAAAGGGTAGTAGCTGGGGTAGTTAGAATACCTGTATTTTGCCGAAGACTAACTTATGGCACTAGGATGAAATTAAAGATAAAAAACAGACAACTAAACAAAAACAAAAACAAACAAACAAACAAACAAAAACAACAACTAGTTAGTCCATGGATTAAAACAAAACAAAACATCTGGGGAAATAAGGCTTTTCTTCAGATTTTTTAGTAAGGTGGTTGGAGAATGAAGAGTTTTAAATGGCAAAATGGTGATCCAGAAAATCAGGATCTTAATGTTGATCTGCACTTTCCAGTTCTGAAATGTTTACTTTGCTCTTGAGATTTTGTATGTTTTGTGGTGTGTTTTGTTGTTGTTATTGATGGTTTTTATTTTTATTTTTTTTAGCTGTTAGGTTCTGAGCTAGAATTCAGGATGCAGCATATTCCTCAAAGTATCTTGTGCAGGTGGCATACTTGGAATAAAGACGGTTTAATAACTGAGGGATTTAAGTCAGATTTAGTTGAGATAAAAATATGGATAAATTAAGCTTGTAACATTTCCTTCCTGCCTTTATCTATGTGACACTTCACTACAGCTAAAATTATGGAGGAATGAGGTATTTCAGATGAGAATAAAGCAACCATGAGTTCACTGGAATAGTGAAAAAATATTTCTCATAAGAGTGAAAGTCAGCCACTACATGTATGAAACTAAGAGGGAGTATGACAGAATCATGATGTTTCAAGACAAAGAAATACATTTTATTGCTGGGAGAGGACAAGGGCAGGATGAGGAGCTCTATTTACATCAGAAGATTCATGCATCTGGAGAATGTCTGACGGGCACAGAGTACAAAAGGGGACTGTTTTAGCCATGGGGACCTCATTGTGAGACTTTGAAAGCACTACAGGCATTTGGAAAAGGATGGAAGCCTAACTCAGAACCAAATTTAGGTTATTCAGTACAGTTATCATCCTGGTGACAAATCTGAGAACTAAGTGAGCACAAATACAATGGAAGGTATTTAAATTTGGATGGGTTTGAAAACAAATGCTTGATGAGGTTCATAAATGTCAAATGAACAGATGGAACTGAGAATGAAACCAGCAGGGAGATAAGGCAGAGATTGCTGTGAGCAGGGGTGGAAAACAGGAAACTCCAGTTGGTGGGCTGTGGAGTGAGGGTGAGGGAGCCAGGCCTGCCAAGATAAAAGCTCAGACAAAGGCAGATATGGATGGTCCTCAGGCAGCAAGGAAGAGCAGAGGTCAGTGCCTTCAATTATGGGAAGAAAGACCATTGCTTGCAGATCCTGGAACCAGAGAAAGGTTGGGAGAGGGGCAGGTGGGGGAACCCACTTGCAGTCCATACACAAGGATGTGGCCCTCTAGGTCAGTCTGCCTGATGGCCTGTATGCAGCACCACATGCTGACACAAGTAGGGTTTGTGGCCAGCCACAACTGTTCCACATATCCCTGACAGGATGTTTCTGCCTTGCACACAGCCGTTGCTGTACAAGGGGTGTATACATGACCACACGCTGTGTGGGCATCTGGAGGGCATGGGCAGTCTTGGTGGTCTGTGCTTGTATTTGGGACCTTGTGCAATGCAGCTGTAGCACAGGCTCCGAGGTCCATGGATATTTTGCTATAGATGTCATGCCAGAAAGTGGAAAATAAGCAAACCTACACATTTGTGTCCTAGTGAAACCAGGATCTTTTTATTTATTTTTTTAATCTCAAAAAAGAAAAAAAAAAAAAAAGAAGAAGTTTCAGCTTCCTTTCATTCAGGTCATTTTGCTCCTGCATGATGCCTGTTTTAAGTGTCTGCAGTGACTCAGCTTTATTTTTACCATGCCTTAAAAAGTAGCCTAATAAATGCATGTGCTGTGCAATATGCTGCGGCTGTAAAGTTGCCCTAAGCAAATTACATCTTCCCTGTAAGCCTGAGTTATTTCATAATCCTAATGAGCAATTGACCCTGATGATGCTGTCCACTAACTACTGCACACTGGGAGCATGCTGCAGGCCCAGGTGACTGCAGGTGTTGGACACCTGGAATTTCCATTCATGTAAATTGTAGCAGGTTTCAATAGAATGCCAATGGTACTCTAAACCAGCCTGCAAGCACATTATCACACCACTGTGCTTTTGTCTAAACATATGTTTACTTTACATGTAGAAATATAAAAATCTGCTGATTATGTATTTCTCTGTTTCTATAGTCTGACAATAACAAACACCCCCCACCCCACCCCAACCCTCCAAAAAAAGAAGAAAAAAAAAGAAACTGTTGTTCCGAAACTTCACCTTTAAAGGAGTCTTGCCAAATTGAAAATTTCTCGCTTCAATTTCTCTCTTCCTCCCTTCTTTTTTCTTTCTTTCTTTCTTTCTTTCTTTCTTTCTTTCTTTCTTTCTTT
>CM021763.1:34059767-34077723 GCA_011075105.1 Heteronetta atricapilla | reverse complement strand
TCTTTCTTTCTTTCTTTCTTTCTTTCTTTCTTTCTTTCTTTCTTTCTCTCTCTCTTTCTCTCTTTCTCTCTTTCTCTCTTTCTCTCTTTCTCTCTTTCTTTCTTTCTTTCTTTCTTTCTTTCATATATATATAAGTTATTCTTGTTCCTTGCATTCCCACCACATTGACTGAAAACAATGTGACTGAAGAATAAGGTCTATTTTTTCCTTAGTTTGCTTCATCAAGTTAGAATATGCCAAGCACAATCATTTGCTCTCCATGGGTACTGTTTAGGAAGGAGTACTAACTCCCTGGGATACTGTGAATTGCACTGCTATGCTTACTGTGTTTTGGAGATGATCAGAGTGTGGTATGTCTGTAGCAAAATTTTTATGTGCATC
Organism: Heteronetta atricapilla; assembly: GCA_011075105.1. Classification (NCBI taxonomy): domain Eukaryota; kingdom Metazoa; phylum Chordata; class Aves; order Anseriformes; family Anatidae; genus Heteronetta; species Heteronetta atricapilla. The sequence continues at coordinate 34,077,342 of CM021763.1, read as the reverse complement.
AAAACTCAAAAAGTACCACACTGACTTATGTTCCTTCATACAGTTAAAATTCTAAGGATTTGCACTCTAAGCAATTTATTTTCCTTTTTCTTTTTTTTTTTTTTTCTTTCTTTGTGACAGACTGCCTTTCTTTTCCATCCCACACACAAGGTGGTATGCAAGCAAGACAGAATTGTAAAAGGTGCTTAATGACTCCAAACACTTTTGTCTTGACACTGCTTACTTATGACACAGACATGTTTCCCTTAAGAAGTAATGTATTGAGGCTTCTGTGCCATTCTAGAATAATCACTATACACATGTGTTCATTGAAGAACAAATAAAGCTAAGAGTAGGTAGAAAAAATGTTGTACAAGAAGAAATGTTATTTTACACTTGCAGATGTTCTTGCAGGAAGGCTGCTCCAGAGTTTTTATTTCACTATAAATGGTTTTAGTCTGATATTCCAGCCTTCTTACACTCATTTAAAACTAAATCAGAATTCTAATAGGGATTAACCACCCACAGAGTCTGGCACAATAGAAGCACTTGCTAACTTTTTTTCCTACATATTATTAGCAGAGAGAATCCAGGTTATAGAGTTTCATTACAAATTATATTTTTAATTCTTTACTTTCTATCTCCTTTTTTTTTAGTTTCATCTCAACAGCTGAAAATTTCCACATGTTCTTGTGGCCCAAGGTAATCTTTATTCAATAAAAGTCTTGGGTAGTGAATAACAGACATTTTTGTGAGCAAAAGAAGTCACTCAGGAAAAAAAAAAAAAAAAAAAAAAAAAAAGTGATTTCATTTGCTGAGGTCAAGTCTAGTACTTGGAAAGACATTTGTTCAAAATAGGTAAAATCAGAAAAAGGCAAGAAATACTTATAGATGTTCATCTTATATTTAAAAGTAGCTTTTCCTTCAGTCATTTTGAATGTTTATAGTAAAGGGATGAAGGAAATATTCAATTATCAAACAGAATGTAATTGGTTGAAAAAAAAAATCATTTTTTTATTCCAGCCTAATTTTCAGATCATAACATCTTAATGGATGGGTGAATATTGAACACACCAACCAACGCTAAATATGTCTATATAAAATTAGTACTATTAAGATTGAGAAGGTGTATCCAAATGTGGAATTAGCTGGGTTATTCAGTCTTCATACCCAGGTATCTGCACATACAGTAATGAGATTACCGAAGTAACTGCATATATAAATATCTTTGCTAGAGTTTGGAGATGTAGTTGAAAAAAAATGTGACATTGCCTGAAAATGTTACAGTGAAAGGGATGGTCTGACAAACTACCCTAGCTGAGACAATGGCAAAACTCTCACTGGCATTTAACAGGGCAAGCATTTCACCTTTGAGACAAGTACAATGAGGTTTTCCCCAAAACTGTAAGGAAACTGTAGTACTCTGTGCTATGCAACTGTTCAGCTTGAACTGCTTGTCTAGTGAGGTTAAGAAGAAAGCACAGCATGAGGTGCTGGCCTCTAGCATTCTGAGTGAAGACTCTATCAGGTGCTGACTGCATGGATGTACTACCAAAAGTTGAAAGACAGACAAGATGGAGCTGGCAGAACAGTAGAAATTGGAGCTTGACAGAGCTTTACTGGTTTATAGTATTACTAGTGCCTTTCAATTGAAATCTATTGTCATATTACATAATTTCCTGTGATTTTTAATTAAATCTGAAACTAGCAATTACACCAATTACCAGCATTATTCCTCCCATTGCAGTAACAGAGCTTCATTTATAAATCTTGTCCCTGCTTTTTTTTTTTTTTTTTTTTTTTTTTTTTTTTTCCTAGGTTTCTACCTTCATTTTTCTTCCCTTACAGCTAGTTCCCAATGAGGGAGTATATAATGTAGAGACAGAAGTCTTCAAACACTGGTATGAATTATACACACTGTGATTAATTCCACTGAACCTGTGCAGATGGGGTGAGAGTAAGTTTTTTCAGGGTTGGAGCTGTAAGTTATACCACTGGGCATGGTAGAAATGAGATTCTGTGACTAGATCCCGCATTTATTCCCACTTTTATCTACATGATAGCATACTACACAAACACACACAAAAATACATCTCAGATGTAAAACTGGTTTTAGAAAGTGATTCTTTCAGTCGCTGACATCCTATTTTATTAAGAAGGGTTCATCTTTCAAGATATCTGTTTTCCCAGCTCTGAATTTCATGTCTGAGTACTTAATTTGCTAAGACACAATGTTCTCTGATTTAGGAAAAAAAAAAAAAAAAAATCTCAAACCCCACCAAAACTAATTTCCTTAATTTTCTTTTGGCCAGACTTTTACATTTCTATAGAATTACATCCAGTCCAGAGAACAAACTATGCAGCAGGTTTTTTTCCAAGTATTCATAGCTTGTATTGTCATTGGATAAAATTTTCTCCTGTGCAATGAGCTTGCACGGGACCCAATCTTATTTTCCTTTTAATGTAATATTTCAGGGGAGAGAGCTGAAATAGCACAAAATTCTTCAACAATATTCTGAGAATTCTCAAGTTGTCCTAAAGAGATCTTATTTTCACCAGGAAGTCAAATAAACTCCAGTGTTTATCCTCTCAGACATGAGAGCTTTATGTCCCATTTTAGGACAAGTGCTGCATCACTGTGATGAATAGGGCCAACATTCCTCTGCAGTATCCATGATCTTTTTACATTAATTTTGTTTTTAGTGTTTTTCCCTGCTTTCAGTGCTTGCTCATTGTGGATGTTCTGTCTCAGATTTCTGCAGGAAGTTAAAATTTTTAAGCAAGTACCTGTGAGCAACTGATAGGGAAGGGAAGGCAAGGCAAGGCAAGGCAAGGCAAGGCAAGGCAAGGCAAGGCAAGGCAAGGCAAGGCAAGATGGAGCTTGTAAATGTGAAATCCTTTCTGTAGTGCTGAAAAAGACGTGCAGTTTTCACATTCAGCAATGATCATGGGGTGAAATGTGAAGGATTTGGCTGCAAGAATGTCATTTCCTTTGTTTAAACATGAATTTTAAAATACACTGCTGTTCCTTCAGCAAAGTTTCAGTCAGTCTGAGAGTTGTTTTGTCATTTGTGCTGTTTGGTGGCCTCTGGCATGAGCATTGACTGCCAGGTGAAGCGTCTTTTTTGATTACCCTTTCAAAACCCAGCTATACACAAGCACTCCTATAGCATGACTGATGTGGCAGGTGAAAGTGAGTCATGAGGTACACACCATGCATGACCCTGTGCTAGAAACCATTCAGACACATAGGCTAAAGACTGTAAGCAAGGTAACAAGTCCTACTTTTCAGCCCCAAAGTAATATGTTTAAGCTGGGAAGTTGGAGAATGGGTGGAGCAGGCTTTAATCTTCCTCAGTGCAACACATGTTTACCTGATAAAAACTTAATGCAATCTGAACTTCATGTTGCTAACATTACAGAGGTTCAACTACACACTGTTGGATGAAGTGCAAAACAAGAATTATACACACACACATGCAAAATGCATGAAAGACATATGTTTAGGGGAATCTAAATCTTAGGGGAATGAATGGGCTAAAATATTAAATTTGCCAGTCAAACATTCATCTATAAAGTATTTGCTTTACTCTATTAATTGTTATAAAACATGTTCTAAATTAGTCCCAAAACACTTGCCTTTCAAGTTCATGTTGTCTTTTGGATATGATCAGAGAATGATAATGTCCAGCTATTTAGATAAGTATTAGGCAAACTCATTCATATCTGGGCCCTTAAAAGAAAAAAATATTAATTATTATTAATATTTTTTTCTTTTAAGAAAAAGTGAAACCAAATTAAATGTTCAGATTACTGTGATCAGCTCCTGTATACTTATTTGCTTGACTTGCTAACACTTTGGCACATTTCAGAAAATTCAATTGCCATTTTAAAATGGGGGCTCTAGTGTTCAAATGAAGTACCTACCCTTCAACTCAGTAGGTGCTAGATGGAGCTGAGCAGCTGCACCAGCTTGAAAAAAAAAAGTTTCTATTGTGCATTGCTCATAATGGTCCTGAAAGCAAGAACTGACTGCTGCCAGCCAGCATAGCTCTCCACATTTTGTGCTGGTGAGTACACGTCACTTAAAAGACTGATGCTACTGGGTATTTTCTCCTGGGTTCCTTTTCTCCAAGCCAATATATCTCTTTAGACAAACCTCTTCTGTGATTGTTATCCTGAAGACAGTATAATTGTAAAGGGTTCTGTTGTGGGTGATATAGATGGAAGACAAAGCACTGACTTCTGTTACTTCATCACTACCTGTGCCCTTTCCCTGGCAGTAATCTCTTGATGACACCCCTGGCTAGGTAGCATTAAATACTTTCTATTTAGTCTACACTGCAGCTGAGGAAGTGAAAGACATTATTTTCGATGTGCTTACTCATTCTGAGCACCCAGTGCAAAAGTGCTAACCAGAAAGAACAATGTTACATTCAGGTGTACACCATGTATTCTCCGGACCTGCTCTTTGAAGTTTTGTATTGTAACTAGGCAGGAGGGTTGTACCTGATGATGACCAACTCTGGCTGCTTGCTCTGCTGGCTGGCAGGTGTGGGTAGCCCTGCAGAGGTGGCACAATCTGACCCTGTGGAACAGAGCTCTTCACACCACTTGGCAATCTCTCCAGCCAATTAAGGAGATGTGTGGATGAAATCCAAGTGGAGTTGCAACCCCGTTCACCTTGGCTGGGAAAATGAAGGTTCTGGTTTATACAGTCTGGTTCTGGTTTATACAAGCAGGGTGAAAAGGAAAGAGCTGTTTGCAAACAGTTCCCTTTTGGAAGAGACACAAAAGAACTGGACGCTATTTTAACATTAAAACAAAAGTGGAATTTCAGAAGGGACAGGGAGAATTTTTTAATCCCTCATTTCTTGCTAGGTACTCAGAGCCAAGTACAGCATAGTATTTTTAAATGTTCATGCTCCCATTATGGTGTGTCAGTGAAACATCGCTGAGAATTCATGCACTATTTATTCACTCTTGCTTACAATGACATGGATTTGATATTCAGATCACGAACAGTCTGGGACAAATGCAGCACCAAGGGGATCTGGCAAACAGTGAAATGGATGTCTTCAGTTGAAGTAGTTGAAGGAAGTAGAGGCAAACACTGAAATTCTGTAGAGCCTGCTTGCAATGCTTTCCACTGTCAGACAGGACAAAGTGTAACATTATTTAGTGATTTTAGAGGGGTGAATATTAGCTGGAAAAGCTGCCACTACTGTGACTGTCCCTAATGCCACAAATTTATCATGTTTATATGTGTTTTGGAGGTAATATCCTCAAACCAAGTCTTCTGCTGTTCAGTGACAAAAATGCAGTGCTGTGTTTCTCTGGTAAGATGTAGGGCTGAGCTAGAAGTCAATAGACAGAGCAGGAGGCCTACCCATAACCAAAATCAGAATTCTGATCCTTTCTTCACCTTTGCAGAGCCTGGGTTAGTCAAATCAAGGAGGCCATGTTGGAGTGCTGATCTGTGATGCAATTATTGTAATTTCTCTATTTCATGAAAATCTGAGTTTTAATATCAGAGCAGCCTCATGAAAACAGGCCTGAGCATGACCATTTTTGCATAAACTGAGTTTTTCTTTTTAAAATGCTACCAGTAAGGCTCAGTTATTACAAGTCATTGGTTCCACACTCAATTTCCCTTATACACAGCCTTGCCATCAAAAAAAGAAAAAAAAAAAAAAAAGAAAAAAAATCGGTGCAAGAAAACAGTCTGTCCATTCTTAAATAGTCCTTAATAAAAACCAAGTTATTCTGCTACTCTGTTGCAACATTACTGTGTATCTGTGAACAGTAAGGGATATGAACTGTTAGTAGTTCTGCGGACATATTAATGAAGTAACTCTTTAGCTCTTTCACTAAACAAATTTCTCTATTCATATTAAATTTTAAAAGATTTTGAAGAAAATAGCCTTCTTAGAAAATCAGCAGCATAGAATATCCATTGATCAGGGAAACATCTTTGGTAGCAAATTTGTTAATTTTGCCCTCCATACAAACAGCAACCCCCATACCATTGATCTCCAACCATTCGACTACTATGATGTAATCTCGAGAATCCTTTACTTTTCACAGTGAGGGGTGGTGGGATAAAAATGAAATTTTGAAACGTAAATGTTTTTTTGCAGAATTATATAATGGTTGAGGTTTGAAGGGACCTATGGGGGTCATCCACTAGGTGCTCAAGCAGGACAACCTGGAGCCAGTTCTCCAGGATGATGTCTAGATGGTTTTGCTGATCTCCAAGGAGGGAGACTGCACAACCTCTTTGGGTAACCTGTGCTAATAATCAGTCACCTGGACAGTAAAGTGTTTCCTGATGTTCAGAGGGAATGTCTGAACAGTGTGTGCCCATTGCCTCTTGTCCTGACACTGGGAACCACTGAAAAGAGGCTGGTTCCATTTGTGTGTGTGTGCATGCCCTCCCTTCAGGTATTTATCACATTGATAAGATCCCCACCCTGCACCCTGAGCCTTGTCTTTTGTAGTCCGAAGAGTACCAACTCTGTCAGCCTTTCCTCACAGGAGAGGCTCCAGTCCCTTCATCATCTTATGGCCCTTTATTAGACTCTATCTGTTAGCTCCATGTCCCTCTTGTCCTGGGGCTACCAGAAATGGACACAACACTCCAGATGTGGCCTTATCAGTGCTGAATAGAGGGAAAGGATTGCCTCTCTCAATCTGCTGGCAACATTTTGCCTAAGCAGCCCAGGACACCAAACTTTCTGAGAGTACAACCCATCACATCATCCAGGTCATTAATTTTCTTGTACTGATGCCTCAAGGCACTGGCAGAATTATTTCTCATGCTACGTTTCTGCAGTAACATCTCTTGGCTTCCAATAGAAGTACAGCTTGTGTGTTTGTACTTACAAAACAGGATGTCCTGATGCAGGACACCTAGAAACTTGCTGGGTTGCTGGAGGGTGTGCCTGTGCCCAGCAATACTGTATTGTGGATACCATGTGGAATCTGTTCCTCAAAAACTGCTAACAGTCTTTATAAGCTGTTTGCTGCCCTCATGCTCTGCACTTCCATCCCCACATATGAGATGACAAACAGGATTTTTTTGCCATTGTGGTGCAAATGTTAATTACAGGGTTATCCTGGCCTCTCCAGGACATGTAGCCAGCTGAGCTCACTTCACTGTATGGGTAATAAATACCATGCACATATCCTGTTTCCTGAGCTCACACTGAGTATTTATACATATGTAGATTTGATGGTTTATTTCAACATTTATCAATGTTTCCCAGATCATTTCCACCTTTCCTTCTCCCAAAAGCACAATCCTTCCTGAATTATATCAAAGTACATTTCTGGGTGGTGAACATTTGTTTCCGGACAGGTAACACCCAGCAGAAGCAGATAAGTCAGAGAAGTGATGTCTCAGCATGCATATATTTTGGAAGCCTACATATAGTTCAATATATATATATTGAACTAAATTCTAATACAGCTCCTGTATGTCCTACTAAATTTGGCAAAAATATAACACTGCCAGCTGGTGTGTATCAAACTTTTCTTCACTCTTCATTTTACTCTGAGCTATGTACTATATAGCAGTTGGTGGTGTGCCTGAATGTAAAGGAAGAAAAGAGCTGAAACAATGAAGTTACATCTAGTCCCTCACCTTTGCCTGTGCACTGTATTTCCACTGCTTTTTCAGGTCTTATCTCATGCCTATCACATAGGTGATGGTTTATTTGCACATAAGATAATGCTTTTTCATTACTATATGTAGAGAAACTTTATTGACAATTTTATAGTTTTGAGGTCTGCACATTAACTGATGATTTGTTGTTTTCTTGTTTGGAATGTTTTTATAATTCAAGAGTGGGGATACTCACTTTTTACCTTGTCTTAAGTAATTGCTTATGTTTAAAATATATTTCATCTTCAAAATAAGCCCTTGTTTCTGTTTAAAAATCTTAGTATTTTTACAAACAACATTTTGATTTCACTATAAACTGAAGTCTTCATTTTTCCTGTAAACTGTTCTAGCATAGATGGGAATGAGATCTGCACAAATCCACTAGTCAGGAGGGACAGCTCTCAAAAAGAACTCTTTTCTCTGTACATTTGTAGTTTGGACTCAGCTTGGTAATTCAGCAGAGGTACTTTTTACAACATTTTTTCCTTATCTGGGAGAACTAAGAAAAGACCATTTCATAAAGGCTACAGCTGCAACTTTTATTCAACACTGTATTCTGATATCAATAATTACAATTATTTCAATTTGAACAGTTTAGCTCCATATGAAGAATTTTTAGTTGTCTCAGACCATTGTAGTAATATTAATCCAACCTTTCTTCTCACAGTCTTCATGTAAAAATCTTTTGTATTTATGTAACTCTTAATTTTTCTGCCTGCAAATGACAAAAGTAATATCATTAGGTTTTAGTGGGAATTTTTCAAGGTATGATGTTGAGGTTTTGCCTCAAAATATATATTAAATTTCATTAGTCATGTGAATACCCCTCACAACATGAATTTAAACTTTAGTTCATTTAAAACCAACAGACATGCATCTGGAATAAAGAAAACTAATGGAGGGGGACCAGACTAGTGAATACTTAAGCATACTAGACCTACAGAAGTATGGGACCTCAGAGGGTGCACCCAGAGTTGCTGAGAGAGCTGCCACATGTCACATCATTCTTGGTTATCTTTGCAAGGTAATGGCAATCAGGGAAGTTTCCTGAGGACTTGAAGACTTGAAGAGGACTTTCTTAAATACAGGTAGGAAGGAGGCTGTAGGGAGCTTCGAGCTGGTCAGCTTTGCCTCAGCCACTGGAAAGGTTGCCAAAAAAACAGTCATGACATATTTCCAAACACTGAAGACAAGAATGTGTTTGGAAGTAGTAAGAACAGGTTTATGAAGAGGACATCATCCCTCATAGTCTTATCTAACTACTCTCATAGTCTTATCTAATAGAACGCTAGACTTGCTGGATAAGGGGAAAGCAGTGGATTTTGTCTATCTCAGCTTCGGCAAGGCTTTTGTCATTGTCTTCCATAGCATTGTCATAGACAAACTGATGAAGTATGGGCTAGGTAAGTGGAAAGTGAGGTGGATTGAAAACTGAGTGGCTGGGCTCCAAGGGTTGAAGCTTCTCCAATGGGAAGCGAAAAGTCCAGCTGGAGGCCAGTCACTACTGGTATACGTCAGAGGTCAATACTGGGTCCGATCCTGTTTCTGTCTTCTTTAATGACCTACGTGATGTGAGATGTTGCACCCTTAGCAAGTCTGCAGATGGTACAGAACCATGAGGAATGGTTGTTACATTGTCTGACTGTGTTGTTTTTCAGAGGGACCTCAACAGGCTGGAGAAATGAGCTGACACAAAGCTTGAAATTCAGCAAAGGGAAATAAAAAATCTTGTACCTGGTGAGGAGCAGCTCCATGCACCAGCACAGGCTGGAGGCTAACTGGTGTGAAAGCAGCTATTCAGAAAAAGCCCTGTGGGTCTTGGTGGACATCAAGTTAGCCAGTAGACAGCAGCATGCCCTACTGGCAAAGAATTCAAATGGTGTCCTGGCCTTCTTCAGGCAAAATATTGCTGGCAGGTCAAGGGAGGTGATCCATTCCCTCTGTTTGGCACTGGTGAAGCCACAGCTGGAGTGCTGAGACCAGTTCTGGGCCCCCCAGGACAAGAGAGACGTATGCACCAGAGAGAGTCCATTGAAGGAGTAGCCTATGATTTGGTGACTGAGAAATTTAAATCAAATGAAAAAAAAATAAGATCTATTCATGTTTCTAGTACATAAAAGAAAATCGAACTTCAGAGGTGGAGTAGGTGAGTAAAAATATATGCTATGCAATAGATGGCATTCATTTTCTTTTTGGCAGTTGTTCCTTAACAGGTTGATTTCTTCAGTGAGAGGTAGGGAGAGTGAGTGAATTTTAAGATCATCTCCAAAAGTTGATAGTCTTTTACTGCATTCCATGAAGAGTACTTATAGATGCTTCATTCCATGAAGAGTACTAAAAGATCTGGAATTCTTCATTTGAGACCAAACGGTAAAATACTACATGTAAAAAAAAAAAAAAAAAAAAAAAAAAAAAAAAAAGATGCTGCATGACTTCTTAGTCACTCTTGCCAAATGTTCAGTGAATATGTTTAAATACTTGATTACATGATTCTGGTAGATTATACTTGGGTTAATGCCAGCAAGCTACACGCTCCAAGAAAGGTGAAAATATCCCCAAACTACAGTGAAATTAATGCTGCCAAATATGAGTTGAATATTCTCCAAAAGTATTTCCAAATAAAACTCCTCCATTACTCAGCTGGGTGCCAATAAACAGGTCAACTTTAAAGCTTGGAACTCTAAATTCAGTGAAAACCAAGAGCTCATTTGCTACACTTGCATGACAAGTAGGATTTTCTTTTTCTTTTAACTTGAGCTATTAGAGGGCACATTCTATATTAAAAACAACAACAGCAATAAAACCAAAAAAAAAAAAAAGGACAAGTTGCCTCTCATGGCTTTACTTAAATATTGTGATCATCTTATAGTGAACAAAAGAACAGGAAGAAGAGTTCTAAGATGAAATTCCTTTGCAATTAATTTGGTGAAAATAGAGGGTTTTCATTTTGACTTATACCATTGTAACTGAGGAGATGATTCAGTTTTTATTTGGAAATTGGCCATGAGTTCCTAGTAATTTACCTGCCCTTTTATTCTTATTTATTTACTTATTATGCTGATAGTTGGTCTAATGAAATTTTTTTAGTTAACTAACTGATAATGTCTGTATCCAATCCAGCTGTCAGGCTCTGCATGTGCTATAAACATGTAATTGGAACATCCTGCTGAGTAAGTGTATAATTAAAATATAATAGTATAAATACAAATTAGGTAATTGCAAAAAAGTATCCAGCTATGCATGTGATTATTTTTACATTTTAAACATTATACATTTAAATCTTTTCTGTGTGTTTGATCTCTAACAGAATGTTATGAGACAAATTTAGCTTTTTTATTTTGTTACTCCAGCGAGTCATGCAGATATACCAGTAAATATATATTGACCCCTATGCTGTTTTATCTTGTGCCTTCTTTTCAACGACCTTTTGAGGTATGTCTCCTACAAGCCATGCTAAGAGCAGGAATTTGACCTGTTGTCATTAACAGCTTGATTCAGCTTCCACAGAGATCTGCATGACCAAGTGCACTCCCAGGCTGAGTGATCAGAGCTGCTCATTGTGCAGCTAAGTCACAGAGACTCTCTCATGCAAGATGACATTAAGTATCTCTGCAGAAGAAAACCAAGGAAGATTTCTTACTAAATGATGCCCAGTGAAGAAAGGGAATATTCTTAATGTAATTCTACAGAGCACCTTTCATTATAGGAGGGAAGTGGACACCTGAATTTGCTTTCCCTTTACTACTTTAAATATTTTGAGGGATGGGAGGGCAGTTGACTTTATAAAATCAGGCAAAATTACCTGTGAAATTCCAGGTATGCAGCTCTATGGCACATTATAAAACGTTGCACATGCATGTATATGGTACCTATGGTTGTTGATGGTATCTGCTGCATACCAATGGGCTTCTTAGTGAGAGTTCTGTGTACAGGAATTGATTTTAATTTTCTATTTCAGTCTGTGTATAGGTATTGTTCTCAATAAGCAGTGTCTGGCAAGGTGTTTAATGGTAAAAAAAAAAAAAAAAGAAAAACATTTTGAACACAAAAAAGTAGAAGACAGAAGAGACTGAACTCATTTGCTTTCAAAAATAAAATGGAACTGAAATGGTGACAAGACTTTCACAGAAAAAACAAACAAACAAACACAAAAAAACCAGCTCTGCTAAGTCTCAAAACACTTCTGAGAAAAGACGAAAAGACTGATGAAAGACTGAGAAGAAAAATGATTCACCACTATTTGGGAGGGGATAAAAATGAAGTAGAATCAGAAAAACAAATATTTGGAACAGAAAAGATGAAGAAGAATGCTCTTAATAAAGTTAATTCTAAACTCAAATCAAATAAAAATTCAGAAAAATAGCTAAAGGAAAGACAAAGGAAAAAAAAAAACACTATAAAATGAAGGAACAAGGTTATTATAGCATGCAATATACATACAGTAAATCAATAATGATCTGTTATTGATTTGCAAAATGACCACAGATAAAAAGCTCCTTTTTTTTTTTTTTTTTTTTTTTTTTTTTTTTTTTTTTGGCATTCCATCAGTTCAGTGAACCTGCTAGAGAGATCCGAGAACTGTATTTGGTATATGTTATTAAATGCAGAAAAGCTAACTTTTTTTCCTTGCACCTACTAGTTTCTTATGATACCTTGAGGACAAAGTGGGATTTTAGATATACAAGTACAAAGGTAAAAAGAAAGTCCTAATAAATTCCTCTGTTTTCTTGCCTCTTACCTGTACAAAGTGTTAGTATAATTTTTTGAAGGGCAGTGATGATATTGTGTGAGGGTGTGTACTGACTCACTTTAACCATGCCATAACAGAAAACTCTGTTTTTGAGATGGAGGCAGAAAAGGGCAAGAAGGTGGAAATGTGAACAAACATACTTTCTGCAGTACTGTGCTAGAGGAGCTAGGATCCGAACCAGCGACAGCAGAGGGTATCCCCAGCAGCATCAGCCTCCTATACAATTACCAATGTGCGCTGCTGCTGCCCTAACTTTGCACTATGTCTGGCTGGACATACCACTGCTCTCCTTTTGGTTACCCTGGCTCTGTCCCAGAAAAAAAACATTCTGATAGCAGAAAAGGATCAGTCTGTTCATCTATTGTGCTAGCACCCACCACTTGCCTTCCCCAAAACACATGCAGAAACCTGCCAGTCACAGCCCAACTAGACAATATCAGAAGGATATCAAGTTCCCAGCCTGCAGTAGAAAGTCTGCCAGCAACACTATAAAATAATCATGAATGCATCTGAAGAGTTAAGGAGCATGGCTGTATGAGAATGGGGTGGGAGGGTGGATGTGGGGCAGTCAGTGTGGTCAGACATGGAAGGAGAGCTAGGGAGAGGAATTTTGTATGATCACAGTACCTTGTAACACTTTCATTTGACACAAATGTCTTCATATGTTTCTTGTGACAGTCTTTCCCCACATTTGTATATAAGTTTTGTTTACAGAGGACGACGTGCACCAGTATGCTAGGAGCCCAGTGTCCTTATTCATTGATTCATAGCTGACAAAAGATTCAGTAGATTTTGAAATAAAACATTTTTTTTTTCAATGTATTAAAAGTGTTCTTCAAATAATAGAGGTTGTTATTTCAAAATATACTACTGGATTAATTTAATCTTCATGTAAAGATGTTTCTGACTTTCCTCCTAATGATATTCTCCCTGTTGGCTGTGTCTAAATGCCTACCCCATTCAGTGTTAATGCTGTCGTAGACAACTCATGCCTATGGAATACTATGGGACATGGAAGTAGCTTCTCATGTCTTTCTATATCTTCCACACTGCCTTGTAAATTTTTCTTCACAGCCCCATGCCAAGCAGAGGAAAAAAATAAAATAAAAATAAATTGTTCCCTGCATTGCTCATGGAAAAAAACCTCTGAAATGAAATACTTAATTTGAAATAAAATTGGTTTTTATTATTAGTGCTCTCCCAAACAAGTTATAACGATAGTACAGCTTTAATGGAAGGATTATTCATCTATGCCATAAATTTCCACATACAAACAAGCACTGAAAATTGAAAGCCAAGATATAAAAAGAGGAGTTATCCTTGCAAGCCCTTTGTGTTGATCTAGCATCTGTCCTTGGCATACCAGCCACCAGAGACCTCTAGAGGATGCTCATGGCTTCATCCTCCTGCGCATTGGCATCCATCACACAGGAGATGCATCTAAATACTCCACCATCTGTGGGACAGCCATTTGCTCCCATGGTGTGTACATGAAAGTCCCACAGCTTTCCCATTTCTGGACCATATGCTGTTCTCATTTATATCCCATGGATTTGGAACTCAGGCATAATGTAAATGGGAAAGCCTAGTTATCAGGATCTGCTATTTAATTTATGCAAAACTAGGGCACTGTCATTCTGCAAATCATATGGTGCACATTTTCAGAATTCATCATTTACATAAAGATGGGGGTGTCCTTAAAAGTGGTTAGGAACGTATGAAGGCACACATCTGAGCTGCAGAATTCACACCCAGATTTCTATTACTACCTCATCTCGGACTCTGTGATATTCCAATTTTCACATTTCAGTTAGATCATCAAAGACACAAAGACAAAATTTGCATCTGCCTAGGCTTCCAACTGCCTTCAATATTTTCAATATTTAGTTACATCTGCACTTTCCAGTCAACCACAGTTTATTAGAAACAACAACAAAAAACCTCCTCTTCCTCAAAATTCTATGAAGACTGTTCTTAGTGTATTTTGAAATTACACTTATGACCATATTATTCTAAGAATAATTAGGTCTCCTTTGGATGTTAGACATTATTCTCTTTCACTTGTGAATTAAAATATTGAGCTGGTTCTACCATGGACATAAACATGCAAATGTAATCTGTGTTTCAATTCAAATATTGTGGAATTTTTTATTATTATTATTTAAAAATACATAAAGATCTTATGGGTCTGGTAAGCATCAACAGACAAACTTAGAGTACTGTTTCCATCAATGCAGAGTCACAGTTTCCTGGTGCACATTAACCTATTTCTGATTCCAAATATTTAGAAATGTTGTGAGCCTTTTGGTGATGCCAAGCTGTTAGGCCCATGGCAGCACAATGCTGCGGATACCATCAAGTAATACAACAGTAAATTGGACTTTGACTAAGGTTATCTCTCCCACCCTTGTGGAAGCCAATCTTGATTTGCTAGGCACCTGGTACTGTCTAGAAAAAGGACTGGAGAATGATGCAGCAGGGCAGACTCATTATATTTGCTGCCCTTGTTGCTTTCTCAGATGATGTTTTTTTCTGTTGCCCTGTCTGAAGGCCAAGTGCACAATTCTCTGAGAATTGCTGTCAAGGAATTATTTGTTGAAATGCTTTGTGGATTTGATCTCCAATACCAGCTTCCTAGCACCATAAAGCTATTGCCTCTGCAACAAGCCACCGTACCACTGAGGCAAACCTCTGAAAAATCACTGGTGCCACCAGCAGACTTGTTTATTTCTATTGCTTTGAAGAGCTTTATTAGGGCAGGCTGCTTTTTATGCCCCTTTTGTGGGTATTTCTCATAACTCAAACCACTGAAGATGCCCTTCAGTAAAAAGGACTAGCAGTAATCCACCGGAAAAGAAAAAGAAAAAAAAATATATGAAGAGGTGCTGCCTTTGTTATGCAGTTAATCCCTCCCTTACTTTCTGCTTACTTTCTGCAACAGCAGAACAAATTATAGAGGTTAAGGAATTAAGCAAACACACAGCTACTCACTCCAGCTTAGTCTTCCAGTAAGCTAGTGATGATGCATATCTCATCAAGTTGCATCCACTGTTCATTATATAGCTACCATAATTGGAGTCCAACAGTATCTCGATGTCTCATGGAAGAGCAGAGTTAGTATGTTGGGGTACGACTGCTGCTTTCTGAATTTCTGAAAAGTAGGTAGGATGAAGCAGGGTTTAGCCAAGTTTCTTTTCTTGTTAAGTGATGCCACCATCTGGTGAGCTATCTTTTTTCACAGCTGATTGTCAGGATATCCTCCAAAAGCTGAACAGGGCTATGGCTGGAGGTCAGCTCACCCATGCCTAGATACCCCTCTAGTGACCAGGGCCAGGACAGCTGTTTTAGGGTCTGCAGGGATGTGTGAAGGAAAGTAGGCACTTCTGAGGTGAACAGAGGAGCTGTGTGTCAATTAGACCCTATCCAGGAACATTCTGTGTTTCTTTTGGACTTTATCATTTCCCTGCTGGGGTGAATTTTGTGACCTAGTGGTAAGGTCAAGCCAATTAAAATTATTAAAGCCTTGGAATTTCTTGCACATGGAACAGCATGAAGATCTTCCTTGTATGGCAAAGACATGACAAAAGGAACACTCAGCAAGCAAATATTAGCAAAGTTTGAATGAT
Source organism: Heteronetta atricapilla (assembly GCA_011075105.1). Classification (NCBI taxonomy): domain Eukaryota; kingdom Metazoa; phylum Chordata; class Aves; order Anseriformes; family Anatidae; genus Heteronetta; species Heteronetta atricapilla. Next base: position 34,061,321 of record CM021763.1, on the reverse strand, counting down.
TATGAAGCCTAGCAATTCAAGATGGGCAGTCTTCTATTACTTTTTAAAGTCCAAGTCCTTCTATCTCTTTTTGAAGTGTGAGTAAAATACAATAGCACTTAACTAAATACAACCCTCTCTTCCAGAAAGTCTGTACTTGCTATGCTATATTGTGTGAAATGCATCTTCTGTATGGTGGTCAAAAATCTTTCTCTCTCCATTTAGCAGGAGTTTGGTTACAGAAGAGACAAAGTTTTCCTTTGTATTTTGTCAAAATAAAAATGACTGATTAGACATTTGATTATTCAGAAAGGAACGAGTAGAAAGTTTGTCTCTCTTTCACAGAGACAATCCCTTCTCATATAGCATCTATTGCTGAGTGATTGATCAAAGTACCCAAGAAATGGGCCAAAGCCTTTATAGCACCATATGCCATGTTCCATTTGCTTTCTGTTTTATATTGATTTTAAGAGGCTTGTCCTTCCCGTAATACCAAGTGTCTATTCTTCTCCATCTTTGATCCTAACCACATTTCCTAGTCTGCATGTTAAGCATGGTTTCCCAAAGGCCTGATTTCATCTCTCTTCTTTTTGCTCACATAGCTGGTCAGAGAACTTAATGTCACTGAGGCATATTCATTCCAAGCTCTGTAATCATCCTCCTGTACTGGGTATTATGTACGTTATACATCTTAATGCCAGCTGTCTGGTAATGATCAGCAATGTGGGACTGATTATTGACTTTCATGAGAACTGTGGAGATTGTAAATAATACAGTCTGTTAAGTTTGATGAAGAGATGTTAAACTTGCTATGATTCACGAAGCCAAGAAGAATATTAGTCAAGAACAGACCTGTTGCTGATTACGGTGGCCTCTTTAGAGCACAATGTTCATTTCTCAAATCATTCATCAAATCACCTCATTGTAGTAAAATGATACTTGTGCATAGCCAAGACAGATAGCAGGAATCAGTGGGAGGAGACAGGACCTCATGCCTTGGTGAATGTCTAATTTCAGTGTGCTCCAAACCACATTCCACCTTGAAAAATCTCGTATAAGCCTCTAAGCCCTAAGGAAGTAGAGCAATTTGCCCATAATGGCTTTATCTAGATAAAAAATTATTTTAAAAGTGTCATTTAACAGACATTTTTTCTTCTTTCTGCTTGTTCTTCTTTGTTTTCAATAGCCCTTCTCAACTGTTTTCATCCTGCATGTCACTCAAGGACTTTATTTCTTGGGGTGAGTTTTGCATTTCTCTATCAATAGTTAACAACATCACTAACACCTAAATCATCCTGAAGAATCTAACCTTGTGCTCTGCTTTGGGTGTTAGGACTACCAGCAGTTATTGCCGGAAACAATAAAAAATCAGTCTTGGCATATGAAAATGTGAAATACAGAAGAATAGCATCATCAGCTATTTTAATCTTTAATGTGATTATAAATCTACCAGTACAATATATCTGGTCCTGGTAACCTATCTGCCTATATATATATATATATTTGTGTGTGTGTGTGAAAAAAGAGAGAGGCATGTATAGAAGTATAGCAGGAATGTGAAATATGGGGGGGGGG
>CM021763.1:33923627-34051421 GCA_011075105.1 Heteronetta atricapilla | reverse complement strand
AGGAAGAACTTCTTTACCGAAAGGGTTGTTAGACATTGGAATGGGCTGCCCAGGGAAGTGGTGGAGTCACCATCCCTGGAAGTCTTTAAAAGATGTTTAGATGTAGAGCTTAGGGATATGGTTTAGTGGGGACTGTTAGTGTTAGGTCAGAGGTTGGACTCGATGATCTCAAGGTCTCTTCCAACCTAGAAATTCTGTGATTCTGTGATATGCTCCTTTATACTTAATGTCTCTCCTCATCCAACATTTGATAAAAATAGTCCTTAAACTGCCCTTGATTTCCCTTGGGTGTCCACCTGATTTCTTTACAGTTTTGAAGAGAAATTAAGAAACCCTTTTTTTTGAGCCATATGCCAAATTAATTTGAAGTGTTGTCTTTTGTTGATTCTCTCCAAACTTCTACAGTGAAAGTCTATCAGATTTATTATTTCACTCACTGGAGAAACACTTCCTGAGTTTTAACAGATGTTCAAGTTCCTTAATTTATAGAGTTTGCAGTTCCCCTTGGTCTTAATGCATATCTTCAGTACCTCTGGGTTACAAAAAATTCTCACATTCTGCCACACTTAAATACTTGAAAACACGTGACTGTTACTGCTGCTGTATTTGGTACATTCTCCCTTCTCTGACGTTTGATGCTTATGGCCTAGTGGAAGCTTGAGGCAGCTGGGAGTCTGAAGGCAATACTGGTAAGTGTATTTTTTATCTAGTTATTTCCCACAACTATTTGTATCTGGGTATGGGCATAAGCTTGCTGTCCGTCAACAAAATTGCAAAGTTCTATTACACTGTTCTGAGGATAAATTTGCCTGTTTGAAGTACTTTGAACTTTTCTCTTATAAATCATACAAAAGGATTAAAATCAAGAGGCTCCCAAAGTCTGGGAGGTTATGTTAATAAGAAACCTTTTTGGATCCTTTCCTGAGATAAAAAATAAAAAAATAAAAAAACAAACAAAAACAAACAAACAAAAATAAACAAACAAAAACAGCTGGTAAGGAGTCTGGACCTGGATCTAAAGAAAATGTGATTACTCTACCTTGGTACAGGTTTACAAATGTATTTGCATACCTAGTCCCTTTCATAGCTTTTAGGCGTTGCTGAAAGCACTAAGACATGGGCAGAAAGCATATGGTGTCTTACTAAAGGATGCTAGGACAAGAGTTGCCTTAGCTATGAAGAATATAGACACAGATATTCAAAACTTTCTCTCCTGTGGGACTGAGGCACTTCTTGTCATATATGATTTACAAATAATGAAGTTCTTTGAGTAGCTGATACCTGAAATAAAAGCTTGCTCTGATCCATGTGTAGTTGAGATGTCTACTTACACACAGAATAATTAAGTGGACAGGCTCTGTGTCTATCGTATAGCAGATGATATATATCAATTTTCATTCCTCCCTGTGTTTGGACTGAGAGCTTTCTTGATCAAGGACACTGATGTGACATTTGTGTAGTAAGCTAGGTTAAAGACTTGTGCTTTTAAATGTAATGTACGTCACGCTGTGTATGCAGTCTGCAAATTGGAACAGTGTTGAATGTAGGAACTGTGCCTAAATCAGAGTAACAGTAGTTAGGATAGTCCAGGTTACTTTTGCAAGAAATGTGAGCTTAAATCCCTTCCAAGAGGGTTTTGATCCTGATTGTCTAATTTGTTTCGATTTGTCTAATTGCCTGGTTTTTGCTTTAAAACAGTGAAGGAGAAACATAGTATAATGTGGTCATTATAGTACCTGGTTAGGAAGGCATCTTCTAATGGAAAAGCATGGATTCAGATCTCAAAATGACATAGAAGTATGTTTGGAATCCTAGCAGGCCTTACCAGAAGATAGACCACAAGTGTAACGGGAAACAGTCGTCCAGGTAGATGAAATGTCACAAACAATGTTAATAGATCTCAAGGAATGAGGTCTCAGGTAGCAGGCTTTGGAAAGACTGAGAGTGGAGTGTAAAATTACAAATACTCTTCTTTAGGTACTTGCATATATCCAGAGAAAGAGTCTTTGATCTCTCCAACTCCAGTAATTTCTTTAGAAACTGATTCTATTTTTTTTTTTTTTTTTTTTCTGAGGATATTTCAACATCTAAGTTTAAGATTTAATTCATAACATAGGAATGGAGAGTGGTGTTATTAGAAAAAGTACCAACAAAATACTTCTGCAGTTATGGTAACCTTGTAGGCAGAGCTGTCTGAAGGCACCAGCAATGTTCTTGCAGTCCACACTAGTTGTCGTGCATTAGGTCCCAGAGAGGATGACACAAATACAGTAACTGGGATGAGGGAGGACAAAAGGCTACTCTAAGGCTGCTCTAACTGGATGAAGGGCTCTATGTTTTATGGTGCTGTTGAGGGGCTGCATGATAGTGGTCAATGGAGTCCCAGCAGGTTTATGCACAGCACTTCTAAAAACTACAAGAGCTGTTCTTCTGTCAGCTTCCCTCAAGTTTTTCTTATTGAAATAACATTCAAGAGGGAGAGGGAAGTGTAGAAATGTCTCTTGTTGTCTACAGTATCTCTTTTCTGCTGTTTGAATAGCTTTTTACCAAACAGATGTGCATTTTGGACCTTCAAGAATGTCTATGTATGTTAAGGTAATATAGGGTTAAAACATGAAACAGGTTCAGTGTTTTTGCACCCTTTACCTCCCCTTGTTTCTGGTGTTGTCTGAGCATTTAGATTTAAAGCTCAAGTTATCAAATGATATGGACATGAGAGGAACACAGGAGGGAAAGACAGATTTTTATTATTATTATTATTATTTTTTTTTCTGAAATGACATTGTTAGTCATCATTCCTTCTGCATGTAAATTAGATTGAGAGTTCAAGATATTAGTAACAGCAGCTTTAAAATTCATCACTTTGCAGTTGTTAAATCCATTTCCTCTCAGTTTGTACCCTTGGCAACAAAAACAAAAAGGCAACCATACGATCAAAAAAAATGCATCTCATCTGAGTCAGTCTTTGCATAACACATTCTGAGACTCTGGTTGCTGACTTGATGTTGGCTTAAGACAGAAAATTGGAGGAGGAAAGTTTATGAGTGCTTTGAGATCTTGTCCTCCTGTGCTCTGCACACTGTATGAATTCTTAAAGGCTAGGGAAAAAAAAAAAAAAAAAAAAAAAAAAAAAGAGCTAATGACAGAGCTAATGACAGTGGCAACACAATCTATTTAGTTAGAAAATCATTTTCAGCAAACAAAATTGAAAGTATAGGAGAGCATTTTACTGCTGAAATTGAGATCAGTTTTCTACAGCTGTGTGTTTTTATATAGAATATTCATTCTTATTTTTAATTATGATGCAAGTCTGGCATTTACTGAACAGCTAAGGGCAAATTTTCACATGTTGCATATCAAGTTCTTTAAGAGCTCCTCATAGCCATACCACTGTGAGAAGGAACCCTTATATATGAGAAGCAGATGACCTAACCGAAGAGGTGTACTTTTAACAGAAAAAAAGGATTTACTGAATCATCTTTCCAGAGTAACATAGCTATTTTAATGCTACTTAGAGTCCCATTGGACTAAATTCATATCCATTTCATTTGCTAAAGTGATTTTCACTTAATACTAAATTCCTATTTAAGATCATGCAAAATTGACCTTACATTTGTCAGGTACTTGTAAAAGTGGGCTTATTCCAGAAATGCCAACCTTGTCAGGTTTTTCAGATAGTTCAAACCTCTTTCCAAGTGGTATTCTTTTTCACTTTTTTTCTTATTGTGTTCCTGGTGGTGTGCAAAAACCATGAATGCCTCTGCATTGGCTGAGCATGTACAGGGGAAGGCAAGTCTGGTACCAATCAAAGAAAATAGTAAGGATTTTTGCATTAGTGGACCTGCCTAAGATCTTACAAACTTGGCCAGTAATAGGCATGCTCATTCATATCTGGGCCAAGAGTCTGCAGCACAGAGCACCACAAGTTTCATCCTTTCATCCCACTCACAGAACAGGAGATGTTCTCAATATGGGAAAGGTTCCCCACTCTGCCTGTCTTTACAGGTTGCTAGACAAAATATCCTTGGTGTGGGATGACATGCTTAAATGCTAATAAACTTTTTATTTTATTTTATTTTATTTTAATTTTTTTTTTCTTCCTTGGGTATCCTCTTCAAGAGACTATAACTATTTCCTTTGGAGGTGTCAGCTGTCATCCTTAAATGACTGTCCTGGTGTGAATGAGCAATATGTAGTTCCTAGGCAAGGGGATGTGAACTTGGCATTGCTTGTATTTTAGACTCTCAAAATCTGCACACCAACACCAATGAGCTGGTTAATTCCTAGCCTGTACTAATCAGACATTCTACTCAACTACGTATTAATGCTATTAGCTGCATTTAATAGATCTAGTAATACTACTTTTAGTCTAAATCAAATGTGCAGCTACATCACAAACAAAGTGAAAGAAGGACACAAATGTACCTTTTGGCTTAGTCTCCACATATAACTTAAAATTGAGAGAGCCATGTGGAAGCATCCTCATCAGAAAAGCACCTTCTGGAAAGTCGTGGAGCAGAGTTGTTTACTAAGTTCCTCTATATGCAAAATACTTGGCAAAACTGTCTGTAAATTCTGTGGTCATTCACTGACCTCTTGAACAGCCTACAGCTCCAATGCTGGTTCATGCCTGGAACTGGAAGACATCTTTTTGATAGTCTAATAAGTAGGGAGCTATTTATCCCTAACAAGTAATATTTTCAATGTTCCTGGGCACCCAAGGCTCAAGGCTGTAAATGACAACCTTTACTTTCCCTGTGCCTTTAACTTTGAAAACCACTTAAGTAAATCCAAACAGAAACACCTAATTTCACAGTTTGGATCAGAAGCAAATCAGAAAAAGACCAGGACAGAATCTCAAACATGCTGATTAGCTCAGTAGTATATATGGAGGAAAATACAAGCTATTTGGGCAGTACCACAAACAGGATGGTACTTTTATGTGATGAACTGCAGAGCCATATGACAAACTGATATATGCATGCTGGTCTGCTTTAGTTTAGTTCCATCAATTCATCTTTAAGGGGCTTTATTCTGAAAATAAATCAACCTGCCAGAGAAATATTTCCTTTTCTTCCTGTAAACATGGCTCCCTCCTATCTAGCATAGTTTAGCTGTCAGTAAAACTATCTGGTTGATCATGTGGCATTTTCTCAAATAATTCTATATCATTGTTCTAATGTCTCAACAATTAGGATAGAGGTGATATCATATTCAATACATAACAGTATTGTGATCAACTGCATACTCCTAAACTGGTCAGGTCAGTTCTTCCCATTCTGATTTTAAAGCTCAAAGTACTGTCATGTGAGAATTATCTATTTTTCTAACACAGAATTTATTAAAGATATTTCATCTTTATTATTATTATTATTTTCAAATACTGGAACAACTGTTGCATTGGTGAGTACCCCTGGTTACATGGTGCTCTGGACTGTGTCCCTTGAAGCACTTCAGAAGAGAAAAAGTAAAATAAAATAAAAATGATTTTCTGAGGGGGAGGTCTGCCAAATATGTGGTTACTTTCAGCAAGACACAATATGTATATATATATATATATATATATTTTTTTTTTTCTTAAAAAAAGCCTTAATATCAACAAACCAGACTCTCCTCGTAGGTATTTTATGTCTGAAAAATCTATGATAATGTTAATATGCTTTGTCACTTACTTGGCTTCACTCCTCTGCTATGGGCAAGGCCTGTGGTTTTAAACAATCCTGTTTGTGTGTAAATAAATGCCCTTTTAATTTGCCACAATTTTAAGTATTTTGTTTTGTAGTCTTAAATAATTAACATACCTTTTATGATTTTTTTTGCTCTGGTCTACCTTAAGGGGCATACTTTCTCTTCTACGCACATGTGTAACCTCCAATAGCAATAATAACAGTTATGAAGTATGGCCCCAGGGGAGACAATTTCCCTAAAAACCTTTAAAATGTAAATCTACGCACCATTCTTGTCAGCATGTATGCTTCAGTAAGTGAAACTAATATTCTGTACCTACCAGCATAATAATCCAAAAATTGAATAAATTTCAGGTGCTAAAGTTGAGAAAGTTTCTATTTTTAACTTTGCATAACAAAATGCATGGTGTTACCTCCTACTGCATACTTACTCGTTGATGTCTGACTTTTGAAGTGGAACTTTTATGTTGAGGTAATAGAGGAGAAAGGTGTTCTGTTTAATTTGTGTGCTTTTTCTAGTATAATTTATTGAAAATGTAGTAAAGAAGTATTGTATTCTAATCAGTTCCATGAAAAAGAAGAGGAAAGATGCTGATCCAGCTTTATTTGGACAGATAAAGTTAGAATGCATAACCATGTAATTAACATAAAGCTTTACATAGTAAAACTTTAGTCTAGCAGTTATAGCAATTAGGATCACAGTTGCCTTTGATCTCAGATTGTTTTTTCTATAGTTTAATTCTACTTAATGCAATGGATTACTTTCGGTGTACACATCTGGGAATAAAATTTGATATATAGGGATAATCAGCATTTTCTGACAAGGAAGGTTATTAGTGGTGTTTAACCTAAATTTTGAATAAATGCTCTGCTCAGAAGTGTAATATTGTATGTACGTATGCATAACTACATGTGCATAAACATTAATAAAATTATATAAGGTTATAAAAGCATCAATGTATTCAATTGTTATTTAAGTTAGTGCTTATAAAAAGGTGTATTGTTCTATTTTTAATATATTAAGGTCTGAGATGAGATTTTTCAAGCCTAAACATAACATATATAAACATTTCAGAGTTCTTGCTCTCACGTTTCCTCTATGTACCTAAAATACATATTCTATCTATCCTGTAGCTGGACATCCAATAGCAATGTCCATACAAAAATACCATTTAATAAAAACAACAAACAAACAAAAACACAAAACAAAGTGTTTTGATACACAATCCAGTGTGATAAAAGCAGACAAATCCTTTTGTGAATGTATTCATTTTATTTTATTGTGTTAGTTATGTGTCTATTAAGTCACAGTGACTTGTGACTTAATAGACACATAGCCTTGTTGTTTTTTTTTGTAAAGACATTTTTCTGAGTTCACTTATCCTTCATGTCTTCTGATCTAAGCAGTGCCTTGCTAATATTAACCTCAGCTATTTTACCAGCAAGATGTATAATGACTAAGAAGTAAGTCAAGAAGTTATCTCATCCAATATTCATACTTCTACCATGAGTATGTCTTAAATTGGCCTGAGAAATGAAGTATTACTGGAGATTAAAATAAGAGAACACTGAATATTTTTTTAGGTCCCATTCATCTTCTCCTTATGAGATCTTTCTGACAAATTGTAATGTTATAGCTTTTGTTGTAGTAAGAAGAATTTTGAATTTTGAAGAAAGTTTCTGTTTTAAAAAGCTGTTCGCAGTTTTACTTTAAAATCACATGGATATATGTATGTAGATACATCTTTTGTTTGTATATTTGCTTTAAAAATTTGTAAACACATTTAGGCTTGAAATACAAAGTAGATTCTCTTTCCTGACATATTAAGGACAGCATCCCTTAAAATTGCACAATAATGGCTGTTCTACTTATGCTAAATTTAATTTTGTGTGTTAGGTTTACATCACCTAGCCTATCCTGGGGAATCTTTAATAGTCCTGGGGACTCTTTAATAGTTTGAGAGTGTTTTTTTTTTTTTTTTTTTCCTGGGGAAGGACTGGAGAGGTAAAATGGTTTCCTTACTGTGGAATCATTAAAATTACTTTTTGCCCTACTTTGTAAACACTTTTTGTAAAAAAGAAGAAAGAAGTAAATAATAATAATAGTTTCTGCCTGTCTAGTTTTTTTTCTAAACCTATTACTAGGTATATCCGCCAGACTAGTACTGTACTCTAACCCCAAATGAATTTCTTTGCTATTTGCTAGATCTGTATCTGCATAACTCCTCAGAAGTGTCATCAACTGTTGTAAATGAGAGCTCATTATTTTACTGTGATGGTTATTCACAGTACAGATGTGTTGTGCGTTTACCGAGAAGACTAGCTTTGCAGGTACAGTTATGTGAGTATAATTAAGCCCAAGAAAACACTTTTAGAACAGGCAAGGCCTAAGGTAGCATGATGTTTTGAACATCAGTAGGTATAACCTACTTGTCATATACTTCAAGGGATTTGACAAGATCTGAATGTAATTGAAATTCTACTTGAGAACAGTAGATTGCATGTTAAAAAATTATCTGGAAGGTATATCCCAGACAACACAGATTGCACTGTGAGGAACTATTACATAGCTGATGTTGTTATGCATCAGGAGTGAAATACCACAGCACCTAATTCTGATAGTTTTAGCTCTAAATAAACTTACAGACTTCTCTATATTTTATTTCACTAGGATGCTGTGGTTAAAGCTGCAGCAACAGAATAAATAAAAGTAGCTGTCTCGTTTTGCATTTATCTATTTGACTGTGGATTATTTGTTAAATAATGGTACATGCAAATTGTACCTTGTACATAAGATTTCACTCTAGAATCAATAAAGGATAATGTAACATGGAAGGCAGGTGGGGCAGTTTATAGGGCATTCACTGTTATAGCAATAGCAAACAGAGCCCCAGTATTTGATTTGATAAGCAATATGCTCACCAGCACACAATGAATTGAGGAATATAACTTGTGAATTAAATATTGAAAATGATTAATTTTTTTCATAGTCAAGAAGTGGAAGAATGATTGTTAAACATATAATTACACACAGATTCAAATATGTATCAGAGAAACAGGTAGCTAATCATTTGGAGTCCTTCAATCCACCAGCTGTAATACATGACAAACATTGTCTTGAGGGTCAACTTTTTTCAGAAGTTAATCTGTCAAATAATAATAACAATAATAAAAAACATTACATGTACAAAGAGTGCTGTTTCTTTAAATTTACATGGTAAATGTTCTGCTTTTGAAAGTGCCAATACCGGTATTGCATTAATCTATCCTCTCTCAGATAAATAGGTTGATATTCTACTTTATCTCGAAAACAATTACATTCTTTAATTGTTTTTGGTACAAAACAACAACAAAAAATATTGCTTGAAAATAGTAACACACTCAAATCAGTTTGCAGGAAGAACCAAGCCAAAGCATGAAGGCAGGTGGGAGAGCTGGGCGCCAAGCAGCTGCAGTCCCAGGGCTCTTTTCACCACAAAGCATCTCATTGCAGCAGAACCGCCATCTGCATTCACAACATGGCATTATCTCTTGGCAAGGAGCACTGGAGCCCACGGTCTTGATGTGATGTCCAAGCACACAAACTTAAGAAATCAAGTGAAATAATTTTTTTTTTTTTTTTTTTTTCCAGAATTAATTCTTACTGTCATACCAACTGATCCTGCGTGATGTGCTTTACTCTCACTGTGTTTATACTTACGTGAATGGTACACAGCACTTTTTTTTAGTTGCTGAAAAAGAGGGAAAATCACATTTTCGTTAGCTTTATGACCTCATTCACCATTTTGTCTAATTTCATGCTTTATTTTCAAACGTTTCCCATTTCCCTCCACCCATCCCTAGACTCATCTTGTTGACCCAGTGGGGATAACGGTGGCTTTTGGGGTGCAACCAGGCTTAGGTAGCTTCGTGCTCTTCTGCTCCCGCTTGAGGCTGGGCCCGGCTGACCTGCAGCAGGAGGCACGGCGCACACCACAGCCCGAAAAGCTCAGGGGCGAGTGCCCACTTTTACACATAAACAACAACAAAAAAGGGACAAGAGTGGAGGACAAACCCAGCCGCTCGGTCCCATCCTGCCGAAGGGCGTGTGCTGAGCCACCCGGCCCAGTTTGGAGCCTCGCCTACGGCCGCAAAACCGCTGGCACGGCCCCGGGCCGGGGATCCCCCGGTCCCCCTGCTCCCCCCGAGCCGAGCCGTGCCGAGCCGAGCCGCGGGGGCGGCGGTCAGGATTAGGTTTCAGGCCGCCGGGGCGTGCCTCAGCGGCTGCCCCGCAGCGCAACGCGGCCGGCGCTGTTACTCGGGGGCGGGCAGGGCGAAGGCGGAGAGCGGCGCCGGGCGGGTAAGCGGGGCGCCGGGCCGGGCCGGGCCGGGCCACCCGCCTTTGCGGGGACCCGTGGTGGTGCCGGGGCCCCGTTAAACGTATTGATTTCCCGAAGCCTGACCGCGGGGGTTTCGGCTCGCCGGGTTACTGGGGCGGTCGGGAGGAGGAGAAAGGCCGCGGAGCCGTGCCGGGCTAAGCCTGTTGCTCTCCCCGGTCCACGGCCGTGCCGTGCCGGCCTGGCGGGCAGTCTGCATGTAAACAACAGCCGCGTCGCCCCCGGCGGCTGCGGGAAGGTCTGCCCGCCGCCTCCTTTTCTCTCCCACATCTCTCTCTTTCTTTTTTTTTTTTTTTTTTTTTTAATTATTATTATTTTGTATTTTCCCCGTCTGGGGGCGCCGGGGGTCGAAGCCGGGTCCCGAGGGGGCCCGGCTGCTCTCCGCCGGGTGCTGCGAGTTGCAGCCGCCTGGAAGCGAAAACGGGGCCGAGTGGCCGGCTTTCCCCGAGCCAGACCCCTGGAGCTTGGATGGAGGGTGCCTTTATCTATTGCTCTGGTTCGCAGTGCTGGATGGAGCCCGCTGGAGCTTTCTGAGGCCTCTCTGGGTCTGCATGAAACACGGTCCTTTCCGTAGGGTGGGGTGAGAGATGCAAGGCTGGGAGTCAGTTTTTTTGCCTCCTGGTAGGTCTGGTCGTGAGAAGAGAAGGGTTGGCTTTGAGGGACGGTTTGTTGCTTGTGTGGTTCCCCTCCCCTGCATCCTGTGCATTCCTGGGTTATTGGGAAGAATAATAGATAAGACAAATGCTCACAAAGCTGACCCTTTGAACTTCTTGTACCACATTTAATGGATTTGATTTATAACTTGGCTGAGCAGCGTTATTTTCTTCATTTCCCTTTCCCCTTTCTTTCAGCTTTAAAAACAGCTCCTCATCCCTGTATATTTTTGCTCCTTTTCACACATAGGAGACTTTGTTAACGTAACCTGTTGAACAAAAAATACCTTTACTGGCTATAGTACTGGAAAGGATAGCTGGAGTCCTTTGCCCAAGCAGAGCAGTGTCTTGATCAATTTAAAGGGCCCAGCTTCAGCTGTTGTGGAAGTCTGTTGTGTAATGCCTTGCGGTTTCCATATCAGCAGTGCGTTTTCCAAGATAACAACTTGTTGGTAGGGAAGAGTCTGAACTAGTGGAAAGGAAAGTAGTAAAGTATTTTTGGGAAATATTATGTGATGCTTACATGGAAGTGGAAGATAACGTAACATTAGAAGAAAGAATGCAGAATTACAATACCTAAGGGCATATCAGCTTAGACATTAACAAGCAATGTTTTAGTGGCAGGGAACATCTTATTTTTCGAAGTTGTTACCCATTTCTGGGATATGTATATTTTTTGATTTCCATATTGCATTAACAATATGCAATGCAACATTTACTGATTATGGCTAGTGTTTCTAATTTCCTTTGTGCTACCCAGAATTTCTGTTATTCTAGAACAGGATATGTTCTCCCCTGTTGTGACATAGAAGTGTGTTAGAGAAGCTAGATTGTTATCGGCACTATGGAAAAAAGAGCTGTGCTATACATACTAATAGATGATCTTTATTTTCCATCTGGCACCGTGTCTGTGAATTCTGTGGAGATTAATGTCATACAACTTTGCAGGTATTCAGATCACTGTAAATGGTTTTGATTGAAAACATTTTAATCAGTGCCTTGGAAACCAAAATAAAGAGCTTTGAAATTGTCTGGTCCATGTTTCCTGTATGAAAATTTAAAATTCTGTAGATGGTATGAACTAAGTTTTAAAATCTGCTTTCTATTGAAGCATCCTGCAGAAGCAGTTTAAGCCAGAACAAAACTATGCTGACAGTACAGTGTATCATCGTTGGTAAGGGTGGTTTTGTTTTGCCATTGACATACATAGCAAGTCAATACATAACTGTGCCATAAGTGTTTAGTGCCCTCTTCTCACACAGAAATTACTTTAGAGTACTGTTGCTGCTGCTTATGAAACAATTGGCCTAGGCAGATTGGAGTATTTCTTTTAATAGGGTTTTCAGACCAAGTTCTTACATCTGAACCACCTTGTACAGTAGACTGGTTATATGATGTAATGACTTCCTGCATTATTCCCCATTAATTTTCACAAAATACAAGTTTTGTAGTGTCTTCAGCTTTAAAAGAAGATGACAATTCTTCACTGAAGATTAGTGGCAATTTATCAGTGATGCTTCTTGTTTATTCATTTATGAGTACTTTTTTCACCTCTGTGAAAAGTCCTGTATACATTAAGAAATGCAGCTGTTGTAGGAGCTGCATTTTATTAAGCTTAACTGAATTTAATGAATATGTTAATCAAATCTGTATACTAAAGAAGTAAATAGGCAATAGTAGCCATGCCTGGATTTTTATACTCTGACTCAGGATATGTAGTGTCACATATATTTTGTGTATGCTAAAAAGTTGCTCTTCAGTTTCAGAAGCTATTCCAATACTTCTGGTGTTTGAAGCAAGTGTTTTCAATTAATACCAATTTAAACTGTTAACTGAAATATATATAATTTGTAAACAGATTATCTATTTGTTACTTTACTTACGAGAAGAAAGTTCCCCTGCTATGTTGCTTTTTTCAGTACTCTTTACTGAATATTTCTGAATACCCTGCATTGCATATGTTTAAGCAGAAGGTAAAAGAAGAAAGTGTAGTTTAGGCCCAGTTCCAGGTTGTAATAGTAACTTGTGCATCGACTAACATGAATATTACATTCATGTAGAGCTTCTTACTGTGTTACAGAACATTATTAATTCAACAGAAAGGGAAAGATTGTGCATTTATCTGAAAGCACTGTAAGTTTCCTTAAAACATGAGTGTGGTGTGTACAGAAGGTTAAAATCAGTTGAGTGTTCAAAATTTATTTTTCATAGTTGGTTTCAAAATACATTATGTTCTTTAGCTCTGTCAAAGGACTTTCCTCTGACATACAGTGCTACTATTGTCAGCGTTTTACGTGTTTTTGAAGCTAGCAGTGTCACTTTTCAAACCAAACTGCTTATAGTATTAATATAGGCTATCTGTGAACTAGCTTCTTTTTTTTTTTTTTTTTTTCTGCTTTGAAAGTTTCAGAACAACTTTTGCATTTGTAAAGCTTTTAAATGTAAATTTCACGTTTCTCTTGTTACATTCCTCTTAGTGGAAATCTGCTTTGTTCCTTGTGGAACAGAGCACATTAACCTGTATTAAATCCTTACAAATTGCTTTTTCTTTTATCGAAGAGTTTCCTCTTCTGTCATACAGAAAGATGCAGTCTGAACATGCAGTTCTTTGACTCATGAAACAGGTGGTTGTTGTTACCTGCACATTGCCGACCTGTCAGTGAAGCAGTGGACTAGCCTTTTTTCACATCTTTATTCATTTCTGCTTTTTGTTTCTTTTTCCCATCTTTGCCTGTTTGTCACTGCTCTCCTGCATTTATTTCCACACCAGCTCTGTCCATGCTCAGGCATGTATATCGCTTTCACTATGACTAATGAAGGCTATACCTGTCAAGCTGCAGTAGTCAGTCCCATCTAATATTGCTCGTAGTCCTTGAAAGTGGACGCCCTTCATGACAGTGGAAGAATTAATAGAAAGTATGAGACTTTTTGGTTTACCTTGGATGGTTTCATCTGCCTTGATATTGACAAGTCTTGTCTTCCTGGTGTCCAGGGATCACCTTAATTTTCTCCACAGGGATAGTAGCCAGTGTGACAGAAGTAGCTGGGTGAAAGAGAAGAGCTCCTTTAAACTGCAGGCAATAGGGAAGGTTTAGCAGTAATTAGAGTCTTCCACTTCCTGTGAGGTTTGGTTTTCATTCTTGTGCCAAGCAGGGCTAACACAACATGCCTGTCTGAGTGACAGACAGAAAGCAGGAGAAAGGAAAGACAGAGGATAACAATGAAGTACAAAAGGATATCCATATCTCAGCCAAATTCAGGCCCAGGTGTTGAAATTTAGATTAGGAGTTTTGAAATGCTCTTTTTAACAGCTACAGAATGCATGTGGTGATTACCATGTTGTTTAATTGAATCAGATTTGGTATTTAATCTCATGCAGCTCCTAGGCAAAGTTTGTGCCTAGAGATCGCTCTCAAGACAGGTGTTTCCTTTATATCCTGAGAGCACTTAAAGTAATGCAAGAGCTATAAGGCAAAGCCTATTACTGTGCTTTCTATCATTTTTCATTGCATGTTTGTTAATCCCGTGCTATGAGCATTAGTTTTTGAGGTATTTTCTGAAACGGATTTATGAAATTGTAGGTGGAGTACCCATCAATGAAAATGAATAAGTTTCCTTGTTGAAACTACATGATCAGGTGTGAAAGAGTAATAATTAAAAGTGGCTATTTATTTATTTTTTTTTGTTAATCTTCTGTCTGTTTCACTAAATAGTTCGCATGGTTGCAGTGAAGAGGAGGTGGTAAATATAATGTCTTTTTTAAAATTCTTATACCTATGGATTTTAGTGTTTTAGGAGTGTGCTCAAAGAAATCAGGACTGCAGCATGTCAGCTGTTTTATGTTGCCAGAAAACATACCTTACAGAAGAAGGATTGCCTCCACTAAGAAAGAAGGACAGACAACTTGGTAGTGTTAGGTCAGAGGTTGGACTCAGTGATCTTGGAGGTCTCTTCCAACCTAGATGATTCTGTGATTCTGTGAAGGCAGCTGCAAGAGTGGAGAGATGCATAACACACATTTTTGTCTGTTAGGTGGGAAGTTCAAATTTTAGAAGGGCAAATGTATTAATGAGCATATGAAAGGGATCATCTTTTGTTTTCTATGCATAACTTAGTAAAGGGTTACATATTTCTTATTGTGTACCTGGCTAAAATTGCATGTGCTTTTTACTTGCTTAAAAAACGGGAGGAAAGAGAGAAGATTTCTTTAAGCCAGATCTGTCAGATACCTGTGCCTTTAAAAACATCGAAGTGAGATTAACTTGCTTCTCATTTAGCAGTACTTCTTCAAATAGCCAATAAAAAAGTGCAATTCATTCAGTCAGTGTTCTTACTACTGTCAAGAGATTAATGATTTTTTGCACTGAAACACATAAATAGTTAAAGCTACTTTGTACTAAGCTACTAAGCTGTTTGAGTCACGAGCAGAATTTGTGTCATTTATAGGAGGGTAGGTTTTTGCTTCAGATTCCTCTAATGCAGACAGCCAGGAGAATGGAATGTAAGATGATCAGAAATAAATATCTCATTTGTGCCTCTAGAATTTGTCATCGTATTATAAAAACACTCACTATAGCAACTGATATACTTTTTTTCAACAAATAAGTTTGCATGCCTCCCTCCACACTTCTCCCTGAACAAGATTTGTTCCAGTGCATTTTTACTAAAAAGCCTAGAGGCAAGTTGCTTTAAAGCCAGGAATTGTCGCTGCAGTAGGTGGTGGTTGGTGACTATGGGTGTCTGTGCGGTGCTTGCTTCTGTTGTACTTGGGCTATGTTAATGTGCCACTAAGCTGGTGCTGACAGATCCCGCTTGCTAGCATGGATGGGACACAGCAGGAGCATGGTCACATGGCTTTTCGCCATTTACGAGTGTGCACAGAGCAAAGAGGGGTCATCTTGGACTGCGAGACACAGAAATACTGGTGCGCCTCAATGCCTTGCTTCTGCGTCAGAGGAAGTGTCCTGAAGGAAAACATCCTGACAACAGTTTCAGTCTTGAACCCTCTTGGTGCTGCAGTCAACAAAGGCATTAAGTGGGTCGGCTGAGGAGGCAATCTCTGCCAATATAAACATAATAAGGAGAATTAAGGAGAAATAAAATGAATTTTGAAGTAAAATAATAATAATTTGCTGACATTAAGGTCTGGAGCAGTATTCCTCCTTCTACTGCATGAGGTAAATAGAAAGTATATCATGAGTGCCTTAGCAGAGCTAAGCACTTTTTTTTTTTTTAATTGCAGATTAAATAGGATCATCTCTATCTCTAGAGTCTGTTTAGTGACTCCTGTTAATAAGTGTCTATTCTGAGAGAGCTTCCATTACAAATCATTAGAGATCATTATTCTAGGGTTGAACACAGTGGTGACCTTGTCCATTCTGTTGCTTGTAAAACATCCTTTTCATAGCACACCAAGAATGATATTTTAGGCAAGTTGAAACATAATGTAAAGCAAGATCCTGCAGTCTCAAAAGATGTTTGCTCTTTACAGCTGCTTCTCTTCCTGAGATTCTCAGGGACCTAAAGCAGAACTGTAAGCTTGTATTTTTCATGATTAGTTTATCAAAAGGTGAAAGTTAAGGTATGATGGCAGTGTGTACGTGCATGCAATAGTATGATCATGGGACAGATGCGACAGAGAAATAATCTTTTTTTTTTTGATGCAGTTCTCTGTTTGCATCCACAACACAGCTGCATGAGCAGTAGTACGGAAAGAGCTGGAACGGTGAAACAGGGAAAAGCTGCTTTAGTTGGCATTGCCACTGTGAGAAGGACGTGAACAGGACACAAATGGCTCTGTTTGTAAATAGGGGCTCTGAACAGAGGATGTGATAGTAGTTGTTTTTTTTTTTTTGTTGTTGTTTGTTTGTTTGTTTTTAATCTCAAAGTAAAAGCTATCAGTGATTAAGGTTTGGGGAATCCAGCTTCTTTCTTGATTTTTAAATAACCTTATCCAACCCTTCCCATGTGAAATAGACATTTTGTTTGTCTTGATTTTTGAAGGGTTACAAAGTGAAAACATAAGATATTCTTTGGTTTTGTTTTCAGATCTGGTAGTCGTGTGCTGAGATTACCTTGCTAAGTAAGAAAACAAATTCACAAAGGCTTGTTTTTATTACTGATGTGCATGTTTGTGTAATTTGGAACATGGAATAAGGTTACTTCAATAAATTCACATTGAAAGAATTTGAATTTCATGCCTCTCTCTAAGTAGTATATTGTCCTAAAAATGATGATCAGTGTTTCTCTGGCAATGTATTGGTAAATTCAGGCACAATTAAATAATCTGATAAGAAGTTTTAGGCATATTGAAACTAGGAAAGTGTTGGCAAGAGAATTTGAAACCATTTTAAACCCACTTGAATTGAGTTTTCTATACAAACTGCAAATCATATGTGCTTGTCAAAATGTTCATCTTGGTTTGTGGTCCTTCTAATTGAATTTCTGTTGAAAACTTTTTTTCTCGCTCTTACTGTGAGGATTAATTCGTGCTTATCCTGCTCAGTTTCTACAAGTTCTAATCTGTTGAATTTTAGTTAGGCTCTCACCCCCAGAAATCTGTCAGCATCATCCTTTCTTGATTTTCCTTTTTATGTATGAAGAAAGTCATTTTTCCTGAGTGTTTACTGATCACTCTTTGTGGTGATTTTCTCACCAGATTCAAATTGGGATGTTGTCTTAAACTGCTTTTGTATTCTCAAGAAAACAAAGGTATTGTTTTGGAGGATAATACGAAGAAAGGCACAACTCATTTCATATATCTGCAATGATGTTTAAACTTCTCACTTCCCTTCAGTTACCCATCTCCATCACTCTTGTGGATGGATGGACATATGCTACCACCAATCCAACATTACAAATTTCTGAGCAACATCAGACACGCCATTAAAAAACAAAGCAAAAACCCTAATAAAAACCATAACAAAAACTTACCAATCCCCCCAAAACAAACCAGTTTCAGAAATTTCTTCTTCCCAGGATAGAGTTTCCTGCCTTGAAACTCATTTTTGCAAAAATTGTCCATCATTCATATATGACTCTTAATACCAGTGTGTGTTAATAGTGGAGGTTATAGTGTGACAGGTCTGGATAGCATTAACACATCGTGGCTTATGTGACCTTTCTTTTTAAAAGGTGACTTTAAAAGGTAAGCTGTGGCTCATGCACCTGAAATTGTCAACATAGGGCTTGAAAACTGAACCCAGGGGTAATGCTTTTATGAATCACTGACAAGGAAAGCAATGAAATGCTGTAAAGTGTCAGTGACAGCTATGATTCATAGCTTATTATTAGAGCAATTCAGGAGATGTTGTGTAGCAGTATACAGACAGAGCCTTTGATATGG
Source organism: Heteronetta atricapilla (assembly GCA_011075105.1). Taxonomy (NCBI): domain Eukaryota; kingdom Metazoa; phylum Chordata; class Aves; order Anseriformes; family Anatidae; genus Heteronetta; species Heteronetta atricapilla. The sequence continues at coordinate 34,033,360 of CM021763.1, read as the reverse complement.
AAATGTAAAAATATTACAAAGTATATTCCTAAAAGCAATTTTCAGGAAGGTTTCAAGCTCTGAAGTGACTCAGAATATGGTCACCTATGAGGTTATTCTAATTATCCAAGGAGATATAGTTTTTGTGGGTTGTTATTTTGGGAGTTTGTATATTGCTTTCACAAGTCAAACTTTTTTCTTCTCCTTCAGAACTAAGTACTTAATAGTCTATAAACGTGACTGTTTTCCTTGTCTGATATTTTGCAGGAAAATACTGTATTTGCTACCACTTACCATATTGGAGTAGAAGCTGAGAAGCTGAAAAAATGTTGGAAACAATTGGTAATCTTTTTCTTTTAATTTGTATCACTGTATTTTTTTTAGCTAAATTAAGTGTGCTTGATAAATGTAGGACATTGATATATACTCTATATATTCTATACAGCTGAGGTAGGTTTTGTAAAAAATACCTGCCTATATATATATATATAGGCATGTATTATTTTTTTCCATAGGAAAACACATGATTTCTTCAGTGTATTCATCTTTTTCCACTTGTTTTGTTTTAGTCTTCAGTAGAATGTTAAAAGTTCATATGGAAAAGACAAATGTTTCCTTTTAGAGATGTTTGTGTCACTTCTTATTTACAATTGCCTGTACAGTTATGTACACTTACGCACAGTTGCCACATTTCTTGTAAATTTTTACTGAAGGCTCTTTCACTTTTGAAACACAGTTTCTAGTGGAAAGAAATGTAATTTTCTTTGCTCTCTGTTTTGTGCTCTGCCTCTGACTTCCTGATTCATTAAGACATGTTTGGGCTGGGTTTTTTGTTCAGAACTGAACCACTGAAGTCCTCTGTAGTTTGAACAGAAGAGAGGGATTTATTAAAATCTGTTGCCTGCTTCCTATGTCTCTGTTTCTAAACTTCTACTGACTTGGAGTGAATATCTCTACAGATACTCATCGGGCTCTCCAGGCCGTAGAGCGCTTGCAGGCAAAGCTTCGCGATCGAGGTGACATTGCAAATGAGGAAAAACTGAGCTTATTAAAATCGGTGCTGCAGAGTCCTCTTTTTAACCAAATTCTCAACCTTCAGACTTCTGTTCAACAGCTGAGAGATCAGGTAGGAAAAGCAGCCACAGAGTCACAAGAGAAAAATTGAACGTGCAAAAATATGTGTATCTCTTAGCATGTTGTGTAGTGAAATCATTAATTTAAAGGTCTGATCCAAAGCTTCAGAGAATGGAGGAGTGTTTTTACCCAGTGACTTTGCTGGGTTTTATTGTGGCTTGTAGTGTGTGCACGCACTTTTAACATACATACTTGTAAGATACGATGTGCACTGTGAGGAAATGGTGGTACTGAGTAGTAAGTTAATGTACAGCTTTCTGTTTGTCCTTCAAAAGGAAGCATTGTGGTCTCACTTTTTTTTCTTTCCTATGAAACTTTTATTGATTCCTTATATCTTAACCTGCTAAAATGAGAATATATAAGGGGAGCTGTGGAAATGTTGGCTTCATAAAGAGATGAAGATACATTTTTCTTGACATAGGAGTAAGAGATTAAATAGAAGTGAGAGTTTCTGCCTCCTTTGTCCTTGTTCAGGAGTGTAAGTAAAAGTATTACCTTCCTGCCTTCCTTTGATGAGGATGAGAAAAGGGGCATCTTATTTTTATTGACTTAATTATTTGTTATTGTCATCTTATTCTGATGAGATGGAAATAAACACTTGAATATAAAATGTAGTTCAGTAACTAAACTAAATATCTGGCTCTGCAAATAGTTTTTCCTGTTGACTGCTGCAAGATGGGTGACTGTGCAACTGGTATGCAGAAATGCCGAAGTAGGAGGAAGCAGCCCCTGCATTTTGACATATCATCAGTATGGAGCTGCATCTGGTCTCTGGCCAGGCTGTAGCTGTTTAGGAGTCTTTGTATTAGCCTTAGGAAGACAACCGCATGGTAGAAGAGCACAGTCTGTCCCTTTGCTGTTTCCTGTAGATCATCTTGATACTATTTTACACAATCAAGAAACATGTTAGAGTGGTGCCTACAGTGCCTTGTGTGACAGTGTTTTTTGAACTTTTGCATTCTTGGTATGTGCTGATGTGATAGTATTGGAATGATTTAAAAAATCTAGGAGAAAAGCTGCTCTGAGGGTTTGTTCACTCTGTTAATTGGAAACTGACAAGCAAAAATACATGGATGCTTATGTGGTCATGACTGTGGGAACATACAATCCAAAAACAAGGTGTGCCTGAAACATTAGAGGGAATTTGCTGAAAAGGCAGATTAAATTTTCACTTCTAGCCATGAACTCTGAAGTTGAAGGTTCCTTCTGCTTCTAAATACAGTCATCTAAATGAAATACAACTGATAGTCCATAGGTTATTTCAGATGAGCTTTTTTTTTTATTTTTTATTTTTAAATCAAGTAATAGTTTCATCAGCAGCCCCAGCCTTGCAGATCTATCTGAGCAGTAACTTCAGTGGTCTGTGCACGTTGCATGATATGTACATAGTACCCAATCTAGCTGACAGCGGAACTACTTGTATGTGATTTTTTTTTTTTTTTTTAATATGCTCTCATATGAACACCTGCACATGCAAATGTAAGTTTCCATTCTTAGATTTGGGTCACCTCTTAAAAAGTATCCTATACTTTCTCTATGGAATCGTTTCTTCCCTGCAGTATAACATAAGAGTCTGTTTCTTCTTTGCTTTATTTAAAGGTTTATAAAGAATATTGAAACAAGGGGAAGAATGAATGTAATAGGCAGTCAAGTTAGAAAATTAAATTTCTTGACATTTTCAAAGCCTCAAATTTGTTTGAGGCCACCCTCTAGTTTTTTGTCTGTTTTGTTGTTGTTGTTGTTTGTTTTTTTGTTTTAATGGCTTGAAAGGCATTGTTCTCTTGGAACTACTGGTTGGTGAAAACTGCAAGGTATGTGGATATTGACCAGGCTTTTTGGCTGAGCACTGCCAGGTAGAGGATAGAGACACGTTGTTTCCCAAGCAATTGTGGTCAGAGCTATCTTTGACACTTGTCAAGTGGTGTTGAGCAGTGCAGTGGCTAGTTGTAGCAGTCTACCCACTGCAGCCTAAGATGGTTAAATTCTCTTAATTCTGCATGATAAGCTGTCCTGAAGTTGAAATATGGTCTCTTTCTTCTCAAGGTAAAGTGTGACAGTCTGTTTAATTGTTAATGTGTTTTTAATTAGTTGATGAGTTTTTGAAGAGCTACAAGACTATTGCAAAATACTCAGAAGGCCATCTGTCAGTGAAGTATTGGTTTGGAGGAGAGGATGGGAGCAGAGGAGCAATGATGGCAATTTACTTTCTAAGTTAAACTGATTTGTTGCAAGAATCCCAGTAGAAGTAAATCACTAAGTGAGACCTACTTGTGGGCCTGTAGTGGCCTTGTAACAATTTTCAAGGGTAGGATATATATTTTGCTCTTGAGGTATTGTATCTGGAAGGTGCAGGGATGATTGTGAGACTCTGTTTGTGTAGTGAGTCTGGAAAATGTCCCAGCAAAGCTTGTAAACATCAGTCACGTTCTATCAAGTGTTAGGATGTAAATACGCAGTTTTAGCATACAAGTACTTTCTGCATTCCTGTGAGTGTTGGCTCCATTTTGTGGTCTAAAATACTAGGCTTCCTGTGCTGTTTTTTTTTTTTTTTTTTTTTTTTTTTTTTTTTTTTGACAGAAAAGTGATCTCTTAAGCACCCAGAGATCTGAAAAAGTGTCTCCATGCAAGCAGGTGTTTCAGATTTGCTGTTCCATTTCCTTGAAGCTTCTGCATGTTAATTGGAAACTGATTGCCTTCTATTGTTGTATGCTTAACAAGAACCTCTTGAGCTGGCATTTGTGTTCAGTGGAGTGCTGTGGAATGAACAGTATGTTGCTTCAGATGGATATTGATGATGCACAGTGCAGAAGTCAGTAAATCTGATGCTTTGGTACCTATTGATAGGTGCTCTAATTTTTTTTTTCTTAGATAAACAAACAAAAGATTATTTTTTTTCTTAGATAAGCAAATAGTTTTTGTTTACACTGCAGGTCCGTCATTGCAGAGTTAAGAACTGGAGTGGGGAAAGTCTAGGAACACTGAAGGAATGTTTTGTTGAGAATTGTTATCCTTACTTCACAAGTCCCTTCGGCTGAGGAGTGCTGAAGCAAACACTTTTTTTCTCCCTCTTAGCATCCTTATTCCTTGGTGAATGCTTGCTTTCTGTTTGTGAAGAGCAATCTTGTTGTTTGCAGATAAAGGAGTGACAAAAAAGAAAAACAGAGGCTGTGATGTTTTGAACTTTCCAGGTCTCTCAAGAATATTTTCTTTTGCGTATAAAATGTATTAAAGAAAACACCCAGACAGCACTGGAAGCTCTCTCTTCTATTCCTTTCTGCCTCTCACTTATCTACCTCAGGGTTTTACCAGAACAAAAAAATCCTTTCCTTGGCTGGCCTACATTCCTCAGATTTTTTTTTCCTTGTGAACTCAGTCATAGTTTTTTATACACAAGGCAGTAAAGGAAAAATTCTGCCTGCAGTGCAGGCACCTACCAATTTGCATGTGATAGCTGAGTGCCCAGGACTGCAAGACACATTTACAGGAGGAGCAAATTTAGGGGATAAACTGCATCTTTCATAGTGCCTGTGAATGATTGCTTAGCGCTGTGATTTGCACAGCAGACAAGGACCTTTAGTGAGCTCCTTCCTATGACTGTCTCATTTGTTCTGTTATTTAAAACAAAGTAGTTCATACTTTCATATGAAAAGCCAATTTGGTATCTGCTCCATACCTCCCGAGGATGGAGCCCTTTCTCAGGGAGGTGAAGGAGTGTTTAGCAGAATTGCTTTGAAGCACTAACAGGGAGCAGGGTGCCTCATGAATAGCTGTAGCTTGTACCAGAGGAGACTTGGAGATTTCAGTGCTGCCCTCGCAGTGTTTTTGTGCGTGCTGCCTTCTCCTTTGGAGAGGAGTTTGGGGCAGGCAGGGAGGCTCCTGTGGGGAGCTTGGCAGCAGGTCCTCGCCTGGGACCTCCCATGCAGGGCTCCCGTGCGGCTGACTTGTGCTTCACCGCTTCTGTTACCACTCTTGCTCCTACTCAGCCTTTCGCTACACAGCACGCTCACATACTGGATGAAATACTGCCCCATGTTGCATGTGGTCTCTGAGGCTGGGGACTTTAAAGAGTAGAAACCCCAGGAATATGTTCTTTTGACAGTTGAGACCTAGCAGTAATGATTACATTGCTTTGAATGCTGATAAACTTACAGACATGACTGAAATATATATATTTTTTTAAGCACATTGTGAACAACCGAATGTAAGTGCTGTTGGACTGCATTTAGCATCGATCTGTGCAATTGTAGTGTAGGTTTTATCATACTCAATGGTATTTGTGAATTTTCTTTTCCTCTTATGCCAAGTTATGTCCATATATTGTTGATGTTATGTAAAGTAAGGAAAAGACCAATCAAAGATAATTACCATAAGGCAAATTATTAAACAAAGCAATATTCTTTAATACGGTACTTAAATAATCACATTGTTGTAAAGGAACTTCTCAATACAATTATAGTGATTTTATTGTTGTGAAGTATTACAACTCATATGCTATGGAAACTATTTATTGAAACCACAAGAGCATCATTTTTCTAAGATCTCTACTTGTGATTCACTGCGTCCCCATAAATGACATATACTTCTGTGATTAACAATGACATACACCAGTTCTTATGATTTTTTACGTGCTGTAAGCCTGTATTTGAAGGGGTGGAGGGAAGAAAGGAAAACCAAGGAATCATGATGTCTCTGTTCTTATTTTGTCTGGGGATTTTAATATTCTACCTTTAGGGTCATTGTAGATGTCATTTTCAAATAGAAATGATTTTAAAGTGTATGGGGGTGTGTTTCAGGAGAGAAAGGGAGATGAATTCTTAAATACAAGGTTTTTTTTTTACACCCACATATGCAGAACTTCATTCTGTTAACAGTTTGGTAGGTTTTCTTAGACTTCTCATCACAAGCCAGAAGCAGAAGCCACCTTATGTGAGGTAGTTTTCCCATGTTAAGCAAATCCTCTATTGAACTTGTAACTGTTTCTTTAAAAAGAAAAAAGACTGATGAACATGAAGTGTTGCTATCAATTGTTAGAGAAGAGGTAGTGTTTGATACTGCATTGTAGTTATTCTTTAATCATAGTTTTAGTGAAGGTTTGAGATGAACTTTTTCAAAGCTTTATTTAAACTGGTATTAATTGGAGGTGCTTTTTAACTTTCCATACTTTATATAGTGCGCAGCTCTTCATTTCAATGATACATTAACCGTCATGCAAATAAAGACTATCTGGTGTCTTTAGAGTAATGGAGTTAGTAAGTAGTTACGGGAAAATGTCTTAGAAAATCATGAACAATTTCCGTCTCAACACTAGTTTGGAAGGCAGAAGGAATATAGGAGTTCAGTCAGTTCCCACACCTTTGCAGCAGTGTACCAGCTAGCTCACAGAAATGTACAGAAAGGACAAGGTGCTGGACTGACAAGGTGGGTGCTGTATTTTCAGTTTGAACAGGATTTGGTCTGTGAAAACATACAATGTGATGCTAAAATATGAATCTGTGGCCTGTTGCTACTTTTTTTTCAAGCAAGTAGATGTGAGAGTTTTCTACCAAAGAAAAGATAAGTTCCGAAGGAAAAAGCCACGTTTCAATGAACAGCGCACATTTAAGATGCCACGTTTTAATGAACAACGCACATTTAAGAATTTCAAACTTATCTAGAGAAGAAAATGATAATACTAGTCATATGGTCAGGTGGAAGTTAATGTGCCAACTGTGGTCTGTTGTTTGAGTATTGCCAACAGTGAAATAACCTTCTTAAAGCAATACCTTGCTAAGCAGTTCTAGCAGCACATATACAGAACTTTCTGCGGGATGTACGCAGAGTTCCTCTATATACTGATGGCTGTACAGGATGCTCAATGGATGAGAAGAACTCTAGATTCAGACAAAACATATAATACAATTCATAGTAAGGGGAATGTGTTGTATTCAATAGCCTTTTATTTTTGAGATGTAGCTCCATTTTTCTCTTTGCTGTTTTTGCATACAGAAAAGTGCTTTATTCTGTGTTTGAGCAAGACAATACCATGATATAAACACCATTTACATTATTCATACAATTGTAAAAGTGCCATGCCTTAGGAGTACTGTGCTTTACTTGATCTCATTTTTTTTGTGCATGGCATGATTTTTCTAGAGTTATATATTGGTCCCTTTATATGTGTAAAGGAGTGTTCCTGATACAGGGGGGACATTGCTGTTTTATATGGTGAGAGGTTTCACAGGCTGGGATTGTCTTGATGTTAGTAGTCCAGATATCATGTGGTAATGTGGAAAGGTTCAGAGTGAATTTAGTGAAGAAAGCTAGAGTTTCAGACAGTGAGGTGGGCACAACAGCAATTCCTTATCTTCAGCAAGCTTCTATGCCTTAATATTCTATTTCCTACCCATTTTGTTTGTTTCTTCTAGCCTGCATGGCTCTTCCACTTATGAAGCAGAGGGGTTCTAGCTTTATAGTCTCAAATTTTGCTCAAAGCATAATTATAATTTTATTTCTTTTACTTCTTTCATCTTATGACTGCACACCATTCAAAGGCAGTTTTCACACACGTTTGGGTTTCTTAGGACTAATGGTAATGCCAGTGACCCTTCCCTTCCTGCTATCCTGACTGATGAAACTAAGTTCATGCCATATTAAAAGGGTTCCAAGATGGAGTAGTGTTGTGTTGAGAAAGGTACTAAATGAACTTTAAGGCATTTAATATATTTTTTTTTTCTAAGTTTAATCACGTTGGCTGGAGTCATTATCACTCACAGCTGCTGAGCCTTGCCTACTCAGTTTGAGGTTACCACTCCAAAGGTTGCATCAAAGATGTTTTATGAACTCTCACCACTGTATAGGGCAGAATCAGTTCGTTTTGGTTGTACTGTGCTGTTACTTGCTTAAGCTAAAATTGCCGAAGTGACTGTATCTGGTTAAAGAAAATGCACTTTTTAGGCATTATAGTTTGTCTGAAACATAACCCCAGTGGTTCCTCACAAACCTAAGACAACAGAACATGACCACTGCATTGGAAATCAGAGTTCAAAACATCCCATTTTTCTTCTTTCTCATTTTGTTATGGCAGAGCAAGCTAAGTGTTATTGAGGGCTTTTCTTTCTAGTGCTGCCTTATATTAATTCTTCTGTAACTTGTTGAACTTTCCAGGCAGATAGAGTATTCAACAAATGACATTTGTTCTATTATATTTTCCTAAAGCACCTGGATGAGAACAAATGGTGTAATGGAGAATGATACTTTTTGTGTGTGTGTGTCTGGGCTCGTAGGAGAATGATATGATAAATTTAAAGGTGGTAGCCTGCTTAAACATTTGAGTCTGGCTGGCACAGTAGCCATTTTCCAGCATAAGAAAATTTTGTTGATACTTGATATATAAAATTAGGCTTTGAAGAATCACTGTTGTGGTAGAGGGCGGTGCAATTTTTGCACTGTGAAACTACTAAAAGTATTTGAGGATAGGATGTTGTGATCCTGAACAGAGGACAGCATGCCAGGCAAATGTGACACAGATGCGTATGGTGTAAAACAGTACTTGCTGACGGACAGCCATCAGGTGAGTGGGATAAGAGGCAGCTGACAGCTGCTTCTACTGAGCATTGCACATTCATCTGTGTGAAGTGATGTCTCCATTCTCCCACCCCAGCCATGCGTTAGATTGGTCAGCTGAGACCTGCTTGAAAGTAGGTAATTTAGTCTGTCTGGGCAAGATGGGGACTTCTTTTCTTCTCTAAGAGAAAGGTATTGTCACAGCTGTCTGTGTAAAGGTACAACTGCAGCTTTCAGATCAGCCTGGTGATTTTAGAGTTGCTCAGTAATTTTGTATATAATTGTAGCTCATGTAGGCTGTCACAGTGGCAGCCTCAGTGTATAGTGGTGCAGAAAACCTGACTGGCAGAAATTGTATTTGGACCATTGTTTCCTACGTAGTAGGTGAGGTTTTTCTTTTTTTCATCAAAATGCGCATACTTTTTTTCTCCTGGTAAAATAATTGAACAATTTGTTTTTTAAAAACCTGGCAGTGTAGAAAAAGCTTGTTCAGACTTGTTTACCACTACCGTGGTTAGAGTTATTCAAGCTCTTATGCTGATGTGAACAAAAGAATTTTAGGGAGAGAGTGTGGAAAATAATTTTAGATTTTCATAAATTTCTTTCATGTTTTAGCTGATAATTCACAACTTGTCAACTATAAATACTAAGGATAATTTCTCTTTTTAAATTGTTTTAAATTGTTTTTAAATCAATCTTTTCCAGGTAAATATCACTCCTTCCGTTCATTCCACTGGTGAGTTCCCCCAGCTTCTCCACCATGGTGTGAATGTGGGGTCCTTACCACATAATGAGTCATATTTGTTGGCTCAGCAGAATGGCAGCCCAGCTAACGTGCTAGAAGCATCAATGAGATCCATCACTCCTCAGATCAATGGGAAATCTTCTAGTGATGATTTTGAGCAGCTGATCAGAACTATGTCCCAGGTAACCATGTCTTCTGCTGACCCTGAGATGTAGCAAACAATAGCATACTTGCTGTAAAAACCTAAGATAATCTCTTCATGCGAGGAACAACTGGTAATGGAAAAGTAAAGATTGGAAAAGTAGCCTTGATGTTGCTGCTGCTGATACTGTCTTCACAGATCTGCATGCCATTATCTTTCTGGGCTTGTTGCAAGACTGATGTGTCCTGCATCCATGAGATGCTTTGTCAAAGCATGTTTTTGTCATCATTTATGAAGCCTAGTTGTGCTGCTTCATAGGAAATAAGACAAAAAAATCCTTTTGGGCTTATTACATGTTGTTCTGTAATCTTATTACCTTTCTGTGGTAGATAACAGTAGTGTTTGAGTCCCTTCAGTGGCTGGGGCTGAGAATGGACAGGCATGCATTTTAGCATTTTTCTAATTAATCTTTAATAGAGCTTGCTATAGGAAGTTCTCTGCTGTTCTTGTGGAAACACTTTTGGATAGTTCTACTTTTTCCTCTCTTTTTGAAAATCGTCCTCTTATTTCTTTTTGGCATCAAAGTTGGCCTGTACCCTCTGAAATTTTGTAGACCTCCGTATTTTAGTCTTGTCGCTGCTGATCCTGCACACATTGAGCTGTGTTTTTTTTTTTTTCTTTTCCTCTGGTTTTCCTCTTCTGATTTGAAGAACCCTTCCTAAAAAAACCTTTATATCTCAAATCTTTTGTAATTGCTACCTTTCTATATGATAGCTAGAAATGAGCACTGAAGAACTATATGTCAGTTATCAGCTTGTGTAGCCCTGTCCAGCTCTAGAAATAAAACTGAAAACTCATTTAGCAAGTTGTTTACCCCATTCATTAATGCTGCTTTTTGACGTTTTTAATGTTCATCCACTTTTCTTTTGCCAAACAGGGTCGTCTTGTTGAGACAATTGAGCTAATTAAACCTCTAAGTGGTGGTCTTGGCTTCAGTGTTGTGGGACTCAAGAGTGAAAACAGGGGAGAACTGGGAATATTTGTGCAAGAAATTCAGGAGGGAAGTGTGGCACATCGGTAAGAATACTACTGGAATATTTTTCTGTACCAAATGTTAACATGACGCTGTAATTCAGTGGTGTTATTGCTATTGTATTTGTGGTATGAGTGTTCTTTGCTTGTATTATAAGCCATGTGTCCTACTAGGTTTAAAATAATTCACCACAACAGCTTTTATAATTTTGGAATAGAGCACTGTATGATTTGTGCTTGAATTTTACTCAGAAACAATTTCTTTGTGGTTTGCTTGTATTATCTCTCTTTCAACAGGGGAAAAAAGAGAGGCTACAGTTCTGTGTCATGGCTTTAAAAACTAAAATACAGGAGTTGGCATCTTTGATTACACTGAAAAATAACTTGGTCCTAAAAAATCCATTGCAATTAGAAGGGTTGATTGTGGAGTAGGGCTCTGTTATACACAAGAAATCCATCTTTTAAGTCAAGCGAGGCTTGACCTGAAGTCTTTGGATTCTTAAAAAGAAGTACTCAGTTGGTGTTAGAAACTCAGCAATAATAATAACTTGTTGAAAGTATGCTTTAGACTTTAGTCCTGATTCCACTGATTCCTAGTGAGCAAACTCACTGGTGAATGGCAGCAATGTTAGTTCATGGCGGACCCTGTGGGGTATATCACTGTGTTCAGATTTGCTGATCGGGATCCTGGTTAGAGGTGCTTCATGGTGTAGTTTGCATGTCGTGGGGGATGGCTGGATCATTTTAGCGCTATATGCTCATTACAGTTTTTTTTTTTTTTTTTTTAATCTGCCTAAATCTCCCTTTTCCCTTCTCCTCATTTCCCCTTCGCCCCCTACTCCCTTCCAAGTGGCTTTTGCTCCTCATATTCCAAGGAGTTGATATTTATCTTTAGTGAATCAAGTCCTGCCTGACTAGCTGGCAAGAAGAGAACTATTCAACAACTGTTACAGGACTCATTATTGCTGGGGCCTTTCTGATATATAAATCTTTCAAAGCACTCCGAAAAACAGTTCACGTTCACAAGAAATATATTATGGGTTAAGGCAAAATAGTGTTTTTCCTGAATGATGCTGAGTACCTTGGCTTCTATACTACAGGTATAGAAGCTGGTATAATAGGGAGCCTTATTTTCGTTGCTGCTGTTTGCTTTGTAAAGCACTGCCACTTCAGGATAGGAAAGGCATGACTCCAGAGTTCTTGCTGGTTTGTTGTGAAAGTAATAGAAGGGGTGGAAAAAATAGAGGATAACTTGTCTGTGTAGGCTTCATACAGTTCCTTTGAAGTAGGTCTGGGGAAAGGCTCTGTATGTAATTCTACAGCAGTGTTTCCTTTGTCAGAAAGTGAAGTATTATTCTATAATTTATTCAAGCCTTATCTTTTTTTCTCATTTAAAAGGGATCTTTTGTATCATTTTCATTCTGTTTCTCTCTCAGCTTCCCCCCCTCTCCTCCCAAAGTGTGTGTGTATGGGGGGGTGCAAAGCAAAATTAGTTTCCGTAACATCTTGATGGAAATGTGTTTCATTCTTCACTTTGATAAATATTCAGAATGGGTGCACTGAACAAAATAAAGCACTTGGTCTTTTAAGCAAGAGACTCAAAGTCAAGAATAAACATAAGTTCCCAGGCTATGGTTGGGAATGGCTGGGACCTAATGTGCTTAGTCTCAGATGGGGGTACAGGAAGAAGAAAGCTAGCTACGGGGTAGCAGCCAGGGAAGAGTGGCAGTACGATTACCTTCAAAGGAAGCAATCATCAGGGTGCCACATCAGCTCCTTTCAGCAAAACTGCAGGGAAAGATTAAAAAGTGGGTGAAATACAGAACAGGATATTAAAAGTATTGGAAAATTGTCAAAATACTGTGATTTCTCTGGCAACACTCTTGATTTTTTTTTTGTTTGTTTTGTCATCCCCCTTCCCTGTTTATACATATGTGACAGAGATGGAAAGCTGAAGGAAGCAGATCAAATCCTTGCTATTAATGGACAAGCCCTTGATCAGACAATTACACATCAACAGGCTATCAGCATCCTACAGAAAGCAAAAGATAATGTCCAGCTAGTCGTGGCCAGAGGCAGTTTCCCTCAGCTCATAAGTCCTGTAGTTTCCCGGTCTCCTTCTGCTGCTAGCACAGTTTCAGCCCATTCCAACCCGGTGAGTATACCCCAAACGTATGTTTATTCAGTTTCGGGCGCATATGTGCTTTCTGTATTGAGACACTTTTTGTAACTTGTATGTATATTTCCTTCACAGTTCTAGAGATTTTTCTTCCATGTATATTTGTTTCACTTTGTCCCATACAAAGAGTAGAAAATACGTAGCCTTGCCAGGTGGATCTTGATGTTGGCCATATTCCTTCTTCCCATCTGCCAAACTGTGTCCACCAGTGCGTATAGAACCTATTTGTCGTACATTGTAAAGCTCAATTTTGAGTTAGTAGTAAACAGGATCTTTTTCTCTTTCCTTCTGCTTGGGTATACGGACATTTTTGAGGAGTTACAGTCTGATTTGTACTACCAGCTGAATGGATGCTTCTCTGTTTATTGCTCAGTAGGCTTTTTAGCAGTTACTCCCACATAAAGCACAGAGAGCCATCAAAATGCCATGCGTGGGTACACAGTGTAGGACCCCTAGAAAGCAGTTCTGCTACATTTTCTTTCTTTTAAAAGCTTTTGCGCAGCTAGATGAAGATAAGTTAGCTAAGAAGCATGGTGATATTAAGCACACTTTTCTCTTCCTAGTGTCTTCCTCATGTAATGGCTGATACATTTTTGCTTGCCCTGGGGTTATACAACCTGTCTTTGGTTCCTGTATGTTTCATCATTCAGTTATCTATGTCAGTTCTTTAGGGTGGTCTGAAATGGGAGGTGTATGGAATGATCAGCCTGGAAAAAAGAAGCCATTTTAGTGTTCATTTTATCCATTAGCATAAAACATTTGGTGACATAATTTCAGAATTACTGTTTTCTTACCTGTATGGAGATGTTGCTGATGAGCTTGACCTTTCCTGTCAGCACACAGGAAAGGTCTACATTCTTGCAATATTCCTGTTACATACTTATTTTCTTTATGTGACTAGCTCTGTATTTTCTGAACAGCATCTGCCTCTTGAAAAAATGTTACTTTTAAACCTGTCCCTGGTCCTTCTGTTTTTTCTTATGCATATCTTTTCTAGTTGTCTTGTTCCTTTAGCTTTCAGGTGCTGGTGGAAAGCAGCTTATCTTGAGGAATTCATTTTCCTTAGGGCATTGTTTTGTTGTCTTTGGTTTATGTTAAGACTGTGGATACCCAGACAATGCTCCAGGGCTTTAAATTTGCAGCACCTTGGTTTACTCCAAACTAGAGACTTATTTTTGGCATCCTGCCTGGTGGAGTACCAACTGTGGTTTTAAATTTTTAGATGAGTTTATGATGTGATTTGTTCTTATACTAAACAATATCATGAAAACTCTAGTCATCAGTTCAGTACTTTACCATGTGAACTACTATTTGTCTTTCTTTCAGGGTAGTTGTGTATCTGCCACAAAAATGAAGACTATAGTCAAAGTTATTTCCTTCTAATGCTGTTGACATCAGACAACCCAGAAATTGTTGTTCACTACATAGGGGGCACTTTTGCTAATGTATAGCTCACAATGTATTGCTGCTTTCAGTCTCAACCTCTGAATGAGGTTTATGCTTTCTGCTGTGCTTTGTTAAAATTGCCAGTGTAAACATATACACATCTGAAGATTTTGTTGTACAGTTCTGCAAGATTTCCTAGAAGCGTTATTTTTTTACTGACTGCAATGAGGCATGGAGGTGGACAATCATAGATTGTTGCATAAATTCTTTCAGCAATCAGGTCCTTGAAAGGTTAGACACACTTAACTGGTACCAGAATATGTGGGAATGACACAAAGCTGCTCCAAGGGAGTTTCAGACTGGATATTATGAAGAAATTATTTACTATGAGGGTGGTCAAACACTGGAATAGACTTCATCAAAAGATGGTTGGTGCCCCAAGTCTGTCATTGTTCAAGAGGCATTTGGATAATACACTCATTAATGTGTTTTAACTTCTGGTTGGCCCTGAAGTGGTCTGGCAGTTGTACTAGATGATCTCTAAATGTCTCTTCCAACTGTTCTATTTTGTTCTATTCTGTTCCATTCTCTCACCTGATTCTTTCAAGAGGAGGTACAGCTGTTAGAGGTGAGCAATTCATTACTAAATATTATGTAATCTTATATGTAATAATAACAGTTGAAAAGGTCCCACATGCCTACCTTTATTCTACCTTCTTTTATTCAAAAACTCACCCAAGAAATAAGAGAAAATACTGCAAATTTTAATAGATATGTCCTTATTTTAATCAAATGCAAATGTAATGTTTATTCCTTTGAGGTTCACTGGCAGCATGTGGAGACCATAGAGTTGGTGAATGATGGCTCAGGTTTGGGATTTGGGATAGTTGGAGGAAAGTCAACTGGAGTGATTGTTAAAACTATCCTCCCAGGAGGGGTAGCTGATCAGGTAAATTCAACTTAACCTTCTGTATATTCTGTATAGTGTGAAGTTAAGCTTTAGTTTTATATTCATGCTAAGTAATGCTAGCTTTTTTCCTCTAAATATAAAAATGAGAAAGCAAGTGTTGAAATTTGTCCTCAGTAACGTAGTATTTAGTGTAGGGATCTGTGCATTTTATCCTACCAGCTGAGTTAGGCTCAAACTCACTTTTTCCAAACTGTTACATTTTATCTGTGTAGTGCTGATGCCTTTAGACTCCTAATTTGTTCATGAATATATTGGTTGTAATCTAAGGAGGGAACAGTCAGTTTACCTCCTCTGCTCATACAGTTATAAAGAATGATGCATCAGCTTCTCTCTGTTGGGCTTACTTGAGGTTGGAACAGGCATCTGTGCTCTGCTTCTTGACATGGGCTATGTGACTGCCATTGTTCATGCCTGAAGGGCTCAGAAGAAGTGAAATTGGTCACTACAGCCCATTTCAAACTTGTCCATGAAAAGATAGGTACAATCACTTGCCTGTGGGCTAAATTCCTGTGAAGCTTTTCTATTGGTTAATTAAATAGAAGAGTAAACCTAAATAGCTATAAGTGTAAGGTGATATAACTACCTGAATCACACGAAGAGAGAAATGTATTTTATTTTGAAGTTATGGTTTATCCTGAGGGCCATTTTTTAAACAAGCATAAAGCTGAGTGTACACTTTTAAGCTGTGCTTGGAAATGAAACCTGAAATTTTCTAAACTGTGTGCAGTTGTTACATATTAGTAGGTAGTAACCATAACTATGTGTATTTTTTTCATGCCTCAGTGACTATTTCCTTGAAAAAAGGATGTCCTGGATATTTCTGGGGAAATTTCTAGTAAAAGTAATATGTTCTTAGGTAACATACTTGTCTTTTCCATGCTGTCAGGGTATTAATGTGGCATTCAAAAAAAGTCACCTACTTCATATATATTAAAAGTAACTAAAGCCATGTAGTCATTTTCTATTTGTGTGATTTATGGGAGAAGTTGCAGGATGATATTGATTATTTTTTTTCATTGTTACTCTTCTTCCAGCATGGGAGACTGTGTAGTGGAGACCACATCTTGAAAATTGGTGATACTGACTTGGCTGGAATGAGCAGTGAGCAGGTGGCGCAAGTTCTGAGGCAGTGTGGAAATCGAGTTAAACTGGTAATTGCAAGAGGTCCTATTGAGGAGCCACCTCCACCAGCTGTCCCACCAGGTACTCCAGTACCCACCTTGACACCAGAGAAACAGGTAAGCAATAATAAATATACTTAACTTGTGCCAAACTTTTACTTCAGACGTCATTTTCTTTTTACATCTGTTTGATGTCTTTCATGCTTATGTTCTCAGAAGTCAACATTTTCATATCCAGTAGCAGTGTTTTTATCTTATGTTTTGGGAGGCTTTAAATGCTGTCAGTCCACAGGGCAAGGAACTGCTTGAAGTATTCTTGGATCTGGGCTTGGGATTAGAAGTTATTCAGGTCATATGTCTGGGTTGATTAACCCTTTGACTTGCTTATGACTATGCAGTGATACTTCAGGAATAGCAGAGTCCACTCAATAATTTATTGAGACAGAACATGTTGGTTCTTTAGCATTTCCCTGTCCACTTATCCATTTACTCTCCAGGAGCACTTATTTCTGTATCATGGTGGCATATCCATCAGAAATTTCTTCTCTGTGCCAGCTACCATACGGAGGCTGCCTCTTTCCTGCATCACCTGACATTGCTCATTTACTAGTCATTTTCCAAAGAAAACCAGCTGCTACCCTTATTCCCATGCTGATGATTATACTCTCTGTACTGTTATTCCTCAGACTAGCCATGACTCCTACAACTCTCAGCTACAGCTCTCAGCATTATTAGCCTTTTCAGCTGAAAACCTCAATATAGGTCATTCCCACGTTTGCTGCAAATCCCGTTTTCAGGGAAGTTAAGGAACAGTAGTATGGTGTTGTATGTAGTTATAAGCAGGTATATTTAAATATGAATACATTTAAGTAAGTGAATGAAACAAGAAAAAGGTGGTTGCTTTGGGGCCTATGGGTAGATAAAATTCATGCATTGCAAAAAATTTTTCATTTTCTTTTTCCTGTTGTTTTTCTAGACATT
This sequence comes from Heteronetta atricapilla, assembly GCA_011075105.1. Classification (NCBI taxonomy): domain Eukaryota; kingdom Metazoa; phylum Chordata; class Aves; order Anseriformes; family Anatidae; genus Heteronetta; species Heteronetta atricapilla. The sequence goes on along the minus strand of CM021763.1, from coordinate 34,016,149 downwards.
CTACAAATTGTATTTCAGATATATCACTAAAAAAGCCTTCTTTAACAATTCCTTGCATGTTAACCAGTGTTTTGCCTTTGTGCCTTGTAATTGTATCTGGGAAAGAAAAAGATAGGTTCATCCCATCTGTTGTGTTTATAAGGCTAACTAAGAAAGTAAAACTTAACATGCACACTGAGTCTTTTCTGAGTATCTGAGAGGAGAGAATGGTGGTTTTGTCTCTACAGTACTGAGGGATGAGACCCTGGCTATATTTCAGATAAAAGGATCAAGGTGTGGCCTGAGTATTTCTTATATGTGATGTAGCAGTTTCGGAAGGGAAGCTGAGTGTCATAACTTGTCTGTGTGTATTTCTTCATTGGTTGCCTTTCTGAGGTTTTGTGATGAGGTGTTAAGGGCCAGTTGCAGGATGGTGGAATTCCTAGTAACAAGAAAAAAATTTCAAAGCCCAAAAGAAGTAAAAACTTACTTTTTTTTTTTTTTTTTTTTTTGTCACCTTCCTTTTCATTTCCATTGCTTTCAATACCTTGTCCCTGGTATGCCACTTCTGGCAGAAGGCACACTGTTTTTAAACTGCCTTTGCCTGCACAAAGTCTTGTTCATGGAATTAACATTCAGTTAATGATACTGCAACCTCTGTAATTTGGATTTGGGTGTTAAACATGAATTGAGTGAAGATGATGACTGATACAGCTTTGTTTGTCTTCTTCTTCCTTGAGAATACATAGAAGACTACGTGAGGCTCTCGACACTCAGTGAAAGCAGAATGCTTCTCCAAAATTGGCATTTCTCATCCTGTTCAATGTAGATATATTTCCTGTAAAAAGTGATGATATTACAGAAATTGGAGCAGATTTTTAGCATACTCTTGAAGTATCCTTCCCCCTCCCTCTTTTTTGTTTTTGAGCACATACATACTCAAATAGTCAATATGGGTTTAGATGATATCTGCTTAGTTTCCATATTGGCACTTTACAGATACTAGCTGTTGTTTGTCATGCAGAAGAAGCAGAAAAAAAAAAAAGAGTATAGCAGGTTCATCATATATTCATACTATATTTATAAATGCCCATTTCAAATACACGTGTAAGTACTGATGCCCATATAAATACAATGAAATTTAAGCTTTTTATGTTCCAATCTAAATGATTCTATGGTTCTATCACAGAATCATGAAATCTTATATGTATCCATAGTAGCTATGGATAGCATAGTAGCTATGGAATTGGCTAGTAAGTACACATTTTAGACAGCTGAAGGATGAAAATTTCTTGGAAAAATAAGTTTTTAATCTTGATTTTTTTCTTTTAATACATAGGCAATATTGTTGAGATGGAAATTTAATGTGTATTCTCCTGTAATAGATATTTTTATTAACAATAAGTAAATGAATTCTTTTCCCTAAAATTCTTTGTTATGGAAATTCAGAGTGCTGTAGTAGATGTTATTGAAGGTTGTCATTGTTTAGCTAGCTGGAAGTATAATTGATACTTGCTAAAAAAGAAATTTTAAATCTTTCAAAGACAAGAAAAGTAATTTCCTCAGTAGAAACAGCTTTTGTTAAGTTTTAAGCTTGGTATGCATAGGAAAAAATAGCTATGGTTATTCAACAAGAATTTAAACAAATAGACTACAGAATATAATTTTGATTATTATTATTTTTTTAAGAACACAACAGTCTAAAATTGGTTCTTAGGAAGTACCAGAAGGGCAGTAAGGTATGTATAACAGTATTTAAGCATGATTTGTATAACTTGCTGTACAAGATATTTATTGTTTAATTTGTTCAACTTCCACCAGTCATTTCTCTCATCACATGACTTTTTATAGGCAGGAGAGTAGTATCCCAGGGGCACTGGGGTGGAGAAGGAATGGTCTGCATTACTTTACAGTGAGGAATGTTATCTATGTGTAGTTTTTCTGATGAATACCAAATAAGAGCAGAAGCAAAATTGGTACTTTTTTTTTTTAATTTATGTCTAACTTTACAGATAAGTGTTAATGACATGAAAGAGTGTGGTGGACCTTTTTTAAAAAACAACACTCTTTCTAACTATACTTTTCTTATTAGGCAGATGCTTCTGTTGATAGTTGTGAAGATGGGGAGAAATTTAATGTGGAACTCACTAAAAACATCCAGGGATTAGGAATAACTATCGCTGGTTACATTGGAGACAAAACATCAGGTAATGATAGATTCCTGTAATCTACTAAACAATTTATTGTGTAGTATGGTGTAGTTGCTTTAAATTTTAATGCATGTAATTTAGTTTTGGTATAACATCTCTTAAAAACCCTTGACCATCTTAAAAAAATAAATAATGGAATTGGTTTCTTTTTGGAGGAGATTAAGATTAGAAGTAATCAGTTATAATGTAAGATCTCACCTTAGTATTTTTGATCAGTTTTTAAAATTCACGCTTGTGCTTGTATCTTTTTGAAAAACATTGCTAAAATAGATTGAGCCATTTTTATGAGAGCTGGCTGATCTTTTTAAATCACGGTTTCATTTTTAAAAGGCCCTTACAAGATAATATGTTTGTATACTGATGATTTTTAGCAAGTATTACTAGTATGCTTTTTAAAACTTAAGTCTTACTTAAGTTTTTTACTTAAGTTTTTCCTTGAGTTTTTACTTAAGTTTTACTTAATGCTTTTTAAAACTAAGTGTATAGTATGGCTGGCAGATCAAGAATTCTTCAGATCAAGAATTCTTCTCAGTGAACTCTGGTTATACTCAGTGTAGGTTTTTTTTTTTTTTTTTATCTTTTGGGCTGTTGCAGATTTAGATTAATTATTCACTGACTTCCAAATATGCTAATGTCAACAACAAAACCAACAAAAAAGCATATCAATCTACATATACAATTGTGTAGTTTTACTTTGTAATTTCAACTACAAGTTGCAGAAGAATGATCCAGAACTCTGTGAGGCCTCCACAGAGAGGTTTGGCAAATAAAATACTGTTGTGAAGGACCAGTTTTCAGATGTGCCATCAAACTTCTCAAAGAGCTGTTGTTTTGACTCTTACCCATGTACATATTGTTAGGAAAATGTATCACAAATGATACACTGGAGTTTATAGACATAATTAATTGGCTTTGAGAAGCTGAATTAAATTTTAACAATCTGTTCTGTCACAGAGGATGGTTACAGCTTATTTAAGTACTCTTTAGCATCTCTCAGTAAAATTTTTAAAAGGCAAATTAAGTTGTAGAACATGGTAGATCTGATAGTGTATTTTGACTGATGCAGTGTTGGAGCATCAGCAGTTTTAGATTTTAAATTATTGTGCTTCATGTAACTGCAGTAGCAAATCTTTGTGCCTTAAGCACTAATTAAGCAGCTCACATCATGTAATCATTAAGTCAAAATTAAAAGCAATTTTGCTGCGACAGAAGCAGCAATGAAATTGCTGGACAATGAGAACTGTAGCCGAATCTTTCTTCACACTGGCAAATAACAGCTTGTCATCTTACCATACAGCTGTTACAGGATATGAAAATGCTTGGAAACTAGGAAGACGAGGCATTTAATTATTTACAAAACTTGGGAAAACAACAAATTAAGAAAAAAGAGAAAATTGTCAATCTCATGACTTAAATATACTTGTTGTCTTATTCTTCCTAAGTTGAATATAGTCATTAGAGCAAAACAGAGGTGTATTACTCCTTGCTAAGATTTGTCATATCAAGGCCAAGTAAAAAATGAGTCTTCATGTCTGTGTAGACACTGGCGTATCTTGACAGCTCTTAGAACCCATTTTGTCATGGCTTATCTTCCCAATGGAAGCACGCCTGAGTGCAACATCCTGCATCTGGGCTGAGGCAATGCCAAGCACAAATACAGGCTGGGTGGAAAGTGGATTGAGAGCAGCCCTGAGGAGAAAGACCTGGGAATGTTGTTGTTGAGAAGCTCAGCATGAGCTGGCAGTGTGTGCTTGCAGCCCAGAAAGCCGACTGTGTGCTGCGCCAAAAGCAGCATGGTTAGCAGGGTGAGGGAGGGGATTCTCCCCCTATGCTCTGCCCTTGTGAGACCTCACCTGGAGCCCTGCGTTCAGCTCTGGGGCCCCCAGCACAAGAAGGGCATGGACCTGTTGCAGTGAATCCATGTGGATGGCCATGAGGATGGTCAGAGGTCTAGAACACCTTTAATGTGAAGACAGGCTGAGGGAGCTGGGGTTGTTCAAGCCAGAGTAGAGAAGGCTCTGGTGAGATCTTATAGAGGCCTTCCATTACCTAAAGGGGGCTTACAGGAAAGCTGGGGAGGGATTCTGTGTCAGGGGGTATAATAATAGGACAAGGAAGAAAGGTTTTAAAACTAAAAAATGGTATTTTAAATATTAGGAAGAAGTCCTTCGCTCAGAGGGTGGTGAGGCACTGGCAGAGGTTGCCCAGAGAAGCTGTGGATGCCCAATCCCTGGAAGTGTTCAAGGCCAGGCTGGATGGGGCTTTGGGCTACCTGCTTTGGTGGGAGGTGTCCCTGCTCATGGCAGGATGTTAGAACTGGGTGGTCTTTGAGGTCCTTCCAGCCCAAACCATTCTGTGGTTCTACTTATTAGTCAGAGCTGGAACATTTGTTGAGAGGAATGAGATTCTGTTAAGATTTCTGAAACAAACATAACAGGCCTGTGACCATCAGACCTGATTTCATGGCAGTTCATGCTAATATTTTTCTTTATTATATGCATAACGATGTGAATAACCATATTGGAAGTCCAGATATTTTCCCTTTCCTTAGCTGAAGTTATTTCAAATTGCACTGTGCTTTTTCTCAAATTGATTTTTTTCTGTAGATGTTTTTCATGTGACTTCTACCTTCAGATTTAAAATCAGTAGTTGTCTAAAATACGTGGGTTTTTGTTGTTCATTTTTCTTTTGCTTTTGTGCCTATTCTACTATTGGATGAAATAGACTTAAAGCGGTGGTTAAGAGCTGGTTCAAGCAAACATTGTAGTCCTGCATGTTTATAATTCTCAGCATTTGTTTATCCAAGCATACATTTTCTTAAGCAGTTACTAAGTACATAGAAAATACAGAATTTACTAGGTTAGTACACTCAACCTGAACTCTCTGCCCTGCAATTCTAAATCTACCCAAGTGTAAGAGACACTTTTTTTGTCAATGTTGTTTTTAACATTTAGATGAGTTTAAATTAGAGTATTTTTTGTTCTCTTGCAGTAAGCAATGTAAATTTGGAGTGGTAATTTTTTGAATAAAATCAGGTGTAATACATGCTGACATTAATCAGACTTACCCTTTAGGAATGAAAGCATGTGCTTTGATTCTTTCGTTGTCTTACCTCAAGATTGGGTTTTCTTTCTTTTTCTTCCTTTGGCTGGTGACATTAGTAGGTGATTGTTGTGTTATTTAAAATGTTCCCATAATAAATTTGTTTATTTTCTCTGCTTTTTCATCCCAGAACCTTCTGGTATCTTTGTGAAAAGCATTACAAAAGGCAGTGCTGTTGAGCATGATGGCAGAATCCACGTGGGAGATCAAATTATAGTTGTAAGTAAACAAAGAAATGAAAATACTTATCTGCCAAGCTCTGTACATATACAAGTTGTGAAGGAATGCTCATGTAATACTTAAAACATTTAAGATTGGTGTTGAAATGGTGAGTTGTCTTTTGACTGAACATTCAGTTAGATTTTGTTTCTGATTTTGGTACTTTTATGTAACTATTCTTTTTAAGGAAACTTTTAAGTATGTGTGTGTCTTAAAAGTTTAGGAGCTTTGAAGCTGATAAGGTAGAGTTTCAAAGTTTAATACAAGTTAAGCAACTTTTTTCAAAATTATTTTTCAAGTATGTTATTAAAAGTGTAGATGGTCAGAGAAAGAAAATATTTTCAAGCATAAAATGTTGCTTTTTTGGTGAAAATTGGGTCATATATGAAGTAACCATGTTTTTGTGTCTGTTTTAGATCTGTATTTGCATTTGTGTGAAGGCAGCACTAACAAATTATGATCTATTTCCTAGTATGAATATGCCTTCATGTTTGTCTGTGAAAGTATGTATGGTCTTTATAATGATATAAATGCTGAGTTCAAATGGCTGAAACAAATCAATGCGAAATTTGATTTCTTTTTCTACTGCAGATGCAGAAGGAGAGAAAAAGATTTGAGACGACTGTAGGCAAAAGGATAACAAATGTTTTAAAAATACATTTTACTTAATTGTGGTGGAAAAAATAAATAGTTCCAGCTCATTTTAACTAGTTTTTATTTAGAAGGGCACCAGAGTTGGAAGTAGTTCAAAGAAGGACGAGAAAATGACTAAGGATGTAGCAGGAGTCATTCTTCATGCAAGAGGAATTAAAATAATGGGATATGTGTGCTGTATGTGTAGGCCTAAACAATTAATGGGCCAAGGGGATGTAACATTGCTTCAAAGTTTTTCAAAAATTACAGATTCCAACGGGTGAGATGTAGAAAGAATAGGCTAATATGTAGCTTGCGAAAGGAGAATGAAAAGTTGTGTATACTAGGGACAATGGGATGAATGTGAGAATTCCAAAACATTTATTGAGTTTCAGAAAGCGAAAATGAATTAATGAGGTAATGGGATAACTTCAAACAGAAGAGGCCAGATTTATATTCCTTAAAATATTACAATACTGGACCATAAATAACATCTGGACAGCTGATAGAGTAATTGGACTTTATAGTGTTCAGTAGTAGACTTCCCTGCGTCTGAGATTACCTGACTCCAGAATTGCTATGCTCCATAGTTTTTCCTATGACAGTGAAGGAATGCCCCTCACAAGCTGTTCCAGCTATGGCTGTGTTGGTTTATTTGCCATGTATTTTCTGCTTGGAGGTGGGAATGTTTGGATCAGGCAGGCACGCAGGATGCACAGAGCACCTCACGCAGCACTTCCTTGTGTTCTTGCTTGTGTTCTCTTCCACCTCACAGAGGGTTTATCTGCATCACCCCATCATGGCAGGCACTCACTTTGCTGTGGTACAGGTTGGTAGCTATGTTTTGGGTATTGTAGTGAAAATGCCTAGTGTGCCAAACATCAATACGTCTTCCAGGTTTTTGTTCTTGTCCTTCCACTTGCTTTTTGCTCTTACAGATGCTGTATGATCATGACATTATTTTTCCCTGGACATTATTATTTTTTTAATTATTTTTCTGGTTGTTGTCTTGCTGGCTAATAAGCTACTTAATCCTGCAGGTGGATGGAACAAATCTTCAGGGTTTTACTAACCAGCAAGCAGTTGATGTTTTGCGACGTACAGGACAAACAGTTCGGCTCACTTTGATCAGAAGAGGGCTTAAGCAGGAAAGTCACATTCAGCCCCAGGAGGAGTTCAATGCTGCTGTTGAAAGGGACTTACTATTACAAACAATGGATAGTGGTACAGCCAAAGGTAATTAAATCTGGTTTTGCTTTAAATTTGGCTTGAAATATTTTTCTTCTCAATTACAAACTAGAAAAAAAATTGGTCAATTTCATTATGGATAGTTATTCCTGATGGCAGAGCTGCTGTACATGAGGGCAGAATTTGGTCTACTATGGTTTGATTAATCTTTTAGAAACAGTAGTATTATTTTCTACATTTTCAAAGCAAACCTTGAAAGCTCTGCACTGCACTCTTGGCTGAATTCCTTCAAGACTTTGATCCTGCAGATCTTTGAATGGTAAGCAGGCAGTATTTTATAGCAGGCAGTATTTTATTAGTGCTGAAGGGCAACAGTGGCATTGAAGAGCAGGCAAAGAGATACCCTCCATGTTAGGAAAAGCAAGTGTCAGTTCCGTTTACTCTTACGTGTCTATGTCACAAGGTGGAGGTATGGGAGGAATGGGTTATATGTAGAGGTTATTAATAATCTGGTGGGATATTTATTACATTTGTGTACAAAGTTCAGAAGCCATGGCAAATATTAGTTTTGCTGCTGATAAGATCCAATTAGTGAAGCTTAATCTTAACTGTGTACATCTTGAAGTGTATGTGCCAGATCTTGAAAGAATATCCACATGGAGGCTGGATGATAGACAGAATTATTCAGCTACTTAAGTCTGCTGATACCAGTCCATAACATATTACAGCTCACAGATTAAGGCATAATCCTTAATTTGCATAAGATTTTGAAAGATGCACTAATGTGTTCCCTGTATGACATCCTCCCAGTGCTCTGAGACATTCCACTGAAGTCAGTGAAAATGGTGATGCATAAAATAGCTGGAAGTTGTTTTTTCTTCTTTTTCCAGATAACAATGAAACAGAACAGGGATCGCCATCATTGCCATGCAGTCCCAGTGCAGTAAACATTGGAGAGGACATTAAACAACAAGAAACAGGTTCACAATGTTTAATATTTTATTCTGTGAAAATGCACTTTGCTGTGCTTACGCAAAGGTCAATTGTTTTGTGTGCCTTTCTATCATATGAGTGCTATGCAACTGAAGATCTACAACTAGAAAGTGGAAGTAATCATACATGAAAGTGTGTACTGTGTGTGTACTCCTGAGTGCTGTAAATCAAATACTGTCTTTCACTACTACTGTGTATGTCTGAAAACAATTGCATTTATTTGTCAAAAGATGTCACATAAAGCATTTTGCTTTCTACATGGTCATGTTTCTTTTTATTGTAGTTGTGTATTTCCACTTCAACTTTTTCATTAAAGCTTTTGGCCTCCTTATTCCCCAATATGCCTTCTCTTTCTAAGTCAACATGCCCCATCTTTCCAATTCCTTGCAGCTATCTAGCTAAAGTTTGAGGACTTTTATCTTTTGTGATAAGTTTCTCTCACCAATTCCCAAGCTTGCATTAGTTTCAATCTGTTTTCTGTTAGTGTTTGAAATTCAGACAGTTCTGGAGCACTGACATGCCCTGACTTTCCCCTATCTTTTATAGAAATTATTATTTTGTAATGGGTATTTCCTTTTCCCCTTGAGATGTTAGGGCATTGTGCTTCATTTCAAATGTCCTATGCGGATGTATATTTTCCAGATTGAGACAGCACTTGATGTGTTTTCTAATATCTCCTTGCTTCCATAGCTAGAGAAGCTGAAAAGCATCCATCTGTGTGATCTAATATCTTTTTGGTGTATCTTTTCATAAATACTGCTTTCCATTATTCTAGATAGCTGAAAATTTTGTTTTTAATACCTTCCCTTCAGATATTGCAGGGTCTCTGCTTTGGAGGGAGTACAAATATTTGAATGCTGCACAGCACCTCAGCAGCTGGCTTTATTTTTAATGTTTCTAGACAGTGTCTAGATTTATGACACTGTCTGAAGCTGTTACACACCCTAACTTCTTACAGAAAATCAGTGGGAGTTCAGAACTTAATCTTTGAATAAAGATTTTAGTCTTTTTCTATGATTAGCATTCAGGTACAGAGAGTTTATTCTGATACTTGCTGTATGCACAGCATGGACTGCAGACCTTAAATATATAGGGTTCCACTAAATTTGCTGTGCTGTTTTACCTAAATACTGTTCCTTCCGTTTGTTTGTTTCCTGCCTTAAAATCTAAACAGTTTGAATGAGGGAAAAGTGAGCAGGAGAAAATCATTTCTCTGTTTTATTCAGATTACAGATAAACATTCAGTGAAGTTAAGAACTGCTGCGGTTTGCTGCCTAGCTTGTCACCGTATTTTTCACAGCATCAGAACTTTTCTCCCCTCCTTCCATTCCAACAGGAATTTCATTGCAGGTCTTCAGCTGCTAGTTATTTCTCATTATATGTGTGCATCTATCTGAATCTAATTTCCTTTATTTTTTTTTTTCTAAAAAAAGGAGCTACAGCTTATGTTCTTCCACTGCCCTCTAGGGCCTACAAGTTTAAAAGATCTTTTATGGTCATGCTCAGTTTTGAAAACATAAAACCTCCACATTTTGTTTAGAAACTTACTCTATATTGGATACTTTTTGTAAAATATAGGTTCTGTCCAAAAGGAATAGGATTCGGTATTGCATCTGTAAATATTTCAGCTGTCCCACTGAATCAGCCTGATCAGCCCACCAGCGTAATTTAACAGATGTGTGGGGCATCTATATGACTTCTTTATTTCATGCCCACTTCATTCCTTTCTCTTGTAAGGTTGCATTACCGTCACTCAACACCAAGGCTGGTTTAAATCTGTCCTTTCTTCCCAGCCCTTTAAGACAGACTTTTTGACTGAACTTCATGTCTTTCAAAATACAGTTAGCTTCGGGGGCTGAGATCTAGTATGATTTTGCAAGTTTTTCTACTGGTAAGCCCAAACCCGGTGAGAAAGAACATATCAAATTTTTAGTCATTTATAGGAGAGTGATGTGAGTCATGGAGTGATTGTGTAACCTTGTGTCATGCGTAAACTTTACCAGAGATAGGGTTAGATAGAACATGCTATTTTTTTGTCATAGTAATCTCAGACATAACTTCTAGATTTTCAGCTAACTAGTACAGAAGAAGCGGCTACAAAGGCAAAGTGGCAGAGGATTATGGGTTCAAATTACGAAATAGTGGTAAGTAAACTTTAATTATTTTTAAGTGTCCTTTAATTGGTCCATGTATTATGTCACTAACATACAGATATAGATATGTATATATTATATTAGTTTATTTATTTATAAGGATAATATATACTCTCCTTAATCTGTTGGGAGGTTTTTACTTTATAGCCATATGCAAAATTTATCATATTTTTCTGTAGTGATTCTGGTAAAATAATCACAATCGTCTTAGGTTACGGTGTCTGTGGATACCGTTTCACAGATTTTCTGCCTTCATGGGGACAAGTGTGTATTAGAGAAAAAATAATATTTAAGGTAAACATCAAAGCTCCCTTAATTAGCCAGAATTTTAAGCTAGTGCCTGAAATCTTATCCATTTTGCATACTGAATGAATTGTTTGATACAGCAATAGAAATAATACATAGGACATTTACTGTAGATACAGCTGTAAAGCAGTATCTGAGATTAGGACTTTATTTCAAATTATATGCCAAAGCTTTAGTCTCTGCAAAAGTATGTACATTTAGATGTTATTGTCACATACACTTCGCACTATATAGATATGCAAATATATGTAAGTCACTAAAGTTTCAGTTTTTACCTGACTCCCCTGATCCAAACATTTGTCCTATTTTTACACATGATAAACGACTGAGTCCCAAATAGGATTCTAATTAAAGTTTGTAGTTTATTAAGTGAATAAAGGCAAGCAAACAGCACTGGGTGTGCTGGGAGTCTCTGCTCCACCAAGACGCACACCTATTACATCAGGTAGCTGATTTTTATGCTCCTAGACTAGTACATATTAATCACTACTCCTAGAAAAGGCAGGGTTATTATAATTAGTTCCCAGAATCCAAACCCTCTCCGGACGCATGTGTATCAGTCTGTGGTGGTCTTTCTGGGGGTCTCTTGTGCTGAAGGCTCATAGTCTTCCTCCTAGGTTTTGTCCTTTGGTCGTCCTTCAACTTCCCCTTTCTCTTTATTTGGTGGATCTCTTTGCAGGATATCACAGGCTTAGGCAGTGTCCCATGCAAAAGTTAGCAGTTTCTAAAAAAAAAAAAAAAAAAAAAAAAAAAAAAAAAAAAAAAAAAACTCCTTGGTCCTGTTATCTCCCAGACTAGAGTCTCAATGTTCGCCCTTCAAACCCTCTATTTACACAAATTGTTGGACCATTCCTTTGCATGATACAAGAACTGTGTACACTAATCACTCTGTTTTTCTTAAATAGAAGGTTATATTTCATCATGTGGCCCTAGCATTGTTCCATACTGACAGGAATCAAATGAACACATTTCACATACAAATGCAAATTTGAGCATGCAGAGGCTGTTCCACATTTGGCATGGATCATATTATATTCGGTGTGTTTCAATTTATGTACTTTAAAGTTTTTTCTAGTTCTCCTTGCCCCAGAGTGTGAATCGTAGAATCACAGAATCATTAAGGTTGTAAAAGACCTGTAAGATCACCTGGTCCAACTATCACCCTGCTACCACTGTCACCCACTAAACTATGTCCCTAAGCACCAGGTTCAACCTCTCCTTGAACGTTCCCAGGGCTGGTGACTCCAGTACCTCCCTGAGCAACCCATTCCAATGCCTGACTGTGCTTTCTGGGAAGAAATGTCTCCTAATTTCCACCCTGAACTTCCCCTGCCACAACTTGAGTCTATTACTTCTAGTCCTAACACTAGTTATCTGTGAGAAGAGGCTGACTCCCAGCTCCCCACACCTTCCTTTCAGGTGTAGAGAACAAAAAGGTCTCCCCTGAGCCTCCTCCAGACTAAATGACCCCAGTTCCCTCAGCTGCTCCTCACAGGATTTGTGTTCCAGGCCCTTCATCAGCTTCGTAGCCCTTCTCTGGACATGCTCCAGTGCCTCAATGTCCTTCTTGTAGTGAGGGGCCCAAAGCTGAACACAGTATTTGAAGTATGGCCTTACTTAGCAGAGTACAGGGGAACAATCACCTCCCTGGTCCTGCTGGTTACACTATTCCTGATACAAGCCAGGATGGCATTGGCCGCCTTGGCCACCGGGGCATGATGCTGGCTCATGTTCAGGCGAACATCAGTCAGCAGCCCCAGATTCTTTTCCTCTGCACAGCTTTCCAGCCACTCTTCCCCAAGCCTGTAGTGTTGCATGGGGTTGTTGTGACTATGGTGCAGGTCCCAGCACTTAGCCATATTGAACCTCATCCCATTGGCCTCTGCCTATTGACCCTGTACTGGATGTTGCTGGGATGGAGTTAACCTTCCCTGCAGCAGCCCATACAGTGCTGTGCTGTGCACTTGGAACTAGAACAGCACTAGTATCACACCAGTACTGTGTCTGCTGCTGAGCAATGCTAGCTGCGCATCAGGACTCCCTCTAACCACCCCCTGCCCCCAGGAGCCAACAGGCTGGGGGTGGGCAAGAGGTGAGGAAGGAACACCACCAGGGCAGCTGACCTAAACCAACCAAAGGGATATTTCATACCATATGATGTCACACTCAGCAATAAATGTGGAAAAAGGAAGAAGGGAGAGGTAAGCTCTAGTAAAAAGTCTGTCCTCCCAAACAACAGCTATGCGCGTTGAGGCCCTGCTTCAAGGATGCGGTCAAGCATCACTTGTTTGTGGGAAGTAGAGAGTAATTTCTTTCCTCTGCACTTCCACACAGCCTTTTTTTTCCCCTTCTCCTTTTTCCCTTTTGTTAAATTATTTAGTAATATTTTTCCTTACTAATTATATTTTCTTATAATTAAATTATCATTTTCTTAAATTATCCTAAACTATCTCTGAGTTGTTTCTTTTCCTCTTCCCCTACTCTTCTGAGGAGGGGGAGTGAGAGAGTGGTTGTGGTGAAGTTCAGCTGCCTAGCAAGGTAAAACCACCACAGACGCATCCTGTCCAGGTCCCTCTGCAGAGCCTTCCTACCCTCCAGCAGATCGGCACTTCCCCCCAACTTGGTGTCATCTGCAAACGTACTAGGATGCACTCAAGTCCCTCATCCAAGTCATCCATAAAGATATTAAAGAGGATCCCTAGGGAACACCACTGGTCATTAGTCACCAGTTGGATTCCGCTCTGTTTACCACTACTCTCTGGGCCCAGCCCTCCAGCCAATTTTTAACCCAGCAAAGGGTGTACCTGTCTAAGCCATGGGCTGTCAGCTTCTCCAGAGAACACTGTGGGAGACCATGCCAAAGGTTTCCTTAAGTCTACGTAGACTATGTCAGTGGCATTTCCCTCATCCACCAGGTGGGTCACCCAGTCATAAAAGGAGATGAGGTTGGTCAGGCAGGACTTGCCTTTCATGAACCCATGCTGACTGGGCTTGATCCTGTGGTAGTCCCACATACATGGCATGATTGCATTCAAGATGATTTGTTCTATCACCTTTCCTGGCACCGAAGTCAGGTTGATAGGTCTGCAGTTCCCTGGGTCCTCCTTACGACCCTTCTTATAGGTGGACATCACATTAGCAAGTCTCCAGTAACCTCCCTGAATGACCGTAACTGCTGATGGATGATGGAAAGTGGCCCAGCAATCACATATACCAGCTCCCTCAGCACTCTCAGGTGGATCCCTTCTGTCCCCACGGACTTGTGACAATCCAGGTGGAGCAGCAGATCTCTGTTTCTACCTGAAATGTGAGGGGTTTCTTCTGCTCCCCATCCCAGACTTCCAGGTTGGTAGGCTGAGTATTCCGAGGATAAATGGTCTGGCTAGTAAAGAGAGATGCAAAGAAGGCATTAAGAACCTCAGCCTTTTCCTTATCCTCAGTAGTCATGTTCACCTGCGTCCAGTAAAGAATGGAGATTCTCTTTGCCCCCCCCCTTGTCATTAATATATTTATAAAAACATTTTCTGTTATCGCTGACCATAGTGGCCAGGTTGAGCTCATACTGGGCTTTGGCCATCTTCATTTTTTGTCTGAATATGCTGGCAGCTTCCTTGTACTCTCCCCAAGTTGCCTGTCCTTTCTTCCACTGGACAAAAACTCTTTTTCTCCTGGACACTCAGCAAAAGTTCCCTGTTCAGCCATGCCAGATTTCGTCCCTGCTGACTCATCTTATGGCACATGGGGACAGCCTGCTCCTGTGCCTTTAAGACTTCTTTCTTGAGGAGTGTCCAGCCTTCCTGGACCCCTCTGCCCTTCAGGACTGATTCCTAATTCCTCCCTACCAGTATCCTGGACAATTCAAAGTCTGCTCTCTGGAAGTCCAAGGTAGCAGTTGTACTGACCCCCCTCTCCTGACTTCACCAAGAACTCTATCATGGAATGGTCACTGCTCAAGACAGCTCCCAACCAGCACTGATGGAGATGGACTTCAGTTGTGCAATTGCCCTCACCCCCAACCCTGGAACTGCTACCCTAGGCTCATCTCTGTTCAGTCTTAATTCCCCCCAGCCCCTCTTTGTACCTAGTTTAAAGCCCTCTCAATGAGCCCTACCAGCTCCCATGATAGCATCCATTTCCCCCTGTGAGACAGGTGGGACACATCGACAGCTATCAAGGCAAGTGCCAAGTAAACCTCCCCACGATCAAAAATAATAATAATAATTATTCCTGTGACTGTACCAGCGTCTCAGCCATGTATTGATCAGCTGGGCCTTCCAGGTGTGCTCAGTATCCCTCCTCACCATTGAAGGATAGATGAAAACACCACCTGCACATTCATTCCATCCAGTAACTGCCCCAATCCCCTGAAGTCCCTTTTCATATCTTTCTTTATCTACACATAGGGGCAACACAGTCATGTTATTTCAGATAGGTGTTTTTTTTTTTTTTTTTGTCTGTCATGGTTCCTAGATGATACTATGTGAATCCACAGTGATAGTTTCCTTTCCAGAATAGTCTTAATAGCTAGTGATTGTGTAGGTTACACTGCATGTGGCCTGTAGATGTTAGTTTTTATCTGCTATTTATTTTATCCTCTCAGTGCTTGTCATCCTGTTGGGAAGTTGGATTCTTTCTTTTAAGCTGCTGCTGTTACTTCACTCAGTGTTACTGAAAATCTTAAATTAGTAACTTGACACGTTTGTTTGCAGTTTTAAGTCTGCATTACACACGTCAGTATTTTAGTTTCTTCCTACAGGAATTATTGCCTCATTGTATGTAAATTGAATCTGAAGGTAGCAGATATGGCTTTCAATATGTCAAAAGTAACTTTTTTTTTTTTTTTTTTTTTTTTTAATCTGTTTTAGGTGGCTGTAGTTAGCAAATTCAGCGAAAGCAGTGGTCTAGGGATAAGCCTTGAAGCTACAGTGGGCCATCATTTTATCAGATCTATCCTACCAGAAGGCCCAGTTGGACGAAGTGGCAAGCTGTTTAGTGGAGATGAGCTTCTGGAAGTAAGAGAAAGTTCTGCTTTATTTTGGTCTGCTTTCAGTCAAATTCTTGACAATTTACTTGCGTCTCACAGGTTACAACTTTGGGAATGTAGGATATCTTAACAGCATACCACTCATTACCGAAAGTGTTTGTGTATGCAGTTCATGAGTGCTTACACATATTTATGTGACTCTATCTGCACAGATGCATTTCTCAGCTCAGAGTTGATATTTCAGATACAATTAAAAGTCACGAAAAAAGAATACCCAACCAAAGCATCTAGAAATACATCTGTACAGTGGAGGGAATAAACACCTGCTTACTTTTCTAAATTGTTTTCCTAGAATTAAGATGTGAGTTTTGTTCACATGAATGCAAGAAATCTACGTGATGTATCTGTTTTCATGCTTAATATGCTAGTTCCTATGCAATTCTGTTAGTGTTGTTTGTTTTCGTATTTGTATGTTCTGAATTTTACACTGGGTTTCTAAGATGTTTAGTAAGATGGCATCATGCAATTTATGAGACTCTCCATTCAGCTCAAAACTTATCCTTGTGCTCATTCTGAGCACCAAATTGAGTAGAAGCCGAGGGCTGAAAATATATTAATGTTTTCATAAAAATCAGACAGTTTGTGGTGGTTTTTTTTTTTTCATTTTTGTTCATTATTCTTTGTATAAACACTGTGCATTCTTTCCTTTTTGAGGTGAATGAGATATCTTTGCTTGGAGAAAACCACAAGGATGTGGTGAATATCTTGAAAGAACTGCCAATTGAGGTGACAATGGTATGCTGTCGTCCAGTGGCTCCCCCTATCAGTCATCCAGAAGTACTGGATGGTCTAAGTCTATCTGAGGTTCAGATCACAGAAAAGGTATTGTATGTTGTATTTTTTTTAAAAAAAATTACTAAGAAAACAACTGTTTCCTTGAGGAAAAACATGTGGAGATCTTGTACAAGATTAGAAGTCTCTTTTAATATTTTAGGACTTGGAACCAAACACATAGGAAAAGGCAAATTGTATTCATTAACTGTACTTAAGGGCAACCAGAGGATAAACATACTGGTAGGGACATTGGCAAAAATTGGAGACACAGGGTTTTATAACCAAATACCCAGTTTTTGTTCTGCATGTGGGCCGTGGGGGTATAGCAAATTGAACTGTGTTGTCTTTAGAATCTTTATATTTCATCTAAGTTTGAAGCTAGGTTTCTGCGTTTGAGCTAAGCAAGCCTGAGCATGCACTCCCTGACAGACAAACTTCTGTCAGTCCCCAGGTTTGAAGCTCTGGGCTGTCTGATGTGATAAATGTGTAGAAATGGCTTACAGTGTAAGAAAACAATAGCATTTGTATGAAAAGAAGCTCAGTTCTGACTGCTGGGCAAGTCACAGAATTGAGTTTACTGTTTTACTGTTGCTAAGCTTTGCTATGAAACCAAGGGAAGAGAAAAAAACATGTACACTTGAGTGTATGTACATATGTCTATATGTGTCTCTGTCCTCCTTTTTCAAATTTTATGACCCCTGTCAGTGCTACTATATTTAGATCAAGGCATTTTTGGACATACCATTTAGTAACAGATATTTCCTTCATATTTTAATACATATACTAATGAGGCTTTCTGAAGTTTTTAGTTTGATGGAAGTTCAGCTTTGTAAATACAGTCTCCAAGGAGTGTTTTCATATACTTACATCATAGATATTTTGCTACAAAAATATGTGAATTCTGTGGTAGACTTAAAATAATTTTGTTAACTGTTTGCACTTTTTTCATGTTTAGAGAAACACCACTTAGTTTTTATCTTGATTTTTGTGAACAGAATTTAGTCTCTACAAATTTACAAACGTTTACATTTTATGGAGTTGGTAAACATACACTGTTTTTTCCCAGGCTCATGTCGAACTTGGTTTCATTGGCTCCTCAGACACAGAGGGAACAACTCTGGAAATGGCTGATGAGTCTCAGAGTATGGAAGAGGTGCAGAGCTCTTCTTTGGCAATGTGGGAAACAGAAGTACAGCACATTTACCTGGAGAAGGGGAGTATGGGTCTTGGATTTAGCATACTGGACTACCAGGTAATTTCTGTACCTCTTTCTTTGAGTAGGAAACTCAATACTTTGTATTGTTTGGATCTTGAACTATGATCTAAATAAGTATGTTAATGGAAACCAGGCAATGTAGTAAAGCTGAATGGATATCGCTACTGGCAGGCATCCCACTAGCTACATTACATATTTATCTTACTGTGTTTAGAATAAGGATGGGATTCGTGTGGCCAAGTCTGGCAAGAGGGTCCTTCCCAACAAGCTGGCCAGACTTCTAAGGGCAGCTTTAAACTAGACTAAGAGGGAAAGGGATTCCATTTTGACTAATAAAGAAGAGCCAGGAGTTGCTTGTGTATTAGAAATCAACAGGAAAACATATGAAATGCCTCAAAGGGATTAGGGTGTAGTCATCTTGAAAGGTTGCACAGTCAGTAGCCCAACTGAAGCACCTCCATAAAAGTACACATAGCGTGGGTGAAAAACAGAAGGAGTTGGAAGCCACCATGCAGTTAGAAAGCTTTGATCACTTATAGTCACTGTGACTTGAACTTGGTGGGATGAATCATGTCATAGGAACACTGTGGTTGATGGCTATACACTGCTCAGAAGGGACTGGCAAGGAGGGTGGGGGAGGGGGCGTTGCCCTCTGTGGTTTGTTTGTTTATTTGTTTGGTTTGGTTATTTAAAAAAAAAAAAAAAGGATTGACTGCACAGAGCTGACTTTGAAAAACAGTTATGATCAATTTGAGAGGTTATGGGTAAAAATTTGAGGGAAAGCCAAAAAAGGAAGCCTGGTGTTTGGACTTTGCTGCAAACCACCTTAAAGGTAAGCTGTTGAAGAAGCATGCTTGATTCAACTACAGGAAGTGTTATGCTTGCAGGCTATAATCCTCCTGGAGTACTTTGGTCACCCTAACATATACTAGAAAAGGAACGCAGCAAGCTGTAAGCAGTTCAGGAGACTTTTGGATAACTTCTTAATGCAAGAGGTAGATAGCGTAATCAGAGGAGTAGCATTAAGAGACCTGTTGCTTACCAATGCAAACAAACTAGTTAGAGAGATCAAGATTGGTGGTAGCCTGGGGTGCAGTGACTATGCCCTGGTGGAATTCATGATCCTGAGAGATGTGGGCCAGGTAAAGAGTAGAAATCAAAACCCTGAATTTTCGGAGAGTGAACTTTGATTTGTTTGAGGAATTAGTGGATGGGACTCTGTGGTAAGGAAACTGCCCTCAGGGATTAAGGTGGAAAACAGGGCTGGCAGTTCTCTAAGGACAAGAGGTCTTGATTCTTATGTGTAAGAAATCAGGCAAGGAGGGCAGGAGACCATATGGCTGAGTAAAGACAGTCCTAGTCAAATGAAAATGAAAGAAATAAATGCATAGGCAGTGGAGCCAGAGGCCTGTATCCTTGGAAGAATATAGGGACACTGCCTGGATATGTAGTAATAGGATCAGGAAAACTAATGCTGAGTTGGACTTGAATTTGGCAAGGAGTGTGAAGTATAAGAAAGGCTTCTACAGCTACATTAGCCAGAGCTACAGTCATCAGCTCAGTGTGCATGTGGAGACATCTTATGAATGGTCTCCCTCAAGGTCCATGCAGGGACCAATAATATTTAATATCTTCATCAATGTCATAGCTGGTTGGATGGAGTACACCCTCAGCATTTGTGGATGACATGAAGCTGAGAGTACCACCTCTCTTGTGAAGAAAGGCTGAGAGAGCTGGGAACGTTCAGCCTGGAGAAGAAGCTCCACAATGACCTTATTGTGGCTTTTCCAAATATAAAAGGGGTTGTAAGAAAGATGGAGAATGACTTTTTACCAGGGCCTATATTGAAAAGACAAGGTAGAATGGTTCTAAAAAGAACCAAAAGAGGGTAGATTTAAATTGGATATAAGGAAGAGATTTTTACCATGACAATGGTGAGACGCTGGAACAGGTTGCCCAAAGAAGTGATGGATACCTCATTATTGTAAGTGTTCAGGGTTGGGTTGCATGGGGCTTTGGGAAATTAGTTCTAACAAAAGAAGACCCTCCCTGTGGCAGGGGGGTGGAACTAAATGATCCTTAAAGGTCCCTTTCAACCCAAACCATTATATGATTCTGTGATTTTACATGTTCTCATGGTGTAACGATTTTACTTATCCAGAAAAATAAATAATCAGTAAAATACTAGGCTCTTGAGAAAGCTGAACCTCTAGTGCCTCAGGTGTAATGAATGATGTACACATCTTGTAATACTCAGGCATCTTGCCATGTATTTTGCCCCTGAAGTGAGGGTGCCCTTGCTAAGAGAAAGATCCAATAAAGGACTTAGATTCTTAAAGCAGGATTTATCAAAATCCAGAACTGTAATTCTGAAATCCCTTGCTTAGCTGCTATCTAGGACGTGCCTAGACATTCTCATTCATTTTGTGTTTGATTTGAAAATTCCTGGACATTCATGTTGTGTCCCTGTATCAGAGCAGCTGAGTGCCTGTCTCCTGCCTCCGCTCCGTCAGGATACAACAAATGTTTCTCCTGTGTTTCCAGTTGTCACAGTGAATATTTTTTAATCTCCAATCAAAGTCAAGTAACTTTCCCTCTGGTCAGCACAGGATTTTGCCTGAGTGTTTAGTGGTCTAGCAGGTCTCTGCTGGATCTTCTCCCTAAGGGGTATACACATTGTACTTTGCATCTGGAGGTCACTTGCAGGTGGAAGTTATTCCCTTGGTATGTTGCTTAGAAATCTATGCCCCGGAGGTATTTTTGCATATGCACACTGATAACTGTGAAGAGCAGCGTAGTTTACTAATCACAGAATCACAGAATTGTAGGGGTTGGAAGAGATCTCTAGAGATCATTGGGTCCAACCCCCCTCCCAAAGCAGTTTCCTAGAGCAGGTTGCCCAGGTAGGTGTCCAAACGGGCTTTAATCTGAAGGATGTAGGTATAGTCAAGTACTGCTTTTATGAAACAGCAGTTATGATTTAATGTGTTACTCTTAATGCTCTTAAATAAGACATTATAGCTTAGCCTGACTATTTGGAGTCCATATCAGCACAAACTAAAGCATATTTTTGCTTCAGACTTTTCTGAAGTGTAGATAAAAAATGTGGTTGTGCATGTGGTTATTTAAAACATTTTGTTTATTAAGAGTTGTTGGAAATATATTGTTGTGTGTGTTTTACAGCTGTGAGTTTAGTTATATTCTACAAGCCTAGGAAGCTTTCTGAAACTTACTTTTTTTTTTTTTTTCTTTTTGATACTATATTTGATACTATACTACATTTGTGTCCTGTGCTTTCACCTTTGAGATGGGGTTAAAACATTTCAATTGGTTTCTAAAAGTTCTATTTTCATCTAAGGCTGTGAACAATAAACTAAGTTTACAGTAAGATTTATGCTTGTGTTTTGCTTTTTCCATCCAATTTTTAATTAATTTTCCATGGACAGTGACTAAAGTGAAGGTTAATTTTGTATTTCTGATGTTTTATACAATGGCAGGCCTGTGTACATTATTCCGTACCCCAGGGAAGACTCTGGGGGACATAAGAATTGCAGACACCAGAAAGGTGATTTTTTTCAAAAAATGTGTCAGGCAGTATCATCTCAAATGGCAGTATAAATACTTGTTAAAATAGTGAGGAAAGTATCAGCATTCAGGTCCAAGCACAATGTCCAGAAATGCTAGCTATATTTCAACTTGTAAAGTTTTATTTCCTCATGGCATTCTCTTTATTGCATTAATTGCCCTGATGTGTTAAGGGTCTTCTCTCCCCCACTCCCTCTTTCAACCCCTCTCTCTCACATTAGCTTTCAGCGGTCTCTTAATTCTAATTCTGGTTGCTGCCTGTATGACATGCATCCTTTCAGATGTACATTTTGGCACAGAAAAATTTTATAGTTGCTTTCCAGCTTGTAGATGTTTGCTTTTCTCTTTCCTTTGCTATCAGTAAAGTTGATACATTATTATGTATGTCTCATATTTTTCTGTGCATACACGCAAGTGAATTGCCATGTGTTGGAAGTATTAACGTCTAATGATCTTCCTTGTGAATGTAATTTCTATACAAGTTATGCAAGTTTGTGTACCTGTTATGATTGTTACAACAGAATTACACTTTTCTGTTCATAGAGCTTAATGTTAGTTTATTTATAAAAATATCAGTGCATTGCAGGATGGAGATTTGAAAACAGTTTTCTTTTTGAAAGGAAGATTGACTTTGTTATGCCTTGTTGCTCTCTTGGTATGTTCCCGTCTCATAAAGTATTTGGTTAGGCACACACAAGGACTTTACTCTTTAAATTTGCTTTCCCAGCTGAGCAAGATCTGGTGCCATGAAGTACATGGCAGTTCTTGAAATCAGCTGTTTGCTCCACTAGAAATTGTTAACTTTCCCCAGTTTGAACAGTCCATCTCTATTCACAAACAGCAAAGTACAAGAAAGGATGAGGTCTGCACAGTGTCATAGCAGTAGGAAGTTGTCGGAATGGGAGTGACCCAGAGTAACGATGCAACCTCGATGCGAGTATAATCGTTCTCCGTTTAATGAGTGTTCTAGCAAGGTATATATATGCTACCATTACAGCATGCGCAGACAATAACTTATAATTGGTCTAACTTCTATGCACACATCTCTAGCACTAATATAATTGGTACAACGGTGCCGTCGCTCCTCCCGAACACACTTCCGCATATTTTAGCTATAACATCACTCAAGGTTATCAGCCCTGGGCCTACACTATCTTCACAGTACTTCAAGGCCTGAGTTGCGCACTTTAATTATATCATGCCCCTTCTCATTTAAACATACCTCCACAATTCCCCCTTTTTGTTTTTGAGCAACCCAGGCCTGGTCTACTACCTTTAACACTGCAAACATTGTAATAAGCAAGGCACTACAGGTAACAGGGTAAAGATAGAATAGTGCTTCGCAGCGATGCTGCTCCTCACTCACACAGCACAATCACACAATCACGCAAAGAGGCCTCTTGTATCTTTCATTCATACCACACGAAAATATCTCTTAAAATATCTTGTCTACGGCTTCAGGAGGTCCTTGTCTACTCCCGTGGTGAGCGGCTGAGAGTGGAGACCCTCCGAGGAAAATGCTTGGGGTGCACTTAGAGGCGTCCATTCCACAGTCATTCCCACAGCCAAGCAGAGCGGCTCCTGGTGCAAGAAATGATGCTATTCTAATTTTGTATAATTACACCAAAGAGATGCATTGGGATAAGGAGCGAGTGTGACATTGACAATTTGTTTCATGGTTTGGTTTTTGTTCATGTAATGGAACCTTACACATGGTGTGGCTGTTACACTACCCAGGATATCTAATTCCTGTGGCTCTAGGGGCAATCATAGCAAGTAAACAGTCCAGTCTTTGTTATCTGCTGGGAACCCCACCAGACATGTTGTGAATGAGTCGTTAGCACTAGCCAGGGACAGGCACATCGCTTCTTGTCCTGTCATGTTGGTGAGGGTGACCCAGATGTTGCAGCATGGTTGGATGGAGACCCAGGTCTGGCAATAACCGATGACAGCGGTGATTGTGAGGAGGAGGCCAGCCATGGCCTTACCTCCTTGCTGGTACCCATCTTGATCCGTGACCTGTAAAGACACAAGCATACTCTTGACCCCAAGTTATTAGAGGCTGGGGTCCCTCCCAAAGACCTGTATTTAAATTTTTTACCATCACTAAGACCTGCTCTGATTGTGGCACCCGTGACAGTGCGGAATTCATACTTTTGTAATGTTTTACTATGGGTGATACCTCTTTGTGAGGAAAGGGTAATGCTAGCTGATTCATTATGTAAAGTGCCTTTCCCAATCTGTTCTGTGGTGTTTCCTAGGTGTCTCCCCACCCCTTTTTCCCTTTTTTTTTTTTTTTTTTTTTTTTTCTGGTTCGCACTTGTTGCAAAATTTTCCAGGCCCCCACTTTGCCGCACCGTTCTCGTGTATCACAGGACAAGCAATGCTAGCGGCTGCACTCCATTGTCCTTCCAGGATAGCATGCTTTATGACCCCACTCCGTCGCTTGGGTCTAACTGGCGCCGGTGGGGCAGCAGGGGGAAATGATGGGGTGGGCTCCTCTCCGCTCAACGGAGAACGATCCGCTACTGATACCTTGTCTTTTAACCGCAGGTCCAGATCCACAAGGTGCTGCTGGACAATTTCTAACAAGTTTTCCGAATTTTCTAGGGGTGGTTTTACACAGTCGCAGCGAGGTGAAGTTGCCGGAGCAGAGGAGTCAGCAGGGAGCGGCAGGGGCGGGTGAAGAGGCGGAGCCGAGGGCGGGGGTTGGCGCGCCTCCCCTCCCTCGCCTGCGGGCGGTGCAGGACATCCCCCCTGGGTCCTGGGGTGTTACTTCCGCAAGCGGCTCAGATCTCTGCTCTGGCCTGGCCCCGTCAACATCCGCTTTCTGTGCGGTCGATGGTGGGTCCGGCGGGACTCCTGCGTAGTGTGGGGGCGGCCCGTTACCCGGCCCATCACCGTCAGTGCGCGATAGGAGTTCGGAGACCGCCGAGCATGGAACCCCAGTCATTCCTTTAACCGCAAAGAGCCCAAAAATACGTGCAAGAGTCCCGGGTTTTCTTTCCGAATCCCCAGATTTTTTAGGGACCGTCCTCGGGATTAACATTTGAGCAGCAGCACAGGCTACGTCCTTTTCTGCTTTCATGGTTTTTAACGTCTCTATTACTGTACGCCACAACTCGCGGACAGTTTTCACTTTCTTTCTATCTTTTGAATCTCTCGTTTTAGTCTTTTCCCACATGGTATTCCCAAATTCTTGCCATTCCATAACGGAGAACAGCAGGGTCATCTCTCTGAAGTGTCCCCATCGCTGTCCCAACTTGATCAATTTGATCAGTTTCTTTCCCATTGTCTGGATACCTCTCTTAGAGAGCATTCCCGCGAGCAACGCTGCTGCAGCTTCCACCTCCAAAGCTGCGCCTTCCACTGGGAGGGGAGGTCCGTGTCTGCCCCCAGTTTGCACACAGGCAGCACTCCTCCCAGACGTCTTGTTTCCCATTCCCCCCCCTCTTGCTGCTTACCGCAGTCTCGGAGACTCAATCGAGTTTGACCATCTGGCGAGTAACCATCCCCTGCTACCAGATGTCGGAATGGGAGTGACCCAGAGTAACGATGCAACCTCGATGCGAGTATAATCGTTCTCCGTTTAATGAGTGTTCTAGCAAGGTATATATATGCTACCATTACAGCATGCGCAGACAATAACTTATAATTGGTCTAACTTCTATGCACACATCTCTAGCACTAATATAATTGGTACAACGGTGCCGTTGCTCCTCCCGAACATACTTCCGCGTATTTTAGCTATAACATCACTCAAGGTTATCAGCCCTGGGCCTACACTATCTTCACAGTACTTCAAGGCCTGAGTTGCGCACTTTAATTAAATCATGCCCCTTCTCATTTAAACATACCTCCACAGGAAGTATTTACATTTTTGGTGTGATTACTCATTACAGTACATACTGCATTCAGCAGTTTAACAGTGTTGAATAGAACATCACCTAGAAAAGCTTTTCACATTTAGGAATAGAAGACAGAAGGAAGCATAAATGTACAGCTGTATGGACAAGGGTATGTGTTCCTGCTGAGGGTTCATCTGGAGCAGGGCAGTATTGTGGGTCATTAAAAGTACATGCATAAAATAAGCCTACCAAGATAGAGTAAATAAAATGAAATATCTCTCTTCCTTTTACTCAATTAGGATCCTGTCGACCCAGCAAACACCGTAATTGTAATTCGCTCATTGGTTCCCGGTGGTGTGGCTGAGCAAGATGGCAGACTTCTTCCTGGAGATCGACTTATGTTTGTCAATGATATCAACCTGGAAAATGGCAGCCTGGAGGAAGCAGTGCAAGCACTGAAAGGAGCCCCAACAGGAACAGTTAAAATAGGAGTTGCCAAACCACTGCCTGTAAGGATACGGGAGAGCTGTGGATAATTTTCATGTCATTTAAGCTGGTACATAATGATCCTGACTTCTGTGTACACTTTCTGTGCTTTGGAATACAGCCAGGTGACACACGAAATCCAGAAGACTATCTGTATGAGATTCCTTGCATGCAGGAATGGCCTGCATAGTGTGTTACAGGTGTGGTGATTTCAGGACCTAGCACGCTGGTGTCCTAGCAGAGAAACCCTGAAGAATCTTACAAGCAGCACAGTCTTCAGGGCTGCAAGCTGCTAGACATAATTTTCTGCATGTTACAAGATTTTCTGAGTGTGGAAGGTGGTGACATAAAGAATGTTTTATGTTGTTTGGAATTTCCCTACTGCACTACTTCGTAAGGTCTGGTCTGTTACAGGTATAGCACTCTTCCTATACAGACTACGTACTTAATTTAAAGAATGGTAAATAGTCTTAAGGTATCTCAGCACCTGCTGGTTATTTTGGTACAACCATAAATAATTCTGGGCTTGATTTTAGGAAGGAGTCTCTAGCAATTAGAAGAATGAGGTTAAATAATTGCATTCCTTTAGCCATTTGGGGGAAAAATACCTAATGAGTTTTAAGAGGGAGATTATTAACCTTAAGATTTGACTTGTACGTTGTCTTCTTCAGTGGTAACAAAAACTCCAGATATAGAAGACTTAGTGTTATGGAGATAGTATGTCAGTATGGATGCTGTGCAGTTCTGCATCCGTGCAGTTATATTTTAATAATGTACTCTGCATTCTGAGGGCTGTTACGAGTGCTTATTTGCACAACTGTTCCACATCTCTTTCTCCTGCATCTGGAAGTGTCATGATTTACAAATAAAGGAGAATATAGATTGGCCAGGAGAATAATCATCTATTTCAAGATTATGTGGTGATGCAACTAGTGAAAGATTCCTGTGATTTCTGATCTCCGTACTTCCTTAGTGACATCTCAGATCAGTGAATTAAAAAAAAATCTACCTCACAGCTACCACTGAGAGTATCTTCCTGAATTATCCCTAGCAAAGTGGGAGCATGGACTAGTGTCCCGAGTGTCTATAAATTCAAATCAGTAGAATGCCATCATTATTTTATGTAGAAAGATCAGTCTCACTGTATTTGTAAGGCTAAGTGATTTTTTTGCAGTTCATTTTTGCTTTTTACACACTGATAATCTTGTAATCCTTGTGGATGCAGATACCAAATTTTCATTTTCAGTGCATATGAAGTGGGTAGGAGGGAATGGCTAATGTTTAAGTTCATAGAAACTTTCCTTCTCATAGTAAAGAGGGTACTTTTTAAACTTTCTTTGTGAGATTCATTTTTATAGGGGAGATTGTGTGTCATACACTAAAATGTCTTGCAAATCAACATTGTCTTACTTAAAAAAAGAATTCTGAAAGAGAACTTTCATGGTTGTTCTGTCTCTGTTCCTGGAATTTTGTAAACATTCTGCATTTCTACTTTAATATGTCACGTATAATTTTACCGGTTAAGTAGACATTTTGAGTAATCTCTGGCTTCTTTGCAATACTGGCTGAATGAACCTAACATAAAATTATGTTGGAAAAAGGTGTTGATTTGCTGATTATGTTTTGTTCTCTCGAGGCTGTTAGACCTGGCAGACACCACCTTAAAATATGGGCAGTAGATTCAGTGTTCCTTTGAACAGGAATATTTTGCAGCCTGGGAGGTTGTGTCGTCCTGCACTGTTAGGCTCTGTCCCTTGTAGCAGCTCTGTCAATTCTAGTAAATGCTTAGTAAGAGCAGAAATTGAGAATGCATTTAGACTGAACTGTGTAGGTTCTGTGGTAAAGCTGGTTAGGTATTTTTATTACTTGAGCATCCAAAGTGACATGTGAAGCTGAATCAATTCAGATAAATTTTGAAAACAAACGAACAAACAAACACATCTCTTTACCTATTCAACAGTATAACTGTGATTGAAATGAACTCTGCTGCATTTGGAATTGATTTACCTCTCTAAAACTCCCTCATATAATGCACTTTGAACACCCTGTGTCCTGGCCACTCAATCCAACTCCGAGCTTCGTTCTTTCTGCAGCTTTCACCAGAAGAGGGCTATGTCTCTGCTAAGGAAGATTGCTTTTTCTACACTGCCCAGTCATTTGAGGAGGAGGGGCCAGCTGATGCAGCCCTCTTCCATGCTGATCTAGCTCTGGTTAGTGGCCCAACTTAACAAAGATTTCTTAAGTCTTTGCATTTCAAATGAAAAAAGGTTGCTTTGTCACTGTTCATGCTTATCTTTTAGTGCTTACTATCACCATGTTACTCATCCTCTATAGCTGAGATGAATTCCCACGTGGTAGAAACTGGCATCTAGACATTTTGGCTGTTGCATGGGAAAAAAAAAAGAAAAAAGAAAAAAAAATATTTTGCTGAGATTTTCAAAAGATTATGGCCACCCATGTCTTCTTTCATCCACAGTGCATCCCTTTGAAAATCTTAGCTTGTGTAGAGAAATGTTCATTTGCTCATTTGGTAAATAAATCTTTTTGCCTGTGTTTCATATTATATGACTCTGCTTTCCTAGCTGTCTTGAAAAAAGTTCTGGGGACTCTTTTTGCATGTAAGCCAGCCTTACAAAGAATGCTGTCCATCTTCAAAAGCTACCAACATTTTTTTTTTTTCCTGATGGTATTCTTTAAACTTCAGCATCAATCAGTGATTATGAGATTTGCAACGCAAAATGTGTTCACTTGTACAAATAATGTAACTTACCCGAAAGTTCACTGCCTTACATAGCTCAAAAGTTACCATTAAGAATTTAAAGAAAAATATCAAAGGAAATAGGACTCTAAAACAAATAAACAAACAGAAAAAAAATAATTCCAAACAAATCTTCTCACGTTTATTCATACTGATCTGGGACTTCTGTGGAAGTTGTTTGGCCCCTGTTTTCTGGGGATATGAGTAGGTAAATAGTTTGTACTGAACACCATAACTTAATTCATTGAAGGAACAAATTAAACAAAACAAAAACCTGAAATGGATCCTTCCAAGGAAAAATCTCTGAATTACTGATTGCGGTGTGTTTGGTATTTCTTCACATTTGCAAATGACAAGACATTTTTAATATTGTGCTTTTTAACAAGACTTTTTTTTTTTTTCAGTTTGTTATCTTGATGAAGTGGTTAAACTGTTAGTTATTTCAACATAATAGGATTTGCCTTGCTCTATTTATAGAGGAGAAAGAAGTATGAAGAAACAAGATTATGTATTGAAAATATACTTTAATTAAAGATGTGTAGAAAAGATCAGAATAAATCTTAAGGACTTAACTTTTTGACTTCTGTATGTGATTTATATATATATTTTAAAAAAATTAAAACTGAGCTGAAGGATAATGAATATAGCAGATAATTATATGGTTAAAGTTGTCAGCTATGTCAACTGACTGTCAAATATGCAAAATATGAAACTGAGTATGCAATCATCAAGTCAAAGATGTGTTTGCAGAGTGCGTTCACAAGGAATTGATTTTAATAGATAAATCTATGCTCAGATTCTTCTAGTCTTTCCCCTTTTTACACAACCGTTATTTAGGGCTTAGCTTTAGTATCACTGATGTGTTTTTTCCAAAAGATGAGCTGAGAGTGAATTACACCAAAGGAGTAGTTTGAATTATATGTTAAGTCTTTCGGGTTGAGACAACAAAAAACAGATCATTTATACCTCAGAAAGGAATCAAACTTTTGAAGTCACTGCAGATTTTTGCTATTGTTGTTGTCCATCTGACAATGAATAAATTCATTTTATGATTAACATAAAAAGCTGCAAAACAACACTTAGATCCCATCTCTGCAGATGGATGGTTACACTTAGCTGCTTCATGTAAGTCATGGTCATAGTTCTGAACTCCCCTGAGCATTTTTGTTAGCATACGATGTTTCCTTGAGCTCTGCTAGGGGAGAAAAAAATATAGTTAAAGTATAGAATATGAAGCACCATGAATTAAGTTCTTTGGGACCTAATTTTATTCTAGTATTTGAAAATTCTTTTCAAGACTTGTGTATTACATTGAATTGAAGAAAAAGAATACCCATAAAAAGACTGCTCAGGTTTTGAATCTTTTTAAAATCTTATTTCGTATGTAAGATAGGATAAAGTTATTAATCTTCTTGTGAAATACAAAATATTTTTAAAATTATAAGAAACAGTTGTGACATCTGACTTTTATAAATGTTTTGGAAAGCGTTGCAGTTTCTTTTGTGTCACTAAGTGAAGCTCATTATTTTTACAGCCTTAATTCTTTTAAAAGAATTATTTTAAAAGAAAATAGTAGTTGCTAACTCCTCATATTTCTATTAGGAGGCACTAGCTTATTTCAGCCCTACAATTTGTTCCAGTTCAGACTCCAACTTTAGTTCAGATGTTCCTTGCCATCTCTGAAGATGGAATAACATAATTTGTAACTGGAAGAAGAAATTTTTCCTACTGTGCTGGACAAATTTAACCTCACTGTAAAACACAGGGCAAAAAAAAAAGTGAAGTGTCAGTCAGTTAGTAGCGACTGAAGTACATGTGTTTGGGGCTTATGTTCTGTGAAGGTTACAGACAGCCTGCCTGATTAAATTGCTTCTGTTGTTAGGTGGACTCTGGAGAGGCAGATCTAGGGGATGAATCCACCTTTGAATCTCAGTATTCTCTGGAGAGTGACACCTTCCAGGCTTCAATGTTAGCTCTGCATGGCAGCACCTGTAGTGATGAGCTGAACTACACCCTCTCCCTTCCCTCGTCAACTCCCAAGGTAAAATAAGGATGATTTTATTGATGATAAAACTTGCTTATGAATGTGAAAAGGCTCAGTGTATGCAGCTGTATTACTAGATGTTGTCCTTGTTCCATCTACACAACCATTTTTTACCACTTTAAAGTACAGTTTTATTTAAGGTAGTGCTGGTGTTTTGCCGTTGTCTGTGTGAAAGAGAGAGGCAGGTGGAAGATTGAAAACCTGGATGTGTTTTGTATAGCCAGGTAGAAGACCGTGAGATACTTGTAATGTTAAAGCTGTGGTGAACAGTCTACTACTACCAAAAAAATTCACTGGTATAACTTCAGAGCATATTAAAGTGTGGTAACACAAAATAACTGCATCATTCTACAGAATTTTAGATTTAGTAAGTTTTCATCCTAAGCTTTGCTTTTTTACTCCTTTGTAGTTAGAGTACTTGTTAATCAGTTTACTTTGTTCTTGCATAAATTGTTCATAATTACACTGTAATTAAATATGAAGCATATCAAACCTCTGATTGCTACTAATTTCTTTTTTAAGATTCTCAAGAATATTACAAAGACCAGTATCTTAATTCTTGCTGGTCACATACCCTTATGATTGTATCAAAGTTGGCTTTGTTTCTCTCCATGTTTTTTCATGATCCTTCATCTTGTCAATCTATAGATCTGTTTCACTAACCCAGAGTCTTCAGAGAAATTTCTCCAAGCACTCACCATCTTTGAACCAAATATTGTAGGAATTTCTTTCCAGGTTTGCAATCTGTGGTCTTCAATAGAGTAGCTTCTGCTTTTTTCTTCATGCCTGAGCCATGGTATCTTCGTTTATCCCTTATGTATTTGGCCCACAGAAGGCATTGTTTTGGAAAGCTAAATTTATCTTCTAATGGCTTCTCTCAATCCACAGAAGAGCACATCTCTGCTGTGCCAGTGGGACAGATTGCATTGTTTAACTCCATAATTGTTACTTAAATGGATTATGCATTTTGCATGCTGAGAAGCATTTTATGAGACAGAGGTTAGATTTACATTATATTTCATGTTGCTGCTCTGGGAATCCTTAAGTTATTTTTGGTTTTGACTTAAAGATGGCTTTATTTTCTGTTTGTTGGGTTTTTTTGCTTGTTTGTTTGTTCATTTTTAAACATTATGGTCATGACATTTCACTCTTCTCCATGCACAAGTACGAAGGGAGTGTTCTCTACAAGTAATATTTTACACTGTGCAATTATGAATGGCTTCACAAAGTAAATAAAGCAAGGAAATTGGTTGGTAAAAGAAAACTTTAGAAGCAATTGAGATGCAGTAAAAATGAAAAAAGTTCTATTAGGTGTAACAAGTAATGCAGAGGTATTTCAGCTATTTTTGACTACAAGGGCAGTTTAAATGCTAATTCTGAATACCTTTGCTGTCAATTTAAAAATAGGTGATGAAAAAATATTCTAAACCAAACTAATCAAAGTGCTCTAAAGAGGTACCAGACGTTGTTAAAAATTCCTGAAATTTTGTCTTCTAAAATCAAAGCATTTCCTTAAATGAAACAAATTTAAAAATGTGCATATACTGCTACTTTAATACACATGTATGGCATATGGAGTAAATGTTGAACACTGTATGGGTCTTTGTAATGCATACATCCCACTGATTTGGAAATACAAAACATAGTTAAAAGTAGGTGTCACAGCTCTCTTTGAAACCTATTTTATTTAAATATAATCTATTATTTATTTAAATATAATCTATTTGATTATAGTCTTGGTGTTCTGTTCTCCAAAAGGTAGGAAATTATTTCATTGATTACATCATGCAGATTAGCTGTATTTAGGCCTTCCTCAATTATCTTCTCAGATGTTACTTAAACCGATTGTTTACAGGTGAACCTTTTTTGATAATGTCTAGGTACAAAACAAGCATGTATGCACCTCATGAATGATGAGGAAAAAAAATTAAGACTGTTGGTACAACATGTTGCAAAATATCTTGAAATCGTGTGAATTTTGATTTAATATATACTAGAAAATAAATTGGAGAATCATGTTTTTTTCCCACATTATGGAAAAGTAGAATAAGACAGTAGATAAAAACTAAAACAGATAGAGGTAGAAATTCTTGTGACTACATTTACTGCATTTAAGAGAAAATTCCCTAATATTGATAAAGAACCTATACATCCAACCTCTTAGTCTTTGATATGTCTTCTTAATATCTAATGGCCTACATGTTTCTAAAATTAATTACTTTGAAAGCTGAGCTAGAGAATATTTGGATATTTTTCCAGAAGCTAGTGATTGTTGAAATTCCTTAAAAATTTTTGAAAAGGGAGACCTTGGGATCTTGGAAATCTAAATAAATTTCATATAAAGAAATTTGTCCTTGGTCTTGCAAATTTCTTTCACCTTAGGATGACAATTGTATGCTTTAATTTTAGGAAGCTGCTGATGGTGGTTGTGTCTAATTTGTGGATGT
Organism: Heteronetta atricapilla; assembly: GCA_011075105.1. Classification (NCBI taxonomy): domain Eukaryota; kingdom Metazoa; phylum Chordata; class Aves; order Anseriformes; family Anatidae; genus Heteronetta; species Heteronetta atricapilla. The sequence goes on along the minus strand of CM021763.1, from coordinate 33,983,164 downwards.
CTAAGTGGATGCTACTTTGCTGAAGTTAGTGAAGATTTACTGAATAATACAATATTAGAATTTGGCCTTCAGCAGTAACGGATTGATTTCTGTTATAAAATAGAAAAAGTCTGAAGAATCAAGTAAACTCTGTAGAAAAATGCCTGTAACGATCTACTGAAGACACTGACGTAACAACAAATACTTTAAATTCTTGAATTCTTGTTATGGTTTAGCCCTAGCAGGCTACTCAGCACCAAACAGTTGCTCGCTCACTCTCACCAGGTAGAATGGGGAGAGAATTGGAAAGGGAAAAGTGTGAGAACTCAAGGAATTCATTCTCGCCTTCCCATTGACAGGCAGGTGTTCAGCCACTTCCAGGAAAGAAGGGCTCATCACAGAATTTCACAGAATGGCTGAGGCTGGAAGGGACCTCTGAAGATCATCTAGGCCAGCTCCCCTGCTGAGCAGGATCACCTAGAGCATGTTGCGCTGTATGGCATCTAGGCGGGTTTTGAATATCTCCAGAGAAGGAGACTCCACAACCTCTCTGGAGACCCTGTTCCCGTGCTCTGTCACCCTCACAGTAAAGAAGTGTCCTCCCATATTCAGCTGGAACTCCCTGTGCTTCAGTTTGTGCCCACTGCCCCTCGTCCTTGTGCTTGGGCACAACTGAAAACAGTCTGGTTCCATCCTCTTGACACTGTCTCTTCACATATTTATATGCATTGATGAGATCTCCCCTCAGCTTTCTCCTTTCCAGGCTAAACAGGCCCAGTACTCTCAGCCTGTCCTCATAACGACTGGTATTGCAGTCCGTTATCACCTTAGTAGCTCTGCTCTGAACTCGTTCCAGTAGTTCCATGTCCCTCTTTTACTGGGGAGCCTAGAGCTGGGCTCAATACTCCAGGTGTGGCCTCAGTAACGGTTTCTTGGGAAGACAAACATCATCACTGCAAACATCCCCTCCCTCCCTCTTTCTCCCTCTTTACCCCAGCTTTTATTGCTGAGCATGATATAATATAGTATGGAATATGTCTTTGGTCAGCTATGTCCCCTCCCAGCTCCTGGTGCATCCCCAGACTCCTCAGTGGCAGGGCAGCATGAGGTGCTGAAAAGGCCTTGGCTCTGTGCGAACACTGCTCTGCAGCAGCTAAAAGATCAGAGGGTTATCACCACCATTTTCATTAAAAAATCCAAAACACAGCATTATGTGAACCACTACAAAGAAAATTAATTATATTCCAGCCAAAACCAAAGCAATTCCATGACACTAATTTCTGCTTAAGATTTTAGCATGAAATACAAAATTTAATTATACTACAAAATAATAATGATTGTTTATTGTCTCCTGTTTTAACAGGCTGTTGGAGAGGAATTTTTAAATGCAGCAGCTGATTACCATATATCCAGCAAGAATCTGTACAACATGGATCTGAGTGAAAGGGTGAGAGAGCAGAAATCTGTAGCAGGCAAAAATGTGGAAACTGCAACTGCTTTTACTAAAAAGGATCTCCTGCCTCTGGATGTTTCGGTTATCAACCAAAATGAAAGTGAAAATACAGATGCTTGGGCTGGATCTCAGACAACAGCAGAATTTGTACAAAGTACAAGCCTTGCTACTACCATGCAGCTTGATGGCACTGGAAAAGTAATTTTTTTTTTTTTTAATAATAAGAAACAAACCATGGAAAGACATTATTAAATGATAGAATCTAATACTGAGAATCTAATACTAATATGGGCTAGCACCCATATATGGTTCTTTGGCTGTAATGTCAAGAGTCAAATGTGGTAGCTGACATCAAAACTTTAAAATTCAGTGGATGTAGCCAAAACAAGAGGTAATTTATGGCTTCAACAGTAATCTCCCAGAGACTGGAGACACAGTGGGTGTTTAAAAGTGTGCTCATACTCACAGTACAAGACACTGCTGGAACATGGTGTTTTGTTGGGCAGACCAGCGGCAAGGCTTTTCTGTTAAATTCTGCAGAGATGTTGACATATGGAACAGGTTACATCCCGGTGCTTATGCAAGATTACACAGTTCAACTTCCATACTAGCCTGTGATGCCAGTGTGTGCAAATACAGTTTTTCTTTATATGACTGTTGCTATGACCTATTTCTATTCCTTCAATTCAGTGATTACTTAAGAAATTATTGGAAGAGTTGCAATTTTATATTAGCTTTGTTACTTTAACATTGTCAAATTGAGAGGCATTTCTGGTTAGTAAGTCAGTGAGTTCTTGAATTCATCATTTAAGAGTGTAACTGGTGTCCCTAAATTAACCATGTACTTTGCAATACATGCTATGTTACATAGTGAATGCACATATATGAGTTTGACCTTTGATAGACTGACTTTTCTAATGACTTTAGAAGGAATCTGTATTAATTATAGCTTTGGTAAAAGGTAAGATGAGTTAAGGTGTGTGTCTAGTCATATTTTCATATTGGCATTCTGAATTGATGTTATTTTCCTTTGTGTTAGGATCAAGTGCTCTCAATGGAAAAAAGCTGCTCAGTATCTGTGGAGGAAAGTTCCACAACCCCAAATTCAGTCAAAAATATATATGAGAAGACCATCACTATTGCAAAAGGCAATTCAAGTCTAGGTAAAGTACCTAATATTTTTTGTAACTTGTTCAGGAACATGCCTTCTGTTTTTCTCCTGTGTTTTCTGTTCTACCAGTAAAGATTAATCCACTTGATGTCACCTTTAACAGCAAATAAGGTGCCCATTCTCAGTAAGGATTTTTTTTTTTTTTCTATAAAGGAAGTTAGTCAATTGTAATGTTAACAGTACAGTTTTTGTATATTGTTTTTTTACTGTTTGTGCATAATGCAGTGGAAAAACACGATAGGGCCAACAAGTGCTGTGCTTTGAGATTAAAACAAACACACACACAAAAAAAAAAAAAAACACCTGTGATAAAAGAGTTGCAGATTCAAATACATATAAAAATGAAATCATCTTTTTTTTTTTTTTATGAAGATGGTCAAAAGGATCTAAACAAGCCATTCACTTCCTTGATACTGATTTTTACATGTATCATAAATTTCAGTATTTTTGAAAATCAGGTAATTAACATATTTAATAAATGGTATGTGTGACTCAAAGATGTCATAATTTTCTAGAGAATTTCAGATTTTTAAAGATCTTCAATCTGCAACAGCCTGAGCATCCTGACTAGAGGTGCATTGTGGCATTAACAGGCACAACAGGCTGCAGAACTCCTTGTCCTCTTCAAGTCATAGAATCATAGAATGGTTTTGATTGGAAGGGACCTTAAAGATCATCTAATTCCAACACCCTGCTGTGGGCACAGACACCTCCCACTAGACCAGCTTGCTCAAAGCCCCATCCCATCCCTTGAACACTTCCAGGGATGGGGCATCCACAGCTTCTCTGGGCTACCTGTTCCAGTGCTTCTCCACCCTCTGATTAAGTAACTTCTTCGTAATATCTAAAATACCCTTTTTTATTTTTAAACCATTCCTCCTTGTTCTTTCAGTCCCTGACTGGAACACTGCTGAAAGATCTCCCTGGAGCCTTCTCTTTTCCATGCTGAATAACCCCAACTCTCTTAGCCTGTCCTCAAAGGAGAGGTGCTCCTTGGGCCCTCTGATCATCCTTTTGGCTCTCCTCTGAACTTGTTCTAATACTTTAGTAATCTTCTTGTGCTGGGAGCCTCAGAGCTGAATGTAGTGGTTCCAGTGAAGTCCTGTGCTTATATTCCTATGTCTAAGAAGCTTATTCATAGAATCATAGAAAGACTTGGGTTGGAAGGGAATTTAAAGATCACCTAGTTCCAACCCCCTGACATGGGCAGGGCTGCCAACCACTAGATCAGGTTGCCCAGTGCCCCATCCAGCTTGAACACTTCCAGTGATGAGGCATCCATAACTTCTCATGGCAACCTGTCCCAGTTTCTCACTACCCTCTGAGTCAAGAATTTCCTCTAATCTAAATCTCTCCTTTTTGTATTAAAACCATTTCCCCATGTCCTGTCATTGTCTGCCCAAGCAAAAAGTTTTTCTCCATCTTATTTTATGAACCCCTTTTAAGTACTGAAAGACCACAATTATGTCTCTCCAGAGCCTTCTCTTCTCCAGTCTGAACAATCCCAACTCCCTCAGCCTGTCCTCATAGGACAGGTACTCCAGCCCTCTGATCATCTTTGTGACCTCCTCTGGACTTGTTCTAACAGGCCTTTTGCTGCAGGCCCCATACCTGGGTGCAATACTCCAGGTGGAGTCTCATGAGAGCAGAGCAGAGGGGACAATGACCTCCTCCACCCTGCTGGCCACACTTCTTTTAGTAAATCCCAGGATGCAGTTGTCCTTGGTGGCTGCAAGTGTGCACTGCTGTCCCATGTCAATATTTTCATCCACTTACTGGACAGGTCCTAGCTAGTCAGGGCCTTCTTCTTACAGCTTAGACAACTGTGTTGATTTTACAACTGCTTTTTAAACTCTGTTCAGACAGTTTCTATTGTTCAGCCTGTCTCCTCCAATCTTAAGTTCACAGAGTAATGTGTTCAGTCTTTGTCTTCTGTAGTCATGTTTATATATAAATGATTAGAATTTTCTTGTAATTAGTATCCTTGAAGGCTTTGCTCTGGGTAGCTTTCACCTTGAAGATCATTTTCCTTCTGCTCAGTTTGGACAAGAACATAAGAGATGATGAATACAGAACTTCACTCCTGTTGCTTGCTGTCTTGAAGTTTACATGCAAAACCAGGAGTTTTGCATGTAAACTTGAACAAGTGGGGTGTTCACTGCTTCTTTCTCTAGTAAATATTCATGTATAAGGCACTCTTGCTTCAGTTGCTTTGACTTGTTAGGAAAAACATTCATGTTGGTCAGTGCACAAAAAGGAGTGAAAACAAGTTTGGCACAACAAAGATGTTGAGGGGAAACTATGTTGGGCCTGCAGGTACCTTTTTCCTTTGCCTTTTTGAAGAACATTTTTTTTCAGAAGTGTCAACAGTGCTGTTATCAGGAGCACTGGCTTCCCTGAAAATTACACTGACAACCCATGCATGTAAGAACAATCACTAAGATGCGAAACCCAGAAGCCCAGCTAAGTGGATACCCCATGGGTGATTGGGGGAAGACCATTTCTGTCTCGTTTCCCATCTGTGAAAAGAACCTGGAGTTAAATGGTGCATATAAGCCTTGAGAAGCAGTGTCCTGCTTTACCACTGGTAGGACTGTCATGTAAATCAAATAATGGACTGTATCTGTCAGTAGTGCACATGCTTTTGCAGAAGTCAGGATTCTCTTCTGGGCCTAATCAATGTGCTGCCGTAATTTTTTACAGAAGATTAAGAATATTTGGTATTATCCCTGTGCTTCTAGTTAATACTTTAATCATTTTAATTCCTTTCCTAAAAAGAACCATCATAAACAAAACTGACATGTGGCAGATGAACTCAGTCATTGCATGAACTCAGAATTACAAATTCAGCGGTTTTTTGAAGCCATTCTGTTACCTTTTTGGTTGAGATCTGTGTGATTATTGGTTTATTTTCTGCTTAAAATTTCCACTGCTCTTTGTTTTATTACATTGAGCTTGATACATGAAATAACATAAGATAAAGTGAAGACACTGTGATTGTGATTTGTAACTCCTGTCTCCTGTTAGAAGAAATAAACTCGAGGAGAATAAGGGCAATATTCAGGCTTGCTGACGTTGGCAGGTCGAGTGGTTGTCTTTTGCCTTCCCAGCTTCTTGTTGTATTTCTTTCTCCTGTTGTTTGGAACTGTGGCTCAGAGATTATATTAACTCTTACCTGTTTCATGCCTTTTTCACTGTAGGGATGACAGTAAGTTCCAATAAAGATGGCTCAGGAATGATAGTCCGTAGTGTCATCCATGGAGGCTCGATAAGTCGTGATGGACGGATTGGTGTGGGAGACTGCATCCTGTCCATTAATGAAGAGTCAACCACGAACTTAACTAATGCACAAGCCCGAGCTATGTTAAGAAGGCATTCGCTTATTGGACCAGATATCAAGTAGGTACACCTTGAACATTAGTTGTGGTAGGAAAGGGCAAATAATCAAAGTCTGGTGAGATTTATGCAGTTTTTTTAAATCAGAATTTTGTTTTCATTGTGTGGGTTTATATTTAAATCACCCTTTCAGATGAATAATTCACTACTGAATTACAGCTTTGTAAGTCTGAAAGATAAAATCACTTGTATGTGAGGCTCTGGGTATTCTTAGAATTGCTGTGATTAGTTCCCATCATCATCATTACTGCCCAATCTGGCTCTATTGAAGGCATAGGATTTGTTAGAATTCTACATTTACAGTATGACTGTGCTAAACAAAGTAAGGATTTTCTCAAGGTATTCATGCTTCTGAAAGGTTGACTGTCTGGCAGTTGCACATGTGATTTCATCTGATGGAGACCTTTCTTACGGATTTTGTCTTTGACTATTAGACAGGAAGTATGATAACCTGATGTTAATGCAGAAAAGTAATATTTAAAAAATGTCAGTACATCTGTAATAAACAGCAGAAATGGGCTGTTCTGTGAAGTCACTTCCGGATTTTCATAAATACGTATGAAAGAGCTTTTGCTCACATACATAGATGTTTATACTATGGAGTACTGCTTTAAACCTAAAGTATTTATTAAGAATCTTGAAAAATCCACTTGCTCAATAAGAAAGTTTCTTCTTCTCAAGTTCAGTTTACAGAAATTTAACTTTCCATTAAAGTACAATTCTTTCTAACTGTCATAGCTGTGATAAATGGGCAAACTTTGCCCATTTATCCACCATCTAGAAATGAGGTGTTCCTGAGCTTGTGACCAGTGCTCCAGACCTGTCAGTGCTGGGTTTACAGCTTAAAAAAAAAGAAAAAACGAAAAAAAACTAATACCTGTTTTTTTCTGAACCCCATGTTAGTATGGACTGGGTCAGGTCTGCTAATGGAATTACCAGAGATGTTGTTAATAGAAACCATTTTTTTAGTATAGTTACTAAAAAAGGATATATAAAGGTAAGTATTCTTGAAAATGATTGGTTCAGTCGCAGTGTATCTGTGTAATTTCTATCTGTTAAAAATGGACTGCAGGGCAGTCACTTCTTCCTCAGTCATATGCTACCTTTGAAGAGACCTGGCATTCTGAGAACATGTGGGCAAAGTATTTTCACTGTGGATTGTAGGTTTAATGTCTGCCCCATGGCTGTCATGTTTGTAGGATCAGGACTTAATACAAGCTTGTTTGTGTGGTGGGTTCTGCTCATACAACTGATTACATTTATAGACAGTGCTGTTGTGAATATGAGCAAGTCAGTGTTGATAAAACTTGATATTATTTCTGTAAGATTTCAATCTATTGTAATTCCAACTTCCATGACTGAAATCAGTTGGTATGTACATATGAATATGTTTGTACATCTGCTTAGATACGCATATGCCACAGCACAATTTTTTCTGCAAAGTGTTTTATTAGTGCTATAGTTAAGTGATCCAACACAGATGTGTTCATTTTTTGTGCTTATCCTTTTACAGCTCTTCATTTGTGCTATGTGAACATAAGTTTTGCTTTATAGTCTTAGTCTTTTTCCAGATACATTGGAAATACCAAAATCTCATATGAGATGTGAACATTCAGATGTCCCAAAGAAAAGTACATCACCTCCTTCTGTAAGAAGCTGAGGTATTCACATTCTGACTTAAGAGTCTTAGCTTTCATTTTATGTTTATGTTCTTTGGTGCATTCCCATGATAAGAGTTTAAAGTGAAGCCATCTTTTGTCTGTCAGACAAATAAAATGCCATATCCTTTCTAAAGGAATCTTGCAAGAATAAGGACAATATTTTTCGGCCTACGTAGTTTTGATACAAATCTACTTTATCAGCATAATTAAACATTTCAGTACTTTGCACTTTCAGGAGAAGTACAAGATTCCAAAAAAATACTGTGATACAAATGTGTGGGTAAATGTGTCCCAAATCAGGAGCACTATCTCATGATAATTATTCCTGGTTTTGAAGAGGGGTACAGAGCTATATAAACACTGTTTCACAGTTAATATGATGTGATTCATGATCTAAGGGACAGCCTTTCTGATAAGCAACCATTCAATCTTTTTGGTGTTATCTTAGGGAAACAAGGGTGTACAACCACTCAAATGTGATTGTATTATTCCTTTATCCATACAGGGCTGCAAAGCTGACACCTTAACTATTAAGCTGAACTTTTTTGGGGTACCAGGCCCAAAAAGTGATTAAGCAGGAATATTTTAATTTCAAACTTGTCTTTCAGTGGCAAACATTATTCACTGAAAGCACAGGAAGCCATTCTTACTTGCTGTGTAAAGGCTTTTTTATTTTATCAAAGGAAATTCAATTTTTGATAGTTCAGGAGCCAGCAATCAAAAGTTCCATTTGATGTATTCTTTTTCTTTTTCCCTTTGCTTGTGGAAAACCAGATGTGTGGCCTTACCAGAATGCATTCTGTTTCATATACTCCACCATTCCAGGAGCTGTAATAATAAGTTTTCTGCTTAGTGGCAGCTGCTTCTAATATCTGTCAGATAATTACCAATCTGAATCAGAATTCACCTGCCTTAACCTAAAGTGTGGGGGATGATTTCCTGATCAAGGAATAGAAGATAGATTGCAATTCTATTTTGCATGCTTGTTAATAGTCACTGCTATAGACAGATCAGGTACTTTCTGGGGGAGGTATAGGTGAGGTGGAGATGGAAAAAAATAGAAAGGAGAAAGGAAAAAAAAAAAGGCAACTCACACTTTTAACTACATAAATATGCCTCTCACATTCAGCATGAGACAGTAACGTTTGTTAACACCATTGTAAAAAGATGCTGCATCGTATGCTTCACATTCTAGATCTTCTCCAGCACCTGCTGATGATCAGGCCCTCTTTTATGTGTGAGTATTGGCGATTCAGAAACTCATTATGGCTCTGTGTTGCAATTTGTCTGTAAAATCATTCCATGCCATGCTTTTATTACATCTGTAATAAAGTCAGGGATATATCCAGATATAGGTACATACTCTCTCTGTCTTTGTGTGTGCATGTGCATGTATGGATGTATGTAGAAAAAATTGTGTTGTGTGTATACTTGTTTTTTTATATATTTATGTGTATATATATGGTTTAAAACTTGAAGATTATTGCATATTTCCTAAAACCAGAATACATATGTTTTCATTCAAAAAAAATACTGCTAATCACAGCCACCCCAGATGTGTTCAGAGCATGTGTGTGGGGAGGGGAGTGTGTGCTTGTATGGGGCTTCTCTGCTAGAGTTATCCTGAGTACAATGTACTGATACCTGGATTAATCAATGTCAAATTTTCTGTGACACTTATAATTTACTTTCTTCATGTATAAAAAGGTTCAAATTAATACTTAATTATTAATGACAGTTATTTCTGCTGAACATTCTCCATACATTGTTACTTGGTTTGTTGGTGTTTCAAGGTTTTGTGTGGCTGTTCAGTCAAGCATGTGATAAATGTTCCTCTGTACTGCATGCATTCTTGTGTTTACAGATGTTTTCATATGTACACTATGGTGTTTCCATTGTCGCTGCTTTCATTGCTAGTGCATATCTTGGTGAGGGGGTGGTTTTTTCCTCAAAAAAGGAAACCAGAGTACTTTCTACTTCAAGCTGTACAGCTATGAAAAAGAGGGAATGAATAAGCCCTGCATATAGTAGACAATTCACCTGTTTCGAGTCTTCTGTGTTTTCATCCAATATTTGCTTTCTTAGCAATTGTTTCTCTTACTGTCTTCCCAGTGACTTACTAAGGCAGATGTTAGTCTCTTCTGGGGATGAGCCATTCAGCCTTGATGAATTTTTATTTCTGCCTTAGAGCACAAGGGTCAACGTGGTTGACCACAGGCCCCCAGGACTTTTCATGTTCTGGCACTTTTGTCACTTCAGTCTGGTTCCTGGCACACAGTGAGGCATTCAGGATGGTGATGGATATCTTCAGACCTCGCTGTGACCTCCAAAAACTAAGCAGCAATAGCAATCCAGCAAATGATGGATTTGATTCACTGTGGGCTTTCTGCCCATGAACTACTAAACAGATTCTTGGCAGATGTGAAATCTAAGGCTGTTAGTGCAGTCTGACCTTGTCATGTCTCACAGAAGAAAGGACCAGGAAAGAGAGACACTTAGCAAAGATGAAATTCAAACAAACATGCTCCCTAAAACTCTAATTTTAAGCAGAGCTCAGTTTTGTGTGTTCCTTTTCATTTCAGTAATAATGACAGGATCCTAGAATGGTTTGGATTGGAAGAGACCTTAAAGATGATCTAATTCCAACACCCCTGCCATGGGCAGGGACCCCTTCTGTTACACCAGGTTGCTCAAAGCCCCATCCAGTCTGGCTTTAAACACTACCAGGGATGGGGCATCCATAACTTCTCTGAGCAATCTGTTCCAATGCCTCACCACCCTCTGAGTGAAGGAAGTTCTTCATAATATCTAATCTAAATACACTCCTTTTTAGTTTAAATACATTCTTCCTTGTCCTATTATTACACCCCCTGACAAAGAGTCCCTGCCCAGCTTTCCAGTAGGCCCCCTTTAGGAACAAGTAGGCCCCTATAAGGTCTCTCCAGATCCTTCTCTTCTCCAGGCTGAACAACCTTAACGCCCTCAGCTTGTCCTCAAAAGAGAAGTGCTTCAGCCTTGTGATCATCAGGTCTCATGAGAACAGAGCAGAAGGGGAGAATCACCTCCTTCACCTTTCTGGCCATGCTGCTTTTGATACAGCCCAGGATACAGTTGACTTTCTGGACTACAAGTGCCCGTTGCCATCTCGTGTTAAGTTTCTCATCAACCAACACATCCAGGTCCTTCTCTTTAGGGCTGCTCTCAATCAATTCTCTCCCCAGCCTGTATTTGTGCTTGGGAATGCTAAAAGCAATAGCATGGAGAGGAGAGAAGGATTCTCATGGACAGTCACATCAATAACATAGCTTAACTTATAGGAGCAGTTAAGGAAAGCTTTGCAGTTCACTGAACTTTGGAAATTAGCAAGCAAGAAAAAAGATGAACTCCTACACAGAATATACCTTTTCATACATTTGATCTATGCAATTTGGTTTTCTTTCCCTCATTTCTTTTTTTCAAAATGCAAGTAGATGTTCTTGCTTATATTTGTGAAATAGCTGAAGCATTATTGATGTTTAGTTGTAGATAAGAACAAAGAGAAAAAATACATATTTAATATTCCTTTGAGTTCTTAAAATTAAGCAGTTAGAACCATAGTTAAGCACTAGAATAGAAATAATGTAATTTTTCCAAAGAGATGAAGGAACTGCCAGTGATAATATCTAAATTCGCCTGCATCAGTTAGGTAATAGTCATTCAGTTTTAGACGTACAGTCTTAAAATGGTGGAGTGAACATTGTACCTTCTTGGTTCCTATGCTGAGTGCAGAAATGGAAGCTTACCTTCATAAGACAGTTTTCAGATGTTTGTAAGTAGCATGGAAGGCATCCTTTGAGCTGCACCTTTTGAATGTCCTAGCACTGACAGTTATTTATTCATATAATTAATATCTACACGGTATCCCAGAACCTGTAGCACATCTGGTTTGCCTCCCCCTTAGCTGATCTGTGATGCTGAAGTTGCAAAGCAGGATGAGGTAAGGACTATCACTACCCTTGGACCGTAGAACCCTTCACAGTTTCCAGTGCTCCCTGTTCAAAAGGACTGGACAGGAGGTGAAAGATATTAGGCACTCTGCTGTCAGCAATCCCTCTCTGCATTTGGGCTCAATCTGGGCACATATATTTCCTATTAAGGGACTTGCCGTTCTCCTATCTGTACTATGAACAACAGCTTCTTGCTACATTTCAGCATAAAGGAGATTGTTGAGATCATCTAGCCATCAGAATCATTGCTGTCAATTCTGGTTTCTTTAGTGCAGCTGCCTTTCAAGGGAAAATACATTATTTTCTGCTTAATTGTATGCAGTAAAAGTTAATGAATTTGATTGAGGTGGAATTGATAGCTGTTACTGCATTCTCTTTCATTGAAACACAGCTTGCACGTGTTGTGGCTTTTATCATGGCAGTTTTATGGGGTTACTAGGTGGTAGTTCTGCAGTAGCATTTGCCCCTGTGAGAATTTTGTGACCATAATACCAGCACTTTGCTGTAATTTATCACATTTAGAGTTGGAGATGGCTGAGAAGTAGTTGGGATTATTTGCAAAAACTAAAGGACTTCTAAAAGCATCATTATTTTTTCCTCTTGCAATTCTCCATTTCACTGCTAGGCTTCACAGAATAACTGCTGCATGTCTTGTGCATTTCTTGGTGCTGGAATGACCTTAGATATTAAGATACAGTGACCACAGATGTTAAGTCACTGACCTTCTACTGAGTGTTTGTTCCCTAGTGTATACTCCTCAGCATTTCAGAATGAGAACACTTTGTGTCAAGCACATAACACTTGAGTATTTGAAAAAAATGCGAAGATCTCAAGGAAGAGAAAAAGAAGCAGGTGATAGTATAATTGATTTAGAAATTTCTTTTTAAAGAACTGGAGAGTTTATCCTGTTCAGCATCCATGTGATGGATGGTAGGACACATGGTTTTTGTGTTCTTTTTCCAACAGTCTTAATTGTTGCCACATTTTGATAGCTAAGCTGCATGTGGGACAGTCAAAGGTTTTTGACTCAACAAAGCCTGGTTAAAGTCGGGCCATGTCGTTTATTTGTGTAGCCCTTTTTAGTTCATTTCTTTTAGTTCATTCCTTTCTGGAAGTAAAGGAAGTTTTTTAAGAAATACTTCTGAAGCTTAATGTTCTTCCTTCTCTTTGTTCCCCTCTTCCCAGTCTGTTGTGCCATTTCTATTTCCGGCATTCAAACATGATTGAGTTATACCAGGGCTTCAGGAGCATGTCATTTGGCTGGTGAAACACAACTGTATGACTGTCCCAAGCTGGCTGTAAGTGCATGGTGATGGTGAGGAAGGAGTTGAGCAGAAGATTGCTCCCTGCAGCCTGACTGGTGTGCTGTAACATGTTTGTGAGTCCAAAGCCATGCAGTATTTTTAACCAAAAGCATGGAAACCTAAAACAGATACAAAACCTCTGTAGAAAGCACAAAACCTGCAAACCAGCTTCCAGAAGCATATTCAGCCAGCTTTTGGGATAGTAATGGTGCTTCACCACCATCGGCTGAATATGAGCCAGCAGTGTGCTCAGGTGGCCAAGAAGGCCAACAGCATCCTGGCCTGTATAAGAAACAGTGTGGCCAGCAGGGCTAGGGAGGTGATCGTCCTGTACTCGGCTCTGGTGAGGCCGCACCTTGAATACTGTGTTCAGTTTTGGGCCCCTCGCTACCAGAAGGACATAGAGGTGCTTGAGCGAGTCCAGAGAAGGGCGACGAAGCTGGTGAGGGGTATGGAGAACAAGTCCTATGAGGAGCGGCTGAGGGAGCTGGGATTATTCAGCCTGGAGAAAAGGAGGCTCAGGGGCAACCTTATCACTCTCTACAGGTACCTTAAAGAAGGCTGTAGCGAGGTGGGGGTTGGTCTGTTCTCCCACGTGCCTGGTGACAGGATGAGGGGGAATAGGCTAAAGTTGTGCCAGGGGAGTTTTAGGTTGGATCTTAGGAAGAACTTCTTTACCGAAAGGGTTGTTAGACATTGGAACGGGCTGCCCAGGGAAGTGGTGGAATCACCATCCCTGGAGGTCTTTAAAAGACGTTTAGATGTAGAGCTTAGTGACATGGTTTAGTGGAGGACTTGTTAGTGTTAGGTCAGAGGTTGGACTCGATGATCTTGAGGTCTCTTCCAACCTAGAAATTCTGTGATTCTGTGATTCACATTTCACTGGTCTTCCAGTGTTTGTCTTTGCACAGGGAATCTGTTTTGACTGAACCAGGATTGTCTCTATTGCACTCTAGTTGCTCTTAAAGCACCATTTACTTAAAATATTGATGCCAACTCTCAAAAAATCAAGTGCTGTTCAGCTGTCTAATTTGACCATAAGTGCTTATTTGTTGTAAAGTCACAAAGATTGTATATAACTCCTTATTCCAAAGGCAGTGCCTGTTATGAAGTAGTCTTGAGCGACATCCTTGTATCCATTCCTCACACTCATGAAGAGTATGTCCACCAGTCCTCATGCTACTTTAATCATGTTCCATTTTATTGCAGTATTACATATGTGCCAGCAGAAAATTTAGAAGAGTACAGAGCCAGTTTGGAACAACAGACAGAGGAAACTGTGCCCCTTGAACTTTTTCCTTCACATCCAGTCAGGTGAGTCAAAAGAGTTTTAATCCCATAGGATTAGATTTAACTCTTTGAATACATACACTTCACATAGTTCAGGATGGTATTTTTTTAGAAGAGCTGATAAATGGTTAGTTTTCCTTAGGTTAGCCTCCATTAAAAAAAAAAAAAAAAAAAGGCTGCAAAATACAGTTTTTGCTTCGGTTAGCAATTTTTATGACATTGTTACTAGGCTATTTTTAGGTGTTTGTTCTCTCTGCTAAGGAGATTGCATGCTGTCTCATCCAAAATTTCTCTCAAATACCATGCAATTTGATTTATGTATTGCCACAAAGCATTCTGTGCTTCAACCATGAGAATTTGGTATTGATAGTCTTTCTCGAATGTATACTGCAAAGAATGAATTTTGCCATCTTCTTCCTAGCCTTCAAAAATTCATTACTTAGAGGCCAAAATATTCAGTGCCTAATGATTTTTGTCTTCTTTAACTAAAAGTCCAACAACAATAACTGTTCTTGAATTCTAATGTTGCTATTTCTTCCATTTTGGAAGCAATAAGCAATTACATTTGATTGCAGTTCTGAAATACAGTTTTTTGTTCTGTAGCTGTCAGTTGTTGGCAACTTAAAATCAGGGACAAATGGATAGGGAATCCCTGCATGCAATATGTGTTCTAACAGTTTTCTTGTAAGGCAAATCTGTGTACTGATAGGAATTCTGCGTACAAATGTAATGCTGTCAGCATGATCCTGTATGTGAAATTTTACAGAGAAATACAGTGACTATATGGGATTTTTTAAAATGAATTGCATTCATCAGCAGGGAAATCCCAGAGCTTCCGGAACGTGAAGAGGGGGAGGGAGAAGAAAGTGAACTTCAAAATGCAACTTTCAGTAACTGGAACCAGCCCAGAAAGTAAGTGCAGATCTTGTACGCTATAAAATCTAAATCTAATCTGAAATTCATAAAATTTGAAGCCTGTTACGTATATTGTGCATTGCAAGAGTAATTCACTGTTGATTTTTACTGTCATTAGGCTAAATCCCTGCAATCTAACACTTTCTTGATTGCATTGGTAATTTATTTCTTTATTTATCTATTTATTTCTTTATTTTTGGTAAGCCCAGATAGGCTTACTGTTTGGGAGCCAATAGAAAAGATGAAGAGAAGGATGCAAAGGTTTAATTAGAAGCCAAAATAAAGTGAACAACAGTAGTCACTGTTACAGGCTTTCTGAGCAACCTAATAGATTCACTCAGTGAAAGACAAAAATCTAGGAAAGGAGGAATTACTACTGAATGCTCTTAAACCATCTTGTAAATCCAGGGGCCTTCAGTGGTTAGCACTGTCACAATCTCAATAGATCTTCATTTATTTTGCTCCTTGTTTTGTCACAACAGGGTTGAACTTTGGAGAGAGCCTAGCAAGTCACTGGGGATCAGCATTGTTGGAGGACGAGGGATGGGAAGCCGCCTGAGTAATGGGGAAGTGATGAGAGGTATCTTTATCAAACACATCCTGGAGGACAGCCCAGCTGGCAAAAATGGAACGCTGAAAACGGGAGATCGGATTGTGGAGGTACCAGCCGAGTGCCTTTTAGTTCTAATACCCCCAGCATCTCAGGAGTTGCTGAGATGGATGCTTGATTGTTGGCAGACAGCTCTGCAATTGCTCTAGTTGTCACCATGTAAGCCATAGAGTGCACTACTGTGTTACAAACACAGCAGTACCATCTACTGATCTCTGTGTGCAGTTTTAAGTTGATTTTACAACCTAATGGCTGTGTGAGAAGGGATCTACAAAAGCAGTAGTTCTAGCTGCCTCTCCTGCACCAGCACATGTAGGAAAAAGCTTAAGTTTGTTGAAGATAAAAAGTTCTACCTTTGCATACTGGATAGCAACAGAAATAGCCAGAGAACAGGATATCATGCAAATAAATGGTACACTTATTTCTCTTTAAATTCATACTCATACACCTCATTCTTGTGCACTTTAGGAATTAAGGAAGACGCTATTTTTTGCAGATGACATATAGAGAGGTGGATTTGATACAGAGGTGTTGCAAGGAAGTTGAGAGCATTGTGTTCATACCCGAAGACAGTGTAATCAGTGGTGCTGTAGGGAAGAAATCATCTAGATTCATCATCTTCTGCTTATCCAATCCTGTGCTTATACAGCAATTTCTGCATTCTAGTTCAAAGATATTAAAGGGTAGATGGACGTACTAAAAGGGATGTCTTTCCTGTGATGGCTATCAATAAATTAGACATGACCCTGTTTCTGTTGTCATGCCATGTCACGGGAACTGTACTACTTTTCATCCCGCTGAATGTTTTTATCTGATTGTCCATCAGTAAGAATATAATGAGCAGAGTGATGGAGATATTAATACTTCCCCTGGGTCAGACTGCATGTTCTTTACCTAGTAATACTAAAACTGGTGATAAGTGGCTGCTGCAAGATCCAAATATAGGACCTTGAAATAATACATGAATATAGGCAGCACTCACTTGCACAAGATAGAAGATTTTTCCAGTGGGGAGCTGAAATTTGGCTTGATGGCTATGAAGTTAATAATTATTCATTATTGTTGAATGCTTGGATTTGTAAGAATGCAGTGATTGTCTCTGAGAATGGTGCTTGCAGAAGATGAAGTGGGTGAGCAAAATTAAATAACTAAAGTCGTGTTAACATGACTGACTGGATGGTTTCAGTTTCTCAAGTTGTGGCATCTTTTGGCTTTTCTTTCTACCAGTGCATACAGTATTTCAGACATGGAAGGTTTCAGAGAAGTAGTGTTATTGTTCAGTCCCTTATAGGTTTAGAAACCTCTCACAGTTGCTTTTTCTTTCTCTCTGTATTTTACATTTGATAGTTAAGCTTAAGATTGTGTTAGACAGTTAAGGAGGTAGAGGTAATCCTCATTATATAACTCTGTGTGCAACAATTGCCACTAACAAATAACCTTTCTGTGTTAGCTTCTAGCTTTTATTGTGGTTGTTGTGAGAATGCTTTACTGATGCTAATTTCACCATAACATCTGTTTTACCTGGATGACAAGACACACTGATATATGTGAAAGCATGATAAAGAGCAACCAAGCAAAAATTTGTCCTTAGCCATCCTTTGTAAATGTTTTCTTTTAGAAGAGAGAAAACTCATGAATTCTGACCTGCAAATTTATCTTCTGGGGAATGCATCTAATAGCTGAAGCTGGCTTTACAATATTGGTGTCTTTAGTATTTTTTTTTTAAAAAAAAGACTAGTAAGAAAGAAAAAAAAAGAGTACTGACATAATGACATAGTAACTCATAATGAAAGACCTTCCAGCACTTAACTAGTTGCAGTTTGTAAATTTAAGATCTTGGGGACGTAGTTTATTCTGAGATAGGTTTTAAAGGCAGAAGTATTTGGCAAATTCTGCAACTTTGTTCGTGTTATCATGTCTCTTGTATTACATTGCCTGTGGGGAAAAAATACGCCACCTGAACCAGGGATGTTGAAAACTGTATTTAAAATCATGGACATCTATTTCATGTCCTTTCAGTGTTCTTTGAAATCTCAGACCTGTGTGTGAGGGACATAAACAAGGCCAAGTCATTGGAAACTTTTCCAGCAACAACAGAAGTTTGGGCTTAGGTTTTAGGTGAGGTTTCCTGTCCAAAACCCAAAGGTGATTCATGATTCTTGTAGCTTCTTGTAATGTTAAGATGAGGCCTTCCAATTACAGGTGGATGGAATTGATCTCAGAGATGCCAGCCATGAACAAGCTGTGGAAGCCATACGGAAGGCAGGCAATCCTGTAGTCTTTATGGTACAGAGCATTATAAGCAGACCAAGGGTAAGCATAAAGAATATGAAAAGAGACATGCTGTGTAGTAATAGATGAATGGAATGTTCAACGTGGTGGTGTTTGGGAATGGGATATTTAATCCTGAAAGTTCCATCTCAGCTATTTCAGGAACAAAGATTTGATTTAATATTATTTCCATTTAGAATGAAATCGATTTGGATTTGGAATTACCCTCCAGCACGCCGTTCTCAAACTATTTTGAAAAGACTCAAGAATGATAATTTTTTGGGGGGCAGAGTAGGAGTCTAATTAAAATCAACTCATAGAGATTGACAGCATGTCTGAGGAGCGCATGCAGAAATACAACACCTGTTAAAATGTTCATTGGACATTAATGAAAGGACTTAGAAGTACGCGGAAGGTTTCTGTCACTAAGCTGCATGGACATTGCAGACAAAAGCTAATGAGCTTTAATATAGTTGCTTGCATTCACTAGAAACTAAACTTCCTCATTGTAGTCTGTGTAAGCTGCATGTTTATTTACTAGTTATCTCATAACTCTTCTTCCCCAGCCAGAGTCTCTTTATAGCCCTTCATCAGCTTCTGCTCCCTGTGGGCAGAAAACTACTAACCCATTTTATCATCAGTCATCAAAGGTAAAGTTGCATGAAAAAGCTCTGTTGAAAGTTGGTTATTGAGTTACTAAAGGAAGGCTTTTGCATTTGCTGTGATGTGAACAAAATTGCCACTGATGAATGTTCAGAACACTGTTTGGGATGGGTGTTACACCATTACTTTATCACAACTTTTCATATTTAGAGAATGCTTCCTTTTTAATTGCAGTTCTTTGTTCTCTTTCTTTCCTGTTATTAAGTTTATGCGTTACTTTTTGAATGTTTATTAACAAACTTCTGTTTATTTGTGATCAGAAACATTGCATATGCTCTTGCTGTAAACATGCTTTGCATTGTGATATTTGTAAATGGCATTATATTTATTGTCTTCATCTTTGAAACTTGCATCTGTACTTCGTAGTAAGATCTTATAAGGGAATTTCCTGCCTTCATTCATGTGCAATCACCCAGACAGCTAACTGCCTGCACACAGTAGCTGTATTTAATATGGTTCTGCATGGCAGTCATTTTCAAGTGATGCTGCTAATGAGTCCACTTCTTTCCCGCTTTTTTTTCTTACTTCATTTGGGCTGCTGTAGTAGGTAAAGAGTTCCTAAGTGCACTCAAGAATAGCTCAAATAATGCAGAGAAGTTGTGAGAATCTAGTTCAACAATTTTGCTAGCAAGCAGTTACCTGCCAAATCTGTGTTTCATACTTGCTCTGTTCTGTGTACTTCTGAGTAAGAATTGCTCTGTCACCATGTTATGGCCCCAGACAATCTAATGTTACAGCATTATGCTTTACAAGATGCTAGGTTGCTTCCCAATACCTCCACATCCTGGACACATTAATGAATTGCCGAACGCAAGTTATATAGTAATAAAATAATAATAATAATAAAAGGTAAAATTATCCTGTTACTTTTTATTTTGCAAAAATAAGTGAAAGGAGAAGTACCCTTTATTTTAGCATTTGTTTTGTTTGCTGTAGACTGTAGAAGAAGACATGCTTCACGCACATTGTTTAAAGACATTGTTTCAGACAAAAATAAGTGCCCCATATTCTGTCCTGGTAAGCAGACCAAATTAATGTGATGCAGTTGCATGGACTGTAATTTGAACTAGCAGTTATATTTTAGGTGTTATGCCAACAATATAGAAGGTAAAATGCGAGAATTTGAATTACTGTGGCTGATCCTGTGTTTTCTATTTTACTAGGACTTCACTGCTTGTATACAAAATGTTTGTGATGCTTATTTTAGCTGCATAAAGTTAATCAAAATACAGTTTATAACTATGCAGTGGCTAATGTACTGTTAGTGCAATAGGATCACTACATTGGTAAATTATATTTCCCAACCTTCTCTTTAGAAAAGAGGACATCAAAAGTGAATTGCATGTATAAACAGAAAATCTTGTACTGTAGGGAAACTGCCTGTTGATGATGAGTGGCTTGTCAGTGAAGAAATCTTGTTCATACAGAACTCTGCCTTCTCAGTGCTGAAGACATTGTAGAACCCAAACATGTTGTCTTACTAAATTGCATCACATTTTGCTTTGCAAAATATTATTTGAGAATAAATCTGTAGGAATCCATTTTCCCTTTCCAGGAATGTTTTCTTTGTTTTGTTTTGTTTTGTTTTTTTTTAAAAAAAGCAGCTTAAGAAAATTTTTAAACTGCAACATATATCTGGACTAAATTACCATGATGCAAATGTATTAGTTGATGCCGCAAGCCTTTCACATTCCTTTCCATTTAGTATGCTTCTTATTTTCCAGTAGCGTGAAGTTTACAGACATCAGATATTTAGGCCACAGCTATGTGGATACATGTAATATATAAATTATTTTTAAGTATACATTTGACAGTGTTTCCAACATACTATGTAATGTCAGAGTTGTTCCCTCTTTATTAAACAGTTTCTGATCTGAAAACAGAGTACAATACAAAAGCTACATAAGGAATATAAATGACCAAATTACATCCTTTGATTTTATCTAAATATGAAAACTCTTTCCATTAAATAATAGAGAGGAACTATCTCACATTGTTTAACGAGAAGACTAGAGAATTTCATTTTATTAAGTTCAGCAAATCACACATTCTTGCACACAGATGCAAAGTGAGCTATATTATTAACTCTGTTTAGAGATGTCTAAAATTACTCAACCTTCTGTTTTGCAAAGGACACTGCATATGTTACCACAAGATATAAATCAAATGATGAGAACTCATCTGTGGTTTTCAAAATAAAAGTAAACCTACATTTGCACTATATTATAACTAAGAATTGCATTCAAGGTGATCTAGAAATGCACAATTCTATTTTAATTAGCTTTAGCTAATTAAAGTAAGAGTGTCCCATACACTCAGATACTTGCACAAAATTGTACATTTATCACAGTAAGTAAATTTTACGTTGATCATAATGCTGAATAATGCACTTAAGCATTTTGTGGGCTAGAACAGATAGGAGGATCCATGCTTTTCCTCTACTCTCTGCTAAATGTAGCTGATATACTTGGGTGTACACACTAGAAATACAGAGCAAATAATATCTTTACCTGACTGCACCAAAATACATGAAATGGATCTTGCTTGGCTAGCACAAACTACTAAATAAACACATTTTGTTTCATGAGTCACAGAGGGTTCATTTTAAATATTTTACTCAGTTTCTGTTATGTTTTCCTTTTAGAACCCTTCCCAGCCTTTCCCGCAGAACAATCTTTTCTGTAGGTCAGCTGTCTTCAGCAGCACTAACCCGTTTGCTGATTCTTCTCAGTTCAACACTAACAAGGTTGGATGATGACACACTGTGTGGTTTTAACTCACCAAACATTATATGTGTGCTTCTTTGCTGTTACTGTCTCTGTTTTTAAGTTCTTCTGTAAGAAATTTGGGTGATATACTGTGCTAATGAGGACTGGAATTTGGTGTAGTGAATTAAAAAGGCACAGATATGCATCCATGCAGAAAAAAGTTTTAAAGAAGTTAAAAAATGTCGGCTCTGTTAATCCTAAACACTGAGGCTGAATTAATGAGAGCTACCAAAGTGGATTTTCAATTACAAAATCAGTCCATGTGGTATCTATTAAATTATCCACCTGGGTATAAATCTCTCATCAGTTTGAGGTGTTTTGCTCCTATTTACTTTGTTTTCTTTTTATGTGGTTTGGACTTTACAGATTTGATATCACTTTTTTGCTCCCTCCATGAAAAACCAACAAACATCAACTTCTTTTGCTTTATGATGCTGAAAATGTGATTCTTGAAAACTCTTTTAATGCACCATGAACAGAGTTCTTGCATCTTTGGAAATCTGAAAAAAAAGTTACATTCTATTTTTTTGCGATTAGTGCTTACTGCATGTTACTTATATTGGGGACAGAATTAACCTCTAACAATAATAAATAAGGGCTTAATTCTTTTGTGCATGCATTTCTTTTTTTCTTTTATTTTATTTTTTTTTTTTTTTAATACAAGTTCTAGCTGGCTAAACATTTTGGGAGTAATTGTAACCTCTCTCTTACTTTTCCATGTTGTAGTCTCTCAGTTATCTCAAATGTACACTGAACTTTTATGATATGTGGTATATAATTGCATGTATGTTTTTGAAATGTCTCTT
The DNA here is from genome assembly GCA_011075105.1 of Heteronetta atricapilla. Taxonomy (NCBI): domain Eukaryota; kingdom Metazoa; phylum Chordata; class Aves; order Anseriformes; family Anatidae; genus Heteronetta; species Heteronetta atricapilla. The sequence goes on along the minus strand of CM021763.1, from coordinate 33,960,891 downwards.
TGTTACAGTTACAAGGAAGGGGAGTAGTAACATAACATAAACAATGGCTTGTATTCTCTGTATTTTCAAAGGTATTTGTGAAAAAATTGCACATATTTTTAGAGAAAAAAAATGTGTTTTTGCAGTTTCTGCATTGAGATAATGGTCTTTGTCATGTTTGTCAGCTTCTTTAGGAGTGAAATAAGGTTCATGTACAGTAAGAATCCTTGCTGCATCAGGGTCCTTAACCCCTCACATAATTTTGTCCATTTTTAAATGGACTTAATACATCTACTGCAGTTAATGAAATGAAATCGAGTTGTCATTAATAATGCTGCGTATTGCCAAAGGTACTGTAACATATGGATTGCTGTTTTCTGTTGCTGTAGGAGATATCGAATCCAGTTAGGGTTACCTTCCGTTGTTCCCCAACTAACCCTTTTGCTCCCACACCATTCAAGGTTTGTTTTGATTCTAGTGAGTGGGTCATACTGTATGTGTGCTGTGTGTTTGTACATGGCCTGTGATACCTCCTGAAGTACTGCTTCTTCTTTATCTGTGCCTCCTATGTTGAAAGTGATACTGTGATACTTGCTCCAAGTTTGCTGCCACTTTTAATATTTGCTTGGCTGTGATCAGTGACCCTAACAGCAAAATGGGTTCATGCACTGTATGATGCTTTGCATTTTAAATTACGTAATATGAAATACTGTGCCATGGTACACTGCAAGTATTTCATGAGTTAAAGCACTTTAGTTTTTTTTTGTGTATGGCCTGATTCAAGGAGCAAAAGTCTTATGTGTGCATAAACTGAGGGGGGCCAGCTCCTGTTGCTAGAGGTGCACATGTGGCAGGCTCAGTTCTGAAGGCAGAACCTGGTCCCCAGTATCTGAATTGCATAGCATTTTCCTAAAAATCAGACATACTCAGGTGTATGTATGCATTCACACAGATGCAGAAACAAGTACTTTTTTTGTCAGTTAGATCACAATGGCTGCAGCTGCAGTTCCTAAGTACTCATCTGTCAGGATACAGCCATATGTCCACACAGTATAGATCTTCCAGAAGACCTTGACAGCAGTGTTTTTTTGTTTGTTTGTTTTTGGTCATATTTTCTTTATTTCTGCAAAGTTCTTGGAAGCACTGTCATTTAGCAAGAACATCAGTAAATTGATATGCTAATTTGTATTTCAAACACAGAGACTACTGTAAGGTCTAGCAATCTGGTCTGCTCACACAGTTTTTCCTCATTTTTTTCTGTATGTTGCTTTCTAGTTAAACATCTAGAAAGCACTCTGAAAATTATAGTGCTTCTAGAACTACTTTGCCTTTTATCCATGCTCAATGTAGAGTTCTGCCACCAAGTTTTCTCCATATTGGATACATGAATTTTTGATTGTGAAAAAAATTCTCTGTTATTAACTGGTGTTTCCACCCTACTCTGATTCTGATGGATAAAATTTCTTTGCTGTAATTTTGCTGCTTCAATTGAGGTTTTTGTTTTAGAGTATTATTTACATGAACTGTAAATTGTTCAGTGACACAACGTATGCATTGCCTTAGATTTCAAGTGCAGACCAGCGTAGCTGATACGTAGCTGAAGTCTTCTATCATTGTATCAGACTTCCATTTAAAGACTTCTTCATTAAGCTCCAAGCAAACTTTATGAATGAAGGGTGATTATTTTTTTTTATCAGAAGCAGAATGAGGGAATGAGGGAACTGAAATATGACATTTCCATTTTCATTAGGTCTTTGGAGTATAAAGAGAATGAGGATAACTCATTTCCTCTGTGAGATTAGAACTTCCTTAAATCTCAGTGTCACAAAGTCATTAGCTTTATAATTTTTTCAACATCTTCAGTTGAAAGAGGATTGAAGTCTTCCAAGATGTATACTATTATTCTGTGTGCTGTTGCCTCTGATAAGGAAAGCATCTCTGTTTTTGGCTCCCAGAGACAACATCTGAGATGTTGTATTCAAATTTTTGGTAGTAGAGGTGATTTCATATTTCAGGTGAAAACTGAAATGATACGAATAGGGCTATGAAGCTAGTGCAACACTTGGAATGGCTTAGTTCTTGCAAAAAATACTTGTTTATCACCAGACGATTTGCCAAGTATTGGCAAAAGTATGGGCGTGGACAATCTTCAGAATGATGATACTCAGGCATGAATTCCTTGCCTATGTGTTTGCCTGAGCAAGTGAAATGGTACAAATTAAAACACCTAGCCAAATCCTTGATCAGAGTCTATGTTCCCATATTCCTTTGGTAGGAATGGAGGATTGCTAGATTAGATTATGGCATTTAAAGATTATATTGCAGTAGTTTATACCTTTGATTTTCTGTGAACATGAATCAGTCACATACATCAAGGCCAAAATTATTTTTCTTCTTTGTGGTTTAATTTCTATCTTCCTTTACTTGATCCCCCTCGTGCAACTTATAGGAAATCAGTAAATACAACTGAGAAAGTCCAGTTACTGTGGATTTCTTCAGTTTTCTGTTTAATTTTGTTTTTAAATTGTCCTTTCCATTAATACACTGATTAATTTTATTGTTTCTGGAGGCATTTTTGAAAACACTGAATTCTCTATTTCAGCTCCCTTTCTACCATTTGGCTTCCCAAGCAAATCACAAGAAAAAATACATGTGGCAGCTTTTAAAAATAAAATACAGTAGAAGTCTTTTACAAATATGGCATATTGTAAAAAATAAGTTGAGTCTTCACAAGAGACTTTTTTTCTGACATGTGAAGTGGCACATAAAACTTTACTGAATTGGGCTTTTCTTGTCAGTTCTGTTTGCTTCTGAATACATTTTTGGAGTGAAGTTATCTCTTACCTTGCATAGCGTTTGTTTCCATCTTTGATCTCTTGAAGCTTTTCTGTGCCGTGTTACTCATTTAGAATTCCAGCTGCTTGGTATTTAAACTTCAAAGCTCTAGTCATTGACATTTTGACATTTTTGTATACTAGGTTGCCTTACACAGAGTCTGCATTTGCTTAGCCACTGCATTTTTCTTATTCTCCACAGGCATTCAGTCAGTCAGATTCAGAGCCAGAAAAGACTTCATTTTGTAACTTGCCTCTGCCCCCTCCTCCAGCATTCTCAGGAATGAGCTGTGATGTTACACAGTCATCTTCGAGCAAAGTCCAAGAAGATGTGGAGAACGAGGATGAGTTTGGTTACAGCTGGAGTAAGTTTATCCTTGATAAATTTTTCAAATATTCATCATTGAAATAACATTGTAGCAGAAGATACAGGGTGTCCAGTTTGAACTACTTTGTTCTTGGGTGTTTTGTGGTTTGGGTGTTAAGCTTTGTTGTCAGCTTTTGTTTGTGGTTGATTAGAGGCACAAAGTGAAATACAAAAGTAATTTGTTCTTCTAAATTTCATTTCGATCTCTGTGTACCTCCATGGTCTAGGCTATTTCTCATTCAGAACTATTTGTAGAATTTCAGTGTAATCTAGGGAACTGATGGCAGTGATATATAATCTCATAATTCACGTTCCTTGAAGTATTATCAGAGTAATGAGAGTTAAAATTATTGCTTTTATACATTAAAAGTCTTTTTTTTTTTTAAGAAAAGTTTTATTGTTTTCCAAAGTTGGAAAGAAAACATAGAACTAGAAATCACCTAAGACTTAGCTGAAATGAAAGTGTGGTCAAAAAATTCTCATCTAGTTTGCAATTCTGCTATCAGATACTGTTGGACACTGGTCATGACTGTCCGGATGGTTTGTGATACTTTCTAATGTAAATCCAACCTCTGCTGCCCATACCTTTACATTTAGAAAAGATCATGCAGCGCTATGGAAATCTACCAGGGGAGCTACACATGATTGAGCTGGAAAAAGGAAGGACGGGTCTGGGACTTAGTCTTGCTGGTAACAAAGACCGATCCAGGATGAGTGTCTTTATAGTGGGAATTGATCCAAATGGAGCAGCTGGCAAAGATGGCAGGTTACAGATTGCAGATGAGTTGCTGGAGGTGAGTTCTTGCAATGTATACTGACAACAAAACATACTGACTTAAAATATATACAAAAATAAGATTCTTGCTGCAAAATAGGTGTTTTTCAGTAGACCTTGAAATTCCCAAGTTACCCACGTTGACAACACTGCCTACCAAATTTTTATACTGGTATATGGGAAATAGTTGCAGCTGGGATTTTTTTCTTCTTCCTGGTTACAGTAGTACACAGTAAAAGTTCATGTGCTTATGTGTTTAAAGTGGATAAAAATGGTGGGATCCAGCAGTTTCTGTGAGATGTATAGAAGGGCAATGCATTGTAGACCATGGAAAACATTGAAGTGCTGTACTCCATCCATCTATGGAGTGCTCCAGACTTTCTAATTACTTTTTTGTCTAGTGAAAAGGTGATTATATAAGAATGCTGTTACGTTGTGTTACATATAAAATGGAAATTAAGTAGGGGAAATAGGAGCAGATCCATTTATATCATGGACTGTCATCTCAAGACAAATTTGAGCTGTTCTCTAGTGGCTTTTTGAAGAAATGCAAGCATTTACTATGCAACTAACATTCTCAATACATTTAGGAGCATAATGTTTGTTTTTATATTGTATTATATATGTATTTTTTATATATGTATTCTGTTACAGCATTATGTTACAACGTTCACTAGCAGCAGTAGTTACAGTAGTTAACGGCACCATCACAGAACTGCTTTTTTGTAACCTCAGAACTGTATGTTGAGGTCTAATAGTGCACTGTAGTTGAAAAGGAATGGTGGGACTGAGTAAAGTTTGAGGGTGATACTGAGCTCCTACAACCCATCAGGGGCTTTGCATTATTTATTTATTTATTTTGAGGTACCTAGCCTCATGCCTGCTATTTGCAGAGTCCAATATTATATGCTAGGTGTTTTTCTTGATTCAGTTAAAGTTTTAAAGTTCAAAAACTACTATTGCAGATGCTGAATATCCTTAGAACACATTGAAACACATCTGGCTGGGCCAGTTCTCACATAAACTTACTTACTGTGAACCTGCAACCTAATGCTAAGGGATTCTCTTAGCATCTTCTGAGAGGGGCATCTAAGCTTGCTCCTCAGGTTCCAGAGTTGCTGCCCATCAGCTGTGGTGGATCATGTCCCATTTATCCAGCTGACAGACTGACTATGTTTCTTCCGAAGCACTGGGTAAACACTGGAAGCACTGCTGTGTCTGGATTGTTATTTCAAGTGTAAATAGTAGGGCTCAGTAGTCTTGTGACAGTGCCTGGTAGATACAGCTTGCATGGGAGTTGAGGGTTTGCTGTTAGACTCAACACTCAGTTCAGTGTCTTGCTTCTGTTGCTTCCTGTTTGCTGCATCTCTGCTTCTGTTTGTGCTACCTTGGTGTATGCTGTACTATTTACCCTTTGTGTGGGTCCAAGCAGTCCTTTTCAAATAATTTCCTCATACTTAAATGGACGTGTCCACTGTGGCTTGCCATTTGCAGGAACAAACACAATTAATAAAATGTAAGCAAATTATGGCTTTCTTTATTCTGCAAGTTCATACTGATATCTCCAGCCATATATGAATCATGTGAGTTTCAGGGGCTTTCAGTGAGTTTGCTCTGCTAAATTAAGACAATGATTCTAAGGTCAAATCTTCAGACTGTAAATGCAACAACATTCAGACTCCTTTGCATAAAGTGCATTGCTCACAGCTGTGGTTCAATAAAGGATAGTAATCTTGTTGCTGAATGTATGTATTTATTTGTTTTGGTTAGAATTTTCCATGGCTCTAATTCGTTGCTCTGTCATTCACAAAAAGCAAATAGATTATGTGCTAAGTCAATACTATATAACCCAGAGAATGACATTTTTAGCTATGTGACAGTGTTAGACTGAAACTAAACTATAAGGATTTTATTTATTTATTTTTAATTAAGAAAGTGAGTGAAAGCTGGACACACCATATTCCTTAATTCTAATGCAGTTCCTGTTTTAGGCAGTGATGTGGGATAGTGGATTTTTTTAAGCTTAATCAAAAGATTAAGGGAATTGGAATATTTGCAGAAATAATTTCTACTTTCCTTTACATAGATAAATGGGCAAATGCTTTATGGAAGGACTCACCAGAATGCTTCATCAATAATCAAATGTGCACCATCTAAAGTAAAAATTATCTTTATCAGGTAAGTTGTCTTTAAAAGTTTTATTAAAAAATATGTTTAATATGCTCAAGTTCTTGCACAGAGATTGTTTCTGTTTCTTAATTTTGGTGAGATGAGTATGCTTTTGTACCTGGTTCTTAGTAGTTTTTAAATATGTTTTGAGTTTTGTTTTCATATTTGTGTTGGCACTGCCACAAAAAAAGCAGAAGAAAGATCTAGACTTAAACGTGTTCTAAGAAACATGGCATTGCTTTACCATGTACTATAACTGAATCTATTTTAGAAATAAAGATGCAGTAAATCAGATGGCCGTTTGCCCTACAAAGTCAATAGAGGTTTGTACTTCAGGGACTCTTCAAAACCAAGAGGTAAATATTTGTTTCTTCATTTGACTGAGATACTGACACTGTTCTGGATACAGGGGTACTCTGTCTACTTAGAAAATATTACAAGAAGAAATCCAGTTGAAAAACAATCAGATTTTAGTGCAGTTGCTACATTTACTGTTCCTCACTCTGTTTTACTTTATTTTCACCTGATCTGAGAAGTAAATCTAATATTGCCATGAATAGGGTTATAGCAGTTTAAACGGATCCATAAAATGACCAGTCCCACGTTAAATGTATGCATGCTACTTCATTTTGATGAAAAATGTTGAGAATAGCTGCTCACAGTTGTGCTTTCATTATCAGATTGATCCCAGTGCTGGAAACTCCAGTGTTAGTTCTGACTTCAGTTCATATAAAAACATTCAGTATGTGGAACTCCCTAAGGTATGTGCTGAAAATTAAATTTACACCAGCCACATTTGTGCTCACCAGCTTGATTTTTTTTGTAATGGAGTCCCACTTAATGGGAAACAAACTTTGTCCCTTGCTTACTAGAACTCACAATAGATATTTCCAGGGGTCTTCTGTTCTTTGTTTTTGTGAGTGAACCAAAAATTTTTGCTGATGTAATGACTGTCTTTGGTAATCATGAGGCTTTTAAACTTCACATAAATTTTCCATGTGATCCATGTCTCTGGAATAAGTTATCTCTTGACCTAATGGCAAAATTTTCAGTAACTAGCTTCTATAGTTGAACAGAGAGTTTGTTTGTTTGCCGCCTAAGGTAAATCATTGCCTGCATTGTTCCAAGTAAATTAATTAGCATCAGATTATAAGCAGCAAATCCCCTGAAAATAATATGTATATTCTGCAGAAACTGTGCAGCTGAGAGATAACAGCCAAGTGTTGCATAACTGTGAAGCTGCCACATGAGGGTGGAAGAAATAAGCTCCTTATTGGCATGGGGAAAAAGAGTTGCATTCAGTGGACATGAGAGTAGACTTCACAATGATTCATAAGTTTGTCTCCTTGGAAGGCACCTAGCCTTCCCTTGTCAACCAGCAGAGTATCTTAGAGATGATGGTATCCAGATGATTTAATTCTAGCTAAAAACACTGAGAAATTTCACTCTGACCCAGTTTGCTAATTTCAAAGGATGAGCATGCATTTTTCCATCCTCTGTATTTTCCACTGCTGTATGTATTTCTCCTGTGGTTTCAAATAGGGAATTTACACTGTATTGTGAAGTTTTATTTACCTTAGCCTATAGTTTCCAAATGTTCTGAATTCCTACCAAGAAAGCTAACAATATTCTTGGCTGCATTAGGCAAAATATCAATGGCATGTTAAGATGGGTGATTCTTCACCTCTAATCAGCATTGATGAGGCTGCACGTGAAGTACTGTGTCCTGTTGTGGGTCCCCCGGTGCAAGAGAGACCTGGACACACTGGAAAGAGTCCAACAGAGGGCCACCAAGATGATCAAAGGACTGGAGCACATCTCCTGTGAGGAGAGGCTGAAAGAGTTGGAACTGTTCAGCCTGCAGCAGGCAAGGCTTGAAGGGAGAATCTTATTGATTTGTACAAATACCTGAAGTGAGGGTGCAAAGAGGACAGACCTATGGTATTTTCAGTGGTGCCCAGTGCCAAGAATAGAGGCAGTGGGCACAAACTGGAACACAGGAGATTCAGTCTAAATGTCAGGATACAATTCTCTACTGTACTGGTGACGGAGCACTGGCACAGGTTTCCCAGTGAGGTTATGGAGTCTCCTTTCTTGAAGATCTTCAAAAGCTGCTTGGACGTGGTTGTGGCAACCTGCTGTAGGTGTCCCTACTTAAGCACAGAGGTTTGGACCAGATAACCTCTAGATGTCCCTTCCAACCTTAGCCATTCTGTGATTCACTGTAATTCTTATTTCTGTTTATGAATTTAACAACTGAATCACAGTTGACCTACAAAGTTCCAAAAAGAATAAGTTTGAATTTAGATTTGCTTCAGATTTATCTTGCTAACTATCTTGGTAGCCAGTGCACTATTTGTAGGTTGGAAATACCTGCTATTTCAGAAATAGATTAGTTTAAAAGGAAAACATTTATGCACTGTGAAAACTTCTGTTATGTCTGCAAACTTCACTAGTTATTACTGAATGTACTCTAATGTTTTGATAAATGTAGTACCTAACCATTTGCATATTTCTATTTATCCCAGGATCAAGGAGGTTTGGGAATTGCCATTAGTGAAGAAGACACAATTAATGGAGTAATTATTAAGAGCTTAACTGATCATGGTGCAGCAGCAAAGGTGTGAGAACATTTTAAGTCCATATAGGGAATAAAACCTGATTTTTGGAGTAGCATCCATAGCACTCATACTTTTTTTTCTATTTTGTTTCCAGGATGGAAGAATCAAAGTTGGGGATCAGATTCTGGCAGTGGATGATGAAATTGTTGTGGGCTATCCAGTAGAAAAGGTGCTTCTGAAGTGTCAAGAATAGTGTAGAAATCACACCATTAAATATAGGAGATGAATGTGTCCAGAAACAATAAGGTTTTCGTGACTATACTCTGATTTCATTTTCAAAGCTGTCTAAAGAACCAAAGATCTACAGGCTTTGTCTGGATAAGGAAACTACTGCAGTATAAGATAAAGCCTGCATTTAGAGCTCAGTTGCTATTTTGTATTAATGCACTACATAAATAGTCTTTCTCTGCATTACTGATGTGACTTTTTTTTTTCCCTGTGGTTCAGATCAGATGAATCAGAGTCACATAGCTGTGGGATAAAAGGCATGAACTATTGCTGAATAATGTCTTTTCATATCTAACACTTTAAAAGTATTAGAAACAATAAAATTTATATGCCTGTATTATACATGTTAAGTTGCATCAGTGGTAAATTAGGTCTTGTACTGTGCTTATACATGGAAAGGGTCTGTAACAATCATTGTGTTCTGTTCCAAGCCTGATATTTCAACCCTTTGGAGAAAGCTATTTCTCTTTCTAAATAACAATTTGACAGAGTTTCAGGGAAGCTAACTGAATCACATCAGCCAGATCTAGCCCACAGTTAACTCTAACAATATTTATTGTCAAAGCATCAATATTTTTCCTTGTTTGTTGCCAAGAAAACCTGCAGGATCGTGACTTTCTAGCTCCAGTTTGGAGAACAGCTATTTTTCTGTATTTTTGTTTTATAAGTGACACTCCAGCTATATTCTTCATCAGCTTTTTTCTTCATCTTTCAGTTTATCAGTCTCCTGAAGACGTCCAAAACCATGGTGAGGCTTACAGTCAACTCAGAACAGGCAGGTAGCCTGACTACAGCATCAGTCAGCACTGCCCCAGTAGAGAGGAGGAATATCCCACAACCAGCAACTGTCCCCCCTTCCAGCTCACCTGAACCAGAAGTAGTCAAAAGTACGGTTCTTCTTGTTTGTCTAGCTTCACTAGAGTTATGAGATAAAAATGAAGACCTAGCTTGTAAACAAATTCTCTCTTTTTGTATGCACTCAACTGTTTTCTGAACTTCAGTTTCTAGTACCTCCAGATTACAGATCCATCTAAATAAAGCAGTAAGGCTCCAAACTGAAGACCTACTTCTTGCTTTCCCACTGGCCTGTTTTAAAGTTGGAAGAGTGGAGGGATTTCCTTTTGCATTGCAAAGGCTGTGTAGCAAGTGCTTGTATCATGGATGTCTAGAAGTGGGAGCCATTTTCTTTAAAGCAGAGAAATATCATTTTTGTTAGAGCAGAATAGTGATTGAGGCTGTCTCACTGCTTAGAACTAGCCGAATTTCAATCTCCCCCTTTCAAATGGAGACTTGAGATGCAAGTGACTGATGATAGTGGTTAAGCAAAACACCACTAAGAATCTAATGGCTTAATTGACTACTGGAAACCTCACAATTAATTCATACGTACATCACTGCAAGTATTGCTGAGTCATGTTTCTATTGACAATTAGTAGTAGTAGTATTGATACACAATTACATCACTACTAAGTTCATAGAATCATAGAATATCCTGAGTTTTAAAGGACCCAGAAGGAGCACCAACTACAACTCCTGGGTCTGCACAGGACCATCCTAAAATCAGATCATATGTCTGAGAGCTTTGTCCAAATGCTTCTTGAACTCCAGTAGGCATGGTGTCCTGACCAGAGCCCAGCCAACCTCTCTCTGAGGAACCTTTCCCTAACACCCAGCCTGAACCTCCCCTGTCACAGCTTCACACCATTCCCTTAGGTCCTACCACTGGTTACCAGCAAGAACAAATCAGGACCTGCCTCTGCCTTCCCCCGGTGATGAAACTGTAAGCTACCATTAAGCCTACCCTCATATTTTTCTAGGCTGAACAAACCAGCCAACTTCATCTGCTCCTCATACATCTTCCTGTCTAGACCCTTCACCATCCTTGTAGCCTTCCTTTGGCCACTCTAATAGTTTTATATCCTTTTTGTACTGTAGTGCCCCAAACTGTGCACAGTATTTGAGGGGAGGCTGTGCCAGACCAGAGCAGAGCAGGACAGTCCCTTCCCTCGACCAGCTAGTAATGCTGTACTTGATGCAGCCCAGGGTAAAATTGGTCCTCCTGGCTGCAAGGGCATGCTGCTGGTGCATATCGAGCCTAATGTACAATGAAACCCCCAGATCCCTTTCCGCAGGGCTGCTCTGCAGCCTCCCATCCCCCAGTCTTTGCATACAGTGACAGTTGTTCCTTCCCAGGTGTAGAATCTGTCACTTGCTCTGATTGAACTTCATACTGTTGGTGATTGTCCAGCCCTCTTAATTTGTCTCTATTGTCTCTGCAAGGCATCTCCACTCTCAAGGAAGTCTACAGCTCTTAGCAGTTTAGTATCATTTGCAAACTTTTACTCAAAAAAATTATGTGTGATCACACATAAATTAATACACAAGGATGTCAGTTGTAAGGAACTTTTTAACACCATATACACTATAGGAACTTATATTAATAGTGGCTTTAACTTTATATATATTATTTATATATAGTAACATCTTCAAACTAAAAGAGATTAGCTATACGGAAGAAATTCTTTGCTATGATAGCGGTGAGGAACTGGAAAAGATTGCCCAAAGCAGATGTGGATGTCCCATCCCTGGGGGTGTTCAAGACCAGGCTGGATGGGGCTTTGAGCAAGTTGGTCTAGTGGGAGGTGTCCCTGCTTGTGGCAGAGAGGTTGGAATGAGATGATTGCTAGGGTCACTTCCAACACAAGATGTTCTATGATTCTATGATATTTACAACATGAGACATACGGCTTCCAAAAGCTGTGTCAGTGGTCACTTAAAAATGTGACTGGTATATAGAAGTTCTTGTTGAGGGCTCCTAGATATAATGATGTGTGTGTACAACCTTTGGTTGACCAAGTACTGGTAGACTTTGAAAATATCTCCGTATTTCACATTCTTTCTCATGGTACAAGTCTGAATTTGAGACAGAATATTTAGTTAGCTGGACCTTGACTTAGCCCATTACAAAAGGGTTGGACTGACATCTGTGCATCCATGTATATAATGGATGCATTTTATTTATCTGTGATCTGTGTTGCAGAGTTACAGGTATAGATATTTAAATTATCTCTGTAATAGCATTTGTTGTGTACAATAGCTTCTTAGGTTATCCAAACTCTAAGTGTTATTATGTGAGCATTTTGAAATAAGTATGTTTCCTGTAGATTGGCTCTTGAGTTCTTACTGTAGAGTATGGACTCTCAAAACGATATTTTAAAGTCACTTTTCTGATAGTAAGCTGTTTTACCTAGGATGTTTAGTTAATCCTGTAACTAGGATGTTTAATTTCTGTTTTAGGTACAAGCAGATCTTCAACTCCAGCCACACTAGCTTCTGACCCCGCTACTTGTCCCATTATTCCTGGATGTGAAACAACCATTGATATCTCCAAAGGACGGACTGGTCTTGGTCTGAGCATTGTTGGAGGAGCAGACACTTTGCTGGTTGGTTGGAAAAATACCTGTTACTCACATGAAGTAATAATATAGAAATTAAAATATCTGTTAGAAGAGATTTTGTCTTCATTTGTTCTGTGGCACTTTTATAGAAAGTTACTAAAGATCAGGAAAAAAAAAAGAAAAACAAAAGAAAAAAGCACTTTTAAAATTGAAAGTATAAGTGAACTTCCTAAATACTTTGGTAATTTGTCATTATTTTGATTTTTTTTTTAAACACTGAATTTTAGCAGAAATTTTCTATAGCTCTTGCTGCAAAGTTAGGGGCATTTTCTTTCAGTATGCAATTTATTTTTGTTATTTATCCACAGGGAGCAATCATTATCCATGAAGTATATGAAGAAGGAGCAGCATCAAAAGATGGGAGACTGTGGGCTGGAGATCAGATATTAGAGGTGCACTTACTTCTTTGGTCACTGTTTATTTTCATTTGCTAGCTAGACATCTTTCATTTGTCTGTTGGAAAGTCCTGTACATTTCATCTATGTATGCTTTCATTATAGGTGAATGGGATTGACCTCAGGAATGCCACACATGATGAAGCAATAAATGTCCTCCGACAGACTCCCCAAAAAGTTCGTCTGACAGTGTACAGAGATGAGGCCCAGTACAAGGAGGAAGATATGTATGATGTACTCATTATAGAGCTCCAAAAGAAGCCTGGCAAAGGCCTTGGCCTGAGTATTGTTGGGAAAAGGTATGAACATACATGGATAGTCACTGTCTAGGACTTGGTCACGTGTGTGTTTCTGTTGGGGTGCTGCGCTCAAATCCTGTAAAGGCAGTATGTGTCATTCTTGTGCCATTCCTAGAGGAACTAGCTCAACATGACTCATCAGAAAAATGAGACAATATTCATTGGGTTCCCAAGTGCAAGTCATAAAAGTGACCCTTAAACAATATTGTATTCATGTGTGTATTTACAGAAATGATACGGGGGTGTTTGTGTCAGACATCGTCAAAGGAGGAATAGCAGATACAGATGGGAGATTGATGCAAGGAGATCAGATACTGACTGTGAATGGAGAAGACGTTCGAAATGCTAACCAGGAGGCTGTTGCAGCTTTGCTAAAGGTATCAGGAAAACAGGAGATAGTTAAATGTGAAGAACTGAGATCCAGATTTTTGAAAGCTTAAGTTTTATTCAGCCTGTGTTCAGACTGTTGCTGAGATGTCAGGGAGAACAAGCTGTGGATCTGAATTTAAATTCCTGAAGGCTAGAGCATTCAGATTTTCACACTTCACCTGATAAAAGTGGGAATAGTGGTAGCACAGACTGCCATGTCTTTATAGGGCAATAAAAAAAGACTATTGCCTAGAGCAACCTTGAACTTAATACTGTTTTTTATCCAATAAACACTTGTTTAACTACCTCATATTTTAGAAAGATACTAAGAATTGACTTTAAGTTATACAGAACTCATCAGTGTAGTTGTGCCAGAAAGTGATTGCCTTCTCAGTTGTTAATGTTCATCTTTTCTTTTTTTTTTTTTTTCTGTGTATGTCTTGTTGCATTACATCCATTAAATTTTATAATGCCTTTCTCAGTGAGCAAAGCATCTGGGTTAAGAAATCACATTCTCACAAAGATAACTGAAGTAACCTCCTGGCTGCCGTTCTCAGAACCAGAATTCCTGTTCTCAGTAAATGTTGTGTATCTGATCTCCTCCATTTCCAAATCAGAATGAAGTCATACATACATTTCCTGTGGTCTGGCAGGAGGTCCAGCTGGTCAGCCAGTTTGTCTGTTTTCCATACAGGGTTTTGAGACATTTGGTTGCATGACAGGATTCTGTTGAGTCAGCATTTTCCAATGAAAATGTTCTACTGGAAAAAATTTAACAGCCTTTATTGGCAGCTGGCTCTTGGGTATGTCGACATAATCATGCTTTTTGCGTTATTTATAATGTATATTTTTCCAGGTCTTAAATAGTTCAAGACTTTTTTTTTTCTAATGTGAACACTTTTTTTTTTTTTTAAAGATATTTTCAGTGTGTGACCATAACTGAGAATGTCACAACTGCATCTGTGTTCTGATAGTGAACTTGTTAATGTACTCCTTTAAGGTAATAGTAATTTCCAATCCATAACTGATAATTTATTTTATATAAGGACAATAGGTTTCTTTTTCATGTACTGCACTTTGGACAAAGTATTTCTTCCTCATATGCTGCACTTTTACATCTCCTCTTAATTAAAATGCCACTTCATTTGGAAAGTTTCTAGTATTTTTGTTAGTTGGCAAGCATTTTGGAGTGTACAATTGAGTATACTTAATTAATAGACTCACTTATTACTTGCACGTTTAAGTTTTTGATATTTCATCCCACTTAGTGGTACTCGTAAATAATAATGGCCCTGAGAAACGTGGTGTCTAAACTAACTCAGATATTATTAATGGTTCTGTTTCTTTCAAACAGTAAAAATGGATAAAAGCATGATCACTCATACACAGGCAGTCATCATTTTTAGTTCAGGTATCAGTTCTGTTTTCATTCACAAGTGAATGGTCTACAGCGAGTTGTCTTGAATTGCCTAAAATGTATTTTGTTAGAAAGTTATTTACATCTTTGTAAAATCCAAATATATTTAAACTGCCATAAAACCACAAGAATGTGTGAAAATTCCTTCTGTTCTTGCAGTGTTTCTTGTTATGTCTTCCCCAAGTATGTGAAAAGTTGACAGTTTTTTCCCCTCATTTGACTTTAAATAGGAGACTCCAGGGAAAAAAAAATGTAAGAAGACAGAATGTGAAGTGATTTACTCACAAGTTCAGATGGAAAGTATTACCTCCCACTTTCACACATAATAACGTTAAAATCTCATTTTGGGGCTTGGATTTTATATGAGGATGTGGTAATTTTAAAGGAGGAAAGCAGCAGGAAAGACTGTTTCTGTCTGAGCCCTGATCAAGTCTTTTCCAGGACATGAAAAAGTCAGCTTTACTTAAAAAAATAAAAAGTAATTTAGTAATAAATCTCTCCTAGCGTCATCTCTAAGACAATATCAATAGTATATGCTAGCTACAGAGGTTTAGAAACCCTATTTGAATGGTTATATTATGTTGTTGAGTTTGATATATTGGTCTGTTTCTTACTGTGAATTTTCTGATAAATTTTTGAACCATTCTTAGGATAATACAGCTAAGGTATGATAGATAAATGCAGACATCTGTAACAGTAAATTCTCAGGTTGCATAGGTACCAGAGATCATAGTAACAACTTCTCAGTGGAAGAAAGGGAAAAGCAAAATAGCAACAATATTTTGAAATTTCTGTATTTCAATATGTTGCAGATAGATAGATGTTCTTTTGACACTACTTAAGTTGTTTTGGAAGTCCAGCTTTCTGAAGTGTTTTTGTGATAACACCTTACCTATCTGTTATCAAAATAAGCCTAACATCTTGGTTTCTAAATGTTTGATTGCATGGTGAATTTTCATCTGAGGTAGGTATTTATACATGAAATGCCTAATAGTATATTTAAGAACTCAATGCTTAATGGAAGTATTGGAATGGACTTTCCAATGTGCAATCAATCCATATCACCCAAATTCCTCTTGGGAGTCAGATACAGAAAGGTCTCTTAAACTACAGATACATGTTTGAAAAACCTCCCACCCAAAATCTCTTTAGTTACATCAGTATGGATCCATATTAACAGGTAATTTCAAGAGTGGGAGAGAAATTGCTAATTACCACTTTAAATATCACAGTATCAGCTATATCAACAGAAATACTAATTAGTACTTGGAGGTTTTGTACTGTTTTTGTGTTTATTATGAAAAAACTCAACTTTTATTATTCTTTGAAAAGTGCCATCTTGAAAGTACATGTTGACATTACTGTTTAGAAGCCAAGACTACTACTCCTTAAAGAAAAGGTAATGGAATTATTCCTCACATCTGTATTAGAATACAGTTTAATCTGAAAAGTTCTCAGCTCTGTATTGAACATCATTCGATAGTATAATTCAGTCATGGTATGGTTCTGGTCCTGGCATGAACTCTCTCTTTTCAGCTTTCATTGCAGGGTTGTTAGTCCTGTATTTTCCCCTCTGTACATACTTTCTTCTTCTTCTACTATCTAATAAGTGACTGAAATGTTGTTGTTGGCTTCAATGTTGCAGATACAAGAGATGAATTAAAAAGGACTCTTTCTTTAGTGTTCATTAGGTACAGTGAGACTAGAGGTTGGAAGAATAAAAGCTGGTCCATTCCACTCTGAGAGGAGAACATCCCAGAGCAGCCAGGTTTGTAACTGTAAAACTGTTTAGTCTGGAAGAAAAAAAATGTGGTGAAATAGTGAAAGCAAATAAAAATAGTTAATTTTATGATGAAAATTATTTTCGTTGCACCTGATCCAAGATGAATAGAAATAGGAGCTTTTATGTACTTTGCAGCTCATATTATGTAGTCATTTTAGGTAGCCATTTTACATGTTCATTTTAGCTAGTTGTATCAGCTAAAGACATGATCCAGTCAAGAGATCACTCCAGAAATAGTAGAGTAAATAGTTCAGTAGAGTAGACAGTAGAAATATTAGAGTAGATTCCAGGCTCTACTATGTTGTCTAGTATGATTTTTAGAGCTCTTGCATGGGAAGTAAAGAGAGCTGATTGTCTTCATTACCAGAACAAGTTGATGTAGGGTTTAAACCTGTTACCTGGAGAGTGCTGAGTGCAATGGGGTATTGTTCCATTTATCTAACTGAATTTCTCTATACCTTTCATACTCTTAGCATAATCTTGGTCACAAGAAGCAGGAAACCTTCACCATTTCTGTCAGGCTTTCCCTAAGTTTGTTTTATTGATGTTTTAATGTTGTTTAATGTTATAACTCGCATCAGTTTCTGCATTTGAATGCATCCTTTATGTGGCAGCAGCTCTCATCGTGATTCTAAGCCAATTTATGTATTGATATTTCCAGTAGGAGCTATTGAAATGAGAGAGCTCACAATTTACCTTAGAACTTTTTTTAGTCATAAACCAGGTATACATCACCATCATTATTGTCAGTGATTGAACATGGATGTAAATAGTTTAAGTTGAATTCTAATTAGCCTGGGACTTTTTCTTTCTGAAATTTGAAGTGAATAGGTTAAGACTGGTTAAGGACTGAGTGTCAGTATCTCTTAAAGGATAATGCCAGTCCAGTCAAAAATACACAAGCTCTGTGAGGTATTAGTCTAAGCTATTAAGTAAGAAGTTCACAATGCTGAATGTTTAGAAGAGTCAGTAAGTCAATGAACTAAAACCACTGTGAGCCATGTTGTTCCTTTACATTGTCCTGAGGCAGTAGTGAAAATTCTGTGTAGGTGAAACTGAGTGGAGAGTCCAATCTTAGTTTTAGTTTATGGAGTGTCTGGATGAATGTGAGGATACATGTAGGGTTGTGTGAAGATTTGTCTTTTGTATTGTGTCCCTGCCTTGATAATAGTGGCTGTCTTATTCACCAGAAGGTCTTTGAAGTGATGAAATATGTAGAAATAAGGGGACAGTCTGGCCCTCAGAAGCAAAGTGTTGCATGGGTCTGTAATTACGCAATCTCTGTTGGTCTCATGACATGTTTCAAACAAGGAGCCTCCAGAGTGTCCAGGAAACATACAGAGGTTCAGTGTATCAGCGTTAACTGGGCACAGAAAAAGTAGCAAGATACAGTAAAATACACTGAATACAATGTGTTATAATTTTATCAAACTGGGAGTCTGAAGCTGCTTTCTAATCCCAGTGTAACACTGTATTTAGGTCAGTGAAGGAAGTGGCAGTCTCTCATCCTTCAGCTTTCCAGCTTCTGGTTCAAGTGTACCTGAGGTCTTTGAAAGTGGTCTGAAGAAAAATACCTGTAAGTTTTTTTGGCCCTTTCAGTAATTTATATCTGTGTATTGGTAGCTGAGATCTGCTTTCGCTAATACATAGTCATTGTATACTATAGGCCTGAAAGTGATTCCTTAGTCATTAAAACGATGCAGCGGTGGTGGTTATTATACAGTACATCATATATCTCTTTGAATCACTTTTTATTAAAAAAAAACTAGCAGGTGTTACATCAGCAGTTTAGATGCTGAGAATCTAAGTTGAGCGAGAATTATTTTCTATTTAGTCTTAGTATGTCTTCAGTCAAGCTGTCTGTCTCATTCTTGGAAAGTACGTGATCAATTCTGGATTCTACATTAAATTAGAATAACTGGGTAATAGCTTTCCAGTGCTCAGATTTACACTGGTTACTTGTGACACAAGTATCGCTATCAAATAATAGTTTCTATTCTGTATGAGCATTGCTTTGCAATTTACTCCAATAGTTGTTTAAATTGAAAGAATGTATGATTTTTTCACCCATTGTAGAAGTATTTCAATGCTATTAATTTAATGGCAGCTGCTTTCAAAATTTGTTTTAAAATGTATATCTGTAATGAAACATCAGAAAGCTAGAATCATCACAGTGGCTTGGATGACTTTAATGGAAAAGTTTCTTTTATATACTAGTTTAACTTTTATTTTTAAATTTATCTGACAGCATCTTCTGAAATACAGGGATTAAGAACAGTTGAGATTAAAAAGGTAAGTTACAGAATAAGGTATCAGGAAAGGTTCTGTAGATGTTATATGTATGTAAAGGAAGAAGTCTGGCCACCCAGTTAATCATTTAGAGGGAGGAACTGATGTGGCAATAGTTAAGTCATTTGTCTACTGGTTCTACTGATCTCCACTGCCCCTATTTTTAAGTAAAGTAAGTGTAACTTCCACCATCACATTTTGTGACTTGTTTTTAAAGTAAATGGAGAGAGAATTAGTAACAGTGTTACCAGAGTTAAATCCAGGCACATTTGTAGTGAAGCCAAGGGAACTGTACTAAACTTGCAAGTCCATTGTTTTGTATTTCACATTTGTTTGACATGTATTTTTAATGGATAGGCCTTTACAAGACAGCTGCCAGTTTTTCAGCTGGGTTTCAATTGCCTTTCTCGTTAACGGGAGCATAAAATCTAAGTTACAGACTGCTTCTGATTGTCTAAAACACATATATTTATTTGACTTTGCCTGGTATCCAGTTTCCTTGATTACGCAGTTTTACGTAACTATTCTCTTTTTAACATTGAATACTGATCTATGATAACAATTTTGATGGTTAGGTAGTTGAGCATTGTACAGCAGTGAATAACTAGTTTTGTTCTTCAATAGTGGGACACTAGGGGGAGCATAAAGATTAATTCTCATCTACAGGAGGTTCCTAGTAAGAGACTGATAATAAAGGACAATCAATCCCATCACTTGACAGGCATATGCTGACATTAAGGGTTTGATGTTGACTTCTGGAAGTATTCAGATTGGTTAAGAAAAAACATATAAGTGAGTCAGTAAATTGTCACCCTCCACTGATGGGAAGAACTATGTATTGTGCACTTTGTATTTTCCCAAAATATATTGATTTTTAAAAATGGCTCGAGACAGAGATATTCTGATTTTCAGAATATAGGATTTTTATTATTTTTTTTAAGGTAAGCCTGTAATTCTCTATGTATTTTTCTTTACAGAAAAAATTAATCTCTTTTTTTCATGACAATAATAGGGCCCTGCAGATTCACTAGGAGTGAGCATTGCTGGAGGTGTAGGAAGTCCCCTTGGAGATGTTCCTATATTTATCGCCATGATGCATCCAAATGGAGTTGCAGCTCAGACTCAGAAACTCAGAGTAAGTTAATCGTTCAGAAGGTTATAAAGATTGCATAGGTACTACACAATAATTACTCCAGACAGGTAATAAGGTAGCAGTTTAATGATGCAGTCTTGATTGCTTCTGTCTGTGTCAAGAATTTTTGCTATTTGGATTGACAATAAAGTAACTCAGATTGGTGACATGGTAAAAGGTAATTGCTAAAAGATATATCAACTTGGGAAGGAAGTCCTAAAGAAATCTTGGATCATAGAGCTGATAATTTTGTGGAAAATCAAAGTAGGAAGCCTAGTTCAGAATTACGGATTCTCTAAGTGAGCTACACTGGTGAGTCTTGTGGTCGTTCCTGTATGTATGCAGTCTGTTTCATATCTCATGTTCTCTATGCTTACCTGTCTTAGGATAGAGAATTCTTTTTTAGGTTCCAAGTCAAAGTAGGCAGTCTTAACTTACACAGCACTTACATGTGTACTGTATTCAATCTATATCAAAGGTTGTTGAATTTGACTAATGTTCCTTGGAAAATAGTGTTATTTCAGGATGAATTTAAATATATAATCTCTTAAGGTAATGTACTACTTCAACCTGTCTGTATTCAGATTATTTTCCATATCCTTCTAGAATATTAAGATTAATTCTGTGAAGAACAATTATTATTTTTTACACTGAATATACTAAACTTAAACACTGATCTGCTAATTTTGATGTCAAGTTTTCTACTTTTCCATCACTTCACTATGTATTTCAATGATGTTGTGCCTTTGAGAGGTGTACCATGCTCTCTTCCTAATTTATTTCTTCCTGCCCTATGTCACTGATAAATTTTAGCTAACTCCAAGTACTCAAATCTGCTATAATTGAAAGAAAATGCCAAATAAAACTATGTAAATAAACTTGTATTGATAGTTATGTTTTCTGTGTTTTCTTCTGCAGGTTGGGGACAGGATTGTTAGCATCTGTGGAACATCTACTGAAGGCATGACTCACTCCCAAGCTGTTAGCCTCTTAAAAAATGCTTTGGGCACTATTGAGTTGCAGGTAAAAAACAAAAACAAAAAACCTCCAGTGACATTTGGAATGTTTTCTGAACATTAGTTGCTATGATGTATTATTTTGGTATCAGCATTCTTATTTTAATGGCTTTTTTTTTCAACTAATTTTACTGAACTCTGTTCTTAGGTTGTAGCTGGAGGAGATGTGAGTGTCATAACTGGTCAGCAGCAGGAGCCGCCTACGTCCAGTCTTACATTTGCAGGACTAACTTCCACCAGCATTTTTCAGGATGATTTAGGGTCAGTAAATACATAATAATACAGTCTCTGTAGCCAGTTACTTGAGGTGGAACTCAGCCTAAAATGCTTACAAATTGTTTTGTTTTGTTTTGTTTTCCCTGCTGTAGAATTAAAATGTGATTTGATTTCTTTTTAAATACAGCTTTCTTCATTTCACTGAGTCTAGATACCTGAGATTAGTTGATACACCCCAAATTGCTGTACTCAAACTTACATAGCAGGGATCTGTCCACAGTGGTACTTTAGTTTCTGTAATGTACGTTTTTAGCACTAGGCTATCAGAAATATTTAACTTTTGTGGTATACAAGTGTCACCACTTCTGGTATACTACAAGGCACAGCTATGTAAGCAAGTATTGCCTCAGATTATGTCATAAATCTGAGGCATTTTTCCAGGAACAGGGACAGAGAGAATGGTGTTGTTTAGGCACACAAATCTACATTAAAATATAGAATTTCAAAATTCATGTAGTCAAAGTTTATGTGTGGAGATATATGTACAAGTTGTCTGTATAAACACATACATGCAAATAAACAATCATAACTCAGAGTAGGAGAGAAGCAATTAAATCTTGCAACATAATGATTGGCTGCTAATTTTGGACTTTTTAAGTGGCATAGAGGGTTCCAGGATTTTTAAAGGTGTTTGCTAGGAAGATTTGAGGCATATTTGTAGTTATAGAGGAAATGGAAGTGCATTTCTAGAAAGAAAAAATTGTTTTGGTTGAATGTTATACATGTTAAATCATAAGTTCAGACAACATAGCAACGCTCTTTTTCCCTTTCATTAGGCCTCCTCAGTACAAGACCATTACTCTGGATAGAGGACCAGATGGCCTAGGCTTTAGTATTGTGGGAGGATCTGGCAGTCCTCATGGAGACTTACCCATTTATGTGAAGACAGTATTTGCAAAGGTAAGTGTGGATTTGTTCAGTCAATCCATTTATTGGCCACAAGCATGGCCTGAGTTTGATGCCAAATGATTAATGGTTTCTCACAGCTTTTCTTGACCAGTGCAAGTTCTGATCAAAATGTGCTCACAGTATTTGAAGGATACAGTTTCAGGAAGATCCAAAATTTTCAAATGCATGAGACTCTGCATATATCAGAGTCTTTTTCAACTCTCAAAACTGGAAATGTTTACATACTTTGAAAAACAACCTCCCTACTTTATGTGTAGAATTCATTTTCTTCAAGTAATAGAAGGGACCAATTTATTACAGTCTGAAAGGTAGACCAGCATAAAATAATCAAACTCATCTGGACCTTTGGAGAAGTTCAGGTACTGACAGGATTTTATGAGTATAGTCTGCCCTAGGGAACAGCCCTAAGTTAGACAAAAAAAACGTAATGAAGAATCCCAAATGTTTGTTGTAAGTCAAAGTTCATAGCTGGGTTTTGATTACTAGATTTCCATTGGATTTCCAGTTTCTGGAAGCTATTTCAGGTCTTGAAAGTCTTGCTGTTTTGTTACCGGAGACCAGAAGTTATACTAGCTAGACCAACAGGATTAAAATGATACAAAAATCCTCTATATCCATCCTCTAGATCTAGGTGTTGTGAAAGTTAGAGAATGCAGGACATACTGCAGCACTAGCAGGTTGTTCTATGATTGACTATAGTCGAATCACTCTCAATCAAAAAAAGTTGAAGGGGTTTTGTGTACTGTACCCATCTTATTCAGAACATTGGGACAGTGCGGCAGGAAGAAAAAGAAATGCGTGAGTCTTCAATTAAAACATGTTTTATTGTTTCAGGGTGCAGCTGCAGAAGATGGACGCCTGAAGAGGGGAGATCAAATCATTGCTGTGAATGGGCAGAGTTTAGAAGGGGTGACCCATGAGGAGGCGGTTGCTATTCTGAAAAGGACGAAAGGAACAGTCACTTTGACTGTATTGTCATGAACTAGTTGCTGAAAGGGGTAGGATCGACAAGACTATATTATTAACATTCTGCTTAGCAAAGAGAATGGAAATGTTTGTATAGCCATCTTGCTCTTCCTGCTTCACAGGACTGTGTTACATCACTGAAGAAAATTAACATTTAGTATGCAATAGAAGTATTTCTTCTACTGTCAAACCACTGGGATGGAGTTATGTCACCTATGGCAAAGACATGAATATTTTTCCTAGTGAATGAATACTTGTCAGCCACTAAAAAAATGTTTTCATTAATAACCTCACAACAAAATTTAAATGTTTTGCTAAGAGGCTTTGAATATTTTAAATATGTGAGAGCAATAAAGTTACTGAATTAAAAAGGGGATGGCATGGGCAGAAGTAGTCAGAAAACAGAAATAGGATTATTGGAGAAAGAAAGTATTTACAAAATATCAAATTTGGGGAATGGGAAGAAAAGCATGTAATGTGGAGGCACATAATTAATGGACTTACTTTTGTGGTTTTTTTTTCCTATTACTCTACAATGACCAAGCAGAAGGAGTTGGGAGGGGATTTTTTGTTTAGTTTTGTTTTTTGCTTGTGTTTGAATTGTGTTTTGGATGGTGGAGATTTGTTCTCAGGCTGAAAAATTTATTTGCTAGTGGAGACTTATCCCGGAGAGTGAGAGTGCCCAGCAACTGCAAAATTAGAAGGATTAAACTTTTCATAACAGTAGTTTTTTCTAGACTACGTGGTTGTGAAAACAACCTCTCTAGCGTGAAATGTGTGTAAGCAAAGGTTGTCCACTTGCAATGGGCAAGGCTCAAGACTGGCTTAGTGCCGAAGTTTCTGATTGCTGCTTGAATCAGAGCCATGAACAAACCACTCAGGACATACTTACTTAGCTGAATATACAGCCTTGTGGATATAGGTTAATACAATGCAGAAGATGTTAGTGTTATAGTGTTGCTTATCATTACAAAATAAATAGCAGCAAAGATAAGGTCCTTCCCGGACTGAGGAGGGCTATAACCAGGGGTTGAGGGCTGAAGATCAGTTCCAGTGGAGAAGAGGGGAGCAGTGAGACAGCAGTGAAAGTCTTTGCATCAGCATCAAGCAGTAGAGGACAACTGAGGGTCACAATAATTATTTGGGGGTTGATAATTTAAGAGACACAAATGCAAGATATTGTCTGGTAAATAAGATGCAGCCATTGAGCTGTTATTTGGATAGCAGAGTTGTCAAAAAATTATCAACATCCTCAGTTTACTAAGGAGTCTTTAAAACTTTATCCCTAAATCATACCTACTGATACCACTGTCTGATTGCAGTCTGCCTTTGGCTCTGCTTCTTCAAACTGGCTCTTCAGAATCTGGCAGATAAAGCACACCTTGCCCATGATTTACCTTCCTGCATAAAAATTCCAGTAAATATGTTGAAGGTGAAAGACACCTAGCTAATTAGCACGCCATATACTTCCCGTAGCAGCAAGACCTTTCATGTTGATAAGCAAAAAAAAAAAAAAAAAAAAATGTAGCAAGAAGGCCGGCACATCAGTTGTCATTTAAGAGAACTCTCTGAGCAGAAAATGCAGGCAGTGGTCAGGCCACTATTAGAACAAGACCTGAAAGTCTAGCGTTTGTATTAGTGAGAAACAAAAACAGTATTAGAAATGTCTGTGAAATAGTATTAACAAATTGGTAGCTAGATCTAAGCAAGTTAACTAACAACAAACACAAACAAACAAAAAACTTTGTGTCATTAACTGTGCTAGAAGTTACTGTGATTGGCAAAAAATGAAAGTACACAGATGGTACCATTACTGGCTGTTGTTTTTGTTCTTGTATACTTATTCCTTGGTTAGAATGAGAGATGCATACATTGGAGTGTGTAAGGTTGCTTTAAATAGTATCTATATTTGTAACAGAAGTAGTGTACAGATATTTTGTTACTACTGTTGTGTCTAAATGGGGGATTTAATTAAATAAACACCAAACTCTCAGTGATGAAGAAATAAAGTTGCAGGTGCATTTCTGGTGTGTGCTGGCTTTGTTCATTTTGTTGTGAAAAATTATTCCAAACTTTTTAATTAATAACAAGAAGTTAATGATATTGCTCTTTGTGTGAACCATCTAGTAAAAACTGTTTTATTTGGATTTTCAGATTTTAGCTTCACTCACAGTCTTTTAGCACAATAAGGCAAGATACCAAGACTATTTATAAATGAATAAGAGAGTGCTTGGCTTGTTTAAAACAGACAGTATTTAATCATTTCTTAGTCTGGTTAAAAAGCAGTCTGCTGGGTATGGTTCTTGACATGAGCAATCAAAACACTGTGCACCTGGAATTTTGCTGTTAGCCATGACCATGGTGCTGGTTCAGAGCACAGGATCTCCCCCAGCCCCTGTGCCAGGACAGTTGTTTCAAGACCACGACTTAGTGTCTGCTGTGCAATGGATTATGAGGTGTAATAAATTTAGCAGGCTTAGAGTTGCAGCTGAACACCACAATCGCTCTCTCACTGCCCCTCCTTAGATGAGGAGGGAAAGAAGTAAAGGAAAGAACAACTCACGGGTTGAGATAAGGATAATTTAATTAAAGGAAAAAAATAATTATTAAGGAAATATTATTAATAATTTAACTAAAGGGAAAAAATGGAAAGGGGAAAAGGGAAAAAACAAAACAAGTAAAGGCTATGTGGAAGTGCAGAGGAAAGAAATTACTCTCTACTTACTTACCACAAATGAGTGGTGCTTGACCACGTCCTTGAAGCAGGGCCTCAACACACGTAGCCGGTGTTCGGGAGGAGGACAGACGTTTTCACAACGAGAGCCCACCCCTCCCCTCTTCTTCCTTTTTCCACCTTTTCTTGCTGAGTGTGACACCATATGGTATGGAATATGCCTTTGGTTGGTTTAGGTCAGCTGCCCTGGTGATGTTTCTTTCTCACTTTTTTGCCCACCCCCTAGGAGGGTTAAAGAGAATCCTGACGCTGTGACAGCACTGCTCAGCAGCAGACACAACGCTGGTGTGATACCACTGCTGTTCTAGCTACAAGTGCAGAGCACAGCACCGTGTGGGCTGCTGCAGGGAAAGTTAACATCCCAGCCAAACCCAGTACAATCATTTGGTATTCGGGGCAACTTTTCTATCACAGGGGTTAGTTCTGCAAGATGGTAGGTACTGGCACTGTTCTACTAAGTTCTGCTTTTGGTTATGTTAGCTTTTAGTTCCTGTGACCATGTTAAACTTTGGGACTTGACAGAATTGGAGCTAAAAGGCTTGAGATCCTAAGGGCTCAAGCCCATTGTCTGTTCAAATACACATTCTTTTCTTTTAACTTAGGTCTAACATACTAACATATAACTCCCAGTGATCTTAGAGTGGTATTAATGAAAGAGACTGTCACATTTTGTAATTGTGTTCTGGACAAAGGACAGCTGGCTCATGGAAATGCATAGATTTAATTCCCTGACAGTGACTAGATATCATTGGCATGGCTGCTATCCCATTCCCCTGCTGGATTTTATTTCTGGGTTAGGTTTGTGGAAGCAATGGAAATGTTGATTGCAAGTTGAGAGAATAGACAGAAAATGGTATATGTTCTATAGACTCAGACTTGCTGTGGTGGTTTTACCCAGCTGGACAACCGAGTACCGCCACAACCACTCTCTCACTCCCCCTTCTCTTAGGGAAAGGGGGAGAAAATGTGATGGAAATGGCTCAAAGTGCTTGAGACTCAAAAGGTTGAGATAAGGACAGGGAGATCACTCAGTGATTATTATAACAGGCAAAACAGACCCAGCCTAAGGAGATTGGAGACATTTAATAGCTATTATAACAAGCTGGGGAAGCAAGAAAAAAGGAAAACAAACTAAACATACCTCTCCTCATCCACCTCTTCCACCCCCTCCCCCCGAGTGGTGCAGGGTATCTGTTCTCATAGAGGCACAAACAGCATTGCTTGCTGGCCCAGCTCTGGGCAGTGGTGGGTCCCTTTGGAGCCACCTGGAGTTAGCCCTTATCTAACCTGGGGCAGCCTGTGGACTCTTCACACAGAAGCCACACATGCTGCCCCTTGCTACCAAAACCTTGCCAACCTTATACCCACTTATACCCACTACACTTGCCCCTTCCCCCCCCAAAAAAAAGAAAAAAAAAAAAGGAAAGAAAAGATAAAAAGGTGTTCTTTGTTCTTCAGTGGCAAAAAGAGGCTGTGTTTTAGTGACAGAGACTTGTAAATAACATGGAGGAGCTCACTGTTTTTAATATTGTTTTGCAAGGCATGTCTTGTCTCAAACTGACAGTGACATTCGAAAAAGGCTGGTTGTGGTCTCACCTTCTCCCCCACCTCCCCATCTCTTTTCTTGCCTTTGAAAAATAAATCCTTTGAAGCATCTAAAATATTCATGTGTAGGGAGCACTTTGGTTTCAGGCACCATTTGAAACTGCTAAGAACAGATAAAAATTTTTACTTTCTTACAGATGCTATTGAAACTGTGAACGCTGTTGGCCCTAGCACATTCAACACCTGCAGTATATGTATAATTGTTTTTATTTCTTTCAGAATTGGAGACCATGCTTCTTCCACAACAGCTGCATAGATCTTGACTTTAGTGCATTTTATTCGTAGCCATTGTTGTAGGGTTATGTGTTAGCTTGCAAACTTATGCAGCTGATATTCAAGAAAATGCTGACAGTGGCAGGTTAGACTGATACATTTTGAATGCTGGAGAGCAAGAATCATATTCCATTAGTAGGTATACTAAGTAGATCAAGCTTCTTATTTTTTGCCTTAAGTTTTAATTTTCTTATGGTAAAATCTCCCTCAAAGTTATTGAAGTTTCTTCAAGTGAAAATTATCATTTTAAATGGGTAGAGAAAAACAAATGTTGCTTCTCTTATTTCAGTATAAATAAGAGGGAAATTACCTTGGATAAGCTACTGATCCTAAAAGCTGTTCAAGATACTACAATTATTCAAACTGGGTTATTAGTTTTTATTAATTTTTAACTTGAGATTTTTTTTAATTAATTTGCTGTAGCAAATCAGTTTTAAAAACTGAAATAAGCAGGTTTTCACTTGACTCAGAAAAAAAAATGGTTCATCTAATTACTTTGTGGTCTCTTCATTTTTTGGTCTTCAGATAGGTAGAGTAAATATTTAATTTTCTTTTCCTTTTTTTTTTTTTTTTTTTTTTTTTTATTATGTCCAGGTTGTATTTGGATCACCTATGAAAATACCATCTGTGTGTTATACAGAGTGCTATACTGGATATTTTAATGCCTACTGTTAGATGTTCATATCCATTTTACCCATAGATACACAAATGAAAGGTTTTTAAGACGGAAGGCTTCAAAGTTGTCAGCACTTTTTCATGTCTTCTGGTATTTGAGCCTTTGGCAATTTGACTACACTTCATTAATGTAGCTCTCAATTATTTTTCAAAAGTCCTGGAAATCTGAAGAGGTCCCAGTCAACTGGAAGCCAGCAAATGTTGTCCCAGTTTTCAAGAAGTAAGAAGAAAGACACTAGTAATTACAGGCCTGTCAGTCTCATTTTTAATGCCTGGTAAAATTATGGAGATTATTCTGGGAGTGAATGAAAAACACTTGACAGACAATGCAATCATTGGTCATAGCCAACATGGGTTCATGAGGGGAAAGTCCTGCTTAATGAACTTAGTTTCTTTTTCCAATAAGGTTACACACCTAGCTGACCAAGGGAAAGTACATGTAGGGTTTATTTTGTTTGTTTGTTTGTTTGTTGCATTTCAGCTATTTGGACTTCATTACTCTTTCTCACAGTACCATTTTGGACAAAATGTCCAGCGTATAGCTAGACAAATACATGATACGATGGGTGAACAGATGGCTGATGGGTCAGGCTCAATGGGTTATTGTAAATGTGGTTACATCAGGCTGGCAGCCAGTCACTGGTGGGGGTCCTCAGACTTCCATTTTAGGATGAGGTCTCTTCAATGTTTTTATAAGTGTTATAAATGTGTTTTGGGATGCAGGATTCGAATGCGTACTAAGTTTGCAGATGATACTGGACTAGGAGGAGTAGTTGACTACCTTGAGTGTGGAGAGGCCTTGCAGAGAGATCTTGACAAATTAGAGGGCTGGGCAATCATAACCATGTAAAATTTAATGAGAGGAAGTGTCATATTCTGAACAAAATGGAATGTGGCAATCCTGGTTATATGTACAGACTATGGAATGAGAGAGTGGAGAGCAGCCCACAAGAAAAGGATCTGGGGGTTTTGGTCAACAGAAAGTTGAACTTGAGCCAACAGTGTGCCCTGGCAGCCAGGAGGGCCAACCATATCCTGGGGTCCATCAGGCACAGCATTGCTAGCTGGTTGAGGGAAGGGATTGTCCTGCTGTGCTCTGCACAGCCTCACCTTGAGTACTGTGTGCAGCTTGGGCACTACAATGTATGAAAGACCCTGTAAGAGTTTCCTGTTGTGCATTTTGCATGAGTATTTAGGCTGGGGCTCATTAAAAGTCTTTGCAGAGTGTAACTTTGAAACTCTTTCTCATTACAGGGTTGCTGTAGCCACCACATCCAACACTTAAGAGTATTTACATGATTAAAAAAAGCGATGGGAGCAGCATCTCCTGTAAAAAAGAAATGAATCACAGAATCACAGAATTTCTAGGTTGGAAGAAACCTCAAGATCATCGAGTCCAACCTCTGACCTAACACTAACAATCCCCATTAAACCATATCCCTAAGCTCTACATCTAAACGTCTTTTAAAGACCTCCAGGGATGGTGATTCCACCACTTCCCTGGGCAGCCCGTTCCAATGTCTAACAACCCTTTCGGTAAAGAAGTTCTTCCTAAGATCCAACCTAAAACTCCCCTGGCGCAACTTAAGCCCATTCCCCCTCATCCTGTCACCAGGCACGTGGGAGAACAGACCAACCTCCACCTCGCTACAGCCTCCCTTGAGGTACCTGTAGAGAGCGATAAGGTCGCCCCTGAGCCTCCTTTTCTCCAGGCTGAAAAATCCCAGCTCCCTCAGCCGCTCCTCACAGGACTTGTTCTCCAGGCCCCTCACCAGCTTCGTCGCCCTTCTCTGGACTCGCTCAAGCACCTCCATGTCCTTCTTGTAGGGAGGGGCCCAAAACTGAACACAGTACTTGAGGTGCGGCCTCACCAGAGCCGAGTACAGGGGGACAATCACCTCCCTACTCCTGCTGGTCACACTGTTTCTTATGCAAGCCAGGATGCTGTTGGCCTTCTTGGCCACCTGGACTCACTGCTGTCAACCATCACTCCCAGGTCCTTCTCTGCCTGGCAGCTCTCCAACCACTCATCTCCCAGCGTGTAGCTCTGCTTGGGGTTATTGCACCCCAGGTGCAGGACCCGACACTTGGCCTTGTTGAACTTCATGCAGTTGACCTCAGCCCATGGGTGCAGCCTATCCAGATCCTCCTGCAGAGCCTTCCTACCCTCGAGCAGATCGACACACACACCTAACTTGGTGTCATCTGCAAGCTTACTGAGGGTGCACTCAAGGCCCTTGTCCAGATCATCGATGAAGATACTAAAGAGGGCCGGCCCCAGCACCGAGCCCTGGGGAATGCCACTAGTGACTGGCCTCCAACTGGACTTGGCTCCATTCACCACGACTCTTTGGGCCCGGCTATCCAGCCAGTTTCTAACCCAACGAAGTGTGCACCAGTCCAAGCCAAGAGCAGCCAGTTTCTTGAGGAGAATGCTGTGGGAAACGGTGTCAAAAGCCTTGCTGAAGTCAAGGTAGACCACATCCACAGCCTTTCCCTCATCCACCCAGCACGTCACTTTGTCACAGAAGGAGATCAGGTTCGTCAAGCAGGACCTGCCCTTCATAAACCCATGCTGACTGGGCCTGATCACCTGCTTGCCCTGCAAGTGCTGCGTGATGACTCAAGATCATCTGCTCCATGAGCTTCCCTGGCACTGAGGTCAAACTGACAGGCCTGTAGTTTCCCGGGTCTGCCCTCCGGCCCTTCTTGTAGATGGGCGTCACGTTTGCTAGCCGCCAGTCGATTGGGACCTCCCCCGATAGCCAGGACTGCTGATAAATGATGGATAGGGGCTTGGCCAGCTCCTCCGCCAGTTCTCTCAGTACCCTTGGGTGGACCCCATCCGGCCCCATCGACTTGTGCACATCCAAGTGCCGTACCAGGTCACCAACCATTTCTTCGTGGATAGTGAGGGCCACATCCTGCTCCCCATCCCCTTCCACCAGTTCAGGGTACTGGGTATCCCGACAACAACCGATATTGCCGCTAAAGACTGAGGCGAAGAAGGCATTAAGCACCTCCACCTTTTCCTCATCTCTTGTAACTAAGTTTCCCCCTGCATCCAGTAAAGGATGGAGATTCTCCTTAGTCCTCCTTTTTGTGTTGATGTATTTATAAAAACATTTTTTGTTATCTTTAAAGGCAGTAGCCTGATTGAGCTCCAGATGAGCTTTGACCTTTCTAATTTTGTCCCTGCACAGCCTCGCAACATCCTTATAGTCCTCCCTAGTGGCCTGCCCACTTTTCCAAAGATTATAAACCCTCTTTTCTCTCCTAAGCTCAAGCCACAATTCTCTGTTCAGCCAGGCTGGTCTTCTTCCCCTCCAGCTCATCTTTGGGCACGTGGGGACAGACCGTTCCTGCACCATTAAGATTTCCCTCTTGAAGATCGCCCAGCCTTCCTGGACTCTTCTGCCCTTCAGAACTGCCTCCCAAGGGACTCTACCAACCAGTGTCCTGAACAGCTCAAAGTCAGCCCTCTGGAAGTCCAATACAGTGGTTTTACTGGTCCCCTTCCTGGCCTTGCCAAGAATAGAGAACTCCACCATTTCATGGTCACTCTGCCCAAGACAGCTCCTGACAATCACATCTCCCACCAGTCCTTCTCTGTGAAGAGAAGGTCTAGCGGGGCGCCACCCCTGGTAGGCTCACTAACCAGCTGCGTCAGGAAGCTATCTTCCATGCTCTCCAGAAACCTCCTAGACTGCTTTCTCTGGGCTGTGTTGTGCTTCCAGGATATGTCAGGGAAGTTGAAGTCCCCCACGAGAACCAGCGCTGAAGATTTCGCAACTTCTGTCAGCTGCCTGTAGAACTCCTCATCCGTCTCCTCATCCTGGTTCGGCGGTCTATAACAGACCCCGACCAGGACGCTAGCCTTGTTGGCCCTGCTGATCCTAACCCAAAGGGACTTGACCTTGTCATTCCCAACCTCGAGTTCTACAACATCGAAAGACTCTCTAATATAGAGAGCCACTCCAGCACCCCTTCTGTGCTGCCTGTCCCTTCTGAAGAGCTTATAGCCAGTCATTGCAGCACTCCAGTCATGAGAGTGGTCCCACCACATCTCCGTGATGGCAACCAAGTCGTAGCCTGCCTGCTGCATGATGGCTTCCAGCTCCTCCTGTTCGTTACCCATGCTGCGTGCATTGGTGTAGATGCACTTCAGCTGGGCCATTGCCTTATCCCCTGGCCTTGCTATTGTTCCCCCTGGCACAGCTCCAACAATCCTTGCTTCAGCCCCATCCCCCTTCTTACCTAGTTTAAAGCCCTCTCAATGAGCCCTGCCAGCTCCTGGCCCAGAATCTGTTTTCCCCTAAAAGATAGGGACCCGTCTGCGGCCATCAGGCCGGGTGTCGAGTAAAGTACCCCATGGTCAAAAAAAACAAGATTTCTGTGTTGGCACTAGCCCCTGAGCCACGTGTTTAACAGGTGGGCTTTCCGTGTCCTCTCTGTACCCCTCCCTGCCACCATAGGGATGGACGAAAACACCACCTGCACTCCCGCTCCATCCACTAACCGTCCCAGTCCCCTAAAGTCTCGTTTGATAGCTCTCAGGCTTCTCTCTTCAATCTCATCACTACCTGCCTGGACTATCAAAAGAGGATAATAGTCAGAGGAGTGAACCAGGTTGGGAAGCTTCCTGGCAACGTCCCTGACCCTGGCCCCAGGGAGGCAGCAGACTTCCCTACGGGTAGGGTCAGGCCGACAAATAGGGCCCTCTGTTCCCCTGAGAAGAGAGTCTCCCACAACAATAACCCTTCTGACTTTCTTGGTGGAGGCAGTCCTGAGGTGTGGAGTCGACCTCCTTGCCCTAGGCATCCTCCTGGGTACACTAGAGTTACTCTCTAGTGGTTTTGCAAGAATCTTTGACTGAAACTGACATAGACATATTTCAGTTTGGCTTGAAAACAAATGTTTTTTACTCTGTGAATGTAAATATGAAAATACATCTGATGGAAGTAGAAAAGTGAGTGTTGCAGATCAGTTATATCAGTATCAGTACCATCCTAATTGTTGTGGTTTAACCCGGCCGGCAGCTAAACACCACACCGTCATTCGCTCACGCCCCCCCTCCCTCTCTGGGATGGGGGAGAGAAACGGGAAAGTGAAGCCTGTGGGTTGAGATAAAGACAGTTTATTATGATAGGAAATAATATGTACAAACAAGTGATGCACAATGCAATTGCTCACCACCCACTGACCGATGCCCAGCCCAACCCTGAACAGCCGCCCCCCCCCCACCCCGGCTAGCCACCCCTATACATTGTTCAGCATGACCCCAGATGGTATGGAATACCCCTTTGGCCAGTTTGGGCCAGCTGTCCTGGGGCTGTCCCCTTCCAGCTCCTGCTGCACCCCCAGCCTGCCCGCTGGCAGGACAGAGCGAGGAGCTGAAAAGTCCTTGGCTTAGTGTAAGCACTGCTCTGCAGCAATTAAAACATCAGCATGTTATCAGCACTCTTCTCATCCTAATCCAAAACATAGCACCCTACCAGCTACTAGGAGGAAAAATAACTCTGTCCTAACTGAAACCAGGATTCTAATAATTAAAGCAGCAAGCGTTAACTGGCAAGTCCTATTTATTATAGGATTTACCAAGGAGAGCTGCTAGTAAAGATTGCCTCATGGGATGAGCATCAGCCTAGGTTACCATCACCAAGATCAGAAGGTGGTTAATGATGATAGCGTTCAGTTTTTTGTCAAGCTTTTATATTAACTCCACACCAACTCTTTCTCCAGATCTTGTACTTTATCCCAGGTGGAAAGTGCCTGAAAAGACCTAATAAGGTGTTATTCTTCTGATGTTTTTTTACTGAAAAAATGAATTGATCATTGTTTCAGATAAGTCATTTTTAATGTCTTTGCAGGATACATACTAAAACAAGTAGCAGAGGAAAGTGTTGCTCTTAATGCTAAAATTCTCCTCAGGTATACAAGTAAATCCAAAGCATCTGATCTCTGGATCAGAGACTTCATTTTCAGTAGTTCAGGACTGAAATTAGACAAGTGACACATTTAATGTAGTACATTAGTTGTAATTTCATGGTGATTTTAAATTTTTTTTGGATAAAAACAACCACTACTGAAGCTTCTCCTTTTTGCATATAACTGTATAGTTCACTGCTTGAACTCCTATATCCTGAATAAATTCTTTAATGAGTTTGCATAGGCTCCACAACTTCTCTTGCAAGTCATGCTATAATGGAAAATAACGTCCAGCAGCATTTCAGAAGAAAACTGCAGATTTCTGTCTGTATAAGAAGTTGAGCATTTTAGGATCCAAGCAGACAAAACTCTGGTACTGTTCTGCTAGACCTCCTCTCTGAGCTTTGTGGTGGTTAGAAACCCATCCCAAGGACAGCATGCTCCACAGCACTGCATGGTGGGACCCCTGCATACTCAGTTATTTTTCATTGGCATACAGGTGTGTGCCATAGATCTGACAACCTTCAAATGCAGTCTTAGCAAGTTGGTTGGTTGGTTTTGTTGTTGCTGATTTTGTGTGTGTGTGTGTGATCTAGCCTTGAGCATCTTGGCTGCAATTTAAAGATTATGCAGAGAACCTGCATTTGTTCCACCTTTATCTCTAGTTCTATCATATACTTACACTTTTGCAAATAGCAATCTTCTCAAATTTCTTGTTAATATAGATTCAAAACTTGTTTTAATCAAGTATGTAACAGCATCATCTGCATTAATTAGTTCAGAAAAAAGTTTGTGGACACAGTCTCCTGTGGAGATTTTACAGAGGTGTTCACAACGATGAATGACAGCAGTAATTGCCTTTGTGTTAAATTTTGTACCTGACTAACAAAGCCTTTCCATTAAGTGTAGATCTCTTCTGGCCAGGATAGTGAATTGTTCCAGACAAGGTGGGAACTTCCTGGACTGAGCTGAACTTCCTGTTACAACACAGTATATTTTTATTTCAATCTGTGCCTTATCTCCAAGTAACAACTTGGCTTTTGTTAGTGCTTAACTACAACTGACTATATCTGCCCTCTGAGAAAGGACTTTCTCCTTTTCCTAGGTGCCAGAGCTAGAAATAAAAATAGAACTGGAACTTTGTCTTTAAATGCAGATTTATTGAATATTTACATGTAGTAGAAATAACTGATTAGAACTTTACTTGCTGTCATCACCTGCTGTCCTTTTGTTTCCAACATAAAAAATTAGAGTATTCATAGCTTTTGCCAGAAACCACATAATTTCTGTCTTGACTTCATACCTCTTTTCCCCCATTTCTTTTTACTGGAGGGGAAGGGCAGGAGGCTTTGTAATGTGTCAGGGGAAGTTGTCAAAGGCTTTGTGTATGTTTGTGTTAGTGTGTGTGTGTGTATATGCATATAGGTATACATAATGTATATATATACATAGGTATACACACATAAAGATATATATATATACATATATATGGTGTTAGGTTTGGGGAATAGTACTGTGCAAATGTTAATTATTAGCATGTAGATATATCCTTTTTATTTTTTTCTTCACATACAAAAACACAGAAGTACTCTAACCATCTGAGGTGGTTTTACCCAGCTGGGCAGCTGAGCTCCACCACAACCATTCTCTCACTCCCCCTCCTTAAAGATATAGGATGAGAAAATATGATGAAAAGCACTCAAGTGTTGACATAAGGATGGGGAGATCACTGTCATGGGCAAAACAGACAGATTAATGTAATTTATTAACTATTATTGACAAGCTAGATCAGTGAGAAACAAACTAAAACCACTTCCTCCCTATGCACCTTCTACCTCCTCCCTCTGAGCAGCGCAGGGGAATGGGCGCTGCGGTCAGTCCCTGATGCTTCATCTCCGCCGCTCCCTCACGGTCCCTCTCTGCCCCTGCTCCCCATGGGGTCCCTCCCACAGATGCCGTCCTTCTCGAACTGAGCCTGCGGGGGCTGCCCACAGGCAGCAGCTCTTCAGGAACTGCTCCCACACGGCTCCGTACCACAGGGTCCACCCCCAGGAGCAAACTGCTCCAGCACAGGTCCCCCACGGGCGGCAGCTCCCCCCAGACCCCTGCTCCTGCGTGGGCTCCTCTCCACGGGCTGCAGCTCCGGCCCGGGGCCTGCTCCTGCGGGGGCTCTGCATGGGCCGCAGCCTCCTCCAGGCCACATCCACCTGCTCCACCGGGGGCTCCTCCACGGGCTGCAGCGTGGAGATCTGCTCCGTGTGGGACCCATGGGCTGCAGGGGGACAGCCTGCTCCACCAGAGGCCTCTCCACAGACCGCAGGGGAACTGCTGCTGTGTGCCTGGAGCACCTCCTGCCCTCCTGCTGCACTGACCTTGTTATATGCAGGGCTGCTTCTCATGTTTTCTCTCTCCTGTCTCCCACCTGCTGTTGCAAGGCATTCTTTTCTTTTTCTTCCTCTCTCCCTCCCTCCCGCCCTCCCTCCCTCCCTTCTCTTCCATTCTCCCATCTTTCCTCCCTCTCTTCCTCCAAACCTCCCTCCCTCCCTCCCTCCCTTCCTTCCTTGTTTCCTTCCTTTTTTTTCACCTTCCTTGCATCTTCTCTCCCACAGGCCCCACCAGCATCACTCCGTGGCTCAGCTCTGGCCAGCAGTGGGTCCCTTTGTAGGCAACTGGAGCTGGCTCTGCTCTGACATGGGACAGCTGCTGGACTCTGCTCACAAAGGCCACCCCTGCAGCCCCCCTGCTACCAAAACCTTGCCACATAAAC
>CM021763.1:33904041-33923527 GCA_011075105.1 Heteronetta atricapilla | reverse complement strand
TTTTTTTTTTTTTTTTTTTTTTTTTTTTTTTTTTTTTTTTCCTTAAATCTGTTCTCACAGAGGCACAAACAACAGCTGTGTGTCCCTTTGGAGCTGGTTGAATATGGCCCTTATCTAACATGGGGCAGCTTCTGGACTTCTCACAGAGGCCTTACCTGCAGCCTCCCCTGCTACCAAATCTTGCCATGTATACCAAATACACCATTTTTAATTCATAAGTCCCAAAGGATTTTCAAAGGAAGGAAATATTTGCTACATTTTCATGTCAGGTAAAAATGCATCATAGAGATTATCTGTTTCTTCTTAATTAAGTTGTGTTTGATATTGTGTCCAATGTACTTTTTTATAATGTCAGTGTACATCTTTTCTATAAGCCCAGTGTGGAGGACAGTTTTCACTTTTAGGGAAATGTAGTCCTATCTGGAATTAAGAAAAATTTGGGTCTGAGGATACTGATGCAGTATTTGTGGGAGTAAGAGCACTCCATAAAGAATGAAAACATCTAAGACTTACTCAATGTTTATTATTATTATTATTATTATTATTATTATTATTATTATTATTACTGTTCAGGCCCATGTCAAAGATCTGTTATTGAGATTGTTCCTTTTACATAAAGGAATAGAACTTATTTTTATTCAGCTGGTATTTTGAGCATTTATATACATGTGTATATAGATAGATAGAGATGTAGAGATATATAGATAGATAGATATGTATACACCTATATGTATTACTGGCAGCCATATTTGAGCTTAAACCTTAGATTTGTTGCCCAGACTAGCAAAGCTCTTTAAGCAAGCCCCAAAGTTGCAACCATTCTGAATTAGATTGGTTTCCTTCTCAATGTCAGGTAGAAGATGAACCAAGAAAAATCCCAGGCAGCAAGGAGTATTTGCAAGCCCATGACAGCATGTTTAATTTTCTCTAGACTGAATGCTGGCTTGAATTACCTTAGTAATATTTTACTTCCGTTTCAAATGTGAATTGAAATTGAATGGGAGAAATGCTCACAAATTTACACATAAGCAGGTTTGGGGATAACCACCAGCAATCAAGATAACACTGTCTGCCTCAGTGTTTCTACATGGGCATTTCAAGACAAAAAGATGTTTATGCAGTCAGCTGTTGGTTTCGACTTAAGTACTTAGTTAGGGAACTAGGGTGTGCTGAAACTTTGCGGGACACACTTATGTTTGTCTTTAGTACCCAGCCTGCATCTACACCTTGAAATCAGGGTAGACGTGGAAAAGCAATGATATTTGCCCATAGATGCTGAGATTTATGTAGATGTATTTGTATACATTAATCATTTTCTATGTTAGC
The DNA here is from genome assembly GCA_011075105.1 of Heteronetta atricapilla. Taxonomy (NCBI): domain Eukaryota; kingdom Metazoa; phylum Chordata; class Aves; order Anseriformes; family Anatidae; genus Heteronetta; species Heteronetta atricapilla. Next base: position 33,922,201 of record CM021763.1, on the reverse strand, counting down.
CACTAGATAGCACTAGAGATTCAAGTCAAACTGTTGGATGCATAGATTTAAACAAACTCAAGGAATCAAAAATTAACAGCCACTGGAGTCTATGGTTTTTGTTCAGCTCTGATCAGCAGCCTAATGGTAGTTGTTCAATCAGGAGAAAGTTACTTTAACGTGTAGTGTATTTAAAGTGTCTACACTAATGCATTCCCAAGCAAAGAAACATACAAGTAGTGATAGCAGTTACCCTACTCCAGCTCTCTTTTTAACATTATTAATCTTTGATGAAGGCCATAAACTTCAAAAAATGTGCATTAAATTCATAAAATTTCATATTGGCCTTCACAAAATGAATGCTATTATGCTGAAGTAAAATACTCCTTCAAAAAACATTGCCATGTGAATATAGACCTGCAAAAAATATACCTCCAAAAACATATCCTCAACAGAACTTTTTTTCAGAGATGGTAAAAAGTCATCTATGCCTGTCATTTTCTAAAAATTGCTCTAGCCTTTGCAAAATTATTTGGCATTTTTAGCTTTCCCATAAGAATTTAAGGTAGTGGAGAAATCACTATATGCTATTTCTATGAGAAACTAAGATCGGTGTTCTTAATCTCTGCTGTGAAAACCAATAAAGGTACAACTTCTGCTGGCTTATTGATAGCCGTTCAGTAATCTACATATGAAGCTTTTTTCAACAACAACAACAAAAAAGTCATGAAAAAAGAGTTATTGTCTTCTTGTGCTATGCATTTTCCTAGGTTTTGCACTTCTCTTGTAAGCTGTATTTACATACACATGAATACTTTTGGTCTGCACATCCATAAAAAGGTTTTCTGGCAGTCCTGAGGAATATACACAGGTAAGCAAGGTGCCATGAAAAGTAAGAAAATTCCATAAAGTCCCCTGGATTTCTGGCTTTAGTTTCAAAATGCTGTGCTGGAGGTGAACGCAGATTCTTCTGTTATTTATTAACAGGGTCTGTGCACCCAAATGCCACATTCTACTTTGATAACGTTTCAAGAGTTTGTGGATCTCAAGGATCTAAAACATGCAAGTTTGAAAGTATTAAGCTCCTGGGCAGAGTAATATGTCCTAAATACTTATTTTGGAGGACAAATCAGATTTATAAACAGCTCAAGGCATGTGGCTTTTGTGGCTTGCTGCTAAAATTAAATAAGCAGACTGATTCCTAAATATGCAGCTTATATTGGGGCTTATTTGCTGTAGGCTTTCTTCATCTTAGGTACCTGGCCTCTAAGGACTGCAGTCTTGACTGTTGCTGATTGAAGCTCATAGACAGAACTCCCAGCAGATTAAGCTGATGTATATATGAACTCTTTTGACCAGTAAGCTGTTCCTTGCAGAAATGACAGCCTGTTATCAAAAGATGCATGGGCTGTCTTTGAGGCTTGCTTACACATACACCACTTCCAGAATATCATTACATACCAGCTTTCTATAGAAATTTAAATTTTCCCCATCAGTTTGTGAGAGGAGTGTGTGTTTAAATGTAATAAATTGAACAGTGCTGAAGGCTGATCATATGTTTTTCCACAATTTAAATGAAGATTCCGCAGTCCTTTTCCCTCCTATGCCAGTCCCCCATCTGCAAGGGCAGGGGAAAGCAGGGGCTGTTCAGCTTGGAGGGATGAATTTTCTTGGTGATAACAGGCAATTATGCCAACATGGAGCTGAGTAGGGTTTGTCAGTCACACATGCATCCTGCTTCAGGCATTCATCACTAGTGGACAGCTATTCACATCTGACAGGCTAGCAAAGCAGTTGACTACAAGACTGAAAGGAGGATTAGTGTTACAATACAACTAAAGCAAGAAGAGTGACTGACATTGTACCACAAATACTTCAGCCTCTTTTTAGCCTTTTTTATTTATTGTACATATAAAACTATACTAAGCATGCCCAGACCACTTCTATTCTTCATTTTCAAAAGCAGCTGAATTTACAGAGTTTGTTCAGTGATTCCGTTTTGCTCCAAGTGCCAGTGGCAGGGAAGCTGTTTTTGTAAGTACTTTGAAAACAAGTTTCAGCAAAACTGATCTTTATCAGATCCTGCTGAAAGGGCTGCACATACTGAATAGTGAAGCAGGCCAGTTAAATTTTAATCTGGGTTGCATAAAAGATTGTTCTCAAAGTGGCACGTATTGACATTGTTCTCACACCCATTAACTTGCACCAGGAAAGTGGGTAGAACAAGAAATACATAAAACCTATGTGCATTTGTCTATGCATATGTATGCATAAACAACTTTTAGCTACATTCTGAGGGAAACACAGAAATCTTTCTGTAACATCTTGGCAGTTCTGGTGATGTGTTTTCTCATGTGGTGATATGGGGAGGGGAATAGTCCCTTGAAGAACGAGAGTAATTCAATAGCATTTTAAGGAGAGGGTTTTTATTTTGGGGACCTGCCATAAATGCACCAAGGACGTTTTTTTGTGTAGGTTTAGAGGAGTGATGGGGTTGTGCCCCAAAGTGTGGGCATTGCCCATGCTGGAAAGATTCCTAAATAAACAGTAAAGGGTACCACACAAACACTCAGACTAAAGAGAGCATGCATTTAGCTTACTGTTATGGGTGGTAAAATGTAGTTGAATTGCCCATTTATGATTCTAGCCAGATGTTTTTAAAAGCATGTGCTGCTGGATGGTATTCCTTGTAAAGTGCCTGTAGTTACAGCAAGAAGAGAAGCAAATAATAACACATGTGCTTGGACAAACCAAGCTACCTCCTACAAGCTACACAATCACATCAGGGTAGCCTAGGAAAAATGAGAAGGCAGGATGGTGCTTTGCTTCTTTCTGTGGCTTTACATGCAGTGACATCTGAAGCAAGAATTTTTCCAAGTTCCAACTTACTTAAGCTTTCATCTTTGATATTAATTTAAAAATATTTATGAGTTTTCACTTCTAATTAACTTTCTTTGTTTATTTGTTTTTAAAGAACACAGTTTTGAAGGGAATTACATTTTTTTATGTGTTTTGTAAAATTACACTTTAGGGTATTTTAAGATCTAAAACCAAGTAATTCCTATAGTGTGCCAAACTTGGAAATCATTTACATACCTGTGATGCCTATTAATCTACATCAGAGAACTTTCAAATTCACACCTGGGTAGCTGCAATGATAAAATGGCCTGAGGCTTGTGGTTCCCTCTTTGGTATCAGATACTGTTGCTTTAGCCTTGGGTCTGACTTTACTTACACATGGGACTGTTTCTTTAATCACCAAGAGGAAAGATTTATTTGATTCACTTCTTGCCATGGGAATTAACTATCAGTTAATCAGTTAAAGGTTAGATAGCCTACAATGGCCAGCTGCTGGGTGAATTGATAAGGCCAGGTGAGAATGACACACATGGAAGAACCAAGAACCAATGGAACACAAAATGGCTTTGAACTGGAGGGCCAAACTTATCTTCCTTATTTCATTTGCTGTTGAATCTTTGGGAAGTCACACATCCTCATTGTTAATTGAATTCAATCCCCAAAGACAGACAAGTCTGTCATTGAGACTGTGTCTTCAATGCATTGAATTCTCAAAATTATGGGTGATGTAACCTTCATCTGCTAAGGAAGGATCTGAGCTGGGAAGGAGGGTTGGAAACAAGCATATGGCTTTCCATTTTGGTATAAATGTTGTTTCTTTTATTAAAGCTTAAGCTAGGCAGAAGACCTGGCCCAGAAAAGCTGGCCACACAGCAAAATTTTATGGTTTGTTGGCCAAGAACAATTCTCAACCCCCCATTTCTCATATTTAAGCAGTAATGATTAAATCTGGCTTCCTTACCAGTGTGGATGTGGTCTTAAACATGCTTGCACCAAAATTACATGGGTAATCATTTGCTTGTGTACACTGTCTGGCATTATTTAATTAGAAGAATGTTTTTGGCAGGGGAGAGATGGAAGCTTGAAAAGACGGAATCCTTGTCAACAAAATTTTGTGGCTCCCACAAAGACAGGGTGAAAGTGTGTGAAAGTGGTGGTGAAACACCACATAAGTTGTCATATGTAGGGTTTCTACTGAACCAAAAAGAAATTTCTTGCCTAGGTATTTCTGCCAACATCAGGTCATCTAGGGAAATCATGCTGTATCACTTAAGAATCAGCTAGGAGATCTGCTAAGTAATCTCATTTCTGGTTTGCCTAAACAGCAAACTTATTCTTCCACACAAACCGGAGAGTCAGATTTATGCATTTGGATCCCTAAAGTATGGTTAAATTCAAGCAAGGACACTAGAAGAATAGAACAAAAGGAGGTGTCTTTTGCAAAATGCAGTTATCCCCCAGAAAAAAAGGTCTCCAGCTATGGAGATAGAGCTAGATGAAAACAATGAGCAGATAATCAGAAGGTTGGGTAATGTTTAAAGCCAAGCTCAGTTCTAGAGAGAAGTAGTGTTTGTAATTTATACTTTATTGATAGGCTTCTAAACTAAATGATATGGGAAAAGTAATATGAACTTCAACTGGAAAAACTTCCTTCTCCATCTGTGTAATTATTTTTTCCCTCCTTGTTTTATTCCAAAGAACTATAATTACTATTTTAGCAGATAAAACCTTTAACTAGAAGTAAGGCAACTATAGTAAGCAGCTATCCTTGCATTAGTGATTAAATCAAGCAGGTTGGATTTGCTTTGTAAAGCGCAAATTTAATTTTGTAGCCAAACCAACTAGAAGTAACATACCCCTCACCATCTGCTCAATAAAAGCTTCTAGAAAGCATGCTGCATGCATCCTCTGGAACTACTGTTGTGGACAAGTTATTGACAAACTGTCCAAATGCTTTAAGGAACTATCAGTCTAGTGGGTGGCATCACAGCTCCTTCAAGGGTCAAGAACAAGTGCCCCTGTTGCATCCCAATATGTATTTTTAAGCCAAAGTTCTTAAGTCCAGCTACATGCTTAAACCCATTAAAAATATAAATTCATGAACTTTATAAAGAAACTAGTTCAGATATCCTGACAGAATAAAATAAACAAATTTTTACTAAACACTTGTATGTATCTGGAACAAATAGGGTGTAAATTGCTATAAGAATTTTGGCATATGTTAAGGATTGCCTGTTATTCAAGGCACCGTGATGAAATTAAGGATTTTATTTCAGTTTTGACAGAAGTATCATCCTGAGAAAGTCAAACAATTCTGTACAGGCAAAGTTACCAGTTGTGATTATTTATAATGGCTTGACTTGGCTGAGATCTACCTGCAACAATGCTGTCACATTATGACTTGATTGTTCCAGAAGAGCTGGCAAGACACTCCAACCAGAGGTAAACTGTAGACTGCATTTAGAAGTTGTATGTTTCCAAAGAATGAGTTTATAGTGTGGAACTGTCATTCCTGAAGAACTGATATTCATTTTATTTTTCTGTGTAGCTATTTCAGAATGATTGTCATCTGTCTCCTTTAGCTGAATGCCCTATAGTTGCTGAATTTCATTAATTATTTTCATGTGACACACACAGCTCCAGGCTTATTCTCCTGCAGAAGGTGTCCAGTCTGGGTGATCCACTACATGAGATGAATTGGTATGGTCACTAAGGAATTCACTTTAGGTTAACTCCTGATCCAAAATGAAGTGTTAATGCATGGAAATTCAGACAAATATATATATACTTGAAATGAAATTTTAACAGTACCGGATTTTTGTTGATAGCAATCAAAATTGTTGATATTTTAAAAATCTTTAACCATCAGATTTGTTAATATTATGTCTCTATCTTGATAAAGGGAAATGGCATTCAGTTGAGAAGCAAGTCTAACATATTTCATAGGAAGGACAATGAATGTGCTTGCATGTGATGGGCTGGCTGCAAATAGTGAGGAAATGGGCTGTGGCTCAGGTAAAGCTCGTTCATTCTTTCCTGTACAAAACCACACTCAATGGGGCAAGTATGTGCTTTAATCCTGTCCTCAGCATAGAGGCTTCCATGCTTTGTAGCTGTAACAAAATGAATCCTTTTATCTTTGCACATGTTTTAGGAAGGAAATATTAAAAGGGCATTTAGGAAATGCCATCAAAACATATATCTCTTTATCATGCAGAGTCTGGCTATTCAAGTCACTCCCTGGCCACTGCAGTTTCACAAATCAGTCCTCAGCTTAATGTATTAAGCCATTATGATGAACCATAAATGGTATATGGGAAATAGTATTCCTGGTTCTTTGCCAAAGATCAGTCACCTTCTCTTTGAATAGGACATAGGCCCATAGTTAGTACCAGTTATACAGAGTCCATCAGCAATTTTAACCTATTCAGGAGCTACACAGAGAATGATGTTCACATGAAAAATTAGACTGTGGAACTTATTCCCAGAAGGGATATCTGCTTATCTTTCGTGTTCAATAAAGCTGCAGTGCTGCAGGGAGGAGCAACTGGAAACCCAGTAAAGCACAGGTTTTAAGTTTTAACTAGAGCTCTGTGGTCTGAAATCAATACCTTCTGTTCTATTCAAAACTTGGAGGTGGTGAAGAGGGTTCCAACAGATGAAGTGAGCAGCTGTGTTTTTTGCAGAGCATGTGAAGGTAGTGCAGAAGTCAGTGATATTAAAGCATGAAATGCTGTATGTTTCCTGGGGAAGGAAAACTGGTCTGCTCTTGGGTTCATGGATGCTCCTGGCATGGCACTTGGATTAAACCCCACCATGTGCTGGGTTTCACTTCCCACCCAGACCAGCACTCTGATGAGTGTCAGTATTTCATAGACGATAATGGCAGACATGCATGGTGATAAGTAGGGGGTAACCAGTTGTTCTCACTTCTGAATCTTTTTTCTAATCAGAATGAGCTGGGAGATTTCAGGTAGCCAGTGTGTACAATCAGGAATGTTTCTCAGGGGGCATTGCATATTGCCAGCAGCCAGCCACTGCATTACACTCTGCTAGCTCAATGCAAATGTTGGCTTTCTTATCCTTCCCTTCTCTCCTCTGCTTTTCAACAGCTTTTCAACAGCTGCTGAGCATGGCAGCAATCATTTTCAAGGCTTCTTACCACTGTGTGTCACTTTGCCCTGATTAACTGAGAAGGTATGACTGGGACACTGCTAACAGAATTTTGGGGAAGATCCAGTGAACAGGAAAAACCTTCGCTAGACTGTTGCCTTTGTGATCAGCAGTTTCTGCTGTTGTATCTTACGCTTCACTTATTTGATGGAGACGTCACAGGAAGAGGAGATATTTTCATTTTTATTCCTGTTGTTTCTCTGTGGTCACAAAACTATGGGTTACTCTTTGTCTTTTTACTTCAGTTACTTACCATGCTAGGAAATGTATCCTGAACTGTGTTTTTGTGTGAGAGGTGTATGACATATTTGTACCATTTTACTTGTATTACCCCTCCTCTGATTGCTGTTGGAAGCAATATTTAGAAACATAGAGCCATATAATGCAAATTACAAGGTCTCATTCATTTGAGCACAAAAAGGGTGAGTTTGTTAGCTCTCAAAATACTTTAAGATCAAATAGTCCTCACACATTCACTTGTTATAAATCCCCAGTTAATTTTTCTGGACTCCAAGCACCTTCAAAGTGTTTGCTTTCATGAGCTGTCCAAAATGTTTCCTCTTCACCACCATAAGCATATATTTCCATATTGTGAAAGCTATTACACAATATCATCTTGTGACATATCTTCTTGTCACAAAATTATTTCCTCCACTGCATAAAAGCACTGCATTTTAACACATTGTGACAACTCAAATATATATATATATAAATTATATGATGATAGTTTAGCACTTAGAATTTATATTGTATGTACTTTTTCTTAAATAGGACAAGAAACAAAGGACAATAGCTTCTGCTTTGAAATTACGATGTCCAGGCCACTTGATTCTATTGCAACACAGACTTCAGACTTCAGACTTCTCTTGGAGAAACAAGATTGGGCTTGACCATAAGCTGCATTTTGCTTGCCATCAGCCATCATCAGTGCTGTTTACCAGTGTCAACAAGGATCCTGTTGTGCCCTGCCCATACAGCACAGTGGAACAAACACAGTGTGTCTAACAACAGCAGGTCTCTGGGCTACGCGGAACCAGAGCACATCCCACTGATTAGTATCAGAAACAGCATCATCTCACCACGAGGAAAACAAAATTTGTTCAGCTGAGAAAATTCCAAAGAAATAGGCAGCTGTGCTTGTTTTGTTCCCATATCTGCCCTGAAGGTATAATATGTAGAGACAGGTAAGCAGCTGTCGTCAGATAGGATGTATTTGCAATTTGCAGTTTTCATGTGATGGTGATTGGTTATGGTTGCTGAGGATAGTAACGATCTATTTAATGCAGTATCTGTGATGGGTAAACAATTTAAACTCAAAGCTACTGTTCCAAGGACATGGTGTTCAACTCTTTATTCATATCTAAATCTTTGGCTGCTAACTGGATCTCAATCCATGGGTTTGATTTACTGCGTCCTGGTATCTCTTCTGTTTAAGTGAGGTAATTGCACATTCCAGGAAAAAGAGAAAAGACAAGCCAGTGGAATAGATTGGAATAGTCCCATGGTATTTTATTTCAACTAAAGAACAAAAAGTAGCACTTTTAAATTGGCTTCTAAAATAAAGATGCAGTTTGTTTTTTCAGGATAGAGTTATGGTTATGTCTGTTACAGACAAATAGAATAAACAGTGGGATTGTATAATGAATTTCTCTATTAGACTCCGCATGGAGGAATCTCAATTGATCCTAAAATAGTAGGTAATTTGTTTCCAGCACTGTGAAGATTATATTTTTTTTTTTTTTTTTTTTTTTTTCTATCCAAGAGGTTACTTTATGCAGAGGGAATCTTACAGACCAGGTATAAAAATATCTTGATCTCTGACCTTGTTTGTTAGAGGTTGTATAGCTTTTCTCAGATAATTATTTTGCTGCATTGATGAAAACCTATTGAGCTGTTATTTAATGCTTTACTAGTGCACTGTGCTCTTGAAGAAGAGGTCATAAAAGGATTTTCTCTGTCTGTATCTCACTCTCATGAAGTGGAGTACAAAATTCTGTCCTGAGTCTCTTCTTCCTCTTCTCCTTTTCTCAACTGAAGGTTTTATGTTTTTCATTTGTTTGTTTGTTTGCTTGTTTAGGGGGAGGGGGAGGGAGAGCATGAAGACAGAGGGAGGATTTTAACCTGAGCCCAAATTAAAGAAGCTGCCTTCTTCTGAGTCACAGAAAAATACACTTACCTACAGAAAGTCAGTAATCAAACAAAGCACAGGTAGAAATGAGCTGCTTAAACACAACTGTGTCATTTAAGGTGCTCTATCTGAGACATATCCAGTGAGATGGAAGGGAAAATTCGGCCTGAGAAAATTCATTTTCTCAGTTTGTTTTGTCCAAAAGAGCTTTTCTGTGCCTTCCACTTTAGAATCAGAAAGCCATGTAACAAGTAACCGCCCATGCTTCCTACTCCAGTTGCTTTACAGGCAGAAGTGTTGCTGAATGTTTCTTTGTGAATGTATCTGTTTCTAAGTCTACTTCAGTGAAGCAGTCCTATCATGGGAAGCAAACTGTCCTTTGATTCCACATGTTCTCCACTTATGCACTCAGTCTGATGGTTGCTGTGCAGAGGATTTATATATATATATTTATATATATATATTTTATGCAAGTCTTCCTACTTAATACTAAAACAACAGAAGAATCACTAGACAAAGGGTAGCAGCTCCCACCTAGGATCATACTGAATGCTGGGCCTGTTTTCTACATTATGATACCAGTTTTAGTTCATTGTCAATGCCTAGCCTGCTTTCTTTGCATTGACCTAGGGCTGGAATAATTTGGCTGGAATAATTTTTAGGGCCTGATTTCCTGGTTACAGTTGTAATATGATACATAAATAAACTCGTGAAGTTGTGGAGCTTTGTCTCTAATTTGTGGAAGCACTTAAACTTCACTGAAGTCTCTTGGCACATTCAAATTTAGACCATTATGCCTTGTTGGGTTGGTTGCTCTTTAGCAGGTGGTTGCTTTTCTTCTCTCCACTTATTTCAGTTTCTTGTGAATTTTGTTACAGAACAGAATGACAACAACAACAAAAATGCATAGAAAAGGAGATTGTAGCCATAAAGAAAAAACGAAAAAGGGAAAGGGAAAAGGAAAGAAAATGGAAGAAAATGAGGAAAACTGAAAAACAATTGGGAAACAGTAAGCTGAGAGGGCCAGATGAGTCAGTAGAAAAAAAATACAACCACTTCTACATCTAATCTTTTTGAGCATCTAATCATTTTGAGATTCAAACTCTTCAAAACAGACTCCTCATCTCCTCATTTGAATTTTTAATACCATCTTGGTTGCCAGGTTAGGTAAATAACAATATTATACCATAAAAAAAAAAAAAAAAAAAAAAAAAAAAAACCTTTTGCTTTTTTTTTGAGAAGCCTTCATTTTTCATTCCTGGAACCTTGAATTCAAGTTCCAGGATCATCGTTCTGTCTCAGTAAGAACATTGTGCAATGGGCTGGTTTCTACCACTTCATGTTTTCTTACCTAAAGTATTTTCAAAGTTGCTTCAAAGTCCCTGATTTCCCCTGAGCTGGTGAAGAAGATCCCAGATAGGATTTCTGGAAGCAAACATATGGATATGTGTTCACTGACACCAGTAAGAAAACAGCGTGCTCTGTTCTGGGGGTTGGTGCCTGCTCCTAGTGAAGTGCCCTTGCCCACAGTAATGCTTGCTGCTGAGACAGGACCTGGTAACCAAGGACCTACCTCTGACCTCACTCAGCTGCATAACTCTGACCCGTGAGAGTGCTTAGATGCTGCAATGTAGAGCAGAAAGAAAGTCCACGGAGAGATGAGATGATAAAGTCAACCTCCCTGTAGATCACAAAGGCGTAAGCCCTGTCGATGGAGCTGACAGCAGAGGACAGCCTGGCAGTACTGTAGACCCCACCGGGGTAGCCCCAGGCCCTTCTCCCCAAGTTCACTGGTGCTTGCCTCACCAGCAAAGCCTGTGAGTAACTTTTTGGAGTGGCAAGAAGACTGAAATCCAACCTCTCTTTTGAGAGTGTCAGCTGAGAAACAGCTGTTTTATATATTCCCTTTTTTTTTTTTTTTTTTTTTTTTTTTTTTGAATGGCAAAGATACCATGATACTGCTGATGTATAGCATATTGTTTTGAATTGACTGCACTGAGTGTCTGAACTGAGCGACTCTGCTGAAAGCACATCACTTGGAATGAGCTGGCAATACATCACTCCAGGGTGGAAATGACAGCAGACATGTTGGGTCAGTGAAAATATGCTATGAGTTATCTTTGTCTGTGCTAATTGGCAGAATTCTATAAGTGCCATTTTTGCTTAAAAATTTCTCCATGGAAATAGGCTTCCCCCCTCCCCGCCCCCCGATTATTTTATTCTTCAGATTATTCTCCTGCTTAGAACTTTAGAGATTATTAAGCAAGCTTTCCTCAACTTCAAGTACATAAAACAGCTTGTGTGACTTTAGCAGTCTTTCATATTTTTGAAATTTGATGATTTACAGCTCTAATTAATTTTTATTTTCTCTTCATTTTGTTTGATTTTTTGTTCCATCACTTAATTTGTAACAGTTGTCTAATGACACATTTATGTGACCTGTGACAAATGCCTCATGATGATAACTAGCACATATTACATTCATACAGATTCAGTTCAGATCATTGCAATAAGAAAGGTTTCATGCTTGGATTTAATAGTTAGGAATTCTGTCACAGTGCTACTCTGACTTCAGCTTGACCTGTTCCTAATGCTGTATATCTAACCTTTTCTCTTTTGTTCTTACAGAATAGAAGAATGAAGAAGAATACAAGAGCTATTGGTATTGGGTTTAGATTTGGGAACTTAAATAGCAATTCAGTGATATAACTTTTCATTTGAATCCTGTCTGTACAGGTAAATGTTCAGCTTCAGATTTCTCAGTGTCAAATGGCCTGACCATTCTTGACTCTGAAGCTGTTACCCACCACTGCGTGAGAAAAACAAAATTGACTGGCATGATACATTACTAAGTGTCATTGCAATAACAGCAGTGACTCAGGTTGTATCATGTTCAGTGGCATTTTTAAAACATGGCTTCTGTATCTAATAGATGAAGGGTGGGAGTACTTTTCCAAAAGCTCCTGCCACTGCACACCAGGCCCTCACTTATACCTAACTTTTATTTCCCAGGGAACAGGCAATAATTTAGAGTTAATGCTGCAGCAGCAGTTAAAGTATCTGAAATTCTCAAGAAGGGTTTCTGACAGGTAATAATTTCAGTGATGTTGATTTTCTTCAAGTCTTGCAGCATTGTCCTACAGTGTATTTTATGCAGTATTTGTTCATGCCACTGTGCTAGGTTAATTGCTGTGATGGTTGTTCATTTCTGTGTGAGCTGCATACATTTTCCAAGCAATCACCATTGTTGTCCTTTTGTATTGCTTTACTAGGCTTTCTACATAGCCTATTTCAAAGGTCTATTATATGAACTGCCTTTTTTTCTTTCCTGTCAGCAAAACCAATCATTTCTGGAATCAATTGCAAATTCTTTCAATTCAAGGTTAAACTGCAGCTCAGCTCCACCAGAGATTTTTTGAGCAACGTAAAGCACAAAAAAATACAGATTTATACCTGTTTCGTGTGAATAAATACATACATGTATTTATATCTATCTATATCTTTATATATCTGTATCATCTATATCTATATCATCTATATCTTTCTCTGCACTAATTATTAATGTTCCATCTCATTCTTGAAACAACTGATATCTGAGAGATATGAGATGCATCTTTGCTTTTTTGTTTGTTTTCCAGGAAAAAAAAAAAAAAAGGTAGATTATTTTTTCCTTCACAGGTGTTGGAAACATGTATGTATAAAAAAATTGCATTTTCATTCTTTGTCTCAGTAACATAGCATATAGGTCAGAGCTAGAAGAGAATTTCCTCCTTTCCCAAAAAATGAGCCAACAAAACCATTGTTTGGATCTGCCAGCCTGTAGGTACTGAGAAGTTGATGGAAGTACTTTTTCTGTGCATTTCTGTTGTATGGTTCAATAACCTGTGTAGCACCGATACCTGCATGTCAAGATGCACACTCAATATAAGGACATTACTGTTCTAGGAACTAAATTAATTTCCTGCAGATACTGCGCTTGATGGATTTGAAAGGAAGATTTGTAAAGTGCAAAGACCAAGAAAAAAAACAAATCATGGTCTAAGTGAAACAAACATTATTTGAAGAATAGGGAATGTTACTAGTGGCTGTTGTATTTTAACTTAAGGCCATCACATAAATTATACTTGATAAACTAGTTATACACACCTGATTACATCAGTGTTATGAAATATTAATTTTAATGTTGCTTCTGTTTAGACAGATTGTTCCCTTCTTAAAGTTATTTTCGACTCTTCTTTGTGTCAAGGCATACAAATAGAGTCACATTATCTTAGTTGGTAACCACTGAACCAAACATTCTTTATTATGTTATTCCTCTCTTTAAAATAATAGTAAAGATCCCCACTGAGATCTTCAGTTAAACTTTCAAAAAATTGAGCAGACACTGATTTGTTATTCTACATCAGTTATCTTTCATGCTGAGGTTACAGACAGAAAAATATTGATTTGGTTATTCAAAATTAAGATACAGTATTCAAATGAAGATACAGATGTATTTCTATTCATTTGTTGTTTTGTGTGTGTTTGTGATATTTGAAGCTAAACACCTCTGCACGGACATGCCACAAGTTTTTTGTTTTGTTTTGTTTTCGTTTAATTTGCTAGAATATTAAAATAGTAGTGAAGTGACCATATTTTGCAATACAATACAATGACTCTGATTTAAAAAAAAGAAAAAAGAAAAAAATAAAAAAGGTACAGAATATTACAGCATAAGCATAAACAAATCAATCTTCCTGAATATAAATTACAGTAGCTGTATTGATGAGACAATCTGCCCTAGCATGTCCTAGGAATATTTCTTTTTTTTTGTATGTACTTATGATCCTACAAAAAATGTTAAAAATCTGGAGTTGTAAATGTACTAATAAATCAGGAACAGCAATGATTTATTGCAAATCCATATCAGAAAGCTGTCACAGCAGATCACAACCAGGATGGATTTGAACTGTGCTACTTTCACTATTTCTGTTTGCTGGACATCTATGCATGCTTCATGTTGCTTGGCAGGTGCAGCACCATACCCGCATATTAGAGTAGGCTTCCCCCTGCCTCACCCACACTTTTTGCCCCCCAGAGCAAAAAGATATCACAATGAATGTATAGAAAAAATCTAGAGGAGTATGTGACCCCAGTATGTGTACTGGGCTGTGCAGTTGAGAAGACAACAATCAAGACTCTGGATTCAGAGTGATGTTTTTACTTACTAAGTCAAACACAGCAGTGTCTCAGTGGCACTCTCTGGACTAAGGTTTTGTACTGTGGCAAAAAAAAAAAAAAAAAAAAAAAAAAAAAGACCAGTCAGAATTGTTTGGAATATCTACTCTTAAGCTGCATTTGGAAGTTTTGGGTCTCTGTGTGTTGCAGACAGCATTTAGGAACCAAACTCTAAGTTGAAAGCACAACAGGAATTTAGCTCAAACTGATTTCTTTATTGACCTTGGCTGCATCCGGTTGATGTGTGTTATTAATGCATGGATGGCCATTTCGTGATTTGAAACACAGATGATGACAGCTTGTTTGTTATTCTTATTCTTTTTTCACCATGATGATTTAAGTAATTGTGATGCCAGAATTCAGGAATCACATGAGATCGTCTCAGGGAAGAAAGTGAGCTTGGTTTCTTCCTGATACTGAAGTAGACCGTATCTTTTCTTTGCCCTTCCCTGCTGTTTGGCTTGCTGCTTATCTTGTGCTTGAAGGATGTATTTATATTCCCCTCACTAGGCATGACCTTAGAGATGTCTTTTTTCTGGCCTTTCTTGTTCTTTGGGAAAATCTCCAGATACACTGCAGTGTTGCCTTCCTGATCCTGCAGCTGGCCTGAAAAACAGGTAGCAGAAAACAGTGCACAAGCTTAATTTTGAATTCTACTATTAAAAAACAGGTGATGTTAGTTCTGGCAAGCTACAAATATTTGCTTTTGCTTTTGAATCCTTCCTCATGGAAACTGAGAAAATCCGGAAGGTTTTTTTCATTATTCTTCACAGTTTCTAAATCATGGTTCAGCTCATGATTACTGAGTGAAATTGCATAAGAATTACAACATTGCACCATGATGCTAATGGTAGAATGGATTATTTTTTTATATGGTAGTCCAAATAAATGTTCTTGTCTGGTATTGGATGTAGTGATGAGATGACTTTGTTATCAATGATGAAACTCATAATTTATGACTACTCCATGGTGACCGGATGGCTGCTGGCTGGAGAAGTGCAGGCATCTCCTAGGTTTAGGACATGTCTGAAGATGCTCACCTGGGGTAAGAAACAGAGGGAATAAGATAAGAAAGGAAAAGTACCTTGTATTTGGCCTATAGCTAAAAATGTTACCCTGCAAAGCTTTAAATGTCTGTGACAAAACACTGAGTAAATGTGTTTATATTATAGGTCCATGTGCAATTACTTAAATGGGATAAAGTGTGTTTAAAAGTAGAAAGAAAAGAATCCTAACAACTTAATTCTGCAGGGAAAATGAGTTCTAGGTTCTTGCTGTTCCCACAAATGGAGTATGAAAAGAGGTTTTCATCAGTGTGAGGAGAGAATTAAGCTATTCTAATGAAGATGGAAGGGAAAGTTCAAGAAAATAGAAAAGGGACTCAGCTATGTCTGTTGTAATGATAAGTCATAAACTTAAGCAGTGATGACTACAATGTTAATTTTTCACTGAGGATTGTAGAAACTGTACCTACACGTAACCACTGTTGACCAATGTTGACTGTCTTTCATGTCCCAACTGTTTATTTAGAATGCATTCAGTGCATATTTGGTTTGAGAAGGGTGTCAAATATCTGGAAGATGGTGAGGATTATGAACAGCAGGTATGGTTATTCCTCCTAACCGTAGCTCATACAGTGGGTATTGTGTTGTGCCTTCCCCCTTTTCCCCCCCCCAATGATATTTCTTATTTTTCCTACCAGCAATCTATCTTTTGCTTTTTTAGTATGTTTATCTGGGCAACTCTGGACTGGAGTTTCCATGGTATTGTCACATAAAGACCTAACCCTGTATATCTTGTATGCATGAGTAATGCTTCTCTGTGTTAATGGTCCTGTTGATGACACCAGCATTACTCATGTGAACAAATCTTAAAAAGACAGATTCAGCTTTATTCTGGTAAAACTGGAGATGCAGGTGAAAACTCACTAGAGGAGCACATTTCCAGCTAACGTAAATTATGATGTGCTGGAAGGAAGCAAAAACAGTCTGAGTGCCATGTCACTTGTTGGCAGTTCTCAAAAATGGTTATGAACACCTTTCCTCTGTCGTCCTGAAGACAAACGTTCATCTTTCATCTTAGACCATTTCACTGGATGGGTCTCAATAAATGTCACTAGATGCAAATGACAGCTCTATGATAAAAACAATAATGTGATACTGAAATATCTCCAGAGGAACTCTCCTTTTTGGCGGTACCAGAAGACTTCCTAAGCTAGGGCTTGGCACTATTTGACCCCTCTTTTATTTGTTTCTCTAGCAGCTATTCATCTGATCTAGATGTGAGGTTTCTATCTGAAGCAGATGAATGGCTTTCCCTTTGCTGAATCAGTAAGGGAGAAGAGGTTTAACTTGTCCAGATTACTCTATTTCCCATGATTTGCTCTATTTGATAGTCTCTGGTATTGCTGGCTTGTAAAGGGCATGTAAAGCAGGCCTTGGTGATGAACCTGCTTGACTAGTTCTTGGCAGCTGAGGCAGCCTTTGTGTGAACTCACCAGAGGTTCTGTGACTCGTGGGGAGACACTCCCCAGAGCCTTCCAGAAGAGCCAGGACCCAGCTTTCACACATCACCAGGATGTCAGTCTCACTGCAGGCATCTGGTTTTCTCTAGCCCAGCCTCCAGAGACAATGACACAGTCCCTTGGGCATCTGTTTTAAAGCACAAAAGCCTTTGTGTACAAGCTTACAAAAACATGCAGAAACCTTTGAGCCAAGAGCTGAGATCACCATATGTGTTTGAAAATAACAACAAAAAATGGCCATCTCTAGGGCAATGGTAACTTAAAAATACATTCAAAAAGCATAGTGTGAGATTTTTGCCTTGAATCAACCTTTGGTTGTAAAAGTACAACAGCTTCTAAGTGTCTTAATGTTTGTGCACTGTTCTATTGCTATGGATTTTAGGCAGCTACTAATTGGTAACACACAGGGATAAAGTAGATGCACTGCAAAAGATGGTCTCACTTTGAGAGAGCATCTGTCAGAACTTTTACTCTGCTCTAGATTTAATGGCCAATGAAAACAAAATTGTTAACCCCTTTTACTTTACTGGAGTTTTCTGAAATGTTAACTGATGCTATAAGTGGTTAGTTCTAGTTTATATTTACTAACACTTCTCTGTTACACTTTCTTCCACTCCCATTACTGTATACAGGATACACAGGAACACCTATTGGTCTTTTGGTGCTTGCTAAGACTGTCAGCAAGCAATTTAAGTGGAAGAATGCACTAGAGGATATAAACCATATACCTGCAACACTGTATGCCCAACTCTTTTGAATTATGATGCAACAGCTAGCATAAGCATGAGAAAAGATTTTAATGTGAAGAAGGAAAAGAGGACAGATATGCCCATAGATTTGTATACTAAATGCAGGTATTGCAAAATCTTGGGAATAATCTGAAAATCAAAGGGGAAATTTTTTCTCAAGCAGAAAATAATTCATTGGAGAGCATCATTGATTGTGACACTGAGTCTGTTGGTTGTAGTAATTTGTTTGTTCTGTGACTGCTTAGAGCAGTGGCTACTCAGGCTCCCATCTCACACAGAGTGCCCAACGGTTAAAACAGATGTCAAATAAACTCCTGTGTGCTTTGGACAGAAATCTCTCCCTGAAAGTGTTTCTCAGTGCCTTGTTTCTGTTTGTCTTGTCACTATAGCAGCAGTGAATTGTATTTTTACTGTTCTATTATGTATCATGTCTTTTCCCATTAATGACTTTGCAACCCACTGATGACCCTAAGAATATAATTTTTTTGGTGGGGGGGGGGGGGTTTGCAGAGTGGCATAATGAAATGCATT
>CM021763.1:33888495-33903941 GCA_011075105.1 Heteronetta atricapilla | reverse complement strand
AAAAGAAAAGAAAAGAAAAGAAAAGAAAAGAAAAGAAAAGAAAAGAAAAGAAAAGAAAAGAAAAGAAAAGAAAAGAAAAGAAAAGAAAAGAAAAGAAAAGAAAAGAAAAGAAAAGAAAAGAAAAGAAAAGAAAAGAAAAGAAAAGAAAAGAAAAGAAAAGAAAAGAAAAGAAAAAAAAGAAGAGAAAAAAAAAAGAAAAAAAATAAGCTCAGAAGCTCTCTTTGGGAGAGGAAAGAATGGAGAAGTGTGTGCCTGGACTTGCATCTCAAGTATGCTATCTTTATTTCAGACAACACTGTTGGAGACATCTCTTAAACTTGCTAGGAATCACATAATTTTAGGGTGAACAAACAGGGAAAAAATAGTCTTTAAATGATCCTTTTCCTAGAATATTTGTTAGCAGATCTCTTTTGCAGAAGATGTATTTTACTGCTAGCAAGTTGACAAATTACTTGCTAGCCAGTGTCCTCTGTGCCAGCTGGGAGTGTTTGTGCTGGTATTACCCCCACTGAAAAAAAAATCTCAATTGCTGCATGAAAAACAAAAAAGCTCCAGCTACTGCATATTTCTTTACACTTTAAAATGCAAACAAGCTTCTGAAATACATTGTCAGAAGAATGGGCATTTGAGTACTATGTTGGATACTGTAGAAACAAAGCAAAATGAAAGTTGAGTGGATAAACTAAACTAAATTAGGAACTGCAAAGCTTTCTGAAGGATGCAGTTAGAGAACTATATACCAAAAGCAACCATTTTGAATTTAAAACCAATTTTATACTGCAAAGATGAAAGTGCAGTGAAGCATCTCAGTTTCTTCTGACCTTCCCCAACAGTATTGTGCTGCGTGGGTGAAGAGGTACTGGAGAAAAAGGCATGTTCTTCAGCTGGAAGTGAGAGGGCTGCACAAAGAGCAAAGCTCTTTTATTAGTGATATTTCAGCTACATTCTTGCACAAAGTACAATGCTTCTTTGCACAGGGAGACATGGTGACAAACTCAGAAATTATTGTGTAAATCTGAATTAGATTCTCTTCTAATAGTAGCAGACTAGTTTTAGTATTAGATGTTAGATGTTGATTAGATGTTGATAGACTTTTTTATTGTTTTTATTTTTTAAATATATGCATATAAATGTATGTTGATGGAGATGACATAGCCAGCGTATCTCTTTAGTGTATCAGCACAGCATCACTGAAATATAACTGCTATTTCATAAGAAACCCACACAAATAAACTGCAATAAGTAGCCTCTGGCCTGTACATTAGGAGCAATTTAATTGTTGTGAGATGTAGAATCCATGTCACACATCAGGTAATTTACTTTATTATTTAATTACTATATCAGAGCCAAGCCATGAAAAACATATTGCTGGCCTTGCATACTAAAAAGAAAGCAGTACAAGTGACTGGTATGTGTTACTGGAGCAGTGATGTTGGAAGACCTGATCACCATGTTGTAAATAACTACATCTGTAATTTAGGTTTTATTAATGGAATAATGATGTTACTGTCTATATGTTGTGGTTAAATCCATAGTTACTGGTAGCTTTGTATCTCACACTTTACTGTAGCAGCTCTTCCACAAGCTGATAATTAGAGCAAGACAGTGCTTGTGACTTTATAGTCATATAGAGCAAAACGGTCTTGTGACTTTATAGTCATTCTTTACATGTTGTTGTGAAACTGCTAGGAAGAAACTTTTCCTGTCATTTTGGCTGCATGAACAACATAAAAAAATAATAAATAAAATAAAATAAAATGAAATAATAATAAAAAAATGCCAGGGTATTGAGGTGGTTAATAACAGTCCTACCAAGGAGGCTGTAGATAGCAAACCTCATGACATAGCCAGGACAGAGGTACAGACTGTGCTGAGCTTACCTTTGGGGTCAGAGCGTTGTCAGCATGGTGCTACATGCTGGGTGCTCTGCAAGGGGACAACATATAACAAGGGGGCACTGGAACAGGCTACCTAGAGAGGTTGTGGAGTCTCCTTCTTTGGAGATATTCAAGGCTTGTCTGGACGCCTACCTGGGCAGCCTGCTCTGAGGATCCTGCTTTGCAGGGGGGTTGGACCTGATGATCTTTCGAGGTCCCTTCCAACCCCTACAGTTCTGTGTATCTGTGTACCTGTGTAACATGGGGAAGACTGGGGCAAAACAGGAAGACCGGTGTCTGCAGTCTCTCAAATTACAGACATTTCTACAGGGAGAGTTTGCCAGCTTTTAATTCCCACTAGCAAATTTGATCATTCTGCATGAAAAAGGGTGAAAATCTTCCTGTGTGTGACTAACATTTCCACATGAATGAAGAATTATCAGCATGCCATTAATAGCTCTTCTTTTATAAATGTTAATGTTACTTTACTGGGAGAATTAGAATAGCAGAAGAACATCTTTTCCCTTATTCCTTTTTAAGTTTTTCCCCATAGATTTTCCCTAAGTAAAGCCAGATATTTAATAAAGGAGCAATGTAACTTACAAACAGATTAGACTGTGTGATGAGGTAAGAGCTTTTCATTTATTTTATTTTATTTTATTTTATTTTTTATTATTATTTTTTTCAAATGTTATGTCTTTATAACATATATCTCCCTTTGTGAGGACATCAAGGATCTCTTTTAAACAATAATAAAAACAAAATTGGAAGGAACAGGAAATTTCAACAGGCACAAAGATATGGCTGGAAGTCCCCCTAAACAGCCTAAACAGTAATAAATAAATAAATAAATAAATAAATAAGAGAGAAAATGTATGTTTTGCTGCCACTGTCAGCTGAGCAAGACTCAGGATGGAGGGATGGAGCTACAGTCACAGCTGTGAGAAGACTCCTTTGCCTGTATTCCATATGGTGAAATATGGGATTGGGGCTTGTGAAGTAAAGTTAGCTTTTTGGCATAATGGAGCTCAAAGACTTCCTTCTTAATGTTTTAAATTTTTTTCTTACTGCTTTGGGTTAACAGACAATGTAGTGACAGCATTTCGGCATTGTTTAGCTTGTTCTGTGAAGCACTACATTGCACTACCTCTCTCTTTTTAATATCTGACAATATCTGAGCAAGGCACATACTGTTTCATAACATTTCTTAATGTAAAGAGGAAAAATACAAAGCATTTCTCTCCAATGACTAGCAGAACATTCAGTCAACATGTATAATTAATTCTCCACTGAGTGTAAGGTAAGATAAACAGCTCTATCTACATCACACATGCCCCTTGACAGAAGGGGCATCACACCTACACCTTGACAGAAATCTGTTTAAGTGTACCTGGAGTAGGACAGTTACCAGGAGGACAAGAGCCAGCAAACAACTCTGATGAAATATACTTCAACAAGCTTTACCCTTACCCATCCTTCCTTCTACATCTAAGTGATGACAAAATATGGCTAACACAGGGGGCTCTTTTTTTTGCGACAAGTTCTATTAAAGAAACAACCATATTTTCCCAGGATATTTGGTAGGCTGCTTACTTGACCTGCCAGGTTGCTGTAGAGATTTCTAGTGCTAGATGTCTCCCTGCTAATGGCATGGGAACCTGTTGGATGAAGAAAATTTTTGGTAATGACAGGGAAATTGCCTTAAGATATGGTACTATTGCTGAACATTGAACAATAGGTGGAGCTGCAGGTGACACTGTGTATTGGGTTTATGTGGCAGGGTTTTCATAGAAGGGGCTGTAAGGTTGGCTTCTGTGAGAAGAGCTCAGCAGATGTCAGATCAGAGCCAGCTCCAGACGGCTCCAAAGGGACCCACCACTGGCCAGGGCTGAAGTGATATTGTTTGGGCCTCTGGGAGAGCAGGTTTAAGAAAGGAGAAAAACAAAACAAAACAAAACAAAACACTGCACAACAGCAGCTGGTGGAGTGAGGAGAAACTGTATAACTGTATGAGAGATAGCCTTGCAGACAACATGATCAGTGAAGAAGGGTAGAAGGCAGAAGAAGGAGGGCAGGAGATGCTCCAGACGTGCAGCAGCAGTTCCGCTGCAGCCTGTGGAGGAGCCCTGGGTGATGTAGGCCATCCCCCTGCAGCCCATGGGTCCCACACGGAGCAGATCTCCACGCTGCAGCCCGTGGAAGAGCCCCCGGTGGAGCAGGTGGATGTGGCCTGGAGGAGGCTGAAGCCCATGGTGAGCCCCCGCAGGAGCAGGCCCCGGGCCAGAGCTTCAGCCCATGGAGAGGAGCCCACTCAGGAGCAGGGGGCCTGGGGGGAGCTGCTGCCCATGGGGGAACCATGCTGGAGCAGTTTGCTCCTGGGGGATGGACCCCGTGTTACGGAGCTGTGTGGGAGCAGTTCCTGAAGAGCTGCTGCCTGTGGGCAGCCCCTGCAGGCTCAGGTGGGGAAGGATGGCATCCGTGGGAGGGACCCCACGGGGAGCAGGGGCAGAGAGGGACTGTGAGGAAGCTGTGGACATGAAGTGACAGGGACTGACAGCAGCCCCTGTTTCCTGTTCCCCCTTTTCTGCTCAGGGAGAGGGTGGAGGAAATTTTGTTTTTTGTTGAGTGATCTTGCCTTTAACTCAACCCTTGAACCCTTTCCATTGTATTTTCTCCCCCTTTGAGGGAGTGAGGAGAAGTGAGAGAGCAGTTGTGCTGGAGATCAGCTGCCCAGTTGGGTAAAACCACCACACAGTGTTCATTGCTGGCAGCAGCAGCACCAGCAGGAGGCTGAGGCAGACCAAGAAGCCCTAA
Organism: Heteronetta atricapilla; assembly: GCA_011075105.1. Lineage (NCBI taxonomy): Eukaryota > Metazoa > Chordata > Aves > Anseriformes > Anatidae > Heteronetta > Heteronetta atricapilla. The sequence goes on along the minus strand of CM021763.1, from coordinate 33,899,250 downwards.
ATTCAGCCCAGAGTATGAAACACAGTGTCTGGTCTGCATGAGATTTTTCTGCTAACAACACTTTCTGGTTTTCCTCATCCTCTTTGTCTGCTAAAGCCTTCCACAGAGAGCAATTTGTCCAGACACCTGCCATCACCCAAATCTCTTGCTCTTCTGAACTTGTCAAAGCTGTTATTTCTTCCTCTTTGGTTCCTGTATGTAGAGGGAGATACAGAAAGAACACAGACAATTAGAACTAGTGACTTAATGCAGAGAAACTGTTTAGAGGATCCACCTTCAGCTGTCAAAGTCAGACGAGGTATTTACTTAAGTTTTAAACACTGTCCTATAACTTAGACAGTAACGATGTTCTTCATAGCCCAAGGATCAGCAAAGTCTATGTTTTGCTAATACAAGCAGTGTCCATCATGGGCAAGATTTTTTCATTTTCAATTCCTCCAGACTTAGGAACAAGAATGACTTCAGTAGAGTAGGTATTTTGTTTGCAGTAAGGATATTCCTTGTGCTGTCATCAACATTGTGTTACTATCCTATTGTTTTGAAATGATACCTCCTTTAGGGTAGGAACAGGCTAGACATCAGTAGCAGTACAAAATGGAAAGAAAAGTTGCAAATGCTGTCTGGGAAATTGCATAGAGGTTATACTTTGGCTGCAATCTGCAGTATAGTCTGCAATGCAAAAGTAGCATTACCCAAGAAAACCTTTACCCTATTGGTAGTCAAAAAACCCACAGTATTATTACCTAAAAATCCAAGCCAGTTCATTTAAAGCTGTTTTATGTATTTATAAATTACACTGCAACATATATAATCTACCAATATTAGAATTTTTGTTTTACCTCTAACACACTGGTACATCTCCTCCAAAGATGGTGAGACAATATGTTCTTCAAGGGAGAAAAGCTGGGGAAAAATATGGGGCACATGTGGCCACTTTAAGACTGGGAAGGTCCAGAGGGATTTGTGTGGGCTGTAGGAGTGGGAAAGGTATAGAAGTTCTCTTCGGATGGGAAAAGACATAACTATTCCCTTTTTCTTCCACTGCCCCAGTAGGTCCTTCTCAGCCATCTGTTGCATAAGGGAGGGAAGAGGCAGGCCACTCTTGCTACCAGCTTTGCTCTGAAAACCACAGTCCTGTCTGAGCAGCCTTTGAGTTTTTTCTTTGTCTAAATTACTACCACTGAACAGCTGGGGATGTAGGGGAATGTTTGACTTCAGCCAAGGTCCTGGGCTGAATCTACTGACCAAAGGAGGTCATTGTGTGACTTGTGTTCAGGAGTACCTGTTCTGCTGACAGTGACACCCTAGGAAGCTACTTAGATTTTTGTTTGACCTGAAGTGCTGGCTCCATATTTGAGGTACATTAGCAAAGCAAACAGCCTCTGCAAGGAACCAGGAGTATTTGCAGGTCTTAGGTATGAGGAGATTGATGGGATTGCAAGCTGCAGGTTGGAGGTTGGCTGAATTTAAATGCAGCCACAACCAAAATGAGCTGCTTGAGTATCTTCAGCAACTTCTGGTATTGGTTAATTTGGAAGAGTCTCTCTGAAAGAACAACAGTATTGACTTCACAAGATCTCTGATGAAAATAAAGACTTGTTTTTGACCTCATCTCACCCCTCCATCACCTGGCAGTAAGTTAGGTTCTATTCATGACATCAGATAAGCAATTCAGAAGTCTGAGCTGCCTTAAATTCATTGTCTTCCAATGATCCCTGAGCTCAGTTGGCAGTAGTCCTTATGTGTCCCTGAGTTGGGAAGTGGGGCTCCACTTTGCAGATGATACCTTCCCAGGGAATTATGGCTTTAGTCACACTCCTTTAAACCATATGCAGCAAACCAAGCTTGTACATGACTCCATATAATGGTTGCACAGCAAAACTGGAACAGTGCTAGTGCTCAGATAACCCCCTTCAATGGTGGGAAAGACTGAAGGAGCAGTGACATGCTTTTCAGAATTCAATGGTGCTTGTTTTCCACTACTCTGACCCTGTAACAGCTACGTTCTGCTATGCATGACTCCAAGTGGGTTCTCTGTGTACATTCCTTCCAAGGATATAAAAAATAGCACTGGCTTTCACTTCACTTCACTTCACTTCACTTCACTTCACTTCACTTCACTTCACTTCACTTCACTTCACTTCACTTCACTTCACTGTTACCTAAACAGCACGGTAATCATGGCTTTTACCTTATATGACCTGACTTTAGTAATTTTGATTGTATGACGGCTCTTCATTAGTAAATAGCTACCTGGTGTTTTTGAGATCAAATCCCAGGGAGCATGTTTACTTAATAATAGACAATCTATGCAGCAACATATGGGAGGGTCATTAAAAAGGGTTCCCATTATGTAAGTAGGATTAGATCTCTACTTGCCCTTCTTCACAATTAAGACTTGGCCAACAGCTCTGCTTCTCTGAGATTTCCTGCTAAAAATCATGCTAAAAACTTTAACTGATCCAAAATGACTCATTTTCAGTCAGTTCTTTCTCTTGTCCCTCAAATGACTGCACCTTTCTGGGTAGCTTTGAGCCTCGTCTTGCTGCTAAATAGAGCATGGGGTCTGTTTCCCCTCTGCTGGTCCTCCAGAGCATCCTGCTGGACATCTGTGTGATAACAGACCAGCTCTGCAAAGTCAGGGAAGGAAAGAGGGAAGTGGGGAAATGGTAAAGAGCTGACTATGGGAGCATGGAATTGTATCCCATGGTGCTGATGCACATTTTACCAAGTGAGGTTTACTCTCAGTAAAAGATTCTGGAAGACTTTTCCTCCTTATGATCTTGGAGGATTGTCATCTCATATAGATATGCCTCAGCAATTTCAGACAGTTCTCAATGTGCCACTGCCAAACAGATTTTTGGTTTTGTTTTGCCCAAATTGTCAGTCTTCCAAAAGTAGAGGAAGCAGTTAGAACAAGGTGAAAATGCAGACACTGTGCAACTTTAAAGGTGAATCTAACACTCATTAAACCTAGAATTATACTGGTAAGAGATTCAGAGTTGCAATTAATATCTCTTTCTAATACTCATTCTCTTTCCTGCTTTCTAAAGAACTTGTCTTATGCTCTTCATTTTTCATAGCCTTTCATTTATTTTGCTTTGTTTGAATACTGGTTATACAGGATCATGGTTTTATAATTTAGAAAAATTCGACATACTGGTTTTATGTCTATATCCTACAGAAGAGAACAGGACCAAAGCCATGGTAACTAAAGTTTAATGGTTCCAGCAAATTAGGTTTATACTACAGGACTACTGCAAGTAAGCTTCCTTTCATGTCTTCTTCATGGAAAATTGGAGTCAAATTTTCCTTATAGCTATACTGCAAATCTCATATAGAAAAATAAGGATCTCAGACCTGTAAAGCTTTAAAATATTTTTTTACCAGAATATCCTACTAATGTTACTTAAAGAATGAAAAATAAAAGAAAAAAGCAGATTTCCCATGTTTTTCTTTCTCTCTTTTTCTCTTTCTTTCTTTCTTTCTTTGAACACCAAATTAAAATAGTGACATCTGTTTTATAAATGATAAATTGATATTCCTCCTGCCTGACTTTTGAAGCAAATAGCAGCCTATACAATAATCTTGGTAATTTCTCACAGTTAAAGAATCCATTTGCTCTCCATTTTTCAATAATTTTTGCCTTTTTTTTTTTTTTTCTTTTTTTTTTTTTTTAATGCCATACATATTGCTTGTAATTTATAAAGTAAAATGAGAACTTTATACTTTTTGAACAATTAACAAAAATAATTAAAAGCTCCTCAGACTTATTTAGACTTCCATGAGTGATTAGTTATTATGATCCATAAGCATATAACAGACTGAGGCATCTCTTGGTGATGGGAATGGCAACTTGCAGTGTAGAGAACATGAGCACATGGGCTGATGTGAACACACTTTGTGCATTAGTTGTAAGGTATTCATATTTGACACTGTTCTCTCTGTTTGCATTTAAGCAACCACAGGGAAGCAAGTTTTTCGGGCTGGGTACTAATGCCCAGGGATGGTACCATGGTTGCCACTCAGAAGGTCTGCTATGTAGAATAATGATGAAAGCATTCTCTGAGGTAGCTGATAGGGTTTGGAGGCTCTCAGTTTGGAGAGGAACTTGATTCTCAGTGCCTTGGTCACCTGTTAGCTCCTGAACCCTAAAAGCTTGGTTTAAATTTCCCAGTGATATTTGATAAGTGGTCTGTGTAGTTATTTTATTTTTCCAGCTCATCTATCACTACCCTCTCTCTCTCATCTCACCTTTAAGAGAGGTGTGTCGCTTTTGTTGTTGTTGTTTTATTTCTGTTGTAGACAATACTGCCCTTCTTTGTGCTAACTGCTGCAGGCATGCTGAAAATCTGTACTGGTTTACCTTGTATGGCATTGACTTTCTTCATAGCAGATTGCATGATGCTTTGCTTTTGATCTATGACCAAAACAGTGTTGATAACACACTGTTGTTCTATCTGTGGCTGAGCAGTGTTTGCATGGAATTGAGGTCTTCTCTGCTTCTTACACTGTCCCACCAAGAAGGAGGTTTGTGGTGCACAACAAGCTGGGAGGGGGCACAGCCAGGACAGCTGGCCCAAACTGCCCAAAGGGATGTCCTGTACCATATGATGTGTTCAGCAGTAAAAGCTGAAGGACAGAAGGAGGGGAGGGGAGAATATGAAATGAAGCTGTTTGTCTTCCTAATTAACTCTTAAGTGTGAGGTGCCCTGCCTTAATGTCACTTGCAGCTTTTGATTTACCTGTTAAACTCTCTTTATCTTGATTTACATGTCTTCAACCTTTCTTCTAAAAATGGATGTATGAGCTGTTGACCAGGGTCAAACCACAACAAAATAGTTCACCTTTAATTTTCACAGATTAGTAGAAGATGCAAAGATTTTTGTGCATGACTCTGCTTTGTGGTTTATTTCTCCAAAGCAAAAGCAAAGCATGCTGTTCTTAATCCTAGTTACTAGTGATTGCCTATGAATACACTTATCACTAGACAAGGCATAAGGAAAAAACTAGCAACATTACTCCTCTCAGGTAAAACAAAAGTTCAGTAACTTATTTTTCTAGCCCCCCCCCCCCCCCAAAAAAAGAAAGAATTACAAAAGAACAGAACAGCCTATGCAGTTTCTATGTGTGATATTTTCTGAATACATGATACTCAGAACTTGCTTCCCAGATTGTTTTTTTGGTGCAGTTGATGAGGGACAGACAGTTCCCTTCTCTTATAGAGAACCATATTTCCATGTGTGGTTCTAGGGCTATGATTCATGTACTATCAATAAATATGATGTACAGTCAGATGAATCAGGGGTGGAAGAGCTCAGAATATGGGATGCAGAAGGCAAGATGGTTAGTCTTTGGGATCATCCAGCCATGGGGCTGTTGGAGGTCCATGTTCTTTGGTATTTTTATTTAGGATGATGGACTCCAATAAATTGTTAATATATTGCTGGAACTTCTTTCAGTTCTGAAGTCATGCTGAGATAATGCTGTAAAAATGCTAGTTGTCTCCAGAACAGCTCTTCTAGGTTCCTGTTGCAATTGCTAAAGTAAACGTCGGTTTCAGAGTTGTTGCTTCTAGACAGAGGTTTGTTTGTTTGTTTGTTTGTTTATTGCACAAGACTCAAGGTTTGGAATTGATAAGCAAGATACTGCCTCATTCACAGTCCTTGTTTCTGATGTGTTTTGTAATAGCATTACAGAGTTTTATGGTATGTAAATACACTGTAAAAATGCGTCATGTGTTCATGTATAAACTGGTTCAGTAGGCATGTGAATCCTGAAAAGTTGTTCTCGTACAGTCTGTGAACGTGCTGGTTCAGCTTCACTCAGAACACACTGCAACTTCCTTATTATCCTGTCTCAGTTCCTCAAAGCAGTAGCTTTTGGAAGGTTAAACAGAACTTGTAATGAAGACCAACCCATAGAGCAATCATAGACTACCCAGACTGTTCCAGGTTATGTGTGTATACATGGATTCTCTTATGGGCAGTCTCCATTTGCCAATTAATCCAGATGATCTTCTGTTGCCTATCCAAAGAATTTGTGAAATCTGCATTTCCTCCAGGACAGAAGAAAGTCTAGCTATTTTTCTAGGAGAGAAAATAAATGAGACAACTCCACAGAGTCTGTAACAAAATTTGGGACGGCAGAGGTACAAGAGTTGTGCTCTGAAATGCCTTCTTTGGATGCTCAGTGGCTCTGAATTAGGTAAGGAAAGTTCTGTGCATATATCCTAGAGCTATTTAATTTGAATACCTATGAAACAAATACAAGTCATTGGGACATTAATGTTTAGCTTGAACTGACTTGAAATAACTTGTACATGTTTTTTAATGTAATTTTTCCATGTCTAGACTGTTAATATGTCAGGAGACTTACTAAATTATAGAGCGTGATGTTTCTTCTGGGTTTTGTGGTGGGTGGAATAATTAAATTCAGAGATCAAACAAAGAGACTGATATTTAGGTAAAAACATTTCATTTATTACCTCCTATCAATGGATGTCTCCACTAATGATCCTTTCGTTATGTACACAAGAATTAAGGGGATTTCTTTTTTTTTTTTTTTTTTTTTTTTTTTTTTTTTTTTTTTTCTTTTTCTTTTTCTTTTTCTTCTTATTTTCTTGGTAAATCAAGCTAATATTATAATTTAGAAAGAATTAAGGTTATATGCATATTTGTTTAGGTAATGAAAGATGACTACAGTACACTGGAGATAATTCAAGAAGGCATTAAATATGCAAGTAGTTCTACTTGTTTTGGTGGTGTTAGTCATGTGCCTAGAGAAAGAAACTGATGTGAATGTATTACTGGCCTCAGATTACTGTTATCGCAGACCTGAAACTTCAGGAAATGCAGAACATGTATTTTCAGGTTGATAATTTTAATTTTCCAGTGTTTATACTGAAGTGGAATGTGTTTGATGTAACCGTGATGGGATGAAGAGTTTGAGTAAAGAGAAAGCTAAGTTTGGCAAATATTTATATATATTTTCTGTACCTCCATTTCTTCTATTCATTCCAAAATGTGAACTTTGTATGGTTCACTTACTCTGATGAGTTAACACGGAAACACAAACAGTGACTAATGCAACAAATTGAAACTGTATGGTTTATTCAGATTTCTTCCAAATCCACTCATCGTCTTACTTTATGGAATGGAGACTTAAATTTTTCCCCTCTTTAGGCATAGTAAAAATTATTACTCATCAGCATATAGTTCAATGACAAAAGCTGTGTTTTTAAAGTTTACAAAGGAATTTAAAAGGAATATTGCATGGGCCACTTCAGAATGAGGAACAAAACACAAAAACCTTTCCCATTTTGGCATTCCAGATTTTGCTGCTCTTTTCCTGAAGGATTCCTGCAATGTGCTGTAATGAACATACTAATGTTAATTTTAATCTTCTCCAACATTAAGATTATATATACCAATATGGGAAACCTTCTGAAAAAAAGGGTTTTGCTTAAACATAAGCCAGCATATTATTTAAGCTTACTTTTGGTTCGAAGATTTTAGAAAATTGTACTTCCATTCCTGAGTATAATCTTTTAAAGTTATTTTTTTACAGCAATTTTTCTGGGACAATCACAAGAGCATGAATGAAAGTAATCAGATGCTTTGAGCATCATATTTTTTCTATGAAAAGTAAAAGTTCTCAGTCATGAAAAATGTGAAATAATTTGAATTCTGTAACTGAAACATAATAGCTAGAGACTGTTTAAGATGAGTTTCTTTTCTTCCTTGTATATTTAAGAGTGAAACAACAAAGTTTGAAACTGATCTCTGACTCTGGATTCTTTAAGAATTAATTGGGCAGAATAGGTTAAAGAACCATCTGCAGGAGAGACAGTAAATTAAGTTCATAATCTCTCTCCTGTAAAGACAGCTGTACAAGAAATATATATATATATATTTATTATTTTCCAGGCTAACAGAGAATTATTTTTTTAGATTTTTTTAGAGGTAAACAGCGGCCACCCTATGGTATACTGTAATGAGAAAAATCACCCTGAATTTCAAATTTCAAATAGCTTAAGGCTGGGAAACGTGGTAAGTCTTTAAACTATCCAAGGTAGTTCAGGTAGTTAAACTGTAATTGACATTTAAATACACACCATTTTTACAGTAATGACTTCAGTATATAATTTTTTTTTTATTTTTTTATTTTTTAACCTCAAATGTCAATGGCATTCCTACTTAATAGCTTGGTATTTCTTGTGTTGAAAACTACATTCCTTCTTAGAGAATTATCTTGCTGCTCTTGGATACTTTCCTGAAGTAAAACAAAACAAAAGAAAACAAAATTCATAAGTGCTTTATAACGTATTTCAACACTATGCTTGCCGTCTTCTGGCAGGACTTGCAGCACAAGAATAAAGGAAGGTTGAGTTCATCACTGTTCAGTGAGGGGAGAAGGAAGATGGCACAATCATGAAGCAGGCAGCTTTTATGGATGCTTCCTTTGTTCACTGTACATACACCTATTAATCTCATTAATGGTATCTGGTGTTGTGAATTGACAGATTTGCTAATACAGTGTGGAAAATCAAGAGAGATGGAACTGCTCTAAACTGTTTTCCAGGAACCAGGAAACCTAGCTGCAGCCAAGGTCAGAGTCTATACAATTTAAGGCTTCTGGGAGAATAATAGATTCATATTTTATATATAAATCCCTTATGTGTTCCCTTTTAGCCAGAGTAGAGGAAGAGCAGCTGGTGAACTCACCCATGAACTTAATGAACTTACTGTCCTCTTTATTTTTTGTTTTTGAAATATTCTCCAGTAAGTTGAATTGCTTTCCTTATCCCCTTCTCTGAGCTGAAATCAAATTTCTAGTTTGTAAAGGTTATTACTCTTGGAGTTGAGCTGATCTTATAATACCCCCCCCCCCCCCAAAAAAAAAAAAATGTAAAATGTACGTTGTCATGGAACTCGCTATGATGAATTGAGGTATTTGGGGAAGAACATATTTTGCCATTGGAAGCCAAACTGGAAGATATTAGGCTTTACTCCAAGTTGGATGCAAACCCAAAGTATTGGCATATATAACCAGTAAAGAATCATCTCTTTCACAGGATTTATTTATATTCTTGACAGTCTTTATGTGGGATTTTGCCAGTCAGATCACACCTCATGAAGGATCTGGGGAGGCAGCCAGACTCCAGAGGCCAAACAAATCTGCTTGGCCAGGTAAACTTCACCTTCAATTACATTTGTGTGAATTTATATTAACTGCACTCATATAAGATTTAGTTTAAATGAACATCGCTCTAACCCATAGGAGAACTTGGGTCCAAAATGACCAAAAAATAAACAAAGTGATTGCATTTTAGTGGAGAAGGTTTTGTCTTGTGTTTATAATAGTAATCAGTGAAGAGTATATTGTCAAGTGTTGCTTGTCTTTTTTTTTTTTTTCTTCACTATTTATTCCCAGCATAGGAGTTATAATTGTTTAAATAGTTATATATGTATACTATAATATAATTATAGGAGTTATGATTATTTAAATACCTTGAACTCTGATGGAACATTCCAGTTACTGCACATCCTGTTGCAGAGAGGAATTTTAAATTTATTTCTTACTATGAGAATAGGGAAAATCTTAATGGAAATATTCATGGAATGTATCTGAAATCTAAAACATAATCAAAACAAAACAAAACACAAACAAAGCAACAACAACAAAAAATAACTTTTGAAGTTCTAGTTGTATTCCAGTTTAGGGGCTTAACTCTTTAATGGTGACATTAATGGTGTAGACCAGTCCTGTCTACACCTGTGGGGTAGACAGGACTACCCCACAGGTGTAGACAGGCAGAATCAGATGTATGAAAACTTTGGATACCTCTGATGCTTAGATTTTTGAGCAAGTAGTTTACTTGTCTATAAAACAATCATGATACATATTCCTCACAAGGAAAATCCAAATATGTACAAAGCTAAAGGGCTGAAATCCACTTCTTGTTAGGCTTACTGGTGGGCAATGGCTTTTGACCCTGCTCTTACTTTCTGTAAGCTTAACTGAGGACTGGCTGTTTCAGACCAAATGTTCCTTTGGGCTCAGCAGGCAATATGTCTGTCTTCTTTTTAGAGAACTGCAGTCCCAGAAGTCTTCCATTTCTAGATGGAAAGTTGAATACCATCTAAAAATAAGTTTATTCTTCCATTCATTTTTTTTCTCTAGTCTTTTCTATGACTTACATTACATTAAATATTAATGAGCTTTACAAACAATAAATTACACTTATCCACTCACTCTCAGGTTCACTAGCTTAAGTCTAGCGTGTCTAGGGGGTGGTTACCCCTTATCACCTAAGTTCAGATTTACAAAGGCCATTTTACATGACAACAAAGCAATAGCAAACTTAGATCTTATCTGTATATAAGATTTTCTTATCTGTATATAAAGCCAAGGAAGACTTGCTGTTCTTTTTTGAAAACAGGATTTCTTTATCATATTAGCTGTCCACGAAGAGTTTTTGAAGATACTATAAATGAAGCAAAAGAAAAAAAAAAATGTCTGGAAAAAAAAAGTTGCTGTTAGACAATTTCTAATCTGTTTAATAAAGAAAATCAGTTGTCTTCACACATTTATTCTTGGAAATCCTGAGTCTGCTATCTAACCTATGAAAAAACACCTTTTCACTCCATGTTTATGCTGGAGATTTTTAGAGATAGATGCTTATATGCTTCCGGGGGGGGGGGGGGGGGTGTAATCCGGCGGGGGGATTGAGGAAATGACCCGGGGGGGCCG
>CM021763.1:33800101-33867370 GCA_011075105.1 Heteronetta atricapilla | reverse complement strand
GAAGACAACTATATCACATACATATATTTTTCAGGCTGAAGAAACTCTCTTCTATGTGGAAAATGTCAGATTTTCCTCTCATGTACACTGAAGAATCTGACACTTGATCTGCTCAGGAGACAGAGATTTGCCAAAGAACTAGGAAAGACAATGGGAAAAAGTAAAAATGGAAAAGTTAGGAACCTTTTATATTCTGATTCATTTCACATATATCTTTACTGTTTTGACTGCTGTTTTCAGAAACCTGGCATCAAAATAGTTCTGTTTTCCTTCTATCTGCAAATCTCTTTGACAAACCAGTCAGACAGACCCTGTAAAACTCAGGATGGATAAGCTCCTTCAGCACAGGCATTTCTGGTATTTTAGTGTTTATATAGAGGGTTCTGTTCATGTGATCCATTGGAAAAGAGGACTGAGGCTGTGTACTTTTCAGACCTTCAGTTTCCCACTGTGAATTGTGAGTATTAGGTACCTAAAAGAAGAATATTAAGAAAGAAACAACATATTTATCCTAATCACCAGAGTTTTTTCTTGTTGTATAGTACAATCATGAATCAAACAGATAAACACAACGATGCTTCGAAGAAGTCCATAAAGAAACATTTGGGTGAAGATTTTCCTTCCTAGCACTTGCTGAGAACAGGGTGTATGGGTATATTTAAACAAAACTCCTGTTCAACAAACAAAAACAAACACACAAGTGAAAAACCTGCACCCCAAAAAATCTACCAAACCTAGCCAAACCACAACAAAAAACTAAACAAAACAAAACCAACAAAAAATCTATCTGTAAAAAAAAAAAATAATAACCTCTTCTGGATAAAAACGGTTTCATTAAATGATATCAAATATTTTGTGAAGTAGGACTCTGATATTGGGTCTAGTTATTAGGACCTACTGCACTGCAAGTAGTCAAAAATTAATCAATGGAAAAAGGCATCAACCTGTTGGTGTGTGATCTCCACACAGGATTCGCTGAAGTGGCTGATGATATTAGAAGGCTATCTGCTATGAATACTCATCAAGGGAGTGAACACAATATACTGGTTCACCACTAAAAATTAAGAATCCTTTTGAATATAATTTTCATTACCACAGGTTTGTATTGTGGGCTTTGGGACTTCTGACAAGGAAGAAAAAGAAAGCAGTAAATTGGTAAGAGGTATAAGTGAGAGCTCTTCAAAGACAATGTTTTTGTACAATTTCATGGGTCAGTGGTAGGCAGATGAGCTTCATAAGGCTGCAAAGGGAAGAAACTTAGGTGTGTAAAGTTGTGTTTTACAGGACGGCTTTTTTAATGTACGGATTAAAAAGTAATCTCCGAATGAAAGGAAAACTGGGATATTTCTTCCTTTGAATTATGACTCAGTAACTAAAGGACAAACCTACCAGGTATTTAAACACTTAAAGATATATGTAATTGGATAGTGACATTTTTTAAAAGTGCATATCTACCTCGGCCTAGCTTCATGAAGGTGATTGAGATTATAAACTTGATCTTAATCTGGCCCTTAATTCCACTGAAATCTCTTCGAACCACATGCCAAAGTACTTCTCAAACTCTGGTTGCTTGTAGGAGTCTTCAGACACCTAAACCCATTTTAACCATGTAACTAAATCTGGCTATCTAAAAATTACCACCCTTATGTCATATTAAAGTACCAGCCCTGTGCCAACGTACTAATGAGCCAGCAGTAATCCAATAGATCCCTTGTGTAATGACACCAGCATCCTATAATGGAGTTTTAAACATGAAAAAAACCATAATAATTTACTACTGGCTATCGAAACCTTGTGTCCAACCCTGAAGAAATACAGAGAAATAGAAATGTTTGAAAAATATTCCTATTAATGCTAAACAGTTTTCATTAAGCTTTAAGGCTTGTAACATGGAAATTAAAATCTCACCATTTTTTATGGACAAATCTATTTCTATATGTATGCTAATGACTTTTGAAAGATTTTAATCACTTTTCTAAATAATAAGTTATATGATATTTTCCTGACGATATGATTTTGAAGGTAGTATTTTAGCCATTTTGTGTAGAAGCTGTCTGAGTGGGTTTATGTGGGACATTAGCAGTGACAATAACAACAGCCACCTGAAAATGGATGGATTACTAAGGAAACAATTTTAATTTTAGAGTATATGAAAGTTAGTTGCTATGCTGGAGCTTACAGATAAAGGGTAGCTTGCATTTCACAAGTATTGCATTTATTAAAAGAAACAAATCACATTATGCAACTAAGGTTATTCTTGGCAGGATACAAAACAATAAACTATGCCTGAAACACAGATAGTGATAATTATACTGTTAGTAGTATAACAGTATTACTGTTATACTACTGTTATACACTGTTACTATAACAGTACTACTGTTATACTGTTAGTAGTTAAGGTAGTTATCATTCTTCAGCTGCTTTGGACAGTTGTTTTCTTCTTGCTGTCCTCCTACCCTTTACTTTCAGAATTGAGATTATATTCTTTATTACCACCTCTCATTCTTCAGAGTAAATTTTGAAATATCTAAACCAATACGTGAGGACTACGTCACAAGAGAGTTTAAGGTATGCCACAGTTTTAAATGAGTTCATTGTTGATTAACAGTTTCAAAATCTACTGAATCTCTTGCTTAGTAATCACTAGCGATTGTTCAGATGAAAAACAAACAAACACACAAACCAAAAAAGCACTGTGTCGGATTCTGCTGCTTCAAAATTACAATGATTTCTATTACTTGACATCCTGCAGAAAATACTGCTAATTGGGAACAGCATCTTCAGTACTAGAGGCAGAGACATTATAAATCTGAAAAGCAGCAAAGTTGTCCTCACACATGCTGTTACCAAATTTAGAGGGAGAAAAAATGTAAGTGGCATTTGAGAAACACCAAACTTCTATTGTTACAAGTGTAATAGCAATATGACTTCTTGCATAATGATCCGAATTCACAAAAACTGTATTTTCCTGAAATACAGGTTTTTCAAGAAAAAAACAACCTGGCAATGTTTCCTGGTGACTGAAATTATACCTACAGGAAGGATCCTTGTTCTAAATTGGGATTTTATTTTTATTTTATTTTATTTATTTTATTTTATTTTATTTTATTTTATTTTTTATATTTATGTATTTATTTATTTAATCACAGCCAAAGGTAGTCTATGGTTTATTAGTTTTAAGCGCAATTTGACACAGATTCACTGTTAAAGTACAGAGCAATATATTCTTATTCATTCTGTAGGGAGAGTTGTGAGGCCACATCTTCACATCACCACTGACTTATTTAAATTCTGAGTCTAGGACTCATGATTTAAGAAACTGAAAAAAACGATAAGAGAGAAGGTTATATGAAAACCTTGGTGAACAGGAAAAAAACCCTGTCTTGCCCTAAGATAGTTGAATAACACTTTTAAAGTTTTTCTGTTTGTTATTGCATGATCATGTTATGAAAATAGTGCTTAGAAATGTGCTTGGAAAGGAAGGAAACAGAAGAGACCTGTGGCTGTTACTGCCTAGAAAATCTTGTTTGTTCAGTATTAGAAACTTATACCTTGCTTGTCATTTAATGGGGTTAGACAAATAAGTACAATTTTACAGGTCAAAGATAGCTGACATATGGGAATTCAATTATTCAGCCTTTGTGAGGATGATTAAAACATTTAGAGTTTTAGGAATACATTATAAAATGTAAAATACAGTAAGGACCCAGTCCATGTGCTCTAAAACCAAATAGCTAAAAGCATTGTTAAGAGCACACCAATTTATATTTAAAAGTTTTATAGGAAACAACATTATTTAGGTTCTATATAACTCTAAGCTCACAAGGACTATGTGTTATAATTGATCAGTCTACTCTATCTATTTTTAATTATTTGCTAGACTAGGTTTAGGCTAATCCCCAAGAATTACAGACACAAACAGATATATAAGCCAGAGGACAGAAAATTGTTATTGAGAGCTACTCTTAGAGTACAAATTTGTTTGTTGTTTATTTCTTTTGTTTTGTTTCAACCTGCAACACAGTAGTGCTGGAGCACTGGAGCTCTATAATTTCTCTTTTGGCTTTATTTCACAGCAAACCAACACAAGGGAGTAAGTGAGGTAGGAAGGAAGCAGGAAGGAAGAAAGAAGGAAAAGGAAAGGAGGGAGAAAGGAAGGGCATTCACTTAGGATGTTCTGCATTTGGTGTTCTCTCAAACATTTCTGAGAATTCTTCCTCAGTGTATAAATACTCCTGTTTTAGTTCAGGGCTGCTGTAGCTTGCAGTGAAGCAGATATATATACACTGAGCATTCTGGTTTCATGAGTTTTTGAATAATAATGATTTTAGATGTGTTCTGCTTCCATCAAATACAATTGAAAAATGTCAAGTAAAATGTCCATTGCATCTAAATTGCCTTTGCTACATTGACATTGTAAATTAAAATGTGTTCAGGTATCTTTTGACTCTGACATGGACCAATAATGGTCCTTTTATCCAGAATTATTCCAATTTACAGCATATTATCCACATTAAAAAACTTCAGTGATTCAAAAACTCACAGTGAGGATGACAGAATAAGAGGAAGCAAGTAAAACAGTAAAACAAGGAGCAAGTAGTAAGATTGGTTACCATTTACTATACATTTTAATATTGCCTGATCCTATACCAGTGAGTGAGATTTATATGACTACTTCCTATGAAAAAAAAAAAAATAAAAAAGGAATAATAATCTTGTGATTCTTTTATTCCTTGTACTCTTTTATAAGTGCCTAGTAATTCTTTAACTGAAGTTAAGTAAACTGACATTGTAAGTTTCAGGCCACTGTGTCACATTGTGTACATTCTGAAAAGTCCAAACATTGTTTCAAAGAAGAATTCAGAGCAAACTTATTTATAATATTCTTCAAATTCCATTAAGAAATTATTCAATTTCCTCAGGAAGAGTTTTTCTTCTTAAATTTCTCTCATTTATGTTTTTCTCTCTGTTGAAAACCACACAGCATTCATGATACTAGCAACATCTTTTTTCTTTTTTTCTTATTTTTAGTTGTGAGGGATAAGATAGGTAGCGTTATCCCAATCTAAGATTGTCTTTAAAATCCTTGTTTCACTTAGGTGTCTACCATGAAAAAGCGTAGCAAATTGAACCACAGAGGTGAGAGCATATGTTGACTTTTCTTCCCAAGAATTCCCATGGCAACAGAGTTAATATGCATGAATTACGTAAATATAGAAAGATCTATATTAATCTTACTAAATGATACCAGGATAATTTATTAAAATGAATCTTTTTTCTTAGTTCTAACCTAGCATAAATGAAAGTATAACACGTATTTGTAAAAATAATCTAAACTGATATAACTGCTGCTGCTAGTAGAACAAAGAAGAAACTGAGAGATTTTGGCCACTTTATTTTTTCTCTTCTAAAGATATTTTTGAAAAAGACAACATAGATAGATAACTGATAAATGGTAGAGGAAAAAGAGGTGTCTTTGCTCCTTGATGGCTATCAAGGGAAAGTTTATATATCAGCAAATAATGTGATTCTCCACTGAGTTAAGATAAACAGCTTCCATAAGATGTCCTCTGTAAAACTGACTTTAAGTATTTTGATTAGACTTGGAACAAATTGGCAGCAAATTTTTTGTCATTCTTTGCCAATGTGCTGGCAGGAAACAGAACCATTTGTCACTATGGAAGCCAAAGAATCTGCTAAAATGAAGAATTGTTTATCATCTTGCCCTGTATAAAACTTTTTTTCTTCTTTTTAAATTAACAGAAAGACAAAGTAAACATGACATCAAAAAAACTGGAGGGAGAGAGGGAGAATGAGAGAAGGAGAGAAGGAGAGAAGGAGAGAGAGGGGGGATGAACTTTGAAATGTACTAGTACTTCATTAAGTACATATATTTAAATGCTATGGTCTAAAACAACCTTGTTTAAAATCATGAATTTCATAAGGCTTAAGGATAGATAAGTGAACAGTAAGGTGGGTTGAGAACTGGCTGACTGGCTGAGCTCAGAGGGTGGTGAGCGGTGGCGCAGAGTCTGTCTGGAGACCTGTGACTAGCAGTGTACCCCTGGGGTCGGTTCTGGGTCCGGTCTTGTTCAAATCTTCATCAACGACCTTGATGACGGAATAGTGTGTGCCCGCAGCAAGTATACTGATGACACAAAGCTGGGAGGAGTGGCTGACATGCCAGAAGGCTGTGCTGCCATTCAGCAAGACCTGGACCAGCTGGAGAGATGGGCAGGAAGAAACCAAATGATGTTTGGTGTAGAGTCCTGCACCTGGGAAGGAACAACCGCAAGTATCAGTACAGGCTGGGGAGGAGCTCTGAGGAGAAGGACCTGGGGGTCCTGGTGGATGGCAGGTTGACCATGAGCCAGCAGTGTGCCCTGGTGATCCTGGCGTGCATTAAAAAGAACATGGCCAGCAGGTGATCCTCCCACTCTGCCTCAGGCCTCACCTGGCCCTACTGTGTCCAGTTCTGGGCTGCCCGGTACAAAAAAAGACAGGGATCTCCTTGGAAGAGTCCAGTGGAGGGACACAAAGATGGGGCCTGGAGAAGCTTCCCTATGAGGAAAGGCTGAGAGACCCGGGTCTGTTCAGCCTTGAGAAAAGAAGACTGAGAGGAGATCTTATCAATGTTTATAAATACCTGAAGTGTGGGAGACGAGGGATTTGGCCAAGCTCTTGTCAGTGGTTTGTGGGGACACAACAAGGGGTAATGGCCACACAATTGAGCACAGGAAGTTCTGCATCAACATGCGAATGAACTTGTTCATGGTGAGGGTGATGGAGCACTGGAACAGGCTGCCCAGGGAGGTTGTGGAGTCTCTTTCTCTGGAGATATTCAGGGCCCATCTGGATGCCTACCTGGGCAGCCTGCTCTAGGGAACCTGCTTTGGCAGGGCAGTTGGACCCGACGATCTCTCCAGGTCCCTTCCAACCCCTACAGTTCTGTGATTCTGTGACTCCTGCAAGACTTAAGGATCTTGGGATGCAATACACCTCATTTGTTTAGCTTCTTCATCAGCCAGTATGACTTCAGTTTCCAAAAATTATCCTTTATTAATTGGGGAAAGGTATTCCTAATGCTCCCTGACTTATAGCTATGATAGTACACTCATGAGACCACTGTTATCTGGCAGTCCTTTCTTTCTACTCTCTATATTTTTGTTTATAGGTAAAGATCTGGTCTACTGACTTGACAAATTGGGCATTCAACTGCATATTTCAAATCAATTTACAAACAAACTTTCTTTAGCAAGGTACAAATGAACAGGGAATTAAGTAGTATAGTTTATATTTTTTACATCCTTATTACTGATTTGGAATGCTAAAGAAACACTAAGCACATCTGAGGACACAGACAAATAGAAATCCAGTATTAATTTATTATTTATGATATTAATTCATTTACATTCCACCATATAATTAAAATTATATATGGAGTTAAAAACAACACACTTTAATGGTGATTCAACAATTCTTACTTGTTTGGAACATTTTACAGTCTTCTTGTCTAAACAGTTACAAAAATAAAAATCTACTACAAGCACATAAAAAGGATTAGGAATACTAAATTTTAGAAAATAAATACTTTATATAGGAAGAGATATACTGACTTTTTTATATGCTTTAGCTATAAAGTAGCTTTACAGAAAAATTTATTTCTCTTTTATATTAACAAGTACTTGAATAATTAGATAAGGCATCCAGTAACAGAACAACAACAAAAAAAACTATTTAAACTTGAGATTGTCTAAATGATCTGTATTTATGTAAAATGCCCATAACAGAGGTATGTGAAGAAAGTTATTACAGAACAGCATTTTAGTCTTCTTAAATACACTAAAGACATATGCTTTATACTCTTTACTCTCTCTAGTGAAAAACAGAAATCCTCTCACATGTGGCTATTGCTGTAACGATGATGGAAGAAAGAATCAGAAACAACAACTTCTGATTTAACACCAAAAAGTCTTAACTGTGAATGAAGGACTGATGATAAATCTTCTTGGAGGCCATTCATGGGTGTAAGGCTGTTCAGAAGTCTCAGACATAACAAGAAGCAGTTCATTAGTGGTGAATAGGGCTTTAAACTAGGTAGGAAGGCTTTTGAGGGCTTTAAACTAGGTAGGAAGGGGGATGGGGCTGAGGCTAGGATTGTTGGGGCTGTGCCAGGGGGAACAATGGCAAGGCCGGAGGATAAGGCAATGGCCCAGCTGAAGTGCATCTACACCAATGCACGCAGCATGGGTAACAAACAGGAGGAGCTGGAAGCCATCGTGCGGCAGGCAGGCTACGACTTGGTCGCCATCACGGAGACGTGGTGGGACCAGTCTCATGACTGGAGTGCTGCAATGCCTGGCTATAAGCTCTATAGAAGGGACAGGCAGCATAGAAGGGGTGGTGGTGTGGCTCTCTATATTAGAGAGTCTTTCGAGGTTGTAGAACTAGAGGTTGGGAACGACAAGGTCGAATCCCTTTGGGTTAGGATCGGCAGGGACAACAAGGCTAGTGTCCTGGTCGGGGTCTGCTATAGACCGCCAAACCAGGATGAGGAGACGGATGAGGAATTCTACAGACAGCTGACAGAGGTTGCAAAATCATCAGCTCTTGTACTCGTGGGGGACTTCAACTTCCCTGACATATCCTGGAAGCACAACACAGCCCTGAGAAAGCAGTCTAGGAGGTTTCTGGAGAGCGTGGAAGATAGCTTCCTGACGCAGCTGGTTAGTGAACCTACCAGGGGTGGTGCCCCGCTAGACCTTCTCTTCACAAACAGAGAAGGACTGGTGGAGGACGTGATCGTCGGGAGCTGTCTTGGGCAGAGTGACCACGCAATGGTGGAGTTCACTATTCTTGGCGAGGCCAGGAAGGGGACCAGTAAAACCACTGTATTGGACTTTCGGAGGGCTGACTTTGAGCTGCTCAGGACACTAGTTGGTGGAGTCCCTTGGGAGGTGGTTCTGAAGGGCAGAGGGGTCCAGGAAGGCTGGGCGCTCTTCAAGAGGGAAGTCTTAATGGCTCAGGAACGGTCTGTCCCCACGTGCCCAAAGACGAGCTGGCGGGGAAGAAGACCGGCCTGGCTCAACAGAGAATTGTGGCTTGATCTTAGGAGGAAAAAGAGGGTTTATAAGCTTTGGAAAAGTGGGCAGGCCACTAAGGAGGACTTTAAAGAAGTAGCGAGGCTGTGCAGGGACAAAATTAGGAAGGCCAAAGCTCATCTGGAGCTAAATCTGGCTACTGCCGTTAAAGATAACAAAAAACGTTTCTATAAATACATCAACACAAAGAGGAGGACTAAGGAGAATCTCCATCCTTTACTGGATGCGGGGGGAAACTTAGTTACAAGAGATGAGGAAAAGGCGGAGGTGCTCAATGCCTTCTTTGCCTCAGTCTTTAGCGGCAATACCGGATGTTCTCTGGATACTCAGTACCCTGAGCTGGTGGAAGGGGATGGGGAGCAGGATGTGGCCCTCATTATCCATGAAGAACTGGTTGGTGACCTGCTACGGCACTTAGATGTGCACAAGTCGATGGGGCCGGATGGGATCCACCCAAGGGTACTGAGGGAACTGGCAGAGGAGCTGGCCAAGCCACTGTCCATCATTTATCAGCAGTCCTGGCTATCGGGGGAGGTCCCAATCGACTGGCGGCTAGCAAACGTGACACCCATCTACAAGAAGGGCCGGAGGGCAGACCCGGGAAACTACAGGCCTGTCAGTTTGACCTCAGTGCCAGGAAAGCTCATGGAGCAGATCCTCCTGAGAGTCATCATGCAGCACTTGCAGGGGAAGCAGGCGATCAGGCCCAGTCAGCATGGGTTTATGAAAGGCAGGTCATGCCTGACGAACCTGATCTCCTTCTATGACAGAGTGACGCGCTGGGTGGATGAGGGAAAGGCTGTGGATGTGGTCTACCTTGACTTCAGCAAGGCTTTTGACACCGTCTCCCACAGCATTCTCCTCAAGAAACTGGCTGCTCTTGGCTTGGACTGGCGCACGCTTCGTTGGGTTAGAAACTGGCTGGATAGCCGGGCCCAAAGAGTCGTGGTGAATGGAGCCAAGTCCAGTTGGAGGCCAGTCACTAGTGGCGTCCCCCAGGGCTCGGTGCTGGGGCCGGTCCTCTTTAATATCTTCATCGATGATCTGGACGAGGGCATCGAGTGCACCCTCAGTAAGTTTGCAGATGACACCAAGTTAGGTGCGTGTGTCGATCTGCTTGAGGGTAGGAAGGCTCTGCAGGAGGATCTGGATAGGCTGCACCGATGGGCTGAGGTCAACTGCATGAAGTTTAACAAGGCCAAGTGTCGGGTCCTGCACCTGGGGCGCAATAACCCCAAGCAGAGCTACAGGTTGGGAGAGGAATGGTTGGAAAGCTGCCAGGCAGAGAAGGACCTGGGAGTGCTGGTGGATAGTCGGCTGAATATGAGCCAGCAGTGTGCTCAGGTGGCCAAGAAGGCCAACGGCATCCTGGCTTGTATCAGGAACAGCATGACCAGCAGGGCTAGGGAGGTGATCGTCCCCCTGTACTCAGCTCTGGTGAGGCCGCACCTCGAGTACTGTGTTCAGTTTTGGGCCCCTCGCTACAAGAAGGACATCGAGGTGCTAGAGCGGGTGCAGAGAAGGGCGACGAAGCTGGTGAGGGGCCTGGAGAACAAGTCCTGTGAGGAGCGGCTGAGGGAGCTGGGCTTGTTCAGCCTGGAGAAGAGGAGGCTCAGGGGTGACCTTATCGCTCTTTTTAGGTACCTCAAGGGAGGCTGTAGCGAGGTGGGGGTTGGCCTGTTCTCCCACGTGCCTGGTGACAGGACGAGGGGGAATGGGTTTAAGTTGAGCCAGGGGAGTTTTAGGTTAGATGTTAGGAAGAACTTCTTCACTGAAAGGGTTGTGAGGCACTGGAACAGGCTGCCCAGGGAAGTGGTGGAGTCACCATCCCTGGAAGTCTTCAAAAGACGCTTAGATGTAGAGCTTAGGGATATGGTTTAGTGGTGGGCTGTTAGCGTTAGGTTGGAGGTTGGACTCGATGACCTTGAGGTCTCTTCCAACCTGGAAAATTCTGTGATTCTGTGATTCTGTGATTCTGAATAAAGACACAGCTTGGGAGGGACACAAGTTGTGGGATACAAAGCTGCCACCATGTAAATCAGAATTCTGAACTTCAGAGCAAATTTTCCATAATCTTACCTCCAAGCTTGCATAACTTGTGAGTTAATTCTTAAGGTTCTCTCCATTTCAAGAGAGTGAAACCCATGGAATATCTTCGTACCTATAATAATTTCATATATCTTGACTAGTCTATTCGTCTAATATGCCTACTAGGTAACATGCAAAAAGCAAAGTACCTTGTGTCTATGTCATACCCACAGTGTTAGCTTATGGACTTCAGAAACAGCACTGCACATGGTAAAAATGTGTGGGATTTTTGCCCTGTGGCATACTGTCTCCTAAGTTATCTCTCTCTATCGCTCTCACACACACACACACACAATCTCAATTGCAGGCAGTGGAACAGACTGAGCTCTGAAATAGAATCTGAAGCTTTTCAGTTCTACACAGGAGAAAATAGTACCTAAGCAATGCATAACACTGGTGGTTTTGCACTAATAATTTCTGTTTGAATTATTGTGTATCACTTGAAAATACAGCTTGCATTGATTTAATAGTTTCAAGTGGCACAGAAAGCACTTCAATGCTAATAATGTGGTTCTTTACTTTCAGTTTGCATTCACCTCCACCAGCTTCCTTCTTTCTTTATACATATATATATATATATATTTCCCACTAAAATACATATTTCCTATATAGATACTTTGAAAATGAGATCAAGTTATGGGCTAACCTCCTGTTGGATTATTTGATGGATTGATACTTAAATCCTCCATGGTAGAAGGGTCTTAAATCTTACCCTATGTAGTCCATTATTCAGACTTCATACCATCTTCATAGAGCTTTTCCAATTTTATATATTACTTTTTAAATGTCTGTCAGACACAGTAACAGCCTTACTGATTCCATAGAGGTTTCCTCCTCCTCCTCCAAGTATTTTCCAGCTTCTCTGTTCTCAAACTGTATTAGAGATATGTTTCTCAAGGTTCTTTCTAAATTAAATATTTTTTTTAATTAATATATATATTTTTTTTTGTTTTTAAATAAAGCAAACCATCCTTGGATGGTAATTTCCACTTTATCTTTTAAATGGAGCTCATCCATTGAACAGAAACTTCATTGTCTATATGTTGTTTAAAATCAGAACATATGACCTAAGACAAAAACCATCTTGGTTTGACTCCTTATACAGTGAAGATATCATATTCTTCTTCAGCACTGTTTAAGTGTAAAAAATAAAATCTTAAGTCTATCAATTACTACAATGATATTCTGTAGCACTTTTTTTCTCAAGTAGCCAATAAATATTTATGCAACACCAAATCCATGTGAGCCACAGAAAGAAAGACATAATGTTTATATCAGAGCTTTACTGATTATGTAGCAGTCACTCCCTCAAGGTGGAAATTAATAGTGCCCAACCAGAACTTTAATTAAGATTGATATAAATGGGAAAACCAAAACATTTTACATCAGTAAGAATATGCAGTACACTTTTTCACTCAAAAATCTTTTTTCTCTGAATCCCAAGAAAAACACAGGAGCTGAAAGAAGAAAACACTGGGACTGAAATTTTGCACACTGCTATTATACCTGAAACAACACAGAACTCAGTTTGCACTTCTCTTTCCCTTGAAAGTGAAAGAAAACCAAACAACTCCAATCTTTCTTCATGGGTGGAAAGAGAGTGTAAAAGAATATGACAGCGATTGTGCCTGCACTGTGCTTCTGTGTGGGATTGAGTAAGAGCTTCTTCTGCCTATCAAACAAAAGCCTCTCATTTAATGCAACATATGTTGCATCCTCCAAGAGGCAGCACCTAGAACAGTGCTGTAACTAGCATGACAGGTATGCTGACACCCAGAGAAGAAAAAGCAGTAAGGAGATCTGTATAAAAAGTGCCTTTTGAGTTTTGTTATATAGTGCCTTCACAGAATTTCACAGAAAGGCTGAGGTTGGAAGGAAACTCTGAAAATTATCAAGTCCAACCCCCCTGCCAAGCAGGATCACCTAGAGCACATTGCATAAGATGCCATCCATATGGGTTTTGAATATCTCCAGAGAAGGAGACTCCATAACCTCTCTGGGCAACCTGTACTGGTACTCTGTCACTCTCACAGTAAAGCAGTGCCCTCTCATATGGAGATGGAACCTCCTGTGCTTCAGTATGTGCCTCTCATCCTGTCATTGGTCACAACTGAAAAGAGTCTGGTTCCATCCTCTTGACACTCTCCCTTCAGATATTTATATGCATTGATGAGATCCCCTCTCAGACTTCTCTTTCCCAAGCTAAACAGACCCAGCTCTTTCAGCTTGTACTCTTACTACAGGTGCTCCAGTCCCCTAACCATCTTAGTAGCCCTGCTCTGAACTCACTCCAGTAGTTCCATGTCTCTCTTGTTCTGAGGAGCCCAGAACTGGACACAATACTCCATGCTCCTTTTGATGCAGCCCAGAATACAGTTTATTTTCTGGGCTGTAAGTGCACATTGCCAGCTTTTGCTGTTTTTTGTTTGTTTGTTTGTTTGTTTGTTTAATCAAACAACACCCTGAGTCATTCTCTGCAGGTCTGCACTCAACCTCTATTTGTGCTTAGGACTCATCCAGCCCAGACGTAAGACCTTGGACTTGGACTTGCTGAACTTCATGAGGTTCGCATGGGCCCACCTTTCAAGCTTCTCTAGGTCTCTCTTTCCTTCATTGTATTGACTGCACCACACAGCTTGGTGTCATTGGCAAATTTGCTGATGGTGCACTCAATCTTACTGTCCATGTCACCAACAAAGATAAATAGTGTTGGGCCCCATATTGACCCCTGAGGAACATCACTGGTCTCCACCTAGACATTGTGCCTCTGACAGCAAAAATCTGAGTGCAGCCATCTAGCCAATTCCTTATCCACTGAGTGGTCCATCCATCAAATCAATGTCTCTTCATTTTGGAGAGAAGGAGACACAGGAGACAGAGGACAGTGTCAAACACTTCGCACAAGTCCAGGTAGACAAACCCAGCTAGTCCACATTTAACTGCCTTTATAAATGTCTTTAATGGAAAGAAGTATTCAGTTTCATGACATTCTTTTTGACATGTTACAGGTCTTTGGCAATTGTTTTTATCTGTTCCACAGTACTTTCAATCAAATTCCATGGTAGCAGCTAATCAAAGGTTTCATGTCTACAGTATTAAGAGGCACAACTTTAACTTTCCAGGGCTTCATTGTTGTTTGTTTTTAAACCTATCCAGTAAGTGTACGCTTTCAAAAAATATCTTTAAAGCATTACCCTGTCTTTTCATTTCTTGATGAAAACAATTGATATGTTCTTTGCTGCTTAGGTGAGCCTCTGAAACACCTAGGGACACATTTCTCCATACTACTTGTAATAGAATCTCAAAATATCACATCCTCTTCAGATCTTAGATACTTATCTGCTCAGTGGTCCTCCACTAACAAGGAAGTGTAATCCAGACCTGTACTTAATAAAACTGGTGCCTTTCCATATTCCAAGTAAAGATGTATCAACCGTCATTCCTTAAGAAATAACAAGTCTTTCCACTGCTATTACTCATCTGCAAAGCCTTTACAAGTACTGTTATTAAACTCCTTTTGATGCTTTCTCAGAATAGCTCCAAGAGTGGTGATTTGCATTGCCCCAGCCTCCTTTTTCAACAACACAGTGATTACAGAGTAAGTACTTTGAAGCAAGCCTTGGAATTACCATTTCTATGGGCAAATTAAACCTTTTTGTAGCCTTACTGTTCTCACAACATAAGAATATATACCTCATTGACTAAAATCCCCTGTTTATAATAGGAATATTTTTTAACTTTTCCTTTCCTCTTTTTTTTTTTTTTTTTTTTTTTTAAGCAAAATCATATTATTTGTTCTCTACAATGATTTAGTTTTCCTATGAGAGTTAGGACTCTCTTTTCCTATGAGAGTTAGACAAGGACTTTCAGTTCATTAGCATGATGCAGTGGTTAGGGTACAATCATGGGAAACTGAGATTTCCTGTTAGTCATAGCTTCAGTCTCTATGTACCTCAGTCCTGCATTTACATTAGGACAGTAATAATGACAAGTTAATTAAATTTGAAATTCTGAGGTTCTCATGCAAAAATAATAGCTACATATAAATTCTCAAGGTACCGTACCTTTACAAAGCTATGCCTCTTTATTCCAAAGTCATATTACTAATTTGAATTCTCATGTTACCAGTTGCCACAACAAAGAAGTTGAGCAAGAAAACGAAATACACGTTAGCACAGACTCAGGTTGCTAGGGTTATAGTAAAAATATTAATTAAAAAAATAATGCTTTAAGTGGCAGAATAGCCAGTAACAGAGTGAGAGTGGTGGACACAAAAGAGAGCCACTTTAATTTTCATCTCATTTAACTTGTTCATCAAGGAAGTAAAAAGTATGATAAATGGAATGTGAGATTTACAGATTATAAGGTTTGATGTGGTGAAAAAGAAGAACAGTAAAGCCAACTGAGAAATGAGAAAGGTTAGAAAGTTAGTCAGGAAATAAGAAAATGAAGTCCAATCTTGAAAATATATAAGCCATTACATCCAGGGGAAAAATAACTTGAAAGGGATTAAGGCAAATTCCCTCAGGGTGACACCAGACTGCAAATTATAGGAGCACTTGCAAAGGAGCACAGCAACAAAAAATGCCAGTGTAAATTTAGGCTGTACCTGTAGAAACACAATAGTATGGAGCAGCTAGATAGCTCTAGTCTGTGTAGCATAAAGGAGACCACACCACAGATACTGCTTATGGTTACAAGCACCTTTGTGCCAAAAAATATCTGCAAGCTGGAGGGAGTTCAGAGAAAGAAACAGAAACAAACATGTGGTTATAGGGATTAATTTATGAGGAAAGTTCAAATGAACTAAATACCTTGGTTTGGATAAATAGTTACTAGGAGGGGATGTGATTACATTCTTCAAACACTTCAGAACTGTTATCATCAAGGAAGAAGATAAATAGGACACAAATCTGGCTCTACTTCTACTCTCATAATGTCCACATACTTGAAAAAAATGTTGTGTTTTCTTCCAAATGACCTCTTTCATCTTCCTTCAAATCCCTTTCAAAAACTGATGTGTTGATATAGAGGTTATATAAATTATATAGGTTATATATAGAGGTTATTATAAATTATAGATTATAAAAATAATTAAAAAAATGTTTCAGGTCAACTTAAAAGTTTTATTTAGCTTGTAATATTATTTTAATTTTGTTTCTTTTTCTGTTTGGTTTAGAAAAGACATCTGAACAAAAGCTAGCTGTTTCACAGAATGCCTTTAGAAACAGGCATGGAGGTATTTTACATACGTCCTTTAGTTTCTTCTGATTATGTGGTTTCCTTTTGCACAAATTACATATATATACTTACTGACAGCAGGACATTCATGCATGTCATTTTCCCAGGGACTGTTTTAACCTCTAAACAATGTTGCTCCACACAGAAGTATCTAGAGACACAGGAATTGAAATAAGAGGTAGGACGGATCTGAGCAAGGATTTTCACATCCAAATGGTAAGCTGAATAATGAGCTTCATGTAGAGACTTCTGTGTCATTCATTCTAACGATGGTGTTTAGGTCCGCATTTAAATCAGGACTTGAAAGCTTCATAGATTCATAGATACTTTTTTTCTTTCTTTTTTTTTTTAAATTTTTATTTCCTGTAAAAATACCTTTAAAATCAACAAGCCCAACAATCAACTTGACTTGTTGAGTCCCATCAATAGACCAGGTCCCTTAGTGCCACATCCATACATATTTTATATATTTACAGGGATGGGGATTCTTTGACTTCCTTGAGCAGCCCATTCCAATACTTAACCCACTTTTCCATGAAGAAATTCTTCCTAATGTTCAATCTAAAACTCACCTTGAGCCTGTTTCCCTATGTCTTGTCACTTGTCACCTGCGAAAACAAACTGACACCCTTCTGTGGATACCCTCACTGTATCCTTTCAGGCACTTGTGGAGAGTGATCGGGTCTCCCCTCAGCCTCCTTTTCTCTAGACCAAACAGCTCCATTTCCCTCAGCCACTCCTCATAAGTCTTGTTTTCTAGTCACTTCACCAGCTTTGTAGTCATTTGATTTGTTTGTCTTTGATTTGGGTATGTCATACAACTAGCAAGAGTTAAAGGAGTAGGCAAAGGAGTCGTAGTGGCAGGGCTAACGTTACCTTCAAGCTAACTGGAAAGAAAAGATATTTTGGTCTGATTTATAGTACTCAAGGACCTCTCTGGGTACACCTCATTTGTGCACTTGCTACAGAATTCCAGACAGTAAGAATTTAAGATGTTGCTACATTTCCACTAAGGTGTTGGTAATACATTCTACTAATTAGGAAGTGTAACTGATGAACATGTAGTTTCCTGTTGCTGCTTAGTGCTTTGGGAAGCTATACCACATTCTCAAGTTTCTAAAGATGTATTTAATTGCTAAGTTTTAGAAACAGTTTTAAGCTGTTGACCTTTACTTTAGGACAAATAATTCAAGTCAAACTCTTATTGAAGTGAACAGAAGTAGTTAAGCTGTATCTCACACTGTTGGAAAGAAAATCAATATTCAGCTATTTCTGTTGATAGAGGAACTTGATCAAAGATATAAGAGATTTGTATTGAAGAAATAGTTAACTCCAAATCTATTCTCCTTTAAAACAACCAGGCTACATACTTTCTATAGGGAAAAAATAAATATGAATCTCACACATAAAAGCATCTCTGAAAAACAGTACAAAAATGTCAGGCACTGGTATGCTAGATTTTTTTTTTTTTAGGGGAGGGTGAGATAGTTTTCATTTTTTATTTTTTTTTGGACAAACAAATTGCATTTTTAGCTATCTACACTGTTAATCTTTATGATTTAGTCTGACACTTCTATGAGATGCTGGCTCAGATGCTTATGTGTTTGTCCACAAGAGACTGGACATCTTAACTGTGTAATTAGTATGGAATGCCTCAGAGCCATTTTACTGCACAGCTTTTCAGAATGAAGTGAGTATAAATTTATGCTTTTGTACCAATGAGATTATAAACATTCCAGCTCTTGTCTGACTAGATCAGAATTGTTAAACATTTAGACAATTCTGAAGGAATTTATGCCACCCATATTTTTGCCATGAAGATATTATCATATTTTGACAAGAATAACTGTCCCTGTACTGCTCTTTATTCTCAGTGAAAGCAACGGTCGGATCAAATAATTATTTAGCTTTTTTTTTTTTTAAAAAAAATATTTTTCATAATGTTGGGCTTCAGTGTCTAAATAGAATAAAGCTTCAAAAGCTCAAAAATGTGCATATATGTGCTTATATACCCTTGGGATGCAATCTACTGTAATCATTCTTATTTCAGCAGCCATTGATTCCTTCTATGCTGGTCAATATTTATTTAATTTCACAGCCTGTTATAGAGGTTCCTTGATTCTTGCATTCTGTTTGGTAGAATTCATTAAATTGGATCTGGCCAACTATTTGTCTGAATGTCCTTGAGTTTCACAGTGAAAAAAAATGACCATTCCCTAACCAATCTGGCACCTTCAATGAAAACAAAATAGATGCAGATTCACCTTTCTAAATTACAAAGTTATACAGAGACAAAGATTAAATAAGGGGAGCTTTCCTTGCAACACAGTTTTCCATGTAAAATGAAGCAGCCAATATATAACAGTAAGGGATCTGATCCATGCAATGAGGGTTTAGGTCTCCTCTGTTTTGTAAGAAGACTGGTAGCTCCAAGTCTACCAGCTCCTTCTGGTTTTATGCTAATTGGGTGCTTATACTCTCAGATTAAGGTTTGGTTTTCCCTACTAGGTCTATGATTTTTAAAGGTCACTACAGACATGTGGGAGGTGAAGATAACATAGCAGCTGAGAAAACAGTAAATTACACTGGTCATGCTGTGTAGGATTAAGCTTTGGTATATGGTATGCCATTTATTGCCACACACTAGTCATTCTATCAAAGACCGTAGGACTATTTGGATAAATAAATCTAAGCAAGTGTGTAGCTGCTGTTAGAGGTTTGGGTCTTAAGCATTTTTGAAAGATATAGTTCATACTAATCTCTTATTCTCACATTTTCATTTTAAATGTCAACTGTTTTTACACATTTCTGCTTCCTCATCCCTAGAACAAAAGGTCTACCTACTTTCTGCTTATGGGGATTGTGAGAAAGGATGAAGATAGCTACAACACATTTAACTTTTTCTCCTCATTCTTGAAGAAAAAGCAATGGCCTTTTGTTAATTCATACCCAACTCCAAAGCTACTGTGGGGTGTTCAATCCATCAGAACTTCTTGATCACAAGATATACAAAGTCCTCATAGTGATATTGTTTCTTTTGTAAATCTCACACTAGAAAATGTGAGGGGCTTTTTTGCTTTTTTTTTTTAATCATATTTTGTGCAGACAGACAATGATGGAATGATGGAACTCTAATAGTTAAACAGGCATTAGCAAGAGAAAGAGAAGTCTTTATCTATAGTCTGAGCTAAGTCACTGCCACCTGACAATTAATGGAATGAAGACATCTATAAGATTATAATAGGGACCTAGTAACAGTATTACTACAGAGCAGTTAGAGAAATCCAAACTTGTCTTGCTCTCACTTTTCTGGATTTTAATAACTCATGAAATGTTTTAAGGCATGAATTACAGTTAGTGCACAATTCACAAGACTACCTATTAGCAATTCTTGGATTGATGGATTAAAACAGCTTTCCATATCTCTTATCTCATCCCTAAAAAAAAAAAAAAAAAAAAAAAAAAAAATTCAATGCCAATTATCAGAGAATATTGGTACATGATTCTCTCTTTAAAGATTTAAAAGAAAAGAACAGAAAATTGCATTGTCTTCCAGTAGTGTTATGATTATGGAGGCATTCAACAGTGAAAATAATGAACTCTGGATACCAAGTGACTCTTGGATACCAATTTCATTTGGAAAGATTCCACGTCTACACAGAGTCTGCTCTGTGCAGGCTGAAAGGATAACCAGCAAGATTTAGCTCCTGATTCAGCCAGGAATTTAAGAACATGAATATTCCCACTGAAGTAAACGAGATTACTCACTCACATACTTGAAGTTAACCACATGCTTAAGTATCATTCTGAAATTGGCGCCTACACTCACAGAATGGTAGTAGGAGACCTGTTTACCAGAGACTGGCTACAAAACAGACTAATAGTATTTGTATGGAAAGTCTGTTGGAGTTTTCCCATGAAAGGTACATTTCTCCACCCCATTGAACCACTAGGATACCTGGGATATATAGGTAAAACAGATAAAATAGTCCTTTGCCTTGCTCTTTCAGACAATTATGCTGGGGCACAGAGTAACCTCTTTCCACTTGCCTGTCAAGGGAGCCTTTTTTTTTTTTTTTCCTGGACTTGATTTTCTTGTATTTGAATCTTTATGAGTGAGCATATTAATATAACAAATATTCCTGGGATACAAATCTAAAATGAAATTAAAGAGCAAGTGTGAATCAGGATTTGCAAAATTATATTCATGTTGGTTGTTCTTAAACAAGGCCAAAATATCCCAACAGCATTATTCAAGAAGTTTTAAATGATGGCCCTGATCACTGTCAATAATTGTCAATCTCAACTGAAAAAATTCTTTCTCATTTAGCTTCAATTAGAGTCACAAAAGAGGCAAACACATGTCCATCTTTAGGATTGTGAAAATGAGATGCTCAGGAACAACAACAAAATAATAATTTTAGACAGCAAAAAGACAAGACTGTAAACAAAAAAACACCTGCTGAATTTCCAAAATGAGGCTACCTACTCAAGAAATGATTATGAATTGTTCATCTGAAAAGAAATTTATATTTTACAAATAAGGTATATATGCAAATATAGGATAGAATACTTAGAACACATGAAGATTTATTTTGTATATCATTTTTCCCCCCTTAGAGGATGAAGACATAAGTGAGATACCTACTGTGGTGAATAGTATCTTCTCATTAGAAAAATGTGGTTCTTGATAAAGATATGTGACTTCAAGTACTCTGGGCTTTATTCCAATCTGTACTTTGAACTTCCCTCATTGTCATGGAAAAGTACCTTATTGCTCCATATCAAGGAAGTAGAGAATACTTTATTATTATTATTTCATTATTATTTTACATTTTTTTTTACTTTTAAATTTCTTCACAGTAAAGCCTAGATTTTTCCTATCTGCTTACCTGTTTCAGTGATGTTTAGATACAACAAAGCCCCATTTTGAGTGCAAACAAACTGCTGAAACTTAAACTCTTATAGACTCTTACTGAATTAGGGAATTACCAAATCTATAAATTTTGTCCTCTGACCACTACTTTTTGGCTAATATGAAAGCTGTGTTTACTGTACTGCTTAACATAAACCAGCATCTGGCAAAACATACACTTCTGAGAAGAGAAAATGGATTTAGTGGCCAGTTCTGTTTCTGCCAGTGTTCCTTCCATGAGTGTTAAGGGGGCATGGTAGGGTTTCTTTCAGGCTCTTCCTGAGGTAGAAAAGGAAAGAGCATTGGGAAAAGGGGTAGAAAAGGCAAGGAAGTTGTCACATTGTAAAGGATTCTTGTAGTTATTCCCCATATATGTAGAAATAACCAATGAAAAGGAACAATGACTCGTGACTGTATGCCTCAGTGCCCTATAATGCCCATATAACCATGAGATCTACAATGATGGAAATGAGATTGACTGAATAAAAAAGGAGCAATTCTCTTGCTATTTCCTGTCTTTAATGCCTAATCCTGCTTTGTGCTCTTGGATCTGAACCACTGTCTGGAACTTACACTGAAACAGCATCTTTTGTCATTGGCTGTGTCCTAATCCTTTTTCCACTTTCTCCAACTCCTAATCTTTCTTGCTACAGTTGTCTTCAATACTGTATGCATACCAACAGCATCTGAAGTTTTGTATCAAATCATCTGGCACCGATGGAAATGTGTGTTCCTTTTCCAGGCCTGGTTGTGAGAAAACTCAGCAAAGCAAGTCATAAGTTTATATCTGAGTACAAGGCTTCTATCCAATAATGTATCAAATTTGTCAAAAGTGTCTGACTGAAGCCCTTATCACACACTGGTGAAACAATTTGCCTGAAGGGGAAACAGAGCATTAAGAAATGGAATGAATTGCACATTGTTCATGAGAGACTGTAATGGTACAGTCTTCTGTGTCCTGTACATTCCAGTAACCACCCCAGGTCCTATCTGATTAATACTCAGATGTATAAAAGCAAAACAATCAACTTTGGGTTGGTAGTACAAATCAGCCGTTCCTAGCATGCTTCACAGAATGCATTTCTCAGGCTACCTCATATGCCTGCTAGTCTTAAAATATGGCAATGTATCATTTTTACATTGTCAATGGTTCATCAGCCTGATGACATGGCAAAACTGGCAATTCGTGCTTTAAATATTCCTGTCACAACAAGATTAACATCCATTCATAAATGTGGAGGACATTAAACATGGATTTTTTTATGTCCATAATTGCCTTGGTAAAGCTTACAGTTTATTTGTTTTCTAAAAGAACAGAGATATTGCCTAGTAAGTCCTGTACAAATTTTGAACTCCTTTTTGAGGAAAAAATATTTTTTTGTCTTTCTAAATAAATCTTACATCTTTATGAGTTAACAAGTGCTTAACAGTCTTGCTAGAACTTTGTTGGCTGAAATGATTAAGGGAAGAGGAAAAAAAAGCTCTATAATTTACTGTGCATGAAGGCAGAAAAAGAGAGCCATAAAAATCAGAGGGGTTCACATTATGTGGAACTGTAAGAGAACCTTGGTTTAAGAATGGTTTTCTCAGTAAATCTGTTTGAAGTCTGATTTCCTAACAGGGAAAACAAAATATATACTGAATTACTCTATGTATGCATATTTAAAGGTACAGAAATGTCAGCATTTCAACAGACAGTCCAATCTCATTTATGGTGTTATGGATCAGCATTATTCAGCGAATGTGTTTCTAACCTGAAACTTTTTGAGGAGCTGTCCTTGTTCTGGCTCTGATAGCCAAACACCTGAAAATACAGACAGAAAAAGGGAAGTGATTATATCTTCTAAGCCATAGGCTGGCAAAAACAGCTAAACCATTCAGAATGAAGCTGACCCCAACCCAACCAACCTGAACGAAAAATACCACCAGCAAACTTTTTCTTAGAAGCCTCTGGAAATGCCATATCAAATTCTCTGTCCTGTGCAAGGTTTATCTCTAGAAATCCTTCATGGCTCTAGGCAGCCTCCAGGACCTATACTAGTACACATTTAACTAGGATCAGACCATTGGTCCTCTGTTTATTCAAATTATTCAGTACATATTTAATCCCTTGTTTGTATGTCCCAGTTCACAAAATAAATACATTTCCTAAAAAGTTCATGTACTCCCAAAGAAAGTATTATGTAAATGTGTTGTCCTTTAGCAAATTCAAGGGTATATTAAAAATTAGAATTCATTTCATAAGAAAAAGTACAGTGATAATATCGTATTAACATTTTTGGGGGAATCTTCCTCTTTTACTTTGCTTCTGTATAATGTATCATCAGTAACTGTTAAAACCAGAATTTGCTATTTAACAGCCTTTCTCAACTCTGCCTTTCCTGGCAATGATGCTACCTAAAGAAGTAGTCAGTATCATATGAAGTTTAAAATGAGTTGGTAACTTCTGATACAGCACTGTGACTCATTTTGGAAACCAGTGCTGATATCAGCATGTCAAATACCATAAAGAAAATGACCCAGCAGTGACTTTGGGTAGCTTCACAGACTAAAGCAAATATTTACATTACTTCAGGCAATGGGGAGGTGGGGTGGCTCAATGAAAGCCATATTTGTCCTAAAGATTATGTCACTGTTCCAAATACAGCCTCTCTGTGCAAAAAGCAAGGAACATTTTAATTGCCTTTCTCCTCCCCCATCTTCAAAATATTTTTAGGATTACTTGGCTCTGTAAACTGTTTGATAGCCACTTGTGAGAAAACATAGGGCACTGTACTCTGAGGTGGTCTTCTGAGCAACCAAAATACTCAAAGATTCACAAAAGGTGAATAGGTGCTCCCCAGTTTAATCTTTTATATTATTATTATTATTATTATTATATTTTTCTTTTTTTCCTATCATTTGGGAAGGAAATAAATTTGC
Source organism: Heteronetta atricapilla (assembly GCA_011075105.1). Lineage (NCBI taxonomy): Eukaryota > Metazoa > Chordata > Aves > Anseriformes > Anatidae > Heteronetta > Heteronetta atricapilla. The sequence goes on along the minus strand of CM021763.1, from coordinate 33,843,103 downwards.
CTAAAGAATTTTATTGCTAAATATAAATACTGGGAGAATGTTCCCAGGTTCACAGGAAAAAAAAAGACTTACAGAAAATAATAGCACCAGCTACAAATGAGATGTGGCTCTCATATAATGCATAAGGAAAGAATAAATACATTTACCTTTTAAATATACATATATTTTTTATTATCTATGTATTTCTGTACTACTTTAAGACGTGTAGCACTTTGCCTTCAAATACTTTAGTGGTGTGACTTAAGGCTGGGATAAGCTATCAATGGAGTCTGACTACCAAATGCTAGTCTGAACATTTTTATTTCATTGGTTTAACAAATACTTTTAAGTACAGTACAGAAAATGGCTAGCCATTACCATGTGCATTACAGTGCACAACAGACATTTATATTCTACATATAAAACCTTTAGGCTGACCTTTGCAAGCTATCATCAAGCAGATGGTCTGGTCAGATCTGTCTTTACCTATGAGATCCCTATCATCTAGATGTACAGAGGACTTAGTTATTTTCCACTCTGTTATTCTCTCTCCTAGATTTTTTTTTCCCTAAGTAGGCAGCACAATTGCATTATTAGAAGTAGCACTTTACACTGTATTGCTTAATTCTATTTTGCCTGATAATTCATTCACTATTGTTTATACACTCATTTGGTGAGTGTATAAAATAATGGGAACATTTTTGACACTAGAACTTGAACAAAGGATTTCTAAGTCATTGACTACAAATACTCTCACATGCAACATTTGTTGTTCTTTTTCTGTAGTGTTGATTATTTGAATTTGACTTGGAATGCAAATTTAAAAAGGCTTGAGGGTCAAAATTGAGATTTATTTTTTGCTTTAAAATTAAGTTAGTAGCAATAGTGACATTGCCCCAAAGCCACACTATTCTAACAGCAAAATTTTCCTTACTAAAATGGTAACAATAACAAGATTTCAGTGTTCTTGCTGTTTTCTTAAATATGGTAACAGTGATCATATGCATGGGTCTTAATGTACTAAAACAATTATTAGTTTTAAACCTTGGACCCAGGATATGTGTGCTTTACAGTCTGCAAGTACATGCAGAATTTCAGACCTCTGGCTTCAGTCCAGACCTCTGGCTTTCTGTCCATATGGATGTCATGCAAAAATAGAACTAAAACAAAACAACAAATTACAAAACAAAAACACAAAAGAACAGCAACAAGACATTGATCAAGGATACCAATGTAATTTCTGCAGCCAACAATGGAGAAAAAGAGAAGTTAAATTGTGTTATTTTTTCTCAGACATTCGTATTACAACATTCTTTGAAGGTAAATAAGACATATCTTTCCAAACACGTTACTTTCAGGACTGAGTTAATAAAATCAACCAAGACTACAGAGAAGTGTCAGTCCTGAAGACTGGCTGGAAAAGCATGCTTTCAAAAAGACTTCACAGATATCGTCTTACTAATATTACGTTACAGTGTAGAAAATTCCATGGGGGAAATTTTTACTTCATACTTACTAGGCAAATTTAATGTCTGCCTGGTACAAAGGTTAAGTGCAGACATTAATCTCTTTTTAATTCATGTAAGGGAAAAGCATCTATTTGTTTCAGGGTAGATTGTTCTTACCCTGTTTCTATAGTAAATTCATTGCTATTCTGGGAAATACAAACTTTCTGTAAAAGAGCACGGTTAAAGTAAAATAAAGCCTCTTTTACCATGACTCACTGAAAGGTGATAGATGTTTTCTACTGATACCATGTTTATGGGGTGTAAGTTAATTCTTTATATCAAAGACACATCTCTTAGACTTGTTTTAGAAATGTTGGCAATATGAAAAATACTAGCACAGACTTTTTAGACAGATTAGTAACTGCTTAACATCACTAAACAAAAACTTCACAGAATCTCAGTGGGTTATACAGGGTTAGAAGAGATGCAGCTATATGGTGTAACTAGACATTATTTCAGACTGCACTTCACCTACCTTTGCTAAATAGTTCTCTGCTTCAAAGTGAAATCCATAGAAGAATTTCGTAACTTCAAAAGTTCAAACATTTCACCAGTACTCCCAGCCTTTAAAAGGATGCATTTTATGACTTCCTGTAAAGGTCACATCTCATTTTAATAGAATACAACAGATTCTGCCTTCCTTGTCATCCTTTTCCAATTTCTATGATCATGATAATGCCTCTTGCAAAGACAGAGATGCTGTTCTGTCTTCAGTTGCTGAGTACATTGTTTTTGGCCTAGTGGTGGATCCAGGAGTTTCTGATCAGTTCTACATCCTTTTCCATAATTTGTGGAGACAAAAACAGTCATGTGAACTTGAGATCAATACTAAACCTGGCAGCTAGCAGAGAGTTTTCAAAGAATTTTAATTGCTCTTTTGAAAGTGCAACAAAACTTCATGTCTGGGCACATGTTGACAGAATCTTTAAAGCACCCATTTTCAGATGTGAAGGTTTGAGCTGCTTTTTCTTCCCCTGACAAGTTTGTTTGTGAATCAGAGAACATCCATTTACTAGTTGTTTCTTCTTACTAGCTGGGAACAGTTATTTAAAAACAGAAAGAATACTTAATTTATCTTTTTGATTGGCCCCTCCTGCCTCTGAATTACACAGCTTACATAGTGGAATCTCTCAAAAACAAAACTAAAGCAGCATTGAAGTAAGAATAGAATGGGTGTTGCTTGTATCCTGTGATTTCACAAATTGTCTAAAATTGCCTGTCTTGCCTGGAAACAAGCTAAATGATAGACGAAACTAAGCTATACAAAAGTAAGAAATAACAGAGAATGACAGAAACAACAAATGAACTCTCTTAGCTATTTTTTCACATGCTTTTTTTAAAAAATAAAATAAATCTGTTTTTCCACATTTGAAACAGACATAAAGTGCTTTCAGATACTCTGCTATATAGAGCTGAATATTTTTGTATTTATAAAAATGTATAAATTTGCATTGTCAATCAAGAAAATAAAAACCTCAGCTCTGCTAGAAAAGGGCACCTGGATCCCTTTTTATCAAAGATTTTACAAGGCTAAAGTTGACCAAGCCAAGAGGAAGCTGGAAAAGCAAAAACTAATTAAACAATTGAATTTTTACATCATTTTTACATTTTTAATTGTCTAAATAGTGAGGTTTTAACTGAATTGCAAATTCTTGGATTTAGTACGAGATAATCAGATTTCAGTCTGCCTGAAGTGGGAAGTTGGACTAAATGATTGCTGACTATGAACTCCTGCTAAATTAAGGACCCTAAGTCAAACCTAAATCTTTGAGATTTTTATGCTTAAAAATAATCAAAATAACAAGGTATTATTTTTCCTGCTTATGAGAAACATGACACTTGGAAATTGTTTCTGAGAATCTCCTGGCATCTCCGTTTTGTCATCTGTACTCTTTCTCCATTTCCAGTCAAGAGACATACAGGAATAAAAGCTTCTAAACATATAATCATTTTATTTCACCATTTCTAGTAGTATACTTTATTATTATTATTATTTTCCCTGATGGCTCTGATTCCCATGTAAATGAACTTTTAAATCATAGTATGATAAATCTGTCACTGATGTAATTACTTTTTATCCAGTATTACAGCTGTGAGTGGGTGGGTGACAGTTATAGTTTGTGTTTCCTTGAAGTTATTTCAGCATAACTCTAGAGGAAATTTGAGAAGGTATGTTAAGAATATTTTTTTTACTTTCCTTCATAGTTGAACAATTATGTGCATCTTGGCCTACTGCCCAAAATCTCAATGAGAGAAAAGACTATACATATTGCACATTCATTACATTCAGAGAGTGTATACAACCTGATGTTTAACTTCTCTGACAAACAAAGAAGGTAGAAAAACTTTTTCAAAGGGCTCACAGCTTTAAACTATGGTGCACTGTTGCTTAGATTTATGTAATTTGAAGTAATAAAATTTTGAATTCACAGATGATATTCTACTTTATAACACACTGAGAAATAAAATTTGCAATATTTTTCTTCAGACTTTTCTGTTTTTTCCAAACTATGTCCAGCCATCATAATTTGGGGAATGAATAAAAATGAATAAATGAATAAACCCCACACTTCAAAAATTAAGCCCACATAGCATTGTCATTTCAGGGCTTATCTGTTTTTCTTTAAACTATCTGTAATACCCTGGTTGATCTCAGAAGTTTACTTCTGAGGTACCTGCAAAACCCTGTTTGATCAGTTGCCCCTCTCTCACTGAGATGCCTCATTCTTGATAACCACAAATTTCTTCACTGTATTTGAACAAATCATAATGTCTGAAGTAAAAAATACATATGTTGCTTTTCAATTTTGATGGACATAAACACCTACTGTATTGAAAAAAAAATGGAGGTACCCCCAAAGCACAAATTATCACTTTTAATTTCTTGACTTTTTACCTTTTCTCCACATTTGCTCTTGATAAAGCCTGGACAAAACACATCCATGGAATCATGGCTTGGAAGAGAAGAACCTTTCTGGAAAACTACTGTTTCTCAAAATCAACACAGACAACAAACTTTGACTGAAACCTGTATTGACTTTACTGCTTCAGAATGTGCAAAACATATCCTAAATAGGCAGCCTGTAAAACCTTGCAAAATTAGTTTATACCATAATTTTCATACTTTATGGCAGTAGGAATACAGACAGACATGAAAAGACTCTTCCAGATAACGTGTAAGTATCAGCACCTATTCCACTGTATATAAACTGGAAATACAAATTCATTAATCTCTTCATGACAGCCCACCTAAATTATGTATTTTTTCTTATTTTTCCTTTACTGTATGTGGACATAATCTTCTTTCATCATGATTCTAAACCAATTAAAGCAAAAATTTGCTCCCTAATCTACACAAAAGCATGTTCTAGGGGAGTCTCAAAGCTAGAAACTTTCTACACTGAAGGTTGTTCCTGTTTCTCTTTTCAGACCTTTTCAATGTAAAAGACTAACTGTAGCTCTGAACCAGTAGGCATGAAAAGATTAGAAGAAACTCTTATTTGTTAAACAGCAAACAAACAAAAACTGTGGGAAACACTTCTTATTAATAACAGTTTGCAAAAACAAAGTAAACCTGTTAGGGGTGGGAGTGTGCATACAAAACCAGAACAGGACTTGCCTTTTAGCAGGCTGCCTCCTGTAAAATGTTTTACTAGATCCCTCAAAATTTCAAGGTAAGAAAACATCATTTTAAATATTACATAATTAAAAAATACATATTTTAAAAATAATTCTGTTGAGTATTGTTGGCTCAGTATCCAAACTATCAGAATTAGGTATTCTGAACGTGGGGTGCCTCCTTCACTCTTTTTACACATACACGATGTGCCAACAAAACATCAGGTTCAATAAAAATGAAGGGTGCAAAGCACAAAAATTAAATATTCTCTCATGCACAGCTTCCAGTATTGGAGTGCACTACAAGACATTAATAAAGGCAGGGACTTAAAATCCTAACTAGAAAAGAATAATGAGAAAATTCATGAAGAATGGATTCCCTTCTCCCTCCCCACCCCCAAATTGTTTAGGATATTTTACACTCCAAGTGAAGGCAGTTTAACTGGATCAAATATCATTGCTTATAAAACACAATTATTTTGTAGAGGTATTTTCAAGATTCAGATTTAAGGCTCAGTAAGAACAGCATCTTTGGAAAAGCCAAAGCCAGTAGTCAAGAAAATTTACCACAACATATATTTATCGGAAGGTATTTTATTGCCTACAAGTACAAAATTGATGCTCTCATTCCCTGATGTCTCATTTTAAAGATAAAGCTTTTCCTTCACCACTTTGGAAGATCTGTAAATACAGCACTGTAAAACAAAAACAAAAAGCAATAATAAATTAAGAGAAAGAAAAGTTGAGCAGGATAGAAGCACATAACCCAACAAGGAGGAAATGTATTAGAAGCAAGAGAAAAGTTCTGAAGTGGAATCAAAATATCGTAGTATGATTTCCTTCCAACAGAAATTTGGGGCTTTGCACATTAAATAAAATAGCAGCAAAGAAAAAGGATAAATACAAGTGCATATCTGTCCCATTGGAACTTGCTTTTATTAACCAAAACAGTAGTACTCATCAGAATCAATTTTGGGATGTTTATGCAGAGGCTGTGCGTCCTCCATAATAGAAGAATCACTGAACTGGTCCATATCAGAAGGGGTTTGGCGACCAGGGACATCATCAACTAAAGTGTCCAAATAACTCCCCACTGATATTCCATCCAGTCCATCACTACAGTCTTGTAAACTATTACAGCTGCCATGGAGGGATGTGTCCTGACTTTCCAATAAGCTGCACAGGCTGCCACTCAAACTGCTACCTCTGCTGGCAATGGCCTTCTCTTCAATCATCCATTTGATTGATTCAATACTTTCATTGATGATAAGTAGCTGGCGCATAAGCTTGACATCAGTGGCTCGGAGATTAACCTACAAGGCAAAAGCAATTAATAAGATTAGTGATTTGCTCTAAAATCAGACTGTAAATAGCATGCTGGAGGCAATAGAAGGATTTTTAAAACTCACCTTCAGTATCTAGCACAAATGTGTTTAAATAATCATATATAAATATATGTAAGTATTACTATACTTTCAATGAAGTTCAGGTGGGAAACCTAACGCTACATAAGCAGCCCATTAACAGGAATGTTAGTCATCAACAAGACTTGTAATCATACCACTATGATGCTAGTAGATGAAACATAGCTGTGACGTGACAGCTCCTGGGGATAACTTTTCATTATTTAGAGAAGCAAGACACAAACCCGTGTTCATTTACAATTACTTTCAGCTATAGCAGATCCAAGCAGCTAAGCATTCACCTCACATTCTCTTTGTTATGGATATGATAGTAATCTAAAATTTTCGGATGTGTGTTATATGCAAAAAGGCTTATTGATCTTAAACATTTATTCACACTACATCTGAGTTTATGTTGTAAGCTGCAGTACAAAATTCCAAGAGTTGAAACAGATATGTCCAATTATTGAAACTGTAAATTTCAAATTATTTAAACTTGTATCAGAAGAAGGTTATGACTTTGTGTTCAACCACATATTACAGACTAACATAAAGACTGACAATCAGCAAAAAATAACTGAACAAAAAATACTCCCCAAACACCAACTCCTATTTTGCAACATAATTCTCATGGTTGATGCACACACATAGAAGTGTTAATGGTAAAGCGTAGTGGCATATTGCAGTGCTGAATCTAGCATGCACTTTATGTTCTCCTTACTAGAAAAACTTAACAAGACACTTCTACTAAAATTCCTGCAATGAAATGACATATAAAGGTGATGCCTTAGTGTTTAATTCAGTGCTTCTTTCTTTTCATCTGAACCCTGATGAACACTGGCAAGAGATTCTGTGGAATCTCCTATTCATCACATGAAACAAGTGAGAATACTGAGAAGGTAATCTAATGAATTGATTATGATTCAGGGTTTGCCCATATGGTTAAGTGTGGAGAAGCAGAAGTTACTTCCATCCACAGTGTGAATTTGTGAAACAACTGTTAAGTCATGCAAGTGTATCTGAGCTAAATCTCGATGAGAAGGCAATGCCAGTTTGCAACCTCATCAGCTCTGCAGCCCCTTCCAGTAGCACCTCAGAAATACTAAATGTTCAACTCCACAACAGACACATTTGCAATCTCCACATCCACACAGATCTGGGCCTACATAAACTTTTTCCACAGTACCAACATGGGACATGCATGTTTAAAACTACTGGGAAGAAAAAAGTAATTTCAGAAGAACTCATAGGATACCATGTCTAGCATGTAATTTGTGTCATATTTTATCGCATGTTCTTACAACCTTCAATTGTACAAATCAAGCATATTACATGCAGGTATGCCACCAATTTAATATACATATTTAGAATATACTTGCCCTTTAGATATAATTTGTCTGTAGTTCTCTACAAAAATCTGTGACACAATTTCTGACTGTATTAAATACATTACATTAAATACATTAAATACTCTTCTTCCATAGATCATTACATGTTAACTTTCAGACAACTCAAGAGATAAAGCAGTATATTTGAACAGCTTTAGTTCACTGAGAAACAAGAAAACAAATAATATCTGTTATGTCAGACAATAAACACTTTATACTATTCTCCAATTCCATGGTTATTATACAGAAATATAGCATCTGTATTGTTCATCCACAATGGACTGGAATGAGATTGATATTCTCAGGAAGCAAAAGCTATTTCTTCTTTTGCTAAGCAATACATTTGGACATGATTCTTTCCATACTCAAATGCCAAATTCTTTTCAACGTCCCAAATTAACTTGTTATTGTTTTCAAAAAATAATTTAATATATTCTTTATTCTGTTAGATACAACAGAGGATTGTACTGGCTCTGGCTGGGATGCTTCATAGCAGCCTCTACAGGTGATCTAGCTCTACGAACAAATCAGAATTGATGACAAAGCAGTGTTTTACCTACAGTAGATCAGTATTTGCACAGTGTCAAGGCCTGCTCTACTTCTTACTCTGCCCCCCAGGCAAGAAGGGTGGGGATGTGCAAGAGGTTTGCAGTGGACACAGCTGGGACAGCTAACCAGAACTGTTACCAATACAAATTGGTATTCTATTATTCCATAATATCATGTAAAGCATTAGAAGACTCATTTGGCCTTTCCAAAGTAGCTGTAACTTAGAAACTGTCTGGGCATCAGTTTGCTGGTGGGAGATATTGAGTGATTTTGTGTACTTTATTTTTAGTGCCTTTGCATAATTTATCCTTTTTTTTATTATTATTCTTTTCTTCCCTCTTTGCTTTACTTTTGAAACTGTGTTTCTCTCAACCCATGAATTTTCCTCGCTTTCCCTCTTCTGATTCTCCTCTCCTTCTCACTGTAGAGCAGTAAGACAAGTGAGTGAGCAGTTGATGGGTGTTGAGTTACTGGCCAGGGTCAACCCAACACAAGGATTTTTCAAACTTTGCAAATACCAGACTGTCTAGGTAACTGTCACGTAAGTATTCTCAGTCCCTAAAACAACTTCTGCATTATACTCACTCCAGTTTCACAGGATTTTATATAGATGATCAGTTACCATGGAAAACAGCTTTACCATATAGTTTTAACAATAACGCCCATCTATCATTGTTTCAGATGTGAGGTTTTGAAAACAGATTGACTATTTTGTAGCCCTCCTATTCAAGCCAGCTTTTCTTCACCAACCCATAAATCACTATAAACCATTTGCTTGGCAACCAGGCTGTCATGACAGCAGCAAATTAGCTGACTTCCCAATTGCAACTACAGACTTCACCAATTTCCTGTATATATGTGAGTTTGGAGACAGCAATTTCCCAAAAGGCTGATTATGGCAAAGTTTAATGGAACTAGCACCAATACACCACTGATGAAAAAGTCACTTTTAGATAAAATGGAAATCTCATGTACTTCAGTTTCAGTTCAGAGGATTTTTTTTTTCTCTTCGTGTATCTGTGGCTTCAGAATTTCTGTGGGACATGCTTATTAGCATAATTCTTTGCATTCCTGCTCATGAGTCCTCCTCCTCCAAGTTACTATTTAGTCCCAAGTGCGTACTTTTCCTAAAGCAAATATTAAAAAGTAGTCCACCCAGACTGATCTTTAATGACATTTTTCTCATCAACTGGTATAACACAAAAATGTCACTATGACATTTCTTGCCTCTTGTCTGTTTCAGCCCAGACACGATCATATTAGTTTGTAGTTACACAGTTGCAATTAATGTAACTGTTGGAGCAAACCAATCCGTTCCAAGAGGTCTCAATTAAAGGGACTAAACACAATAGAATCTCGTTACATTTGACCGCTCCATGCACAGTAACAGGTGCAGTTCAGGAATAATCTAAACAGAGTGAATTGTATCTAATATAGGTATTTTGGAACAGTTTCTACAGCTGCTCTTTAATGTAGAGCACAACACCACCAAAGGGAAGGTGTGTGTAGTCTTCAGCACAATGTTCTGACATACAGTAAGAAAGAAATTGTGGTAAGACAGAAAAACAAATTTTGGTTACAAAATAGCTTACATATCCCGTTGTTTGGTTTTCATAATCACAATAGTACAGATCCCTAGGAATGTTTAAACAGCTAGTTGTGGCATGTGAAAATAATGAAATTAAAGTGACAGTGAGCATCTTTCATGTAACACAGTGTGGTAGCATTAGTGGACAGAATTGTTTAGCATTCAGACACAACCAGTTCTTCGGTCTGGAAGGTATACCTGACTTAACCACCCACTTACACCTCTTTTCCCCCCACACACTGGTTGTTATAACAAGAACAACATTGTTGCCCTTACTAATCTAGCCTTGTTTATGGGCTTCCATAATCAACACTGTCACCTGCATGACACACAAAAAATTTGTAAATACACACACAGACATCAGTGTACACACACACACATATATACACAAAGACATACACATAATCCTGTTGTTTCTGTATGTACAGTGTTTTTCAAACAGGATTTGGCTAGGTTATTGGTTTTAGAATAAAACTCTTAATGATTATGGCTGTTAACAAAGATAATTAATGCTTCTTGGCACTTGTCCAAAATAGTGCATTAGCCATCCTAGTCTGGTCAATTTACTCTTGGATCAAAGTTGCACTTGCACTCAGACCACTGGCAAAATGGACTTGTGTTTTCCTGCTGTATATTCTGTAGATGTAGCTTCCAGTCAGCTCCACACAGTGGGTCCCCTCCCCCTCTAAAAACAAGAAAGCTAAAAAATTAATTTCATTATATCCTTTTAATCTGTCAAAGCCATCTGCAACACTAGTTCCTTTCTGCAGTCTGTTTTCTTTTAAGTTCCTAGAAACACATACTTTTTTTTTTTTTTTCCTTTCTCTCCTCCCCCTCTTTTTTCTTTCTTTTAGTAACAGCAAATCTGCAGTGATATTAATGGCAATTTTTAAGTGTGGTCTGAGAAAAAATATATTCCTATGTTTATTTAAAATACATTGATTTAATTTTCTCCTCAACACCTTTATGCTGTGTGTTGTAATGAGCCCGAAAGAAAAAGGAAATAAGCATGCTTGTATAACAAAGTATTTCCTTCAATCCAGATCTTTCAGTCATAACACAGTGAATTAAGTCACTCAAAGACATGAAATCTTAAACCTAGGTGGATTCAGGTAGTTATTTAAGTCACCCTGCTCTGCATAGGATCCCTAGGGTTCATACACTCAAAGATTCAGTAGCATGGGATCTGTGGTTCTGAAGCAGTATACCTTTGTACAGTTATCCACAGTACAGTTATACACAATAACTGGAAGTTGCATGGGAACAGTAGCAAAACATGGCACCCCACTGCAAGCAGTTTGGCGGTTGAAGAATCCTGCAGAAAGAATTAGCACATGAAGAGGTTAGATGAAATGGGTACTGCAGTCAATTCCATCTGTTGTTAGTACTGCCACATCCATCTGTATTGACTATTTTACAAAATGAATTTCAAGCCAACACAATGTTTCCACGACAAACAGGCCTGTGTGACCACTACAGTTTAGGAGCATTACTGCTGCCTTCCTCTTCCTAGGGTGTGTCAGAGACAGCTTTCCACCCTCCTGCATCATAAACAGTCAAACAGTTCTATGGTTACCCATCTATGCCTAGCTCCTCCCCTTTCTCTTGTTAATGGCAGATTACCTTAGTTTTCCATGAATTCGAGATGCAACAAAAACTAAATAAATCTAACAGTCAATGTCCAAATAAAAATTTATTTTGAATTCTGAGAAGTCTGCTTCTCCTCAGAAGCCAAGCTTATTCTAGTTTCCCCTGGAATTGCTTTTTCTATTACAAATACTGAGCAAAAATGTTCAGAAGTAATTCCCAAAGATAGAGATAAGAGATGAAGCATAAAATAAACATTTGTTGGAAATGTTTGATTATTTGAGCAGATTTAGTCTTAAGAAGATCAGAATTCAGTAAGCAAATATAAAAGAATATAAAATTCATCAATAAAACATTGTCTGTGAGAGATGATTCTGTAAGAACATGCATAATGAGCTAGAAAGATTCAGAAGATGTGAATACATGCATTACTTAATTGGAGTCACTGGGCTAATGTATTTACAACAGGAATGAATGTGGTCACACATACAGACTTTGTTTATTAGGCAACCACCACAAAACAACCACTCAGCACATGCACTTGAAGGTTAGCAGGCTCAGAATGATATTACTATACCTTCTCAACAACAGTGAGAGAAAGAAGTGTTTTTTCTTCCATTCATTTAACATGCCCAAAACCCACAAATGACAGGTAAGGGTAAAATTTCTGCTCCTTAAACATACAGGTTAATTAACAAGTTGTGCATGAGCTCTGTCCCGCTTTAAGCAGTTCTTATGCATGTGCTTGACTTTAAACCACTTGTTTGCTACCAAACTGTCCTGCTGTCTTGTTTGCTACCAAACGGTCCTACTGATTCCAGGGTATTTGCATGGGGTTCTTAAAGCAATAAGCCACTTTGGGCAATGGTATTTCAGGATCAAGATAAAGAAAACAGTGTATAGTCTGACTTCTGAATTTGAATGAAAACTTCATCATCACCTGTCAAAAAGCCAAGGAGATTCCACGTGATAGAGCAGAAGCACACAGGTTAACTACCCCTAGCTAGAAGGGATCATCTACTCACAGGTGGAACTGCAACTGTTTGGGGGACGTTCCACATCCACTTCATTGCAAAATCAACTAGTTTCAATTACACTCATGCACTACAGTAACTGAAGCTAGCTCAACCTATCTGACACTGCATGTGAGCTCTCTCGTTTCCTCAGTTTCTTAATATGCATAAATAATAAATGTAGTAACCACGGTTTGGCACATATTAGATTGTCAACAGGTTGAGGTAGATGCTACAGTGCTCATCGGGGCCATATGTGTCAGACTGATTTACCTCACACTACTCTATGTAAAACACACACATTCTTTAAATTTCAGTTAATAGTGTTATAGGTAGATCAATAGCTTTTTACACGTCTGTTTTCTTTGTTTTCTTTCAGTATAGACTTAAGTCACAATGCATTGCTGAAAGGTTTTCCTATTTCTTTCATTTTATTTTTTACACTTGTGGTAGTCTTCAAACAATAAGAGGCACATACAGAAGCTACCTATACAAATCTCAATTTACCAGATAAATCCTTGATTTATAGTTGCAGTTTGCAGATCTAGTTTATTTCTGCAAATTAAGCAAATTACACTGACCTTTTTCAGCTGCACTTGTGTAATGAGTCATAATAAAAACATTTTGGCAGGCTACAGAAGCAGTTCTGACAACTTACTTTTTCCATTATTTTGCAAAAGACATTATCTTTGTGTTTCTCTTGAAGACTCAAGAATTTTAAAAGGCATAGTAGATTTTTAGGCAGCATTCCCTACAATGAAGTCCAGAGAATGAGCAGTTATTAAATTTACAGTTTCTGTCTGCGCCCTTGACCTTGCTAGTTTAAAAAAAAGGCTCTAGTCTAGTCATGGACTCTCTTCAGCCTGCTGCGATTCCAAAGCAATACCACACCAAGTGCTTATGACATGTATTTCTATAGGTCCTTATATAAAATTCAGTAGCAACATAATGTATCTTTGTGAACAGGGTCTCTTTATTAAGAGGGAAAAGGGAGGACTGTGTGATTTGACATCAGCCAGAGAAGAGTCTCCTTCTGCAGGCAGAACTCTATATCTCACACTAGAGGTAAAAAAGCACCTGGAACAAACCAATTATTACCTGCAACAAGGAAGTGGTTAGGCCAGATCTGAGAGATCACCAAAGTGATCAGGAGGCAGAGCAGAAAACAATGAGGGAAAAAGTTAGCTCAGTAAGCACTAAGAGTAAGTAATTCAACTAATGGGATGCAAAGACATTTCTTGCAAATACATGAGCAAAACATTATGCCAGTATGGTTATTTTCTGGTATCTTCTTGTAAACTACAGTATTAGTTATTTACATTTCTCTTACAACACCCTATTTGAATATATTAGCTTTATACATATTAATTGATCCCCTTCAGACTTGGCAGGAAAATACATGCCATAGAGTTGTGCAATTGTTTAATTGCATTATTTCTGTAATAAAACAAAGTGGATCTCAATGCCTTTTTCCTCCTCCCTACAATGTGCATCATCCTTTTCTTGCTATTATCAGTGGGTAGCCTGTCATTTGCATTAATACATAGTAAAATCTCAATGATTTGGATGAATCATTAATTCAGCAGGGAGCAAAAATATTGATTTTTTAATGTTATACTGTTTGAGATATTCTGTACACTCCAGCATAATACTCAATTCACATGGGAAAGATCATTTTGCCCTTTTTTGCTGTCTTTTTATTCTACTGTGAAAATGAAGCTGGACTTAGTATCTACTAAGTATATATGACTGTTATCAGAGAGAAATATGCCACACATCTGAGAGCAAGTAGCAGGAAAAATTAAGTTAGTTAAACCAATATTTCACCACCTCCTGCCCCTCTCCCCGCCCAGTAAAATAAATGCTAAATCAGAACTTTATATATTGAAGTGCCACAGAGAGAAACATCCCGCCTCAAGAGGATGAGAGAATATATAAAGAAGCTCCTGATTGTTTTAAAGCTCAGTTGAAGAAACATGAAAGGGAGCAGGGAGGAACTGTAACAATTTAAGAACAGTAAAAAGCATCTAATGCAGTATGACGTTTTTACTGCATCTTTCTAAGTGTCACATGTTGCTGTCATAAAAATAACATCTGACCTTGGAAACTATCTATGATGACAGAGGTGAAAGTGTCCAGAAAAGTCCACACTATGGACTCACATGTGTTGACAGACAAGGTAATGACACTACAAACATTCAGGTCAATACCAAGCAGCTGCAAACACTGTCACAAAGTGTTACAGCAGTTGGAGTATCACAGCCCCATTGTAATGTGCTGAGCATCTGTCACAACACAGCAACTGTATGTTTCTTCCCCACCAGCATGAGACACTATGCTTATCTTCATCAAAACATACTCCTAAAAATGCAGTGCTAATACTGGAAAAAACATTTATTCTTTTCTGAATTAGGTTAGGTTAATGAGGACTCCAGCTGTCTACTTATCCTTTTAAAATTAATTAGTTTTAATGCTGGCACTGTGTAAATATGCTCAAAAGCACCAAAGCAGAAGGGTGATAGAAGATGATCTTGTAGGTCCTTTCCAACCTTGTGTTTCTATGATTCAATGATCACAAGTTTTGCTTACAGAAGTATCTGAAACTTGAAGATATTGCTTGTACCTAGACAATAATGATCCTCAACTTGTTAGTATTTTTAAAGGGCAAAGAAGAAAAGGAAAGCAATAACACATGCTTTATTCAAGTCAGAACTGAGACATAACAATCTTACTACTTGGGACAAAACTAAATTTTCTTGAAATTCAAGTCTGGTTTTGCAGTATCACCAGAAAGACACATGAGATTCAAAAAAAATAAAATATTTGCCTTCCCAGAGTTCAAAGTAGGATTCTGTTTGTAATAATTCCGTGGCCTTGGGTAGGTTCTGTTAAAAGCATAGTTTTAATCTAACAGTCAAATCTCTAATGCTGGCACACTCCCATCCTATTTACTGAAAGTTTATCTGAATACAAATAAAAAGGAACTTCAAGACAGCCCTGTAATAGTAAGTGATCACATGTCATCTTAGAATTGGTTTATCAGAGTTAAGAATTGATATGCTGATCACTGTTTTTTTAATATTAATATTAAAATTTATTAATTTATTAATTAATTAAAATATATTAATTGTATTAATTTATTAAATTTATTTAATTTTAATATTAATATTTAATATTAATTTAATAAAAAATACCGAACATCTTATCAAACAAGCTTTTTTTTTTTTTTTCAATTTTCATTCCTTTCCTTATGTTTAGTCTGTAGACCATTAAAAGTTGAGTGTCTTTTGGATTCAGTCTTATTTTTTCTTTAAATTGAAAAATTTCACCCAAATATCTCCACGGGTGTAATCATCATCCTGCTGAAGTACTGTTCATCCACGATTTGTGCCCACCTGAACGTACTAGTGAATTTGTGATCTCTCAGATAAAGAGAAGCCAAATTATCTATTTTGAGTCTTGAAACTAAAAATACACTTTCAAACTTCCAGATACCTATAAATAGTTAACTCCTTTTATCTCTTTCTCACCCACTAAGAAGGGATCAAACAGTTTGCAGCCAATCTGTATCTGGGCTATCAAGGTTAAAAAAATAGAAGCAAACAAGAAATGAGTACTTTTTAGCAAGCAGTAACATTGAACTTGGCTAACATAATTAACCAAGCAGGCTGCTGCTTTTAAGCCTTTTTCATAGGTAGGCTCCTACAGAGCACACTGAACTAATCCGTTCTGGAAGTTGCAAGGCATGGTTATGCAACTAAGGTGAAAACATATATTGAAAATGAAATAAACAGGAATCCTAGATTCTAGCCAAAGACATCTCATAAGGTAGCAGGAGCAATCAATCATGAACTACAAACTTCCAAAAATGTCAAAAACAGGCACTCAAGATACCCGTCTTTCCACATTATTTGATCCCTGCTCTGACTAATAACCATCAACCGCAGGACATGGTGCAGACCTCAGCTTCTCCTAGACCACTCTGGCTTGATTCATACTCAATTTTAATACCTTAACGGCTTCTTAGAAAATAGTTTTACATACCATACAACTACAGCACTGTGTCTTGATCCGAGTTCACCACAGAATATTAATCTGTATTACTAAAAGCTACCTCATACTACCAGAGGTATGAGTAGAATGGGGAAGAATCAAGGTAATTGATTACATTTACCATTTCTCTTACTACTGTGGAAATACTGACTATCTGGGGAGCAGAAACAGAGTGCAAGATTTGCCCCAGGCTAGGAAAAGACAAATAAGGCCTTTGACAATAACCACAGAATGGTTTGTGCTGGAACGGACCTTAGAGACCACCCAGTTCCAACCCCCTGCCATGTGCAGGAACACCTCCCACCACATCAGGTTGCCCAAAGCCCCAACCACCCTTGTCTTGAACACCTCCAGAGATGGGGCAACCACATCTTCTCTGTGCAACCTGTTCCAGTGCCTCATCACCCTCTGAGTAAAGAATTTCTTCTGAATATCTCATCTAAACCTACCCTTTTAGCTTAAAACTAGTACCCCTTTTTCTATCAATTTATTCCCTTATAAAGAGTCCCTCTCCAAATTCTGTAATCAGAATCGCTTGAGAAGTGTGAGAACTAGACAAGGAAATCTGGGCCACAACAATGTTGGACTGGGCTAGAGAACTATGGCTTTTTCTTAAGAGGGGTGGATTCTTTTAGTGTAATTTTGTCATTGAGCTTCAACAGAACAGGAAGGAAATGACAAAGCAAAAAGAAAAGCTTAAACATCATATTGTTGTTGGGCTTAAACTTCTTTTTCTTCCGAGATGGGAGGACTGCTGCTGTGCACTGGTGAACGTGCACAGCACGTTCACAAGCTATATGAGTTGATGGTCACTGTGAGCTGCCTCATCTGCCTATGAAGAAAACACCAGCTATCTCCCCTCTATTGTTCCAGTTACAGGCAACTCATGCTAGGCAGTAACAAAGGAGTAAGTAAATTCCACTTTATGTTGAAGAAAATTACTATTGCTATGTTGAAGAAAATTACTATTGCTTTAGCATACTAGCAATGCTTTCTTCTCTTGCAGACTTTCTTCTCTACTCTTGAAGGATTTTAGTTTTCCCCTACAAACCCTGTAACACTAGGAACAAGCCATAGACCATCACTTGAGATTGACATACTCTGAAATATGCAGAAGTCCTCCTAAGAGATATTAATTAGGCCTCTTAATGGTTACAGTGGTTGAAGTCTCCCTGTGAAAGCAAAATGAACTTGCAGTCACAGGTCAGGATGAGTCCTCTTACCACTTTGGTTACATGTCCACTCCTCCTCAAACTGTATAGTTTCGAGAAGCCTAGAACAAACAATAGCTGGAGTCTACAATGACTACTAGCATGACTTCTTAAAGTCAGGATGTTTGCACGAAGAAACACCCAAACTCTCTTAGTTAGAAGACCTTTCTGCCCACAGAAAGGATTCTTCAGTATCAAACGATGTAAAAACCCACCGTGTTACCAGTATTTTGTTTCACATGTGCTTTATTCTAAACACACATTGTCTGGCTTTGACTAACAGAGTAAATAGTCCCTGTTAGCAGCCAAAAGTAGAGAACAAATTCACGCTCGTCATGGGTCAGGAGCAGCCACTTTCCTCTAGCAACTATTTCAAACTTAGGTGTTAGTCTCATCCCAGTACCATTCACTCCACTAGTTTTTGAAAAGGTAGCAAACTGATGCAGATCCTACTTCTGCTTTTAAAGAAATGCTTCAGTTTTCTCCTTGCTATTAAGACTGTTTTCCCAGTCATGTATAATTACTGCAAGAATCAAGGTCAGAATCTGAAGCTTTATAAATAGAAAAGATTATTTTTCAGTAAACACTATTGAGAGTATCCAGTGTTTGCTATGCCTTATAAGCATGCATCCTAGTCACAAAATCTAGTTCATTTTCAAATTTAACATTAATTTAAACCAGCAGAAATTCTATAGAACAGAAAAAAATGATACTGACAGGAAAATGCAAAGCAGGGTTTTATTTATTTATTTACCTTGTGGGAAAAACACGAAACTTGGAAATACTCAACCTATTTATTAACTTATAATTCTTGGATGTGCACCTCCTTCTGCATCTACAGTAAGGCCAAAACAGCAATGCAGTAAAACGACTCTCTTTCTGGAAGCATTTTAGCCATAAATGCAGCTGGTATCTAACAACATTGAACAAAATTAAGCCAGTAAAACATTTATAAGATCTGCAACTCCCAGTAGTGAAACAGCAATTCAGTATTGCCTTATAGGCACTAAATGCTTTCACTTCACTTGTCAATGCACCCAGCAGGGCTGTACAGTATTGCAGGGAGTTTGTTTTACAGCACAGCAAATGAAACATGCAGATAACTTCCACTGGCAGCTCAGTGTGTTTGTGCTTCCTGTTACCTAACAAATGTGTCATATAATTCGTTTGACAAAGCATTAAGAATTGCCAGGGTGGTGTGAAGGGGGGAGAAGGACTAGACTGATGAGAATAGCGTTGCATAGCTGTGCATGTATTTCTCTTCTCCGTATTTGTGGAAGCTCTGGGAAGAGGCTGCATAGCCTGACAAGCTAACACTAACATCTGACATGCATGCATCACTTAAATTCTCTAGTGTCCTTCTCTTACAGAAGGAGGAAAACTTTCTTTGGAGCAACATGGAGGGGAATCCTGAGCTGTGTTTTATTCCACATACACATCAGCCCCAGGCTGGAAGTCAGTGGGACTCCCTGCTGGAACAGTATACAGGGTGTTTCTGAAGTAACGGACCATCTGTATCTGCTTCTACATTTGATAAAACCTGGGTGTGAGTTGTTTTATACCTTTCAAAGCTCTACAAATGAAGTCTACAGACCTACCAGAGTTCATTCCAGCTGGCTATAATGAAAACTTCACCTCCACAACCAAGGGTTCAGCAGAGCTTGCAAACTGCTCAGGTGCTTGACTGAAGTTTTTCAGAACATAAGACATCACAGAATGTGCCTAAAGGGCCCACTGCTCACTTTGGACATAACCCAGTTCTCATTAGAGACTAAGACAGACATGGAGAGACACCACTGATGCCTAAGCTTCACACAGCAGCTGCCAAAGACAGAACATGTTAAAAACTATGAAAAAGTAGTAAGATTGCTTCAACAAGTTAAATTAAAATCTTTCTCCAAATCACATCTTCCAGTAATGGTTACCTTATGAAAGAAAATCCACATGTTGCAGGCACAGTGATATCTTAATTTGACAGAAACATAGCTGTGAATTCAACACCTACTGAATTAAGTATTCTAGTCACACACCCTTGGACTACAAAAAGGAAAAAAAAAAAAAACAATGTAATGTAGATTATGGTGGACCTATTTAAATGACAACATACAAAAAATACTGTCTCTGTGACAGGAGACTCTAGCAGATTGTTATAGGCACAAAATAAGTGCATAAGAGGCTCAAGGGATGTCAGTGCCATTTATATAACCATATGGCTCTGTGCACTCTTGTGCAGAGTGTGATGAAGCGCAGAAACCCACCTAACCTCAGAGCAAGGCTTTCTACTTGATAATCAGCAATATGGTGAGTGCAGGTGCAAGTTCTTTCTGGCTAGATCTGGTTTGTAGCCATTCAGCTGATAACTGAAGAGCCCCTCACACTGCAAAGTACAGATGTGCAAGAATGTTTTATCTTCTACATTAAAAAAAACATAACTGTTTTAACTGTTAATCTCCTTGACTCTCATTGCAGATGTATATTTCAGAACAAGTATTTCAACATCTTCCTGAAATTCCACAGCAGTTACTCCCACATAATTATCACTCCAGTCCTTCTCTAGTCCAGTCCTTCTCTAGTCCTAGAATAACTTTTCCTATCTACTGCTGAAAAGTTAATTATTATTAAGTGGCTGAAAAGGTCAAGATTCACAGGTTTAAAATTCTTAGTACTAGGATTCCTTCTGGCATTAACTGAGGTTATCCAATGACAAGGATGATATTTCCAAACTGTGCCATGGGACACCAAGACTGAACAGCTTAAACTACCAAAATACACCCAAGACCTCCCTAACATGAAAGCCAGACACATGGAAAGTCTTAAAGAAGTTATTTTTCCTTAAGCACCCAGAAAACTTATTGGCCCAAACCAGGTTATCTTGTTCCTCACAGTTTCTCTCTTGATGGATGCCATCACACTTAGTCCTCCCTCTTTCTTCAGTTGTTTTTAAACAGCTGTAATTAACAATTTCTTCAACCTTGTAGATATGTTTAATAGCTTTCTGACAAGCCTGCAAGTAGCCATTTTTGCTGCAGTTGTTTTAGAGCAGGGCTTACTCAATTTACTAGAGTCATTGGAGCTTAAAAAGTCACCATTTTCCTATGTATCTCCAGTACAGGAGGTCTGCATTCACAAAAATCATGCTAAAATTTCATGTATTGAACGTTACCTGTGTTTCAATTAGAAATTTAAAATACCTGTCCATAAGATTATAGACTGCATAGAACAAAGATCCTGCGACCTGAAATGACCTAAGCATTGCTATGCAGGTAGCAGCAGAGGTCTTACAGCAAGAAACATAATGATGCACTGATGCCTTCTAAGGCTTTGGCTGCCCTAATAAACACCAGCCCCAACTTTATACCACTGAGGATAAATGGGTGATTGAGCACTGGAACAGGCTGCCCAGGGAAGTGGTGGAGTCACCATCCCTGGAAGTCTTCAAAAGACGCTTAGATGTAGAGCTTAGGGATATGGTTTAGTGGTGGGCTGTTAGCGTTAGGTTGGAGGTTGGACTCGATGACCTTGAGGTCTCTTCCAACCTGGAAAATTCTGTGATCTGTAACAACCGACGTGATGGCAAAAAGTAATCCACCAGTGGTAAATGCTTACAGCTAGCAGCCCTACTTATTGGAAAGAAAAGGCTACAACTCCGCCTTTGTAACAGAAATTTGCCCCTTTTATTACAAGATCTTCTACAGTTCAGAGGTCTTTATCTTCACAAATAATAATCCACAAACCATCTTTTAGAGATGCTTATATATAAGACTCCCAAGTGTCATGGTTATGAATGCAGTTGAAAATCCAAGACAGAAATTGCCCTTGATTTCATAAAGTTCCAATTACTTTTCAGCACTTGTTGGCCAGTCATCTCTGGTCAATGTATGTGTTTGGTATTATGAATTTCAAGTTTTTTGGGTTTACACACAAAAAGGGCTAACCATAGTTAAAAAGAACCAAGTATCCACACAAAATCATTCTGTTCTGCTGATTTCATTAGAAGGTTTGCAATCTGTTTGCTGTAAGCTATTGTAAATCACTTAAACTGTAGAGCTCTGCACAGAAGGTGTTTAATTTTCAGCAAAACACCACATCTTTTCATTATGAACTGTCATCAATCAGATTTAAAAACAAAACAAAACAAACAAAAAAACAAGTTCAAAGCCAAAATTCTTCCTCCATCCTTGAAATAAAATAATCAGGAAAGAAACAGCATGAAATGCTAACATGCATTGTTTCAAATCAGGACTGTCAAAAGTCTTGTCTGTAATTTGACAAACTAACTCTATCTCTTGAGTGCAATCAAGCATCCATGAGACTTCTTGTATTTCATGTGTTTCATACTGATGATTCTAGGTCAGGTATCTGCAGTGTTTCACAGACTCCTGGTCAAGCAGTAATTAATTATGTAAGCATACGTGCACTTTCTGGGGACTTAAACCTTTCATTAGCTAGTACAGCTGAACAGGAATGGCCATAAGCGCTGACTGAGTGCAACACAGTGATGTTCCAGAATTCAAATCCTTTACCAGGTACTGCATGAGATTTGCCAGCCAAAAGATACTTAAGTATGCACAAAGTTAAATAAAGTTGTTTACCTTGTCCTGCTGAAGACAGTCTTTAAAGTCAGAAAGCTTGGCAAAGTTATGGTAGCATAATTTGATTTTTTTTCTTGATAGATTTGGTCATTATCCCAAAGGATCAACCTACAAATTCCTTTTAATCTGAGCATCTTAATATCACTATGCAATCTAAATGCCACTTAAAAATGACAAACTCCTTCAACCACATCATGACAAATGGAGGGTATAAAAGAGAGAACTTGTTAGCAAGATCCAACATTATTAGCTTTTTCAGTGAACTTCTGGAAGACCTGTGGAAATAAGTTAATCTCTATTTCTATATTCTTTCTTTTTAGTTCTAAGAGCCTCACTTCAGGGGTTCATTGAGCAACTGCTCACTAAGAAACCAGGGTTAATCAAACCCTCCTACACAGGCTTGAGGCTTAGCCTCTAGTAATTTTATATTTAAGATTTTATCTTCAATAAAGTTTTTAAGCAAAAATTCCAATTAATCTAACAGAAAACCAGCATCTGATACAGAGCTTTGCACTGCTGACTAGACACACTGAATCATACCTTGGCTTCAACTAAGTCAATTGATGTTATCATTGAAAACAGTAAATGTAGCCACCTGTACCTACAGCAAGTGTTAAAAGAGATCACAGAATCATAGAATATCCTGAGTTGGAAGGGACCCTTAAGGATCATCAAGTCCAACTCTTGACACCGCACAGGTCCATCCAAAAGTTCAAACCATGTGACTAAGTGCACAGTCCAATCTCCTCTTAAACTCAGTCAGGCTCGGTGCAGTGACCACTTCCCTGGGGAGCCTGTTCCAGTGTGCAACCACCCTCTCTATGAAGAATCTCCTCCTGACGTCAAGCCTAAATTTCCCCTGCCTCAGCTTAACCCCGTTCCCGCGGGTCCTGTCACTGGTGTATGTATCAAGTATGTATCAAGTTACATTTGTTGACTTTTTAAAAATATCTTCCAAAGAAGCTAATAAAGGCAGACCCCCTCTATTTATTGTTCTAACAAATTTAAGCAAATATGAAGTTGCTCAAAATCTTAAGAGCTGGTAAGAGAGAGTTACAGAAAGTCTGCTCTTCAGTCTGCATGTTCATTTACATGCTAAGTATATGCAAAAATTGTTTAAAAAAAAAGAAGGAAGAGGAAGGACTAGCATCATAATGCTCGTATTTGCCTCAATTACAATCCGTACAAGTACCATTAGTTCTGCTTCATTTTGTCAGGGCTTCATGTTCATTAGCCTTTAAAACAGTTATACTAAAACAGAACTATTAGAGCAAAGGGAGAAAAAAAAAAAAAAAAAAAAAAACAACTACTAGTGAGACTGCACAGGCATGTCTCTTTCTCAACCAGCTTTAGCCTAAATCTGTCATACTCAATTTCTTGGCAATGGGATTGTTTCCACTTATTTACACCCCCTTCCCCACAAAAAAAAAAAAAAAACTAACCAAC
The DNA here is from genome assembly GCA_011075105.1 of Heteronetta atricapilla. NCBI lineage: Eukaryota > Metazoa > Chordata > Aves > Anseriformes > Anatidae > Heteronetta > Heteronetta atricapilla. Next base: position 33,819,168 of record CM021763.1, on the reverse strand, counting down.
CAACAACAACAAAAAAACTGCTGCATTTAGAATATCCAGTTTGGCCTTCAAGTTCATTAATGACATTTGATCTTCAACAGTGTTCACTGGAAGGAAGTTCATGTACAAGTTCCAGCACTGCTATTTCCCTCTTAATTCCATAACACTGTTTACCTTTTCTTGGACCCAAGTAGTCTTATGCAAAGCATGTTGTTATTATTTTATTGTGTGTAGTGCTGACAGACTACACTCTTTTTAATTTCTTTAGCTTTCAAAGATGCAATAAAGAGTTGATTTGAGAAAAATATGATCTGAAAGAAAAAAACTCAACATACTGTTTTTTTCAGGTGTTAGTAAAAATCTCCCTTTGAGTAAACACAGAGCTTGTGAAGGAGAAATGAGGCTTCTGAAGCAACAGCAGCAGTTAGTGTGCAGCCCTCAGGTTCAGCAGTTATGAGTCATGTTGATTACTTACAGCAGCATGTAGCTGTACTGAGTGGTGACCTCACGAGCATCACACACCAGAAATAGGGTTGCAGCTGTGAGGGGTATGGAGTATTTATTAAATTCTATGTTCACTAGAAAACAGCATTTTGACCCATGTTAGCAATTACATCTTGCTTCTCTTGTTATGCAATGGCCTTACATCTCAAAGGTTTTTGGGTTTACCAGGCCAGTCGCAATCACAGAGTTAGCTGGGAAAAGTGAAGGTAAAGGGGAAGATGCTCTGGCTCAGCAGGTCCATAGTTCAAGAAAGATATTCCGTGACTCTGTACATGATTCCAGTGACTACCAACAAAATTGAGCTCCAGGGAAAAAGAACAAACCACTCAAGACAGCAAAAGGATCAGGGGACAGAAGATGCAAGACTCAAGGCCTCAGTCAGCAGATATATAGTTTACTCTATAGTTTACACACCTGCCTATCTGTCAGGAGCTTAAACTCATGGTCAAAAACACTACTCTTAAATCAAATATGGACAGGATTATATGTTCATCTCTTTAACATTCTCCTTCAGGAGATAACATATGAGAGGTAATCATGTCCACCCATTTCATTCATGCTATTCCAGGCCCAAAGACATGGCAACGTGATGACAAACATCTCAGAGCTTCCACTCTCTTTCTCAGAAGTATCCAAATCAACAGATACTAGGACTTCATTCTGAAGCATGATAAACATATAGGGTAGTTGAAAGAGCAGAAAAATCAATTTCATTAGTGTCTGGAGGAAAAAGTGTGCACTGAAAGGCGGGAAGATGGTCCTCAATTTTAAAATGACGAAAAATTATACCTTCCTCTATTCCTGCACAACTGAATTTACTTTGGTCACTGGAAGGACTACATACTACCTGAGATAAGGCTTAATGTACGCTCCCAAGCATTACAACCAGGTCCACATGTGCTTTCCTTGTTCTTTACTGTCAGGGGCCAAACAACAGGGTTTCAGTGGAACACTGTGTTTCCTCCTCTAATAGTAGCTCTTAACAACTTAGTTAACAGTAAAATACATCCTTAGCACAGTCAGAAGCTTTGGAATCACCTTAATTTCAAGGCAATGAAAGGTCAAAATGTAGTCATATTATCCATAACATAGCTTTGTTTCTCAGATTTAGCTGAAATTTATCAACATGGGCACAGCCATTGTGACAAACAAAAGCTGTGGGAAAGAACAGAAGCTGAGCTACATAAATGCACAATTTGTATGAAGCCACGTCTGCTCAAAATGTCTTCATTAACAAAACCAAGAAGATAATATAGTGAGATAGCGAGAATGCACTGGTCAACATTAAAGATTAAGATGTCTGCACACCAGTCAGTCTCAAGTTTTTCATATGTGACTAGGTGAGCCTGAATAACCTTGGTTTGCAAATATATACAAAAAGGTTGTCTCAAGCCTGAAGCAGGCAAGCCAAAAAAAAAAAAAAAAAAACCCTCAAGGGAGTACAACTGAACTTCTGTGAGTAGGCTGCAGAAGCTGGTATCATAGAGCAACTAGGAAGAGATTGCATGATAGATGTGATAGATGTTGCTTCGTTTTCTAAACTTCTTTTATTCCATTTTTTACATCTGTTTACTATTATAGCAGATACTAACTACTTTTCTGCCCAGTCAAGGCCTCTTCGATATTCATCAGAACCAAAGAATAATATGCTACAAATAGATGTGAAATAGTAAGACAACAGATGAAAAGTTTTGGTTTTGTTTTAGGAATGATGTTCAGAAGAAGAGGAAGAGACATAGAAAGTCGTTCTTATCTACGGTTGTTCTTAAATTGTACAGATCTGTACACTGACACAAGCAAACTGCAGAAGGTAAAAGGCCAGATTTAAAAACCTGAAGAAACCTTACAGACAGAGGAGAATTCTTATGTTACTGTAGACAGCCACAAGAAGAAACAGCTAACTTCCAAGCTCTAGATTACAGAAAACAGATGACAGGAGACCAAGTATATAGACAGAGTACCTATGTTTCACCTTGTACATCAGTCACTATAGAAGTAGCTGAATGGGCCTGCACAGAATGAAAGTCAAATGAGGAGGTGTGCAACAGAACTCCCCTGACTTAACATAAGCAATGAGTTTAGATGTGAAAAACAAAGTCAGACATTAAAGTGAGAAAGAATAGGAGAGATCAAGGAAGCTGAGAGTAAAACTTGTTCATTCCAAGAGGAGGGGGGGAAAAGAAGGAAACTGTGAAGTAGAAGAATATAGACCAATTGAAGATTGTGTTGTGAAACTTTACATGTAAAGTAGATGAAAAAGAGACCAACTAGTAAGGAAAACATGATGAGAGCAAGTCACTTGATTTTTATCCCTTAACAGGCATAACTGTCATGACATGTCTAGACACTCAGGCCAGGAACTCCATCTGTCTTATTGCTACCTTTTCAGTTCAACATCCCTATGAGTTTTACATTATAACCTATGCACTGGTCACTCTACAACCCTTGTACGAGTTTAGAACTTTGAAAATTAACATGAAGGATCCTAACGATGGGGAAGAGTGTTAAAAACTAATTTTCTCTGTGGTCGTTACACATGCATTTTAGCATGATAGTTTAGATTAGCGAGCATCTCTTTAAGTATATGAGGCCATAAAGCACTAATTATGATATAAAAGTGACTTTTCAAGATTAAGGTCATAATCTTGGCTACAAACTCCCAGGATGCCAATTCCCAATTTCCCTTTCCTCCTAGCCTGCTTATTATTTCAGAACTCTCCCACCCACCCACTGACCTTTTGCTTATATATATGTGAGGTTGCACCGGGACAGGCACAATGGTATAGCATTGTACTTGTTTACATAGGATGAGATTGCTTTGTTCGCTCTGAGTGGCAGAGTTCCAAGACAGTTGCATAAAGCCACCTCCACAAGCTGCCAGCAAAATCCTCATCCCAACAAGAAAATAGTACGGAGTTTGACCAACCAAGTTATGCGTGAAGAACTGTGGAAAGAGCTGCTACCAAAAAAAAAAAAAAAAATCTTCTGGAATCTCACACAACGATTACAGTCTAATAAACACTGAGGCCAAACAGGCTCACACATCTGAAGATGTCTACATTGTCAGAACTGCAGCTATTGCCTGTTCAGTATTTTTGGTTGGTTGCTCATTTGCTTGCAAAGAGCATGATGGTTCTTTAAGCTTTGCCTGAAAGCTGGCAATGTTATGGCACCACTGAAAAACTAAATTTCTCAACGACACCAGCACTCAACGCAAGGCAAGTACCTTTTTAAAACAGTAAGGAGGTCAGAAGTCCCGAAGTAAGTCGAGTCACAGAAATCCTCTCAGCCACGTTATAAATAGGAGCCTGGCGAAGAACCACCGCGCATTTACACGGTGTTCGTTCGGAACTAGGTAACCGCCTGCATACCCACGTCCACAAGCAGAGTCCCAGTACACCAGGCCGAGTTTCCACTGAAGAAACCTGCCGTGTCTCTCCAGCTACACGCCGCCAAGAGGCAGCAGGTGCGGCGCGGGGAGGCGGCGGCGCCGCACTGTGCCCATCGGCACGCCCGCTCCCTGCCGGGCTCCGGCTCCGAGGGGCGACCCCGTCCCCGCCGGGCGGCCCTGTGGGGAGTCCCCCTGGCACTCACCATCTCCTGCCGCAGGAGGTGAAGTTTCGTCTCCAGCCGTGCGAGGGCGGCGGCGCGGCGGCGGCGGGGGCCAGGAGCCACAGCGGGACCGCGGGCGGCCTCGGTGGTGGCGGCGGCGGTGTTGGCGACGGCGCGGCCCGGGTGCTCCTCCCCGCGCAGCGGCCGCGCCAGGCTCTCGGGCACTTTGCGGCCCAGCTTCTGCTCCACGTCGCGGAGGTCGAGGGGGCCGCCGGGCTCCATGACTGTCGGCCTCGGAGGGGCCCGCGGCGCCAGGCGGGGCGGCTCCGGCGCTACCCGCGGCCGCTTGGCCGCTGCAGGGGCGCGGAGGAGCGGTGACCCGCGGCAGTGCCGCGGCCGGCGCCCGGGTGGCCTGCGGCGGACATGAGGGTTCCCGGCACACCGACCCCCTGACACCGGCTGGGGGGAGACAAAAACTATAGAGCGGGAGCGAGGGGGAACAGCTCCCCCGGGGCTAGGCGGCGGGAGCGCCCCGACCCTGCTGCGGGACCGGGACCGGGACCGCGATGCGCGCTGTCGGCTGCCGGCCCGTGCACCGCGACCCGAGTCATCGTGCGTCCCGGCCCGCTGCAACTTTAAAGGCCGCTGGCAGGTGGAAGAGGCGCGCCCCGGCCCTCCTACCGTAATGCCGGGACAAGAGGCGCACCATCGCGGCCAACAGCGCGCATCCCGGCCCGGAGCTGCCGGGCCGGGCTGAAGAGCGGCGTGAGGCTTCGGGGAAAGGGAGGGGGAAAGTAGAAAGAAAAAAAGATAAATAAAAAGAAAAGGAGAAAAAAAAATAAAGTGGGGAGAGAGAGGGAGGGAGAAAGAAAAAAAAAAAAAAAAAAAGGAAACAAAAAAGAAAAACAACCCCTAGAGTGCTTAGATCACTTTCTAACAAGGCTAGATATATCTACAAGGTGAATATTATTTCCACTTGTCAAACAGGTTTCATTGCAGACAGGCTGATTTTCCCCGTTCCTCCACCACCCCATTATTACTTTTGTACCCCCATCCTCCTTTTAAAAAGCAAAATTTGTTAGCTTCATGGATCACCATAACACTGATAACAGGGTATGTGCTGGCCATGCTGATCACAGTGGCAGAAGTGCCCTGGTAATCCTTGGCCTGGTGTGTTGCTCCATGTGCCTGTCACAGCGCTGAAAAAGACCTTTCAGTGGTGAAACTTGCAGTTTGACTAGTCCCATCCATGGAGCTACAGTTGACACATGTCAGGGGGGGGTTGAGAAAATTTGGCCAGCCACTCTGATCACATGACTGGTACTTTACAGCAACTCAAATCACAAGAAGTAAGCCTAGGAAAGCAAAACATTGTTACAACAAACTGGATGTTCCCTTTCCAATAATTTCATCAGTACTTTAAGAGTTTTTAATCAGAGAGCTTTGAAAGGGTTTAGTATAGTACAGTCAAGCAAAAATCCTGCTGGCACAAGTGAGAATTTCATAGGTGCATTGATTTAAGACCAAGACACTTACTCTGTCAATATAATCAAACCATCTGGAAGTCCTCTGCTGGAGACATACACAGAGCCTTTTATATCTCTTTTATTTGATGGGTCTATTTAGTTCTGAGGACAGAAAACAAGCAAACAAAGAACATAAAGGTTCTTATCAGAAACGAAAGGCAGAAACAATCACACATACAAAATCAGAATCATCCTTATGGCTTCCCTCCACCCCCAGTATGTGTTACAAAGTTCTGTTTTAATTTCTGTATATTTGGTGAACCGTTTCTGTATATCATTAAATCAACATTGATTTGTGCTGTTTTGTAAATTAGCAAGGACTATGCTGAAGTTCTTCCTGTGTGAACTATGAACATCTTGTTAAGTAAAAGTTTAAGTTTATATTACTGTTGCTACACTACTGAACTATAAAAGGAGGCTTTGTTGTACAAGGAATAAGTTATATATTTATATACATATATACAAAGTATGTATATATATATATGTATATACACACACTTTATATATATATATATATACACTTTATATCTAAGTATCTATGAAATATGATTACAATATATTTGAACTTTGTTTTTTAAATGAAAACATGAGAAGAAACAACCGAAGTTTGATTATATTTTTTTTTTAGTGTTTCAATTCATAAAAATTTCCACAAACCATACTTGAAACAATCTGAAAATAATGAAAACATTTTTACTCATTGCTCTAGATGAGCAACATTTAGAACTATATGATGTACCTTATGCATTCAGGATTTTATGCTTAACTGTCTTATGGTGTGATTCTCATCTCTTTGCATTAGTATAGCAGCATGCCAGTCAATGGGTTTACTCTTGAACTACAAGGGTAAGAAGATGTATCTATGTTAATCCCACTCTCTCAGATCTTCAGCATTACAAGATTTGATAGACTAAGCTGTGTTTCAAAGATATTGTTTTCTCTTTTAGTAAACAAAAGCAATATTTAAGCTGTATTTTCATTGTGTAAAATGAAAATCCTCTATCTTCATTTTAATACTATTGTTCTCTTCTGCCCTGTGCTGTCCAATCTTCAGGTGAGATTCAGAGCTGTTCTGAATCCTTTGTTGTTTGAATATGGCCATATAGAGCAATCTTTGCTAGCATTTTCAGTGTTTTAGCTCCTTGTTATATCCTCCTACTCATCACTTCTTGGTAGTTCACTCCCTCAAAGTGTCAACGTTTGAGTAGGCAATAAATGAGACTGAAAATCTGATCCCTTGATAGGTAGGCAGTCAGTTTTCATGCTATTTCTTCTGCATCTTCTACCAGAAGTAAGAGCCAAGGTATAAGTTTTGTCACATGACTGTACTGAGCACTGTCCTAGGCTTCCCTTAGGTCAAACCACAATTTTACATTTCCTAAAATAAGAAGTTGGAGAAATAAGTACTTTGAACATAAAGTGGTGATCCTAAAAGATTGCACTGTTTAGTTTTCATCAACACCTTAAATCTATGAGATCTGAAATGTGATACTGTGTCCTGAAGGGTGAAAACATCAGGAACAAAAATCTAGTGCCATCCCACAACACACCTACATTTTCCAAAGATCACGTTGTCAGCTTGGTTTTATGAACTTCAGTCACATGGTTAACCTGGTTACTGCTTTTCACCCTGTAACCTAAGATCCTTATTTTAATGGTAGTTCTTTGCAGATTTAGCTTTTGAATGACTGCTGAGGCTAATCACACAGGAGTTGCATAGACAAAGGTCATTAAACAGAACAAAAAAAGGACACATTGAGGAGGAAGAATTTTCAGTTTATGCTTGCCTTCCAGAAGAGATAGTGCTTATCAAGGAGTGCTAGAATACAAAGTGGGAAGGAACAACAAAACAAAAGCAAATTGGTTTAAAGGCAAGTAATACTTAAGGTCTGGGACAGAAGCTCAAATTATTTATATAATCAATTTTAATAATAATATATCTTTGTAATATGTTTCTTTTAAATTTATAGTAAATTAGCTATTTAAGATGTTTCTGAGGTCAAAGGTAGTTGGAATATGGTCTTGCAATGCAGGAATTTTGTTGAAGCCAGTTCCAAAGGGGGCATGTATAGTCAGGCCCTCCCTCATGCTGTCCAAGATGAATTTGACTTAACAAAATTGTAAATATTAGCTCAATCCAGAGTCTGCTCAAGGCTTCCAGTTGAACAGTGTGAGCAATCAGTTGGATCTGGACCTTGAGCCACATAAAGTGCTTAGCTGTACTGAGCTGAATGCTCAGATGTCATTATTGGTTTCCTTCTATAAGAACTATACTGGCAGGATGTCTTGAAAGTAGTCAGCAGGTACCTAGGTCCAGGTGGATTTTTTACTATTTGTTGATAGCATCAGACAGATTTCTACAATACAGAATTAAGTTTGGTTGACATTTAACCTGAAGTTACGTCATATCAGACTGTGGATGAATAAGGATTAATAATAATAATAATAATTATAATATTTTTATAAAATTTCGGGCGTAAGACTATGGTTTTTATTTTTTTTTTTTTTTTAAAGGTTTTTTTTTGTTATGGTTAAAAAAAAAAAAAAAAGCAAAAAAAAAAAAAGCTCAGTAATAAAGTACACTTTCTCATAAGCATTAGGAAAAGACAATATCATGCATAATGAGGAAAAAAATGTTCTTTACAGAGCTTATGCTAAAGAGCTGGGCATTCTGATGAATAACCATAATGGATAAATTTTTAGCAATCTAGGTCCTGAATGAATCCCACAGTCTTACTGAAGTAAATAAGCCTTACATAAATAATTGCTGTAGGACCTTCCCTTGAAGTAAGGGCTAGAGAAGAGGGGCCTTTGTCTTCTCTTGAAAGGTTGCAAGAGCATTAAAAGAGTTCCAGACAGATGAGAATGCAGGGTGTGGTAGTCAGGCGTCCTGCCTTACCTGCTTTTAAGTAGTTACCTTAGTAATGCAGATACTCTTTGTCAGAAGCTTCTAGGAAGCAATCATTATTTGTTTATTCAAGCCAACACCCAAAGGTGGGTGAGGTAGTTTAAACTGGATGCTCATTGGTTGTGCTTTAATATCACATTGTGTGACTCTTACTCAAGCAGGATAATGCTGAACTTCCCAAGTAGGTCCCTTTAGGAGGAATGAAGATACTCTAGAACGTAAGAAATACTGCAGATGAGTAAGGCCAGGTGGACTAACAGAAACCTAACAACCACCAAGGTGACTGTATTACTCGACCCATTAACAAAATAAAACTTAGTGCTTGCTTATGGAGCAGGAGAAGTTTGTGGCATACCAATATCCTTACTTTTATCTAGGGAAATGTAGGATAAGTATCTGGTTAGTTAATCCCAAAACAGGGTTTCCCCAGATTTATTACTATACTAAGTTCTAAAGAAAAGAACTTTGAATGTCTGAAATGACTAACAGGCATCTTGCACTGACAAATGTCTCAACAGCAGTAGGAGTACTGCTGCAATGCATTGTTCTGTGCCCAAAGCCCTCTGAATAGAGCAACACTGTCACTGGGGTGGAGGAGAGAGCAGGGCATTTTACTCTGTCAGTTTTGGCACATTGTCTCAGTGATGCTTTCTAAAAGTGATTACTTTCCTTTCCTTGCATTACTTTCCTCCTTGCGATAGGCTAGAAAAATCGAGAAGAAAAAAAAAAAAAAAAAGAAAGAAAGAAAAAGTATTTAGAGGAACACAGTTCAATATTTTGTTGGCTTTGTTTAAAGGGAGGAGGTGAGACTGCTGCCCTTGCTGTTTTACAGCATTTTACAAGAACCCAGATGAATCAGAACTGAAGGCATACAGAGAAGACCCTGTTTTTTGATTTGTTCACAGCAACTTGTACTAATGCACCCTGCTGATTTCAGAGGCATTAATCACTGCATGTAGAGAACACAGAAGCACATCTGATGCATTGTTACTCTTTCTCTGCCACTTTGCCCATGTACACGTATGATTTAATTAGCCATTACAGCCACCAGGCAAAGATAATAAAATGAGTTATATAACCCAGTCTTTACTCCAAAAACAGATTGAAAATGAAGTTAATCTATGGTTCACGCTCAGTATGAATATAACCCAGTCTTTACTCCAAAAACAGATTGAAAATGAAGTTAATCTATGGTTCACGCTCAGTATGAAGGGATAGGTTTTATGGCAAACATATATCTCAGAATTACCATAGTTACTATACACTGATATATGTAAGGTTCTAAGTAACACTGAAGACTGTAGAGTAGCATGCGCCTATTAGAGTAACCTAGAGTACAGTGGTTCAACATATTTTTTTTTTTTTCTCAAATGCAAAATTCATAATATTTTCCTACAGAAATATAGGTCATGGTACAATAGTTTTAAATTTACTGACAATTTGTAGATCCCCCAATGTTAGTGAGCCACTGACTGAAAATTAACTCTAATGATCAGTATTCCCAATGAGCTGTATTTCTAATGCACCAATAGGAGAGTCCTTTAGCTGCTGTGCAATTCATAATTTGGGTGAGTTTTACAAATAAAATGAACAAGAGAACTCTAGGCAATGTGACAGTACAGATTGAAGGTGGCTTTTTTTTTTTTTTTTTTTTTTTCCAGAAAATAATTAGTAAGAATTAAAATAAAACAAAACACACAAAGAAAAAGCATTCTGTCATCCTGTTTCCCCTACAGCTGGGCCAAGACTCTTGTATCAGACCCAAGTGTTGGGTTACATTATGTATACAGCATAGAGCAAACTAAACTTCTAGGAGCAGAAGGATCTGACACATAAAGAAGAAGCAGAATAACAGCATCCTATGAATCATGCCTATCCTTAGCTGTTTTCACATGTTCCAGGAAGAAATGTGAGAATTGCCTGGGGGAATTTCTAAATTTTTGACCATCTTCCCTAATATCACAGATGCATCATAATGCAAAACTTGACTATGAGAATTGCTTTTGCTGTGAAATTGAATGTTAGTGTTTTATTCAAAGCCATTTCCAGACAATGTCACTTTGTAGCCATTTTCATTTTTACTGCTGAATAAGTTGACATGAACAGAAGCACCACTTGTTTTATTCTAATAAAAATCCCTGCCGTGCATTGAGGTGAGAAAACAACAGTCAGTGTCTACAGTGAAACATACTAAAAAAACTAGCTAGGGAAGATTTATGGGGACAATTTTTAGTTTCTGCCATACTGACATAGAATTATTACCTCTTTTGTGCTAGACAGGAAAAAATCAAGAGAACTAGTGAGATGCATCAACATAGCACAGGCAATCTAAAAACACTGAATAGGCATTCGGTAAAAGGAGACTTAGTTTAGTGCTCAGGCCTTCTGAACACTGAGAGAATCATTTCAGATCTGTTTATACCACACCCCTATATGTAGAGTGAATTAAATAGGGTCTCAAATCAGAATAAAAAAAGGAAAAAAAAGAAAAAAAAAGAAAAAAGAAAAAAAAGGAAAGTAAAAGATAATAAAATTGAAAGAAATAAATACAGCTTCTGTGAAAAAGCAGTGTTTCAAAGAAGCACTTTGAAGAAGCACAAGATAGTTCTTCTTGTCCAAATGTGAAATAATGAAGTGTACTGTTATTGTCAAAGTTTATCATTATTTTGGTTCTGTTGATTTTCTTAAAAAAAAAAAAAAAAAAACAACAACAAAAAAACTATTTTGTCTATCTTTGTCCACAAAGGGAAAGAGTTTCCATACTACTGAAAAATCACCCACCTTGCTGAGGCCCAGAAGTCCACAGACTTTCCTCAAACAATCCTCACATATTCTTATGAAAGCATCCATTGTATCTCACACAAGTGCCAAAAATACCTTTGCAAACAGCAACAGTTTTTGTTCAGTTTTTGTGACAAGAGTACAACTTTCAGTCCTTCTAGCAAGTTATAGTGAAAATTCAGCAGGTTTCTGAGAAATTTTCTTAGCAGCATTCAAAAGAAGAGGAACAGTTAAGTTGATTGGCAACTCTCAGAAACTGTACACAAAAGTGTACAATTTTGCTTATTGCTTACTCTAAAAATCAAAATGAACAAACCAGAAAATGTTTTGGAAGAACTTCTCCTGAGCACTTAAGAATATGTTACCTTCCACATCTCAGTTTTCTTCTTGTCAAAGAAGTGTCGGCAAATTTACATGCCTGTATGCAGCCTTACACATTTGAGTCTTGGCTAAATGCAATCCTGTGCTTTCGCATTCTTTGAAGAACATGCATGCTTTGCTTTCACTTCTCTTTCTACACTATTAGCTTTCTACATTACCACATCTGACGGTGCAATTGCATTTGTTTTTACTATGTATATAAAAACATTTCTCTGTAAAAAGACTTGGGAAAGTGGTGTCATGAGAAAAACATACTCTTACAAATGAATCCTGCAAGTTTGTCTTGCTCACTGTCTCCAAGATTAGCATATATGACAAAATAGTAGACTGTTGTAATGTCTAAATCATGCTTTTGATTGTAAACATTCAAACCAACTGTACTGTATCAACGAACTCAGTGACTTTGCATCTTTCTTCAAGTCTTTAGAGAAAATATACATCTATGACAACTGCAATTAAAGGCTAGTCACTACATAGCATGAGTTTGCATTTATGATTTAGTCCTACTACCTCTTCAAAGAATCTCTTCCTTCCTACAGGATGTATCCATTCCTATAGTGGTTCCAGCAATCAAGCACTTGGAATTCAGGAAGTGTTGCAAGAACACATATAACTGTGCAGGTCAGTTCAAGCTATATCTTTATATATACTCTCTTTATCATCTTTAATTATATGATTACAGGATTTATTTTCTCCCACATCTCACCTCTTCCCATTCAATTCAATTAACTTATTGACTCAACTTCATTTCTCTCACCTGACTCTTTCAGTTCCTGCCCTCTTCTCAGGTTTCTCATCTCAGTCTTTCTCTTCTTCTGGCCAGGGACATCAAGGGCAACAAGAAAGGTTTCTATAGGTATATATCAGTAATAAAAGGAAGAACAGGGAAAATGTGGGCTCTCTCTGGAAGAAAATGGGACACTTAATTACTTGGGATGTGGAGAAGGCAGTCTTCACTGTCAAGTGTTCTAGCCACACCACCAACATGCAGAAGGCAAAGGCAGAGACTGAGAGAGTGAAGAACCACCCACTGTAGGAGAAGATCAGGTTCAAGACCATGTAAGGAGGTGCTCAAGTCCATGGGACCTGATGAGATGCATCTGGGAGTACTAAAGGAACTGGTGGATGAAGTTTTTAAGCTACCATCCATCATACTTGAGAAGTCATGCCAATCTAGTGAGGGTCCCACTGACTGGAAGAGGGGAAACGTAAACACCATTTTTAAAAAATAGAAAAAAAAAGGAGACATAGGGAACTACAGGCCAGTCAGTCTTACCTCTCTGCCCAGCAAGAATATGGAGCAGATCTTCCTGGAAACTCTACTAAGGCACAGGTAGAACAAACAAGTGATGGATGACAACTAGTATGGTTTTACTATGGGAAAATGGAGTTTCAGCATTGGTGAAGAGCAACTGACATCATCTACCTGGATTTGTGCAAAGCATTGACACTGTCCTAGATGATATCCTTGTCTCTAAATTAGAGAGACATGGATTTGATGGATGGACCATTTGGTGGATAAAGAGTTAGCTGGATGGTCACACTCGAAGTGCCATTGCAGTCAATGTCTAAGTGGAGATCAGTGATAAGAGGTATTCCTTGGGGGTCAGTACTGGGACTGTCACTGTTTAACATCTTTGTCAACTACTTGGACAGACAACACACCAGAGGGAAGGGATGTCATCCAGAGGGACCTGGACAGGCTTGAGAGATGGGCCTGTGTGAACCTCATGAAGAACGAGGAGGCCAAATGCAAGGTCCTGCATCTGTACTGGGGCAATCCTAAACACAAATACAGGGTGGGTGGAGAACGGATTGAGAGCAGCTCTGTGGAGAAGGACTTGGGGGTGCTGGTTGATGAGAAGCTCAACATGAGCCAAAAAAGTGCACCTGCAGCCCAATAAAACGGCTGTATCCTGGGCTGCATCAAAAGCAGAGTGGCCAGCAGGCCCAGGGAAGTGATTCTCCCCATTTTCTCTGCTTGCATGAGACCCCACCAAGAGTACTGTGTTAAGTTCTGGGATGCCCAGCACAGGAAAGACACAGTGATTCCAGGCCTTGAGGATGATCAGAGGGCTGTAACACCACTTTTATGAAGACAGGCTGACAAACTTGGGGTTGTTCAGCCTGGAGAGAAAGGGAGATCTTATAGGAGCCTGTCAGTACCTAAAAGGGACCTACAAAAAAGCTGGGAGTGTAGTGGTAGGACAAGGAGTAATGGTTTCAAATCAAAGAGGGGAGATTTAGATTAGTTTCCTGCTTTCATATCTGGCAACTGACTCCTCTTTTGGACTTGCTGAAAACAAACAGGGTCTGTACTGACAGTCAGTGACCAATGTGCTTTCTCATTGACTGTGGTTGTATGAGAATAGAACGCCCCCCACCCTGCTCCCTGAGGTAGTATATTACTTGAGGAAGAATAAATCACTGAGAGTTTTGTGAGTTGAGGGTAGAGAAAGCCAGAGAACACATGTGAGTTAATGTTCTCAACAGCTGCCAGGTTTACAAGATTTGGAGGTATATTATAAATATTTCAACTGGACAGCAAAGATGTGCTAGAAGAGAAGCAACAGTTTCCAAGGGGAAAAATTAAACATAAAAAAGTGTTTGCCTTCTCGCCTCCACCTCCTCTAGCCCCCAGTTTCTTTTTCCCGGTGAAAACTGTTGGACTGTGTCTTCTAACTCTTGAATGAGTTTTCACTTCTATTCTATCTCTACCCTGTCAAATTAGAAGCAAAAAACAAACAAAAAACACCACCACCACCAACAACAACAACAAAAAAAGTCTTCCCTTGTCTTATTTCAATAGTTGCCATGAAAATCTACCCTTTTGCTAGATGTCAAGCAACTACAAAGTTGCCTGAGGCTGCTGCAGGTAGAACATACTCAGCAAGCCAAGAGGGCATGTCAGTGCCGTAACCAACGTGCCCTAGCAGGCCCATAGGACCCTTCGTATCACCCCTTGCAGGTTGCACCTTGTCTAAATACATCAACCATTGTTTCCAGTCATGCAAATATCCATGCAAATCTGCTGCATGCCATCATTTAGGTATTGTCTTCTTGATTCTCATTGCTTCACTCCCTCCGCCAGGAAACTACTGATCATTTGCAAAACAACTTCCTTCTGTCACTCAGGCCTTTGCCGATTTTATGTTCTCAGAACCTTGTACTGCTATTTGGTCTGGCTCCTAGGTGATATCTGAAAAGTTTCAGGGTTTGTTATGATCCATGTTTAATTTCATTTAAAAAGGGTGTTAGTGTGTTCTTGGTTATCAGCAAGAAACTGCTTTGCATGTCAAATCTTCAAGAAAACTTTTGTCTATCAACATTATGGTAGAGCAGAGAGTGTAGAGAGAGGAAGGAAGATTCATGGGGACAAAATGCTTTTGATATCACTAGAATTTATATACCTTATAAAGGTGTACAGTTTACAATCTGTCTCCAAAAATGTAAATGCCAGTACAATGGATTTTTCCCCCTTACATCAGACATGTAAGTGAATGAAGTTGTTTCATTTTTGAGATACTGTATTGGATTTTTTTAATTGTTATTTATTTATTTATTTATTTATTTATTTATTTATTTTTGGGGGGGGGGGGAATCTGGGGAGGTTAAATTCTCTGTGTTCTGATACTAAACAAGTTCACTTCAGGAATTAAATATATTCATGTTGGTCAGTAAGCTAAAATAGTCTCTAGAATTTGTGGGATTTCATAATGTGTATTAATAGTAGTGGATTGCTGCTAAGAAAAACTAATTCCTCAGGAATTTCAAGATGATAGCAAAAGCATTGTCTTCTGAGCTAGGAAAGCAGTATTCTTGCTGTAAGCACATTATTCACTCTGCTACCAGCTCTGAGTTTTCTAAAGAGATAGAGTCTCCCAGGGAGAAGATAATCCAAACCCAGACCTATCTCAAACCTTCTAGGCCCTCCTAGCTAAGTTATAATATTCATTATTCAAATTACAATGCTTCTCACCCTCCCCAGGCAGACAGTGTTAGAGCATGGGAGGCCAGGAAATTCTTGCAAAAGAAGACATGAATGCACTGTCCTACTTTATCTTGCTGTTGAAAGATTCATTTTTGACATTTTATTAAAGATAGTCTTTATGCAAACTCCCCTTTTTTCATTTGCATACCACTTGATGTCAGCTAGTCTACATATTGGATAAATGAAACAGATGTTTATTCACTACAGTAGCAGCTATGCAGACAGGCTTGAGATCTTGCACAAACACAGTAAGCTCTGTGTTTAGCCTTGCGGTGACAGAAAACATAGTATCGCAAGATAGATGTCAATGAAAATGGTGCTGAAGGCTGGTCCTATTTATTATGGGAAATGAACAGTGTTATCAAAGCTGCCAGGTGTAGAAGACTCATTTATTACAGACAACTTGGGTATCTTTGAAAGGAATGAATAAAGAGAACCCATTCAATTATTTCCAGGAATGACTCCTCACCCTCCCCCAAGACAATTATTTTAAGTACTGGAAGGAAAGGAAATAGCTCATTATTTTAAGTGGCTTGAATTAATTTCTATCCCTCCCATTTCTACTGGGAAAATATTAAACATGCAACAAACAGAATGGGATCAATAGTCTTCCTGTAGTCAGCTTTTAACAGTAACTTCACTAATATTTTATGGGTAGGGATTAAAGGGAAAAATAATTAATATTCTGACTTATTTTCTGCCTAGATACATTAAGCATACCCAAACTGCAACACTTTCCTGACTTGTTAACAAACAATTTTCAGCTGATGGTTTTCAGGTTATGCATTTTTTAAGTATAAACAAATGAACACCACATAGTGTCCGCTCAGGTTAACTAAAATATCTTTATCAATGGAATGCTTTGCTGTGAAAAGAGGATCAGTTCCAAATGTAGTAAGCACTTGAAGCACTACCCCAACCTCATTTCAGCCTCAGCACAGTGGCCCTGTATCCAACAAGCAAATTCAACCAGGATGATACGTAAATCTGTTGCAATGGCCTTATCAACCTAATTTTGCCTGTTTGTCTGAAACAGAGTTCTTGACTGAACCTTAGCCCTGACTGTCAGTCTTAAATGAGCCGTAGCCACATCACTTGCCATTTTGTACCCAGGTCTAACTGTCTCATTTGCTTCGAACCCCAGACACACCCATGATGTAGATTTAGAACTTTTTTTTTTTTTTTTTTTTTTTTCACCTCTCCAGCTACTAAAATAAATTCTACTAATCCAAGTTATCCAAATTCTGGTTACCAAACCAGCTAAGTTGTGGCTGGTCTGAGCCTTAATGGCATGATGAACCTGTGACTCCTGACAATCCTTATGGATTTTGCTATTAGGTTTATTTTCTTTAATATAGATCTGACCTAATGCTACAGACAGACAACCCTAATCAAGACTAGGAAAACTGTTTCAGACATCATAGTATGCACTTTCCTGCAAAGCATCTCTTAGAGGCATTCACATACTCAACAACCACAGCCAGGACCACAATGACCTATGTTTAAATTTTTCTTGGTGGCCTTGGCCACATAGACTTCATTATGACCTTCACTAGGCCCACAGTCATAGTCTAGACAACTTCTCTTTAAAAAAGTAATCCTTGCCGCTCATCGCCCCTGCCAGAATGAATGTTAATCTCCATACTATCTGTGTTAGCCCAACATTTGCCTGCAAGTTTAGGTGAGACCTAGACAAAGCCCTTCCAAACCAGTTATAATACCTTACACCTTTACTTAAGTCCAAGTTTCCAATTGCTATTGATGTATGGTTTAGGTAAGTAACCCTAATTTCCTGAAATCCCTTATCAGTGTCCACATGAAACCCTGAGCAGGTCCCTGACTGTGTTAGATTTAACCTATCAGCAGTAATCTGGAATTGCACATACATGCACTATGATATTACCCCTACTGTTTAATCTTAGCTGGTGGTGCCTGCATGCCCTAGTTGTGGAATTATATAGTTAACAGAAGCCCCTCTGTGAGCATTAAATTTATCAGCGCAGCCCCTACAAAGCCTAAATGTAACTCCAATTGATCCCCTCCTGATGGCTTGGATCTGTTAATTCAAAATCTGACTCAGGCACATATAAAGATTATTTGCCACTAATAGCAGGAGTTGCCTAGCACCAGCTGTAGCCCAAATCACCTCTCCTGGAGTTTCCTGATTCTAATTAAGGTCTGCTTGCCTCAGGAGAAGCGTAGGATTGCAGCCTGACCAGGTGACTAAGTCCAAAGTTCAGGTGTAAATTTGATTTCAGGCTAAGGTTAATTGCAGCCACCTGATTGTTACCACAACAGATCTAAATTTTCTCAGGTGGCTCTGGGTGGGTCTGTCAAGTCTAAAATATGGTCAGACATCTCAGATACCTGTCAAAGCAATCCTTAAGCTTACTTTTCCTATCTTTGTGGACCCTAACTGCAGTTGTTGGGAATCTCCTATCTCCTGCTTCTGACCTTTCCCCTAACTGGTCTGTTCCCTTTCAAGTTTTTATGTCTGATAACCTAAATCTAGCAAGGCAATGTCTAAAAGCACATTTTAAATGGAAGAGCACTATACCTACCCACAGCTGAGGAATGTACCAGATTAAATTCTAACACTAGAGTAGATTTAGGAAATTAAATTCTCTTTCTGTGTTGAATAGAATTTACCCTCTGTGGTTTATGAAGAGACATCCAGAAGCAGTTTCTCTGCTGATAAATGAAAGAATGTAGTTTTCTCTCGGTGTATCTGCTAGACAGGTTTAAGTGAAAATGTAACGCCATCAGCATCTGGTTATGGGCAAAATAACTCTTCCAGACTGCATACCTGGGACAGCAACACATTTTTATTTGAGTTGATTGGCTTCTCTGTGGTGGAAACACGGTGTAAGTCAATTGAGAAACCAGGTGTGCCTAGAAGTGCCTGAGCACAGGAGCTGAAGTTGAACTGATTGTTAAAAGTAAAAAGCAAAGAAGTTCCGGAAAGGGTTGGAGGGGCTGGTGTGGGTAAGGAAGGTTGTGTTTTTGCTGCTGCCGCCAAAACTGAGCACCTCACTTCCAGAGCACAGCCCTGCCTGAGATGCTGCGGCGTGCGGCCGGGCAGGGCACTGCTCTGAAATATTGCCATCTCGTGGCAGGCCGGGGACAAAGCACAGATCCTGAGCCCGAAAGTGGCCTTCGCCATTATGAAGCCACGGCCCAGAAGACAGCCCTGGGGAAGAAAAAAAAAAAAAAAAAAAAAAAAAAAAAAAAAAAAAGAGAGAGAGAGACTGGCTGGTAAATCCAGCTCCTCGGGAAGATCTGCGAAAATCCAGTGCTGTGTTGTTTTTCTTCCGAGATTTTACAAGAGTCTGTTGCCTGGAGAAAGGCATGATTGGAAGAGGCTGCTACAGTTTGGATCTGGAGATTTTGAAAAAAAGTTATCAGGAGGCACAACACATTGTTTTGCACAAAACTCACACATGTC
>CM021763.1:33762785-33789400 GCA_011075105.1 Heteronetta atricapilla | reverse complement strand
TGGCATGGTCTACAGTTCATCATGAACTTAGCTCTACTGTCTCATTATTTCCTGGTATCCTTTACAGCTGTATTTATAAGGCCTGTATTACAGCCCTTATAAAAATAAACCTTCTTTTTGATATCCTACACTTTATGATTTCTACACATAGTACTTCTCAGTGTATTTTCCAGCCCTTCTCTTCCTATCTTCTCCTTGTGTCTTTTGCTTCCTGTCGTTGCCTTCACATAATAAGTGAGACTATAGTTATATATTTTCTTACATATATATATATATATCTCATATATATATATCTCATATATATATATATCTATATGAGATTATATAATTATATAATAATAATAATAATATATAATTAATAATATATATATATTATATATATATGAGATTATATGAGATTATATATATATCTCATATGCTAGTAGTTTCAAATGTCAAACCTAAATCAGTTTTCCCATCAGACTACCTCAGGAGCAAATACTGAGCAACTTCAATGAATGGCAGGAACTTTTTTCTTAATATCCAGATATAATTCAGAGTACTGGAAAAAGTGACTGAAGAAAGGACTTGTGAGATTCTTATCAAGAATGGGTCACACATACACAGTTCTCTACTTTTCTTCCCTCTCTAACTTCCATGATTACTATTATTATTATTATTATTATTTTTTTTTTTTTTTAAGAAAAAAATCTTTTGTAAAAATCTACCTTGCCTTGTTCATTTATTGGCAGCAGCTCAAATTAGTGGGCATGTCTTCTCAATCTCTGACCTACAAGACTCATGGTATGCTCAAAACATGAGAGTATATTTTTGCTTGAAGGATTGAATAGCTTTAATGTCTGAATTCCTCCTTGTAAGATCTGATTTTGCCGTGATGTTTTCCTTCTGCTATCAAACGTCTGTACATTTCTTTTCATCCACAGAAGTAAAGGACCTTATAAAGGAAGCTCTATTATTTCCATTTTATAAATGAGTAAAATGAGTCACAGAGGTTAAAAATATATTTAGCTAAGAACTTTCAGCAGGTCGCTAAAAGCTAAGAAGAAAATCCAGGTCTCTTGACCCCAATCCAAAGTATATTGGATCACTCTGCTTTAATCCATTGAAATCACTAAAGTGGATGACTTGTTAAGTTGCTACTCAGTGCAGGCAAGAATGGCAGAACAGGTATTTAAATTGAAATCCAAGTTGCTCTTTGTGTGCCTGATGTACTAATTGATAGCTAAATCCAAGAGTGCAAAAAAATACTTTTGTCTAATTTATTTTTGTGCCTTGGGTATCAGAGATGAAAACTTTCTGCCTAACTACAAGTTGTGTGTTTAAAATTTTGCTGTTGTCCACACCCCCTGCTTGGTAAATTGAGTGTTGGGTATTTGTTTTCCTATTCATGTAATCCTTCATGTATAAAATATGCATCTTTTTGCAACTGAGTTGGTATGTTTCAGCACACCTTGTACTGTTTGAAACTGTACAGGATAGGACAGTACTTAGAAGATGTAGGTGGAAGGAGACTATAGGAGTTCAATCCAAATTACTTGCTATTTCTTTTGAAGCTGGGGTCAGCTGGAAAGAGAGGCAAGACAGATCTTAGCTTTATAATTTGACAGCTGAAGGACAGACAATGTGATGTGGGATTCATTAATCTGACCCCAAGAATTTATCTGCATATTAACTAATGAATACTAATTTTCTTTCCATAAGACATCATAGGAAGGTGATCAGCTAGTTTATTTGTATTCAGCATGATGAAAGAGAGAGAAGGTGAGGCTGAAACCAGGCTTCCTCAAGCCCTACTTCAGGATGTAAAGGCAGGTGTCAGATTGCTGCTCTTTTGCTGGCTCATAAATCTTGAGATTTTGGAAGAATAAATCCAACAGCAGTTGCATATATCTATTTTTACAGGTCTATCCTACAACATGATGCCTAGGTACTTAAAGTATAAGAGGTGTACATTTAAATCCCCTCAGAAGGAAAGAATTGAACAAGGTCTCTCACTGCTGGGGAGGATGTAATCTGCCATGGAGATAATGGGAGAGAGAAAGGAAGTGGGTGAAAGAAAGCTGCCTTTGCTACTCAGATCTGCAACTGCTCTGTCCCATTCTAGACTTTATGTTTTAACAAATGTGCCCTGTAAAAGAATTCCAGGCAAAAAGGCTAAGTAAAAGTTGATGACATTAGCTGTCATCAAGTTACTAAATTTTACCATATTTGTCAGAAATAAGCAAGAAAAAGACCTGTGGGTGAGCCCTGAAAAATTAGTGAACTACTATTAAATTCAACACAGAATTAACATTTCAAAATGTGATTTATTGACACCTAGGTCTGACAAGAGAGAAGGTGAAAGCAGAAGCAAATATATCAAGACAGCTGACAGTTTATGCTCTTTATTTTAAAGCAGATGGATGACCACCATTTACAAAATACAGCAAAATAAACAGTTATAGTCACATGCAAAAAGTGTCATCTCTTCATACAACAGACTGGCTTGGTGTTGCTATGCCATCATAATCATCTGAATAGTGTTGATACTGATCAGTGAGAAGAGGCTGATGCAACTCATCCTTATTTTTCTTGACACGTACAATACATGCAGCAGCAGCAAAGATAATTGCAACAAGAACCAATGCAGTCACTATTGCAATAGTTATCATCTCTGTTACACGGAGAGCCCGACCTACAGGAAGGAGTACAAGAAAAAGTTATTAAATGCCATTAAAGAGACAGGCCAAAACTCAATATCTGTCATTATTTGATTTTAGAACTATTTGAAATTTTGGTTGATAATATTTGTTCCAAAATGTGAGAAAAATGCAGTCTTTCTTGTTACACTCTGAAAATAGACCTGGACCTTTCTTCTATTACCTGGTTTGTGAGGAGTTTGCACTCTCTCTAGTGATTTAATGAAGACATATGATATAGGAATAAGCATGTGGTGCAAGGGTTAGATCTAAATGAGGACTTCCCCAGAAACTGAAGTGGTCTCTGGGAGTTGTTTGTAATGATTAGCTATATGCCTGTACTAAATCCCAAGCACAACTGATTTGGAAAGCAAGACAAAAAAGAGAAATAGGCCTACAAAAATACATCAAATATTGTTAGTGAAATTTGAACCAACTTCATTGTATGATGCATAAGCTTTCAGGGAGGGAGACATGATGAAGAAAAAAGAACATCTAGGTTCAACAGTTTACCTGGCCACTCAACCTCATAGCTGTATCCCAGGTTTTCTGGTGCAGTAACAAACATTTCATTATTGGTTACTGGAGGCCAAAAAGGCACCATGTTGTATTGCCGGTTGTGTCCAATCGGGGCATTCTCCAATGGATATGTTGAAATATCTAAATCAGAAAGTGAAATCACACTTCTGTAAATAAAATTAAAATAATTGGAAGTATTTCAGCTTTTTGAAATAGTGACTCAGGGTTTTGATACTTTATTATTATTATTATTATTATTATTATTATTTATTTTATTTTTTATTTACGTACTATTCCTAAACTGAATTAATCTAGAAGAATTGGTGGATTGATAAAAAATTCCAGCATGGAAGGCTCAGCTTTGTCAAAAAGCAAGACTGTCCAATAATACCTCTGTTCCATTAACAGAAAACTCTAGTAAAAATTTAGGCCTGCGTTGGACTTTTAATTTCTTCTTGCATGAAAAAGGATGAACATATATATAAAGCACATGAAGCCTTTTTGCTACAATCTGACTTTGTAGCAGTGATAAAGAGTTCTCTTAGGTAGTTCAGGAAGGCAGCTGGCATAATCTCTAGTGGAAGTTTTTTGAAATACTATGGTAGATCAGAAAAAAATCAGCTGAAATAACAACAAAAAATCCATTTTGCTAAGATAATGCAAAGCTTGTGACAGGTCATGTAAGTACCACAAGGGGATACAGTTGGTTCCCTAAGAGTTGGCATGGGAAAATCCATACTGCTGATTGTGGAAGCTGCACAAAGAAGTCTCAGTTGTGCAACAGTAGCTGTCTTCTGTAGAAGTAGGAGGGGAATGGATTATCCCAAGGGTAATACAGTTGCTGCTTTGTGCAGAGCAGTGCACAGACATTTAGGTTATACAGAATTCTCTCTCTAGTTCGTTGATGCCAATTTCTTTCATACTTTTTTTTTTTTTCCTTCTTTCTTCCATCTTTCCTTCCATCCTTCCTTGCAGTTCTTTCCTTCCGTTCTTCCTCTCCCCTCCCCCCCTTTCATTCAATTCCTCTCTTATTCCCTTATTTTTGCATTTCAGAATTGAAGAAGGAAAGGCAGCAATATTTAACTATTCTTTGAATAGATACAGATGTGGAAATGATTATGGAATGCAAGTAGTAAATCAAAAAGGTGGTCAAAATCAGTTGGTCAAGGCATCTGATTTTGTTTGTCAAGAAGAAACATAGATATTTATGCCACAAAATAACAGAATATTTACAGTGTTTCAACCTTTCATGACTACACTGTCTTTTCTCTACAGAGACCTCTACAGAGACAATGAATTTGCACACACTTTTTTTTTTTTTTTTTTTTTTTTTTTCCTTTTAATTGTGCCTGACATCTCTGGTCAAGTCCTTTCGCAGAGAGTGATTTCAAAATCGATGTCAGTGGGGTGAGAAGACGGGCTTTCATGCTATTACCCTGTCTTCATTAACTTTACTGTTAGAATTCCAGTCCTCTCTTCTAAGCTTAGGGGCACCTTGCTAACTCACAGGAAACAGTTGATTTCCTGTGTCCACAAAGACTGAAAACTAGCCCTCCCTCTTCCATCCCTGAGCACGTCTTACCAGCAGAATACCTTCTCAGCCACTCATCAAAAACAGCATCTGTAAATGTGTGCAGGAGGACAAAAATGGGATCATTTGGTGATAAATGAGTTTGTCCTCCTGTTCCATTCAAAAATAGATGAGCCAAGTTGTGAAGACTTCGAACTGCTGGGTCATATTTCCCTGAAGGATCACTGTACCCTGAATATGAAAATAAAGAACAACACAAAAAATCCCAGTGAAGATTTTGTTTAGAAGCTACAGTCCCAGATGGATAACATTTTTTTCCCCCCGCTGGAAAGCTGTCATGTTTTTGTGTTGCCTTGTTTAACATAAATGAGTAGCTAATTTGCTACCAACTGGCATTTGAGAAATGTCCCTAGCATGTGTAATCCCCATGTATAATTCCCATGCATAATTTTCAGATTACAATAGACTTTAAAGAAGAATGCTGAGAATGTGGAGTGCAATGCTGATGGGATCTAGTGTATAGATAGCCAAAATAAACCACTTCATAGTATGAACATAGATTTTTATATTTGGGACCTAAGTATCTTTCAGCATAGCAGAATAGCTCTATATGTTTTCTGACTGGTGACTTAAATGTGAAGTTGTTGACATCTATCCTAATCGGCCATCTGTTATGTGTTATGGATCATTTCCTTACATGCTGCCAATACATCTCAGAAAGCTTCACATACTTTATTTTTTTTTTCAAAGAAAATTCCCTACAAAACATTGTCAGTATCTACCACCTAGTAAACCTGATATCAGAGGTCAGGATCTGAAGAATTCTGAAAAGTTTTCCTGTTTTCAAGCTCTGGCCAACTTTCCAGAGAGGGGCCCATACACTTAATTGACTAAAGCCCTAAAGCCATGTCTAGATACCTAGATATTGTTAGGACATTTTTTCATACGAGGTAAGCAGCTAAAACTTTCATATATACTTAAAAGATTGGTGCAAATTCTTGGTTTTGTTCTCCAAGAGAAAGAAAATGGAGCAGGTGCACTGTCAAATGAATGATGCTTTTTCAAAAGAGCCAAAGGATTTGCAGGAGGTCTGACAGTGATCTTAAGTGTCATTTCATAAACTTTTCCCAAGAATCTTAGTTTTTCTGTTTAAAAAGTCTGGATTGTTAAAGTGCAGAAGCAGTCAGCAAGATACGGCCTGAAAAATGTGGATCAAATCTTTAGGCTGGTTTCTGTGCTGGGTTCTGTGTTCAGATGCCAGTGACTGAAAACTTCATTTGAAAAGTATGGAGATTAGGGGAAGAAAAATAGAGTTATATAGCACAGTGAGAAGGACTAACATGTACGGCAGTTAATCTAGTAGACCTCAATTACTACTACTACAATGCAATTGCATGCAATTCCATTAAGTACTACCAAAGCTTCCAATTACTTTTGCTTTTTTTTTTTTTTTTTAAAAAAAAAAAAAAAAAAGATTCAAGAGTAGCTACTGTGAGCACTTGTTTGACTCACTTAAGGATGACACTTAAGCTTTAAATGCTTCTGCACCATTCTGCAGTCAAGGGTTTTCTGTTCTCCACTATAACAACCTATTACTAGCAGACTTGTACTCTTGCCATTATCTCAGCTAATTTCTGCTTAGTGACAGTGACAGACTTTTAAGGCTTTTATACATTTCAAGAACTGACATATGCTATCAATATAAAATAATTCATCCAGAGATTATTTCCACTTAATACTAAGCTAATACTTAATGCTAAGAAAAACGTGTTCTTAGTGTCCATAGACTGTCTCCAAACTCATACTTCCAACAGGAAGAATGTTGGGTCTGACTTTTTTGGAATTATTTCAGGTCCTTTTGTTTGCCATGCTTACCTTCTACTGTGTTACGGAAACTGTCTGTTGAATTAGAGTAGAAAGGAGGAGTATCAAATACTCCAACTTCCAAACACTGAGCAACATCCTCAGGCTCTGGGAGACGTTGTACCATAGGCCGTGCAACATTTCCAGCAGGATTCCTCCGGATGGGACCACCTTCAGTGCCTGTGAGAGAAGAGAGAAAACAATAATGATGAAGAACAATAGACCAAAGAAGGCATCCTTTTAATGACTGAATTGTGAGAAAAAAAAAAAAAAAAAAAAAAAAAAGGAGGGGGAAGCCTCAAAAATGACCTTAAAATTGGACCAAAGGATCAGATCATTCAGTTAGCCAAAAAACTGAATCTTCATAAGGTTCTCTGAACTGGTCCTTAGATTAAAAAAACAAACAAACAAACAAAAAGCATCAACATGCTTCTTACTTAAATTTGTGATTCTATAAGTGCCTTGGGAAAACTTTTTGTTGTTTTTCAATGTGATTTCTTGTTAAATTGAGATAAAAGTTTTGTGGACTTCCTATCAGAGTAGCTTGGAAAAGGATTTTAGAAGATTAGTTAGGTAACTACCCCCTCCCCCCCTTTATTTTTTTTAACCTTATTTCCATGCAGATGCTGAGATGTGGCTTGATGGTGATGAATAAACAAGACTCTAACTGGACTTTATAGATCTTGTAGCCAAGGTAGATATGTTAGCATTCACTATTCTTCATATTCAAAACATGCTCCAAATATCTAACACAGGTATTGTTATATGTTTTCCATTTAGAAACAGAAAACCTTGAAGGTGATATGTGGAGCAGTAAGAAGAAAACTCAAGCCTCAGTTAAAACTTGATGCTGCCATATGTAATTATACATGCCATCAGAGATGAGCAGGTACTACTAATCTCTGAAAGGAAGTAAAAGGGTTTAATTCTTTCTCTGCCTCAAGCTCCTGGTCAAATATTGAGCTCTTTAGTGCCTCAGTGCAAGACAGATATTTTTTTTTCTTTCTTAGAAGACTGATGCATGAAACTTGAGTAAAGAAATATACAAAAGCTACTTTATTTATGTATTTATTTATTTTCCTGGGAAGAGCCATTGTAATGTAAAGTTATTTATTTATTTATTATTAAAGGAATATTCTCTCCAAATATCCACAAGCAGTCATACTTACTGTTACAGATGGTTCCCAGGGTCTCATAGTCTTCTATACTTTCACAGAGCACACGCCACTGAGAGAAGATTGAATTCTGACTGATCAGAGAGACATCAAAATTGCTTCTAGCTCCCATCAAGTCATCTAAGCAGATATCACAGGAGTTTTGCCCTGTTGCAAAGTTCCAGTAGGGAAGGCCAAAAGTGGGGTCCTGTAACATATTCTAAACCACATAAAATATGGCATTAGTACACATCTGTCCCAGATATCTACAGTATGTATTGCTTGAGAGATTTTCAAAACCAGTTAAATACATCTTAGTAAGAATCAAAATCTGGCTTCATAAAAAGGAGGAAATCTCAGGAATACTATGGAAAAACTTACACTAGTTTTTCAGTTTGAGGCCTTTGACTGCTCAATAGAACAGATGGAATGCTGAATTAGGCTGTGGATTCCCCTCTAATGAGATAGTACCCCTCCCATGAAACCATATTGTGGGCAGTAAGAAACATCATTTAATACTGCTAAACACAATTTTCCAAATATTTTTAATGGTAGCAATATTTTTAAAAGCAGCAGTATTTGTAGCACTCAGAATAACTAACTAAGCCAATTGTGGAATGACTGAGAAGGTAGAAAAGGAAGGAAAAATAAGAGTGCCCTTTCATATTTGCCATTGTTTGGTTCTAGTAGGGGTTGGAGTTTAATAATTCTGAAGTATTCCCTGATTTCCAGTATTTATCAACCAGGATGTTTTGGCCAGGCAATTTAGTTCAATTTATTATCTAATTTACTAACATAAGCAAGAGTATATATTAAGTCATTAAGAACTAGAGCTCCTCAGGGTTTCTACGTAATGAAAATACACTAATGTCAAATATAAAGTTTTGTTTTTGGAGGGAATTTTATCTGCCAGTACCTGAAGCAGCACCACTGAAGCTACTGGAAATATTTGAAATGATTGCAAGGACCATTTAGTCATGATCTTGAAAACTTAATTCTCTCTTCTTTAGAAATAATGATAGTACATAAAGTAATCTATTCTATTTATGGAGAGGTCTACACAAAGAAAGAGAAACAAGAGAACCACTTGTGGAACAGGGTCTTACAAAACACTAATTTCTCTAACGAGTTGCAACTAATTATATAAATAAAATATGATTCAGAATCTCTGTAATATTTTTGTTTAGAATTTCTGCTGCTTTGATTGGTCTATCTAAGGCCTTGATCATGGCCTTGATGTTAAAAATAATACTAGCAATAACATTTGTAGGCCCAACAAAATATTTTTACATATATGATGAGAATTGGTATCTACTTTTACAAGTGAGTTTTATGCAACTTTTATGTTTTCTCTTACTCTGACTGAAATATTATTTTTAACATCTCAGTAACAATGACTGTCTAAAACTTAAATGAACTCTATTTAGTGTCACTAATACAATACTGGAACTTAAGCAAGATTACTTTGAGAGGTAGAAAGACACATGGCCTAATACTAACTCTAACTTTACCTGCATGTCTCTTTCAAGCTGCAGTAGATGGTACCTATGCCATGTAACAAAAGCTGGTCCCTCATGAGAGAAATCAACTCCTCCAAAACTCTGCTGCCCAGTACCAAGAAAAGTCTTCCTGACAGAATAATAATGAGCCCACACAAAGTAGTTATAAATGGAGATATTCTCAAACTGTGGTGTGTTTCCATCTGGTCCAAATATTTCTTCACGTCTTCTTGTGGCAATAACAATGTCAGGATGGATTGTCACCTTGGCTTGGTGTAAGGCATTCACAAAACGCCTCCTCTCTTCTGCATTCAGATCCAAAAGATTCCTCCTGACTGTGAAGTTACAGAAAAAGTAAGTTACCGAAGTCTTAGACACTCAAGTCTGATCTGACAAGACTAATTTGCTTTGTTCCTAATAATTCTAAGTCCCTTTTTCTTCAAACATTCCTCCAGTTTTTATTGGTACAGTTAAGAGAGTACTGAATATAATCAGAAAATATTGTTTTCTGAAAAGTTAAGCTGAATAAAAATAAAATCTGAAAACTTTAATTTATTTAGTTATTTAGTGCTTTTAGAAATATGGTTGCAAATTATATTTCCTGTTAGAGAAATGATGAATACAGTTCTTTGTCCCACAAATCTCTCAGAATTTAATCTGATATACTTTCCTGTGATATAAGTTTAACAAGAGGAAAATAAAGTATTGCAATTTATATTAATCAGAAACTCTACCACTCAAACATTTAGTGAGGAAGTACATTGTATTTGAAACTTTGCCATGGAAATGGCAGATCCACAAATCAAATATGAGTTTCACACATTACATCATCCCTTTTGAATGTCATTATCTGCACTTATTAACAAGCCTTTTTTAGCAGTATATCCCCAAATCATTTAAAATTATTTTTACCTGCATACAGACAGGGAAATTTATAAAAAAAGGAGAGCAGCTGACTTGTTGAAATACCAGTATATCAGTAAAAGGAACAGTCTATGTCACCTCAGTACCAGTATTCAGCACTCTCTTACCTGGACTGATAAGATTTTAAGGTAAATTTAGACTGAGACTGACATAAAAGTCCACACAGCTGTTCTTCATGATGCAATAATTTTCACAATTAAATATACTGTAAAATCTAAAATCGTCAAATGAGTTTATGTTGATATAAGAAACAGCAGGTCTCCAGCATGAATCAGTATGAAGAAAAAAAGCAAATTGCATCTCACTATATAAAGTGAAGTTGATTCTGTGAGGGATATTACAGTAATGTCTATACATATTTCAAAATAGTAAAATCCTTTTCTGAAGCATGAATTTCATCTAAGGACTGTGTATCTTGAAATACATGATTTTCTGTCTTGAGGACCTTAACTGATATACTAGCCCTGCTCACTGAAGGTTTTTGGTTGTTGATTTCAAGTAGTACACTAAAAATAACCATCAGGTTTTGATTTATGCAGACATCTTAACCTTTTCATTTTGCAAAATATATGTCTGAAACACAATAAAAAATTGGGACTATTATTAAAGTTAGGCATGAAGTTAGAAGATGTAAAGGCACCAAACTGCATTTTACAGCTATTTTATATGGATATGCCAAGAGTAATCCAATAATTATTCCTAAATTCTGAGCAGCTGGGGCCATCTTTCTGGATGGGCAGTAGAGGTGACCTTTGTGTGTAAACATAACACATAATAAGAAGATAATTTCCCTTATTTAAATTCATGTTGTCATGCATGATAAATGTGATTTGCTTAATATTTTAGTGAAAAATAAAGGATTTTATAAGTGAGAAAGCTAAAAACTGCTTTTATATACTGTAGAAAATCAGCTACAGCAGCTTTTTTCTTGCCCTTGGATTTACTATTATAAATTTGTGTGTTCTAATATTTATTCTTTGGTTAGTTTTCAGAGTTATCATCGTTGTTAATAACAGGCCAGAGAATCAGAGGGTGAAACCTGGCTTAGCATATCTAATTCATGAAGCATACTTTCTGCTTTCTAGTTTGCTTTTTGAAGCTTAAAGGATGAATAAAATCCTAAGGTCCTTCTTGCAGCCCTTGATAAGGCATTTTAAAAAAATCAAATTGTTAAAATTTTGAATTGGTAAACAAAACTTTGTTAACCCTTGCTGGAGCATGTGCTCATATTCTTGGAGTATTTCCCATCTGATGAAAATAATGACAGTGCTGATTTTTGTTTCTGCAAGAGGGACTACACATATGTGATACAGACCTGTTGTTTCTCATGCCAACTCATTTTGAGAATTATGAATTTTACAAGATCTCAATAACACCTTTGGACTTTCACTAGAAAAAAACTGAAATCTTGTTCATTCAGAATGCTTTGACTTAGGAATAAGGATTTGTTGCCAAGCCTGTTTGTCTTTTCCAATTTACCTACAATACTCAACATTTTTTTCAGACCACAAGTATTTTGTAACCATTTCAAATTCTGTTTTAGACACCTGTTTACTGATAATCTGGGCTACACTGAAAATGGGAAGCTCTTAGAAATATCCATCACCCCTGCACTGATTCAGCTGAATAGCTTATAGTCATGAGTTAAGGCTTTTACAAATATTGGCAGAAACTAAGTAACTAAAAAATACAAGGTTAGGTGCATAGGCTGGAAATGCATTAAGGGAATCTGAATCAAAATACCTGTTGTCATATCTTAGATATTTATAAGAAATTGATCATGATATATAGATATGTATTGTAGAGATACTCACAAACACACATAGATATCTATATATACGGTTTTACTCTAAAATAACTCCCTAAATTACAAAAATGTAAACATTAATACATCCTATTCTTTAGTGGGGTTGATCCTAATCTTGTTCTGACTACAGGCATTGTTTCTTCCTTTTACAGGGAAGTAAATGTAGATATTTGCCAACAAGGTAGACAGCTTATCTGGTAGTTGTCTTAATAACCTCTATAATGTATTTTCTATATAAATATAAGGGGCATTTTACATTTCAAAGAAAATAAATTGTCTAGGTGCATTTACAATGAAGTTCTGCCAACAGATGGTTTTCATGCCATGTTTCTGATGTTCTTACCTATATTGATTCGTTGGCTACAGGTAGGTCCACTCCATCCAGGGCGACACGACCCACAGTTATAACCAGAGAAGTTACCACTGCACCTGCAGGTTTGGTTGAAGAAACGTATGGGCCATTGTTCGCGGTCATCCCTCCCATCATGGATGTACTGGGGGCCATGGGGTCGCCAGTCTACAGTCACCTGCACACACCGTCCCCTCCCTGTAGACACACCACACCGGTCAGTACCAGGCCCAAATACAGGGAAATAGTCTGGGCAGCACATGCCACTCCTCAGAGACTCAACAGTAGCACACTGGCGAGGGAACTGAGCTCCAACTTTGTTGAGCATACTAAGAAGCAGTGGCAGGGAAAGGAGCAGTAGCATGGGGAGCTGCATGATGATAGATTCAGCAGAGCCGTCTCCTTCTGAGAGCTGGTGGTCCACACACGCTGCTGTCTCCTCTCCACCTACACGATGGCCAGCTCCTTCTACATCAAGAGAAAGACAGAAGAAATGAAAACAAGTGATACAAACCTTCAGTCTGCCCCTTCTACCTCAAAAAGTGTCTCTGAACTCTGCACTTTGATAATCTAACTGGAAAAGCCAACAACAACTTGATGGATAACAATGCTCTTCCCTTCTCTAATTATCTGCACAAAAGGCATTAACTACCTACAGCTTTATCTACTCATTGACTTCCAAGTATTTCCCAAATGTTTATTCATGTTGTACATCTGCCAGCCAGATTTACTTCACTACCAAAAATGCTAAAACTTCTCTATGGTACCTAGTTTTTTGAATACTTTTTTTTTTTTTTTTTTTTTTTTTTTTTTTTTTCCCAGTTAATTCTTTCCCTTTTTCATTTAAATAGCATATCTTGTTTTCTGGAATTTTACAACTCTGTGTCCCCTTGCAGTTCTTACAAGCAGTTCTGCTGGAAAGTAATGCTGCAACTCTCTGTGTGTTGTACCTCTTCTCTCTTTTTGGTACCTCTCCTCTGCTGAGATCTTGTTCTATCTCTGTGCGTCCTATGGCTGTGTCTAACCCCAAATCAGCACTATTTTTTTCCTGTTTCAGTCTGCTTGCTAATCCGTGTTCTACCAACACAGCATGGTTTGGCCTCACCCTCCTCTTCTATTAATCTCCCTTTCTACTTCAGTGCATTTCGCTGGACTTTAAGTACTTGAACAGCACATGATTTCTTTCATGCTTATCTCCTTGTGATTTTACAAGTTGTAGCAAAGGTCAGAGAAAAGTACTTGAATTCAAAACAGAACAACTATGAAGTTTTTTTCTTTTTTTTTTTTTTTTTTTTTTTCTTTTTTAATTACTTGCAAAGAAAGGTTCATTTGAAAACAAACAAAGAACACTGGGGAAGTTCACATTTAAAAGACTTTTTTTTTTTTTTTTTTTTTTTTTTTTTCCTATATACTTCAAATGGTTTTTCAAGATCAGGCTGAAAGAAGTGACAAAGATACGGTATTTGGAAAGTGAAACACCCCAATATTAAACTTATGGCTTGCTGTTTAACTATTTGCTTTGATAATCAAATAAAAAGACAATACTGGAATATCCTGAAATACCAAATTCTGAGCAGGAGCAGTAAAATATTGAGAAACAAAAATAAAAAGAGGAAAACAGTCTCTGAGCTGAACAACGTACTTCTCTAGTGTTTTCAGAGACCATTCCCATTAAGCAAAACTGGCTTCATTCAAGCTCACATTCTCGTTTTTGAACTGTCAAGAAAGATGGATTTCAGTGAGGCATGGATGTTTTGTCAAGATACATCTTAACTGGCACAAAGACAATAAATTAGCAAATTCAGAGAAAGACTTCAACCACAATGTAACTGGCATTCAGCAGAAAACTGATTGCTTATTCCTATAAAAGTCAAAACATGAGGGGTACCCAGTTGTAGCAGGCCATTGAAATAGTTTTTCTGAGCACTGTTTATTCATGTCAACCTACCATGGACCACAGTAGTGAACTTTCCCATTATATCTGGTATTTAAATAAACACACTATATCTTGATTCAGTATAGTACCAATGTTTTCAGGACAGTTCTCTATATCTTTCATTCATTGTCCACTTTCAGAGAGAACTATTTGACAACCCTTAAATTAAACTCTTTACTTTTCCCGGCTTTCATTTTATTCCCCTTTTGAGCATTATATTTATTTATTTACTTTTCCCTAGCTTGTTCTATATCTCACTTCTTCCAAACTTAAAGCTTTTCTCTTTGAACACGTCTATTGGGACATATGTGACACAGATTCTCTGCTATCATATCACAACGTAAAACAGAGAACCTTTGGAGTTTTCATCTGCAAATAACTCCCAGATCAAAGAGGAATCATACTAGTTTTAGCTATGAATATTCAGCAAATACAGCAAAATCATAATAAGCTTAGAAGGGATAAATCTTGCTCCTTAGACAAAGCCCTAGTAAAAAGAACAAACAGAGAGACCAGCTGAGAACTGACTGGAGTTGCCTGGCACCAGAAAACTTCCCATTATAATGGTGGAAATGGAGTAGACCTTCTCTAAGGCTTCTCCAACAGCCAGCACCTAAAAATGTTGTTCACGAACTACTAGAGCTGTGTAGCTGAAGATCATTTTCCTTCTCTGAACCCCAATGTTCCATTGGGTTTGCTGCTACATGGTTTGGTGGTATGCAAGCTCCATAACAGTCTTTCTTTTGGATTTCTTGCTATTATAGACTCCTTCTCCTGCATAGTGCATAGAAAGATTTGACCTTGGAAATTATCCAATTGCACTGAATCTGTGTTTCTGTGTCTCTTAAGTGAGGGTTTGTCTACATGAATCAGGTAATGAGGAAAAGCTGGTGTGTGAATCTAGCTCACTAGTTGACTGTGTGGACTAAAATCCCTACAAAGAGTATTAGTTTGTATGCTAAACATCTGCATTTGGTTGCAAAATTTTCCTTACAGAAACATTACTACTTGATGCCTGTAACATTATCTATGAAGTTCCATGAGGTTTAGCTGTGGTCTGTTCCCTAACCTACCAGAGAATGTTACAAAAAAGCAGCTAGTTCTAGTTGTGAGTGAGTGGTGATGAAGATGAGATGGAAGGGACCCACAAGGATCATCAGCTACAGCTCCTGGCTCTGCAAAGGACACCCACGCCACACGTCTGAGAGAGTTGTCCAAACACTTCTTGAACTCCGTCAGGCTTGCAGCCATGACCACTGCCCTGGCGAGCCTGTTCCAGTGCCCAACTACCCTCTTGGTGAAGAACCTTTTCCTGATATTCAGACTGAATATCCTTTTCATTATATCCTGCCCTGCTGCAGCTTCATGACATTTCCACTGGTCACCCGAAAGAAGAGTTCAGTGCCTGCCCCTCTGCTAACCTCATGGCTTTCACTTGCAGGCCACCATGAGGCCTCCCTTCAGTCTCTTCTTCTATGGGCTGAACAAACTAGGCAACTTCAGCTGCTCTTCATACTTGCCCTCTAGATACTTCACCATTTTTGTAGCCCTCCTTTGGACACTCTCCAATAACTTTATGTACTTTTCATACTGTGGTGCCCAGAACTGCACATAGTACTCAAGGTGAGACCACACCAGCACAGAGCAGAGCAGGACAATCACTTCCCTCAACCAACTAGCAAAGCTGTGCTTGATACACCTCAGGGTACAGTTGGCCCTCCTGGCTGCCAGGGCACACTGCTGGCTCATGTCCATCTTGCTGTTGACCAAAGCCTCCAGATTCCTTTCTGTGGGGCTGCTCTCCAGCCTCCCATCCCCCATCCGTACATACTGCCAAGGTTACCCCTTACAGGTGCAGAATTTGGCACTTGTTCTCGTTAAACTTCATATTGCTGGAGATTGCCCAGCTGTCTAATTTGTCAAGATCTTGTTGCAAGGCCTCTCCACCCCTGAAGGAGTAAATAGTTCCTCCCAATTTAGTGTCATCAACAAACTTACAAAAAACATATTTTAGTCCTACCTCCAAGTCATTTATGAAAGCACTGAAGAGAATCGGTCTTCACATCGAACCATGGGGAACTCCACTATTGACTGGTCACCAGCCTTATATAACCCTATTTTCTATAACCCTTTGAGCCCACTTCTCAGTTTACAAGGCTACTCAGTTTACACGGACAGATTTGAATTGTTTTGGGATTTCTTTTTGCTTCCTAGTAGAAAAAAAAAAAATGTAGAACTAAATATCACTTATTTGATAAGTGGGTGCACTGGAAATGAGTGAGAACCAACTTTTTGCTTCCTGTATCTAAACACCTTAAACCAAACTTATACAGAAAATCTGGGTTCATGTATGAATCCAAATGCTACATGGGGTTTTTCTTTGTGTAAAGAGGATTATCAGGGCACACTTAATTCTGCATCTAGGTCTGAATGTGAAAACATAATTTTCCAGAATTAAACTCTATGCATTAAATAATAAATAAAGGCCTATTTTCATTTGATCTTGGATATATTATTGTGTCAGATAATTATAAATAAACTGCCATTTCTTTTATTGAACATGATATATAATTTCAATATTTTATAAATAGATAGGAATTATTGTTAACAAAAATGGTTCTCTCTTGCTTTGCTTAAAAATTAAATAAATTTGTAGATATTGCAGCTAAGTTGTTGGCAGAAAAGTATTGGAAAAAACAAAGATATTTCTGTCAATCATTTTAAAAGTAAATTTGCATTTTTCATGGAAAAGAATTTCCAGAGATGACAGATGTGCCAGTGTTAGGATTTGCTGATGGATCATGTAGGACTGTAAGACATTTATGTCAGCTTGAAAATGTCTGCATTTCTTGATATCTGTCATAACCTGTGATGTATATAATGGAAAACATAAGAAAACCTTTTTCTATTTTGTTTGACTAAGTGAGGCTTTCATATTCAAAATTAAATTAATAAGGTCATTTTAATCACTCCTTTACCCCCCACCTCAAATAAAAAGAAAAAAGAAATGAGAAAAAACATCAGTTGAAGAGTGGAGCTTCTCCTACACAGATGAAAACAAAGCTGAAAAAACTGTCCTCCGAAATGTTTGTGACAAATCTGAGTGGTACCCCATGTTTTGTCAGCACTATGGTACCTTCCCTCCTCATGGGGACATTAAGAGAGTGAGTTCAGTGAGACAAGGTGAGACAAGACAGCTCCATCACTGATGAGAAGAGAGGCCTCCTTCCCTGAGGAACTGTGGTTTAGAACATGCTGTCTGTGCTGTCCTTTCCTGAGCTGTGTTTTGTCTGCACAACAGTCACACAGAATCACAGAATCACAGAATTTCTAGGTTGGAAGAGACCTCAAGATCATCGAGTCCAACCTCTGACCTAACACTAACAGTCTTCCGCTAACCCATATTGCTAAGCTCTACATCTAAACATCTTTTAAAGACTTCCAGGGATGGTGACTCCACCACTTCCCTGGGCAGCCCATTCCAATGTCTAACAACCCTTTCGGTAAAGAAGTTCTTCCTAACATCCAACCTAAAACTCTCCTGGTGTAACTTTAGCCCATTCCCCCTTGTCCTGTCACCAGGCACGTGGGAGAACAGACCAACCTCCACCTTGCTACAGCCTCCTTTAAGGTACCTGTAGAGTGCAATAAGGTCACCCCTGAACCTCCTTTTCTCCAGGCTGAACAAGCCCAGCTCCCTCAGCCGCTCCTCATAGGACTTGTTCTCCAGACCCCTCACCAGCTTCGTCGCCCTTCTCTGGACTTGAGTCGTGTCTGTGCACTGGTTCATACTACCTTGATACTGACCCAGAGCTTAGATGTGACATCCTAACTTCTTTTGGATCTGCCTTGCCACAATGTATGCCTTGTATCCCTTGCCACAATGGACATACTGGTCCATTGCTAATGCTGGCCCTGAGCACTGTCTCTCACCCTGATATTGACCCTGGCTTGCTGCTTTGTTGGGAGAGGACATTACCCTGTCTGCCTTGCTCCGGTCTCCCTTCCCACAAGGAGCAGCCAGCCCTTCCTCTGCTGTGACACTTTCCTCTTCCAGAGTTATGTCTCTGTCATTGCAAGGGTGTCATTGTGTTATAACATGACTGAAGCAATGCTAATCAGAGAGATACCGGGACTCTATACCATGCTTGCTCTTGAACTCTGCTGATCTTCCCTCAGTAGCCATGTTTGTCTATTTACGTATGTCATCAAACTCAAGTATTACAATGTAACGCTGCATGGTTAGATGATTGAAATTGTTAGATAACTGCTAGATCGTGGTTAGATAACTGTTTCATGCAAAACAAATTGGCTAAAGTTATGAATTTAATGATTTGTACTTTAATAGTCCCCAGCCAGATGTTCTTATCTGCAGGAAAATTGTAGTATAGCAGCCATAGTTTATATTAAGTGTTCTGATTATGGTACTAGTATTACAGCAAGCCTAGAATTATCTTTTACAGAGAGATAGGATGGCTACAGCCATTTAGATCATTATTTTTATTAGGGTTTCTTCTTCTTCTTATTATTTTTTTCCTGAAAAATCAAAGAATTCCATAAATTTCAGCTTCGGGGAAAAAAAAAGAAATTTCAGAAATGAACACGTAAATACAGGTGAATAGATTTACAATTTTTATCTAGAAGGCAGTTCTGAATTAATTTCTGTTTAAAGAAGGCTATTTAGCCTTAAACAAGTGATTAAGCAAAAAGACTTCTAGGTCATAGAAGAAAACAAGCATAAAATAAAGTCAGAGACAAGTTATTTTTGCAAAGTAGAATTCTGTTCTCATGAAGGCTCAACAATCTGAACCCTGGATGCCTATAACGGTGTTAAAAGTATTGTCCATTTCTTATGACATCAGTTCAGGATGAAAAAACACACCAAACCAAAACACACGTATACACACACACACACACAAAGAAAGAAAACAAAAATATAATGTAGCTGTTTATTTATTTTTTTATTTTTTTTATTTACTTTATGCTTCTTTGCATCTCTATCAGTAGCAGAATTAGAAAGATCATGCAAAAAGTTAACAAATCATTTTTTTTTTTTTTTTTTGGTTGGGTTATTTATTTAATTTAGCTAAAGAAATCTAGAATTTTATATGAAATGAACTCCATAAACATTGAAACCACATGACCATACCTCATGTCTCAAAAATTCCATGTTTAATGACAAAACTGTTGCAGAAGAATGAACTAATACATACATAAACAGTCCAGCATCTGAGTTTCCTAAGGAGTGGTGTTTTTGATATGCACACAGAGATTGATAACAGAGACAAAATGGTAACAGCACTAGCAGTACATTTTTAAGTGACTTGCATGCATTTATGAGTAAATGTCAAGGTCTGGACCAAATATTTTAAACCTTGTCTATTTTTTTCCCTTCAGCTTCCACTTTTTCATTAGATACTATTGAAAGGGTAAGTCTAATGTGTGGGAATATATTAAACTTATTAGATAAAATGAGGTCTGGCTGCTCCCAGTGAAAAGCCAAGTTTTCCCATGCTTGGTATTGGTAAGTGTCTATTGCTAAATGTGTACCAAACCAAAATTAAGTACTTACTTGTCATGCATATCTACATCATTAAGACGAAGATGCCAGAATAGAGTTGTGATACTGGATCCTATGATAAGTTTTTTTTTTGTTGTTTTTTTTTTTTTTTTTTGATCATAGACCCCTCTTTTTCCTTTTTCTGACTTAATACGAACTTACTCACTGGAAAAGTATTGTTTTTCCACTATTCTTCTAGATTTCTTCTATATCTGCCCTTTCTCTGTCATTCTTATATATCACTTTTCTGTTTCCTCAGCTCCACTTTATGTTCCAGAGAGCATATTTTTGTTTGTTTGTTTTTTGTTTTCAAGAGATAATTTTTTATTTTATTTTTTTTAAGCACC
This sequence comes from Heteronetta atricapilla, assembly GCA_011075105.1. Classification (NCBI taxonomy): domain Eukaryota; kingdom Metazoa; phylum Chordata; class Aves; order Anseriformes; family Anatidae; genus Heteronetta; species Heteronetta atricapilla. Next base: position 33,769,233 of record CM021763.1, on the reverse strand, counting down.
TATCTTGGGACCTTGGATTGCTTCTTGCTACTTTTTCCTAAAGGAGTCCTGAATAATGTTTTTCCTGTGCCAAATGATGTCACTTTTACTCCTTTCTTGCCTCTCTTCCTTGGCACTTTCTCTTGATAGTCTTGCTGAGCTAGTCCCAGTTCGTAACAGGTTACGACTCTCCTCAAGTTTTCCTGACTCTGGGTCAGAACCTCTTTTTTAAATTTATGACCATTGTTTCTTGTTATCTACACCACTGTAAGGAGCCAATGTGTGTCTTTCTGATAACATTCCCATGTTTTGGGGAAGTCAACATTGGTAGAATGCTGTTAGGTGCCCACAAAGCTCTCTGTTTTACCAGCTGAAACAGACATAGTCCTGCAGTCTGTGCTCACAGAGGAAGGGCTCCAGCCAGAGGTGGTCTTGATGGCCACCTCTGAATTTATTCTAATGGAGGTATCTGATAAACACTGAGCAGAGGGGACAGTCCCTGCCACCCCTGGCTCTTGAGGCCATATTCTGCCTACACTGCTCTGGCAGCTGCTCGTTCATGTTTCTGCCTGGGCACATGGTTGGCCCCCTGCTTGCTGCCTGTAGGGCCCAGGACCATTTCCCAGAGCTGCTCCCCAGACCCAGCCTGTATCCCTGCAGGGCTCTGCTTCATTCTTGTTGAATTTCCTGTGATAATATCACTCACCCATTCCTCCTCACTGTCCAAGTCCCACTAATCAGATTTTCATATCATATGATGTTCATCAGTTTACTGTTAGTATTAAGAGTGGAAGCTCTTCATGTTGCCCTTTATGTCTCTTGCAAGGTTTCAGCTTTGCTGAGCTTTGGTTTTCCTAACACCACTCCTGGGTGTCAGGCAGTGCTTTTTCTATACTGCTCCCTTGTTATCTATTATTCTTTCCTATACATATTACTTTTCTATAAGAGATATTGTGAATTTCGTATTTTTCCACATTGGTCTTTTGCTATTCATATCCTTTTTTTCCATCAGTCCTTGTGACAGAAGGATGTTGTCCTCAATACCTGCCAAATTTTCTTTATCCTTCAGTGCTGTCTTCCATGGTATTTACAGAATAAAAAAATGGTTAAGTTTGGAAGAGACCGCTGGATATCATGTGGTCCACCTCCCCCTGCTCATGTATGGATACCTAGAGCAGGTTGCCCAGGACCATGTCCAGATGCTTTTTGAAGATCTCTAAAGAGGGAGACCCCACAACCTTTCTGGGCAACCTATTCCAGTGCTTCATCACCTGTACAGCAAAGAGGTGTTTTCTAACATTCACATGGAACCTCCTGTGTTCCAGTTTGTCCCCATTGCCCCATTCCCCCATGTTCCCAGCACTACGTACCACTAAAAATAGCATATGAGCATTTAGCATACCAAGTCCATGAATCCAGAGTCTGCTGTGACAGCAGTCATAAAGTCCAATAATGTCTCTGCTCTGGTGCTCTCATTCATCTTTCTTCTCAGGACCTTGAGCTCCACTATTTCATGGTTACTGTGGCCATTGGTTATGTCATTCACAACCAGTTCTACCTTATTCATGAGTAACATATCCAACTATGTGTCAGCCCTGGTTGGCCTAACCAGCACCTCTATCAAGAATACCTTTATTCATGATAAACTCTTGTTGTCCAGAAATCTAATCCAGAAATCTTGACTGTGTAGCCTTACCATTAGATGTCAAAGAGTCAAAGTCCCCCATGGCAACAAGGACTTATGTCTCAGAGACAGTGGTTTTAAGAAAAATTCTCCCACTTCCTCACTTCAGATATGCACATCATACTCATCGTACTCCCACTATGATATCAACTGAATTTGTCTGGGCATGAATCAAAAACTCCCACACAGGCCTGTAATCCATGAAGAATACATTTGAACTCTTCCTTCACACAAACAACAATTCCCTCCTCCTTGTCGTCCCTTCCTGTCTTTTCTGAAAAGCCTGTATCTCACCATTGGAGGTCTCCATGAATCCATTAAATCAATCCATTTAATCCATTTAATCAATTAAATTGTGAAAAATCTATGACTGCTTGTGGAGGTCTAGCTCCTCTTGCTTGTTTCCAAGTTTGTGTTCACTTGTGTAGAGGCACTTACTGTAAGTTTTCTTTCAGTCTGTTTTATCCTTTCCATTTTTTTTTTTCTCCCTCTCTATGCATATATCACCTCTGTTCTTTGTTGCTTGAGCTAACTGCAATTCCAACTGGTAGCTCATTTAAAATTCTTCTTGCCAAAGTAGCAGGCATGCTTGTTGACAAAGATGCTCATACCCCCCTTTGTCAAACAGATCCCATCTCCTGATAGCAGTCTTCTTTCCTCACAAGGTTTTATGACCATAAAAACCAAAGTGCTGCCCATAATAATAAACTCTCAGTCAGATGTTAATTTTCAGGTTATCCCTTTCCTACTGAAGCCTTTCCTTTTAATTTGTGGGATGTAGATGGGCACTATTTGAGCTACTGTAGCTATTGGATCTTGTCTCTGCAGGTTTTAGTTGCCTTCAGAATTATGTAATGCATTCTCATTTAATATAAGTCTCCCATGACTTGTTGATGACCAACAGATACCCAGAAGAGCCTTGGCAGTATCCCTCCAGCATCCCAGTTCTAATTATCTGGCAGTAAGCAAATCATCTGTGACAACATTCCAGGTTAGCAGTAAGGTGATTCATTTTCTGCAAGAAAAAAAAATAATCTCCAAATAGTGTTATCTCCCATGTTTTCTTTTTGCTTCCTGAGATCCATGCTTAGGTGTAATGGTCTCTGAAACCACTTCAAGAAGAGTTCCTTGAAGGGCAACATTGAGTACAGCATATGGCCAGTTAACCAAGGTTTTTTATTCTCTCTAAAATAAGGCTGGATCTGAAATAAAAAAATACTGCTTAGAAGAAATGCTCATCTTTTCTACAGCAGCCTCATGATAAAGGCTTTTCAGTATATTTTCAAAGTATTCTGAAAGTTCAGAATGCAAAAACACACTTCTGTTTGTTTAGAATATGAAAACAGTGTATTCATTCATAAGCTCCATTCCAGAACACATGAAAAGACATATGATTGTAATGATTTTGCTTCATGTATTTTTATTGCTGTGAAAGAGTACCTTAAAGAGTCATTAAAGGTCAGTATCAGGAGGCAGATCTTTATTGACCAAACAGCTACATAATATATAGTAGAAAAATTTTCTATTCAGATAAACAATATTTTTACAAGTCTTCAGTTGAAAGTTTGTTCAGTTCTGCACATTGGAATAAGCACACTACATTTTGAGCTATAATCTATTTCTTCCTATTTTAGTTGGTGTATTCTAACAGTAAAAAGGAAAGTTGAGGTAAAGGAAAGCAAAATTTATCCAATAGCATTAATAGAGAGCTGCAGAGATTACATCAATTATCCACATTTCAGGAATTGGTCCTAGGGTTTTATTAGCCAAACATCTGAAATTCATAACAGTATGAATTCATAAACAAATCATGAAATGACATGGAAACAAACAATGCTAGTACTGATTGATGTAAATCAGAAAAACTTGTTTTCCATTGGAAGTGTAACTTATGGCAAACTCATCAATGGGAAAACTTTTACCTAGTCTAGTACATGCAGAAGAGCTGATACAAGATATTCTTACTGTTGTCATCCAAAATATAAAAATATATAATCATAAGGAGCAAATAAAAAACTCTAATTTCTCCTGACTAAATAAATTCCATGTTTTTGCAGATTACTTCCACTAGTATTGGTGAGTGGAAATACAAACATTTAAAACTGTTAAACCTGTGCTATGTTTGATATCAAATTTTCTGTAGTGGTATAAAGATAGACTGCCAGTCTCAAATAATATATATCAATATAGCTCTGTTGGTTTCAATAGCAGATAGAATTACAATGAGCTCTAGCAATTCGCAATGAAGACTTAGCTCATCAACATAGTTTATAATTTAACAGGTTCATTTGCTGAATATAACACCACAAAATTAATGTTTACTGTTCAAAGAAACCACAGAGATTCTCAGTTCAATTTTGTGTCATCACAGTCTATATTTCTCTCTTTTAGTTAGGGAATTAAGAGGCAAACCAATGGTCAACACCAAACTCTGTGTGGTGAGATGTTACAGATTGGCAGTACAAGAACAAAAATAAAAGAAGTTTTGTGTGGTTCAAATTATAGGTTTCCATACACACCCTGAGTGGTTCAATCTGCTTCCTGTGTCTTCCCTTTGTTGTGTCAGATTTTGAAAGTCCCATTTTTATTAAGATATGTCTCACAAAACTGAGCAATCTTATTACTTTTTTTCTAGAAACATATGTAAATAGTGTACTGTAAGATTTATTTCTGGATTAATGCTAATTAAAATAACATTAACAGTCATTTGTCCTCTGGGCAATAATTTTCTTATCTTCATTCAGCAAACTGAATAATGGTTTACACAGATATCTGGTAACCAATTTACTTTGCAAATAAGTCTAAGTCTTCACTGAAAATTTATAATCTATCTTCTTTTTTTTTAAAAAAAAAAAAACAAAAAAAAAAAAACAGGACAAACTATAAGTTCATATCTAGTAAATAAAAGGCAAAGGGCAAGGTTTTCTTTGAAGATTTGGATAATTATTTTTTAGAAAACCATATCAAGTTGAAACATTTCAGAATAATTAATATTGCTCTTCTTAAAGAACTGAATCTTTTCATTAGTCTTGAGTAGGCTGTAAGCAGTTTACAACAGAGTAATTTCGGTCATATCTATTTTATAATATGTATTAAATACTGTTTGATTCCACTAAAAGCTTTAGTCACTGTACTTAAATGTATGTCATAAGAATGCTAATAATTTCTGAACATGTTCTCCATTTTCTCTCATGTTTCTTATTCTCAGATGATATCAGTAAGCTTAAGTGTGGCTAAAAAATGAATTTGCCCTGCAGTGGCTTCTGCAAAGTGAAGTGCAGAAAATTTGGTCTATGTCTGTAGTTCAAGAGTTCACCTTCAGCAGGGAAACTTATATAAGTGATTGGAGTTTTTATTACTTTCACCAAACACAGTCTCAGTGCCTAGAGAGATCTGCTGTTTCAAAATGATGCAATAGAGGTGACAAATGAATGCCTACAGAGGAATGAGTGAGACCTGGAAGAGTGTAGCAGAGAGGCATAAAATGAAAATAAGTGGCACTTGTCTAAGAGTTTGAAATAGCTCCAAAATAACACACATCACCATTGCCTCTTGAGGATATATGTAAGATTTGAAAGCAGTATTTCAAAAAAACAAACAAACAAACAAAAAAAAAACCAACAACAACAACAACAAAAAACCAACAGTTGACTGACAAAGGCACAAGATTGGATTGAGTTTCCAGAATATAGAATTTTTATTATTATCATTATTTTTTCTCCTGAATTTACAGGACAATGCATACAATGAGCCTGGAGTCTTGAGTTTTACTTGTAAGTGACAGCTGATGAAAGCTGACTGTTTTTTTTCTTTTTCTTTTTCTTTTTCTTTTTTTTTTTTTTTTTCCCCCATTTTTAGCTTAAGATGAAGGAATTGTGGTCTGTTATAGACCCAGGGATAAACCTGATAAAACTGGCTTTGTGTTGTGAACATATACAGTGAATATAGATTTTTGGCTAGCATACAGCAACTTGGCAAAATAAACCTATGAACTTTAATATCGTAAAGTGTCTAACATACTTTCTCTGTGTCATTGAAACCAGAATGTCTGCTGATGAGGCCCTTGGTGTCTCTTCACACAGTGATTGAGCTTAAAGTAATTCAAGAGTCCAGCACCAACAGTGACATGTACCTGTCATCTTACCCTATGGTCTCCTCCACCCACCTGCCAACACAGCGTTCAGCAAATTTCTCCTCCTCTGCCTGAACTGTGAGGAGCAGTTTATCAAAGGTGTTAACAATATGCTTTGTTTTTATTGTAGGTGTCTTTTTCACCTGATCCTGAGATACTGAAGTAAATGGGAGGTTTTGATTTAAAACAACAGCAAAAACATAATCCAGATAAACCTAAAATAAAACAACCCCCAAACAAGGTGACTGATTCTGCTGATTTATATTGTCCTCTTTCCTGCCCTTTCAGATCAAATCATCTTCAAGGACAAAGATAACGTTTGTCTAACACATTTTATCATTTATAAAGTACCATGAAATTGAAGGCACAAGAGGCCAGATCATTGTCTGGAGGAAACTATCATAGCTCCAACAAATTACGCTGTTCAGGATGTGTCCATTGATGTCCAAAATGCTTTAGTGATTTATATTTAGTGAGAATCTAGTCCTCTGTACTTCAAGAAACTGAAAAATAATCTTACAATGTTAGGAGGTGAAACTGAAAAATAATCTTACAATGTTAGGAGGTGAAAGACCTGCTAGACCTGCTGGATAATGCTTACTATCACTTGGCATTTTGTTCCAGGTCTCGAAAATGTAAAAGGTACTTGCTTT
>CM021763.1:33674582-33762685 GCA_011075105.1 Heteronetta atricapilla | reverse complement strand
TTTTTTTTTTTTTTTTTTTTTTTTTTTTTTTTTTTTTTTTGATTTGTATTATTCCATTGATAACCAGTCACAGCACTGATCATTAACAATCAATATATGCTTCACAGATTAAAATACTTTGTGGAGAATTATTGTAGTAATCTAATGTATTATTATTTTGTGATTTATCTTCAAAGAGTAATTGACAAATAATCATTGACATATGTACAAAGTGGAAAACAAGCTCAGTTCTAAGAAAGCCACTTACCTATTTGGAGAGGAGATAGAAGAGTAGCTAATTAATTGCTACTGACTCCAGGGTCAATGATTTTCACAGAACCACTGAAATTTATAGCAGTCTGACTTTGCTGAACTGTAGACTGGGTCCATCATGACTGACAGAAATTCTTCATACACAGCTGCAAAAGACATGCTCTATGGAAGAGACTGTTAAATCCCTCCCAGCCACACTTTACAAGTGTGCTTAGTAGCTTTAGAATAAATCACTTAACTTTTGGGTTAAGTGGGTGCAGATCTTTCAGTGCAAAGTGAACCAAATTTTTATCTCTCATGGGAGATAACAGTATTTGGAGGGTATTCATGCTATTTCCTACTGCATATTGTTAAATTTCTGACACCACGACCCTCTCCTCCCCCACCCCCCTCTTTTTTTTTTTTTTTCAAGCAAAACAAAACCAACCAACCAACCAAAACAAAACAAAACAAAACAAAACAAGAAACAAGACCAAAATAAACCAACCTAACCAACCCAAAAAAACATGATATCCACTATAACTTGGTAGACACTCTATGCTTTGAAATCTAAGAGGTTAGGATTACTGCAGATTTAACTTCTCTATACACTTGCTCTATTTCCTAGTGTTGGTTGGATGATTTACCATTCTACTTTCGTTGAATTTTGAAAGAAAATTTCCCTGAGCAAACCAGAAATAAATGCTGACTCATCTTCAATTTTGTTTGGAGTTAATAAAAGACAACATGAAAAACATTTTTCATGGTGAAACTGACATCAGTTCTCTTGAGAAACTCTTCAGAAAGCTGCAACAATGAAATCTGATTCCACTACTAATGGTCAAAACCGTGTATATGTGCATTTCAGTCAAGGATCACAAACTACTTCTAAATGTCTTAAGCAATAATGGCTGCAATATACAGAAAGGGGTTTTTTTTTGGTACACTGGGCCTGTTCAGCCTGGAGAAGAGGAGGCTGAGGGGGGACCTCATTGCAGTGTACAACTTCCTCACAAGGCGGAGTGGAGAGGCAGTTGACCTATTCTCCATAATCACCAGTGATAATGTCTGCAGGAATGGGGTTAAACTGAGGCAGGGGAAATTTAGGTTGGACATCAGGAAGAGGTTCTTCACCAAGAGGGTGGCCGCACACTGCAACAGGATCTCCAGTGAAGTAGTCACTGCACCAAGCCTGTCTGAATTTAAGAAGTGATTGGACTGTGCACTTAGTCACATGGTCTAAAATTTTGGGTAGATCTGTGCAGTGCGAGGAGTTGGACTTGATGATCCTTATGGGTCCCTTCCAACTCAGGATATTCTATGATTCTGTGATTCCATGATTCTACATCATTGGTATCCTTTAAAACTTCATAATATTATCTGTTGACCAGAAGGTTACTTTGAAGAAAGTGAATAAGAAGAGAACTCAAGAGAATTAAAAAAAAATGTGTAGTGAAAATATGTATCTTAACAAGGGCAGACATATGTGACTTTAAACAATCTTGCAATATTTGCTGAACCATATAATCCTAAGGGTAATTACTGTAAATACATAATGCTCTGAATACAACAAAGTAATTTTGTCAGCAAGGGTCCTTACAGTAGATTGCTCACATTCAATAATATTGTCATGAATTTAGATTGTTAGCTAAAAGATAAAGCTAAAAACTGACCATCTTCACATATCATCTGCTTGTATAAAGTAACATGCTCAGAAAACTAAATGGTATATATGTATATGTAGTTTTTACTGTTACTCGAGAGAGAAAAAGAAGATTGATAACCATATGATGTATCATCTTTCAGAAAATACAATTTTTGAAAGAACGGGTCTTTAGAGAAGTTATCAGAAGCAATTCAATCAATGTGACAGAGAACAAGGACTGTTACAAACCTGTTTGAAAATTGGCCATTGAAAACCTAGGGAGTAAGAAAAAAAAATGTGAAACAAGTTTAGAGGAATGGATGATTTTCTTCTGCACTTCATGAAATCCTCTTCAGTGAGATGTCATGGTAACAGGATTGCTGAAGTGATATAGATTTCATTTGGAGCACCTCTGCCTCATTGCCTTAAATCCTTTAAATTGCAATGCACTCTTATGGCTGTCTTTCAGTATCAGCTCAGCTGATACTAAAAGGCAACTATAGCTGTGCATTTGTGATCAGCAATTTCTGCAAAGAGGACTCTAACAATTGAGAGCTAGTAACATGCTTGAATTTTGGAGTCTCTGTATTATGGGTTAGAAAGAAATAAAAGCAATTTTCCATTTGAAAGCATCCAAGACTTTTGATTTTGTGTGGTTTGCTGAGAGTATTTATTTCTTCAGATTGTTTTTGCTTTTAAGGATTGAATGAAAAAGAATGATTTACTGTACATAAGAGAACAAAAATACCTACTAAAACTCAACATGATGACCAATATGGATCAGGCACCATGACTTAGATTTATAATGTCTAGCTGCAGATGTTGAACTAGTCACTGTAGGCTCACTTCAGAATCAACAAAAAGAAACACGAACAGAACAGTACCAAATCATTTGCACAAATCCAGGTAGATGATGTCAGTTGCTTTTCCCCTGACCACTAATGCTGTAACCCTGTTGCAGAAAGCCACCAGATTTGTGGGCAACTATGGCATGATCTTCCCTTACTGAAACAATGTTGACTTTTGTCAATCACTTAATTTTTCTCTATGTGCCTTAAAATAGTTTCCAGGAGCATATGCTCCATAATCTTGCCGGGCACAGAAGTGAGACTAACAGGCCTGTCATTTCCTGTGTCTTTTTTTTTTTTTTTTTTTTTTTTTTTTTTCCTTTTTGCAAAATGGGGGTTATATTTCCCTCTTCCATTCAGTGGGTACTCCACCAGACCTCCACAGCTTCTGAGAGATGATGGACTTAGAAACTTCATCCATGAGTTACCACAGGACCCACAGATGCATCTCACCAGGTCCCATGGACCTGCATACCTTTAGGTTCCTTAGATGATCTTCAATCTGATCTTCTCCTACAGTCCCTGCCTTTGTCTTCTGTTACTTGGACTATGTGTCTTACTGGTAAAGACTGAGGTATATTGGTAGAAGGTATACTGTTGTATCAACTCATGAACTCCAAACTTGCTTAGTTATTTTACAGATATTGTATATATACTTCCATGGCTCTCACAAGTGTAGAGACTACTACTCTACTACTAAGTAGTAGACATTGGTAATAATTTGTAATGGAAGTACACTGTGAATTGCAAGGTCCAGAAAGGCTCCCTGTCTGTGTGTTAGAGGATGACAGGCAATCACTAATGGAGAAAATGGTACAAGAGTTTTCAAAAAGCAGTCAAGTGTCCAGGATGTGCCACAGAGTGTTATAGCATTTCAGCTCCTACACTGAGGTCTATTGTCTTACATGTGAGTCTCTCTAGAGGGAATGGACCTTTCTCTGGGGCTAGCACAATGCAGGAAGTTTCCCTGATGGGGAAGAGACACATTTTTTTCTAAGCGAAATTCATGTATTATGACAGAAACTTTAATAAAGATAGAGCTGCTTTACTTAAAAAAAGATAAAGTGTATGTACTTCAAACTGTGAAGAAATTCCTTTGAACATTTGTCAGTCTTGTACCAAGTCACATGAAACATATTAAAAATTGGGAACGTTTGAGTTAAAAGAAAAAAAGAATGACTGCTTTGGTCTTTTTCCCACACTTTTGACACAAGCGACACTTTTATCATCTTCTACTCATAATATAAAAGTAATGTCTAGGAAAAAATAGTGTCATTCATTGGACTTGTTTCATTAAACAATTTATCAGACTGTTCTTTTCAGCATGTCTAAGTTCCGCTTGGCAGCAATGATATGGCAAGTTCGCATTTTACACAGCTGGGAAATTGTAAGAAAGTTATTTCTGTTTCATATATGATGAAATAGATTAGATTCATATGTCCCTGACCAAAGCAGTCACATTGTAATGCATAGGTCAAGCATGAATTGCTTTTACTAATGTCATTCATAATTATTGTGAAAAACTCACTTAATTCTCAATAACTAAGTATCACACATTATGAAAATGTATCTTAAGAAGTGAAATATCTATCTATTTAGTGACTTTCACCTAAAACACTTTGTAATAGTTGAAAGATCAGAAAGAATAAGTAGATAGAATTTAACAATAGACTGAATATTTATGTTATTTAAAAATAGGGACAATGTTTGATATAAAATGTGAAAACAAGGAAAATAACTGCTGTTAGTGAAGCAAAATCTTATAATTTTAAAAACTGTAAAAAGTGTAGTGGGATAATGTGTACTGTGTTAAAACACAATGATAAAGTCAATACTGGGATGTTAATGCTGATATGGTCTGAGACACTTGAGGTAAATCTAATTTGAAAGGTTCTCTGCTTGTCCTAGCATAATAAAAAAGAGAAAAATAACTATGTCTTTTTAATCCCCAATGTAATGTCCTGTGCTGTTTCACTCAGCAAATGTATTGCTCTAGGCCTGTGCAATAGGAGAACAAATCTGAATAATAAATTAATTTTATGCAGATCTTTTACAATTTTTCTTACAAACTCTGAGGAACCTTGCTCCATTGTCTAAGCAAGCACACAATTAATTGAATCCATGTTCAAATTCAAGTGTAAGCAGTAAACCAGGCTGGCTTTGTGCTAGATATTAAAAAGGTGTCAGCTTAGCTGCTGACAGCAGCAGGCTTCTCCAAATTCAGCTTTCCTATCCACTATGCACATCATATTTTCTCTTAGCTACCTCCCAGAAAAAGGGGAAAGTTATATAGAAAAACAACTGGAATTAATATACATTGAAATACCTTGCTACTAAACTGCAAAGACTAAGAATAAAGAAAGTAGAAGAAGCTGGTGACTATTTCCACAAAGTGTGATCAGAACAAGCTTTGAAACTAGGTCAGGTTTTTCACTGATTTAAGTAAGACTTTTTTTTCTTTTTCTTTTTTCTTTTTTTTTTAAACATTATATAAATATATCTTTAACATGTATAGATTTTGTATTCTGATTCAGATTAATGCTAGAAGAAACCAATACAAGATAAAATTGTTGGTAAAGACACAACACCTTGTTTTAAAGCCTTTACAATATATTTGTTTTGGCAAAAGGCAATTAAAGCTTTGTACACTGGTGTTAAACTCTGTTTCATTTTCCATTGTGAAAAGTTTAAAAGAGTTTTAAAATTACAACTTCTGATTACCCCATTACATTTTTATTCCCATTGTTTTGGGGTGTAAATATCACACTAGATTTTAAACTGAATTCTGGCAGAAATTATATGTTTTCACTGTAGAAATTAAATGTTAGAGGGTTTTTAGGTCATGTGATGCTTGTAGTAGGAGATTGGAATTCTTACAGGTATTAAGAAAAATACAGGCAGGCATTGACACCAGTCATGAGTTTATCTCATGGAAGAGGTTTATTGCAGAACACCAAACAGGAAACATGTGAAATAGACTTTTGCATTAAAAAGTAAGTTAAAGATTACAATTTAAAAATTATTCTTATTTTTTATTTATTTATTTATTTATTTATTTTTGAAATAACATTTGAAACAGATTTTATGTCCTATAATAAGAATTGATATCTTCATGAAAAAGGCATCTGTGGTAATCATAATCAACACTAAGATCATCTCATGGGTGGAACACAAGCACTGATTTCCAATTGATAAAATTGAACCTGGCTAAACTATAATTACAGGTTGCTTTTTAACAGGAGCTATTTTATTTCAGTCCATGTTATACCACTCTTTGTCTTTGAATGATATTGGGGGCCTGATTTTTAGAGACACTGAGCACTCAGAACTCAAGATTTTTTCAGTTAACAGCTTGGTTTCCTCTGTCTTTTTAAATCAGCATTTAAATAAAGCTGTAATGCATGTTACAGTGCATTATTGACAAAGAAGGTGTACATCAAACAAGAAACAAAGTAATGAATGAAAATGTTGCCAGTAGACATCTAGTTAAACTAGATTGTATTTAAAATTATTCATTTGAAATAAGGCTGTTGTGGTCTACTTTATATTGTATTCAGTAATCATATATTCACATTAGATTTCAAATGTATGAATGACATGAACAGCTTTCAAATATATTCATCCCTCAAAAAATAAGAAAAATGAAAACAATTCACTTTTTGTTTCTGATATAATAATCACACAGAAAAAAAAAAAAAAAACCATAAAAAACAATAAAAATTAAAAAAAAAAAATAACCATCATAGAAGTTTAATTTTCAGCCAAGGTTTGAATATTTTTTAACAAGGAAACTGAGTACTTGTGATGGATTACTATCAATATATTATTCTTCTAATCTTACCATGGAGGATTTGTCATTGTGCCCAAGAATACTTCAAAATCATAAGTTCAATAGGGAACAGAATGATGGACTGTGCTCATTCTACCAAAGGACATAATCTCTCATAGAAACAAGCAAACAGATTTCTTGTCAAGAATACCAAAAGTAAAAGTACATTTAATTTCTTATGGGACTGTGAAATACAAAGATCAATCTGACAGTGGTCAGAAATAAAAAGATTTTAGAAGGAACCAAGACCAAAACAGTTATGTAAAACAATTCTTGCACAGGCAAGTAACATTTCTTGTATGTTTATTTATTTCTTGTATGAACAAAAATACTTATGTGCCTATGAAACTTATAATTTTCAGCATCATCAAAAGTTTTTTGTTTGTTTGTTTTTTAAACAAATCAATATACCCAGAAAATATTTTCTAAATGAGGCTTAAAAATAGATTTTTAGAATTATAATAATAATATAATTGCAGTAGAGAGTTATGCTTATGGAGATTATGAAAACTATAGATTTTTTTTCTTGCTTCTGGTAAAAATTGTTGTAAAAGGAGACAATATTTTTGTATTCCTAACTTATTTAGATGAATAGTAAAGGTAAGATTTTGCTGAAACAGTTTTAGTTGCATTATTAGTGAACATAACCTAGTTTATATTACATCACATTCTTACTCTAACTCTTCCTATACCCTAGTGAAGAAAAATATACTACCTTAATGAACACAGATAATACAATTGAGTCCAACATTTCGAATATTATATTCTGAATTTTTTGTTTGGTTGCCAACATATAAAAGTATTTAGTCTTCACAAGTGAAAATAATTTTCCTAGTCTTCAGATTTTTAAACAATTTTTGAACTTTAGTGCAAGCAGTTTCATATGTCATATAGGGATACAGTGATACAGGCATACACATTAATAAGTATAACATTTGTAATTTGTGAATCTTCTGTATGAATTTTAAGTGTAACATTTCAAACAAGAACGTTTATAGTTTCTTGAGATAAAGAGTTAGAAATGTAATATTTTTATTAAATATTTTTCTTGACCTACTTTACCCTCCCCCTCCTTTTTTGAGATATATATAAGAAAAAATACAGCAATTTTATTTTATTTTATTTTTATTTTATTATTTTATTTTATTTTAACTGCAGACTCTGAACACTAACCAAACTTATCACAGTAACATATAATGTATAAATAAAGATAGCTTTCATATAATAATTAGATATAGATTTTTTAAAAACTTAAACTGTTAAACAGTTTCTGAAATCTTTATGTTTTTGGGAAGAGTGATTACCTCCCATTTTCCCATTGTCTGAGTACTTCTAAGCATATCAAAGAGTTTGAATAATAAATGTATTACTTCCAACTTGTCTTTATATTTCCTCATGTCCAGTTTTCGAGACAGACTTCACATTAATCAACTGTAATAAAGTTTACTATTCTGCTCCTCAGATTTTCATGTTTGCTTTAGGTTTAAACCTTTCTAAGTAAGATATTGTGTTAGCATTATTTTATTTACCTGAGGGAAACACACTTAATTAGAAAAAGAAGTAAATATTAAATAGTCAAAGAAAAAAATAATCATATTTTCAAAGTTTTACTATTTTGTAAATAATGAATCATTATTTTAATAATAATTATTTATAAACCACTGTAATTATGTGGCCATTCTGAAGTAGTTACAGTAGGTAGTATATTATTCATGGGCAAGTACCCTGTTAACTTGAGTAAAGAATCATTAAATAACTTTTGATTTGAGGTGGTTACAAAATAATTTGTTTACTGATCATGGATTAATATTAACTTCATACTTTAGTATGCTTTTATTTTCACCATGTATATTGTTTTATCCTCTGCATACATTTCCTTAGTGTCTGTTCAAAAATATTATTCCAATGTCCTATTTCTGTTACAAACAAAAGAAGATAGATTATTTGCATCTCATAGTTAACAGCCATCACAGTTCATTTCATTTAGATAAAACTTTAAATGCACTAAAAGAAAATGAAAAGCCATATCATGTGCTTCTGATGTGATCTCAAGGGAGTAATCCTCACTATTAAGATAACAATTATTAACAATGTAACACACATGCACATATGCAGATCAAGAAAGGAGACCTGCTGTTTCAGTACCTTACAGGTAAATAAATCCTTCTTCCAAGCTGAACCTGCTTTGTTGCTTTAATCTTCTAAATACTGAGTGGCTCCTAGGAGATCTTGAAAGACATGACCTGAGAGTATCATTTGGCAATTTTTTTGGAGTAAAATTCAGCAGCCTTCATAGACTAGCACATATCTCCTCTGTGCTATATTTTTCTAACATGGCCATAGTTCTCTGGAAGATTAAATTGGCTTCGATTTTTTTTTTTTTTTTTTGTCACTATTGTGTATAGTTTTATCCTAAGCAATGTATCTGTAGAATCCCTTCCTGTTCTTTGCATCCCTTGCCAAGCTCAGTTCCAGCCATGCCTTGGCCTTCCTATGCTGTCCCTGCACATCTAAACAGCATCCCTGTATTCTTCCCAGGCCACATGTCCCTGCTTCCACTGCCTGTGCATTTCCTTCTTGTGCCTCAGAGAGTTCTCATGCTCTAAGAAAAACCTGCTTAAAGAGTCTCCAGCTCTATTCAGCTTTTTTTTTTTTTTTTCCCTAAGGATGTTGTTCCAGGGGATCTCATCTACCAGGTCTTTAAATAGCTTGAAGATTGCTCTTTGGAAGTTCAGGGTCCAGACTTTGCTTTTTGCCAGGCCCATACTCCTTGAGATCACAAACTCAGCCATGGCATGATCACAATCTCATGCTCACTGCAGCCAAGGCTGATACCAATCTTTACATCTCAACCAGTACTTCTTTGTTTGTTAGTACAAGGTCCAGCAACAATACCAGTGTCAAAAAGCTGTTGTCAGTCCTCTTCAGGAGCCTCCTGGACTGTTTGTGCCTAGTTGTATTGTCTTTCCAGCAGATGTCAGGAAGGTTGAACCAGGGCCTGTGATTGTGAGGCTACTTCCAGCTGTCTGTAGAAAGTCTTGGTTACTTCCTTTTCCTAATCAGGTGGCCCATAGTAAACAGACACAACACTGTCACCCTTTTATTCTTATCCATAATTCTCAACTCACTGAAAGACAGAGCTTTATGCATTTCAGCTGCTCTCTCACATAACAAACAAATTCATCACTTAGTCTTCCTGGCCTGTCTTCCCTAAAAAGCACATAGCCTTCCATGACAGCATTCCAGTCATGTGAGCTATCTTACTGTGTTTCCGTAACTGCAATGAAATCAAAGCCCTGCAGCTATGCACAGATCTCTAATTCTTCCTGTTTATTCATCATGTTACATATACTGGTGTACATGCACTTCAGAAAGATTCAAGTGTGCCAATATCCTAGGAGGATTGCAAGAAGACACCCCATAGGCATGTTTGGTGTGCAAGAGGACACCCCATACACATATTTTGTAGACACTTCCTTGACTACATGCACTTGTTGGAGGTATCCCCAGTTAAGTTTGGTTAGGGGCCTGTGTGGTCTCTGTAACTTCCACCACCTTTCCTTGTTTAAAGCCCTGTTCACCAGCTTGTTTATAGTAGATCATGCAGTAGATTTTATAGGCACATTTAAAAAAAGGCTAAGGAGAGCGAACCCTGCTGTGATAAATGAGAAGGGTGAACTGGTAATGACAGACATGGAGAAGGATGAGGTACTCAACAATTTCGTTGCTTCAGTCTTCACTGCCAGTCAGGCTTCCCACATCTTTTGAATCCCTGAACCTCTAAGTAAGGGCTGGGGGAGCAAAGTTCCTCCCACTCTAAATGAAGAGCAGGTTCAACACCACCTGATGAAAAGTTCTGGCAGTCAGGTGAAGTCCCTTGTATGGAAAAAGGGAAAC
Organism: Heteronetta atricapilla; assembly: GCA_011075105.1. Classification (NCBI taxonomy): domain Eukaryota; kingdom Metazoa; phylum Chordata; class Aves; order Anseriformes; family Anatidae; genus Heteronetta; species Heteronetta atricapilla. Next base: position 33,752,235 of record CM021763.1, on the reverse strand, counting down.
ATCACTTCCACATTTAAAAAGGGGTGGAAAAGAGAACCCAGAGAACTACAGACTGGTGACCCTCACCTCTGGGTCTGGCAAGATCATGGAACAGATCCTCCTGGAAGCAATGCCAAAACACATGCAAGACAAGAAGGTGATGTGAGACATCACCAAGGGAAGCCTTCACCAAGACTTCACCAAGGGAAAATTGTTCCTGACCAATCTGATGGCCTTCTATGACGGAGTGACTGCATCAGCTGACAAGGGAAGAGCAACTGATGTCATCTACCTGGACTTATGTAAGGCTTTTGACACTGTCCTACATGGCATCCTGATCTTCAGTTTGGAGAGATACAGATTTGAAGGGTGGGCCATTCAGTGGACTTGTCTTGAGTTGTCTTGAAGGCTGCACCCAGAGAGTAGTGGTCAATGGCTCTAAATCCATGTGGAGGCCAGTGACCAGTGGTGTCCCTCAGGGGTCTATCATGGGACTGTTACTGTTATAGTTCTTTATCAATGACACAGATAATGGGATCAAGTGAACCCTTGGCAAATTTGCAGATGAAACTAAGCTGAGTGGTGCAGCTGATACAATAGAAAGAAGGGATGCTATCCAAAAGGACCTGGACGAGCTAGAAAAGTGGGCCCATGGGAACCTCATGAGGTTCAACAAGTCCTAGTGCAAGGTGCTGCCTCTGTCTTGGGGCAATCCCAGAGAGGATTCCAGACTGGGTGAAGAACTCATTGGGAGCAGCCCTGCAGAGAAGGTCTTGGGGATTTTGGTGGATGAAAAGCTTGGCATGAGCCAGCAGTGCCCACTTGAAGGCCAGAAGGCCAACTGCATCCTGTGCTGCATCAAGAGAGGAGTGGTCATCAGGTGGAGGGAGGTGACTGACCCCTTCTACTCTGCCTTTAAGAGGCCCCACTTGCAGTACTGCATCCAGGTCTAGGGCTCCCAGCACTAGAAGAATGTGGACCTGAGGGCTGAGAGGGTTGAGAGGAGGGCCACAAAGATGACCAGAGATTACTGATTACTGTGTGCAATTCTGGGCACCACATGACAAAAAGGATGTGAAACTGTTGGAGAGTGTCCAGAGGAGGGCTATGAAGATGTTGAAAGGCCTAGAAGGGAAGATGTATGAGGAGTGACTGAGGTCACTTGGCCTGTTTAGCCTGGAAAAGAGGAGGCTGGGAGGAAACCTCATCATGGTCTACCTTTTCCTCATGAGAGGGAGTGGAGGGGCAGGCACCAATCTATTCTCTTTAGTGACCAGTGATGGGACCGAAGGGAATGGTGTCAAGCTGTGGCAGGGGAGTTTCAGGGTAGACATCAGGAAGAGATTCTTCACTGACGGCTGCCACACACTGGCTTCCCAGGGACATAGTCATGACACCAAGCCTGTTGGAGTCCAAGAATCATTTGGACTGTGCACTTAGTCATATGGTCTGAATTTCTGGGTAGAGCTGTGTGGAGCCAGGAGTTGGACTCGATTCTTGTGGATTCCTTCCAGCTTGGGATATTGATTCTATGATTCTATGATTCTATATGATTCAGAGGGCTGGAGCACCTCTCCTACAATGAAAGGCTGAGAGAGCTGGGGATGTTCAGCCTGGAGAAGTGAAGGCTCCAGGGAGACATTATTGCAGCCTCTCAGTACTTAAAGAGGACTTATAAAAAGATGGAGAATGACTCTTTGCTCCATCAGACAATGACAGGACAAGGTGAAATGGTTTTAAACTAAAAGAGGGAGATTTGGATTAGAGATTAGAAGGAAATTCTTCACTCAGGGGGTGGTGAGGCAGTTGTCCAGAGAAACTGTGGGTTCCCCAACCCTGGAAGTATTCAAGAAAAAGGTTGAATGGGGCTCTGGGCAACCTGATCTAGTGGGTGGCATGCTTGCCTATGACAGAGGGGGTGGAATTACATGATCTTTGTTGTTCCTTCAATTCCAAGCCATTCTATTATTCAGACTTATATTTGCATGACACGGTCCTCTGCAATGTGCTCTAAGTGCCTGAACAGGAGGGTTGGACTAGATGATCTTAAGAGGTGCATTCCAATATCAGGCATTCTGTGATTTTGTTATTCTGTAATTTTGTGGATGAAAATTAAGTGCACCTTCTTTTCTGCTGTATTTCTTGTATCAATAGAGGCACCTCCAGCAGGAGATGCAACAAATAAAGAGTTTCAAAACCCACCTGAATACTTCTAAAAACTGTATCTAGCTTATCTACTAGAAATATAACTCCACTTTATTTAAAAATCATTCTTGCCAACTTAGAGAAACTGATACAAATTTCAGATGTCCCAAAAAGAATAAAAATAAGAAAAGTCATTAAAAAAAAAAAAAAAAAAAACTCTTCAAACTGATTAAAAATGATGAAAGGAGACAGATAAGAACTTTGGAAAAAGAAGCTGGAGATAGTGAACAGCAGTGAAAGGTCTTTGCTGATGACATTAGCAACCAAATTTTGCTGAGTGACTGATCAAGTGATATAAAGTAATACAGAGTCACTCTGTGAAAATATATCATGAGTTGCTTTGTGAATAAAGGACATACTGTGTTTGTCTCATATGATATGGAGATCATCAGCTAAAGATATTAAAGTTCCACTTTAATACAATGTGTAAGTGAATAAATGATAATGGTCTGCACAGTACAAATACCCTGATATGGAAAACAAATGCCATTATATAGAAACATAAAAGGAAAGCCAAAAGGTATATATTACTTGGTTTAATGTGGCATCACAATACTTAAGAAGTTTATGACCTTTGCCTAGATATACATTTTTAAAAATTGTTTTTAATTTAAAAAATAATTTTTACATAACAAAACCACTTAATGTTACATTCTTAATAAATGCAAACCCAGGCATAAACATAACATTTACAATAAGTTTATTATTAATAGGTGTTTGGGTTTTTGAGTGTTGAATAGTGACAAAAAAAAAAAAAAAAAAAGATAAAAAGTTTGGATAATGCATTTACTTTTGTGTTGAATTAACCATAGGTTAAATCATTAATGATAGGAGTGGCAAGTAATATCACTCCTTTTTTTTTTTTTTTTTTTTTTTTTTCCTGAATCTTTGCTTTCTCTTTAGAGGTCATTTGATACAGACTGATGCTTTTTTTTTTTTTTTTTCCAGTCCTTGTTTTTATATACTTTTTTAAAAATAAAAAATAATAATCTACATGGGATTTTCTAATCGAATGAATTTGCACACAGGGTTTGTTGCCTGTGGGAGGTGCTACACCACAGGAATGTAGGAAGGAGAGGGCAGAAAGCATAGGAAGGCGGGAAAGAAGGGAAGAAAGAGAGGTAGAGAAGTAAGAAAGGAAGGGAAAGAGGAAGGGAGAAAGAAAATCAGGAAGGCAGAAAGGCAGACAGGAAGGAAGGAAAGAAAGTTTTCATAGTTCTCATGCTCTTTTAAACTCTTCCCTGTAATATATTTTCCTAAGACCGTATACTATATATAGTACTCCAGTGGATGAACTGGTACTTAACATTTTAGCTCATTATGTGCCAGTTTTCTTGTTTATTTGCATCAATATTTGTTTTGTTTTATTTTGTTTGTTTTCTTTCCCATAAACAATGTTCCTTTTTAAGGTAAGGACATGTATGCAGAGAAGTCCACAAGGGAAACTAATCTTAGAGCTTTGTAAGTTTACAAGAGACCTGCAGTTTGAATTGGTATTTTGTTTCCTGGCCTCTATAGAGTAAAGGAATAGAAAAGAAATAATTTGCAAATATGATCATTAAATATTCTTAGTTGATAGATTTTTTTCAATTTTAAGAAGAAAAAAGACTGGATTTCTGCTTAGCTCTGATGAAGTGATATATGAAGACAGCTGATTTGCAAATAAATGCTTAGGTATGAGAAGGGTTGAAGTACTTCTGTAATCTTCTGAAGTGGAATTAAAGAGTAGAAAAATACATGTAATAACCCTGCATCAAGGTTCTTCTATATGGTAGCAATCTTTACAGATCAGAATATCACATTTTTTTTCAGGCTTTACTGACTATACACTTTATTAATGGCCATCATGTAGTACTCAGTGGAAAAAAAGAAGCAGTGAGGATAGTAAGCTGAGCTGAGAGGGAGAGTGCACACAGAGTGAGGGAATTGTTCCAGTGGCCTGAAGCTGGGTGGGGGCTGCACAGAAATGGCAAGAGCTGTAGTCAGTATGAGATGGGGTGTGGTCAGAGAGACAGAGTTAAGGCTGTTGGGTTTACGGACCTGGAGCATGGCTCTAGTTTCCCATAGCTATGAAAATCTGGGGAATAAGGAGCATCTGCCAAACACATATTTATTTATCTATTTATTTTCTAGGAAGGAGCTGCAAAGACAGTAAAATGAAGTAGTGGGAGAGGTTGTCAGGACTCCTCCTAATCTGTGTGTTTATGGACATTTCACTTTGAGTTTGTCTGCCCCTTCACAGGGCTGAAACAAATATTAACGTGTTAAGATTTCTGGATTTCACAGCCAGCAGCAACAACATCAATGAAATTTTCAGGGTCATCACAGCAATCATCTATTGATAAGACACTCCAACCAGTAATAGCATTCATTCATGGCATTCAGAGAGTAAATACTTTACAGGAAACCTAGTAAGCAATGTGGTTCCTGTATCAATGTATTTGTGAGGATGAGTACTAAGACCTCTATCTTTCTGTTACAATATTTAACAGTCACTTCTCCAGAAAGGAACTTACCAATATTTTAGAAATAGTTCTAATTTATTCTTTCACAGCTTCTAGAGCCTGTGCAGCCGAGTGTCTTTGAAGACCTTCAATGGGAAATGGTATCAGGAATTTTTTGATTGTCCTTGGACACAGCAGCAGTGGCCACCATGTCTTGTAGAGCCTTTCTGAAGGGCAGCAGATTCTAAAGCTGGAAATGCCAGCAGGTTAGGAATAAGTTTCATCTAGCAGCAGTCTCCTTCACTCCTCAGTCTGGGATACTGGTCAGGCCTGTCCCTTCCTCTTTTTTCCATATATATAACTTCTAAGAGTTTATTTGTTATGCAAATATATTTGATTTCCACCTAGCTAAAACTGAGGGGATTGCAGCTAGTCCCCACTAGCTGAAAGGACAGGGTGTTGATGAGAGTGTGTTGACAGCGGAGGGAAAGAGTTACTGGCAACCCTGTGATGGAGTTATGGGCAAGCAAAAGGCTTGAATGGTGTAAACAAAAAGGAACACATAATCAGGGAAACAGGGCTTTAGTGGAGTCACCTCAGATATCTGTATGTAAGCAAGAATGTACCTGCAAAACACCATTGCAAGGTAAAACCCCTGACACTTTCTGGGAAATTGGAATGCTGGGGTATGTTTCTGAAGTGAATGTACATAAATGTGTACAGCATGTGGAAAAAGCATGAGGAATTAGAGATCTGAGTGGAGTTGCAGGGCTATGATTTTTTTTGTGATCATACATACGTGGTTGATTGGTTTGCATGCTTAGAGTGTTTTAATGGAGAGATATGGGTTCTTTAAGGACAGGACAGGAGGAGGAGGAGGAGGGAGAGTTGCCTTTTGCTTGAGAAAGCATCTGGAGTTCGTGGAATACTGGTTTAGGACAGGTGTAGAGAATATTCAGATTTTTTTGAAAAATAAACAGCAAAGTGAGAACAAAGCATGGATTGTCTGAGACAGCACCGTTTTAGTTTATTAGTATGTAGAAATAAGTTTCAGTATTGTATTTTTGGATTCATAAGGGGTAGAAGCCTAGAACAAAAAACAATGTAACAATGATGTTGGCAATAAGAATTCTGTTCTCAGAATATGACACTTTTTTTTGTCCCCTTTAATTCCTTGGCCACCAGATAGTGAAGTGAGGTAAGTAATAGTTTCCAGTTCTTGATCCCCTAAGAAGAGGAGTGCATAACCACATAATGCAGATGTCTGTAACTAGGACCCTTTCATGGGCCTACTGGAAATAGTAGTTGTTGTCACTTGACTTTAAGCAATAATATACTCAAATTAGATTATTTTGATTAAGGATCTGCATGCTACACAAGATTTTGTTAGTTCTCAAGAATAGTGTGATGATTACAGGAAAAGGACCAATAGGAAAGAAATCTTAGTTGACGGTTGGTTCAAGGTATTCTTGATTGTTTCCATGTATGTATCCTTTGGATTCTGCCAATTACAAATACACAGAAGAAGTAAGGAACAGGGACAGGTGCCCCATGGAAAGAGAGTAAGAAGAAAGCAGGTGGTCTGCCACTCCAGTGGATGTCATTCCTGCTACAGAGCCTATATTTTTGTCCTGGGAACAGCATGGTTAACCGATAATTAAGGTATTTATCCTTTTTTCATTTGTTGTGTCTTTTACTGCCTGAGAGGGCTACTCAGAGGGCCTGCCCTGTCACGAGAGGGCAACTGGTAATGACTTGCTTTGTTGTGGAGCACAGCATCCCTTAAAATCTCTGGTAAATGGTAAGTCACCTCTGTGACGACCTCAGAATTTCTGCTTGTGTCATTTCATCCCACAGTTTTCAAGAGAAAGACCGGCAAACAGGATCTTTGCTAGTCCATGTTGTAATGTGGGTTTCTGTAGTGGGTATACATGGCAAGGTTTTGGTAGGGGGGTCTGCAGAGGTGTCTTCTGTGAGAAGAGTCCAGAAGCTGCCCCATGTTAGATTAGGGCCAGTTTCAACAGGCTCCAAAGGGCCCCACTGCTGCCCAGAGAAGAGACAATAAGTGATGTTGTTTGTGCCTCTTTGGGAGCATATTTAAGAAAGAGAAAACAAACAAACAAACAACAAAAAAACCCTGATGATCAACAGCAGCTGGGAGAGAGACGAGTGAGAAAAATCCTTGCAGACACCAAGTTCAGTGAAGAAGAAGGGGGATGAAGTGCTCCAGGTGCTGGAGAAGAAGTTCCCCTGCAGCCTGAAGAGAGGTCTCTGATGGAGCAGGCTGACCCCCTGTAGCCCTTGGGTCCCATGGTGGAGCAGATCTCCACACTGCAGCCCATGGAGGAGCCCCTGGTGGAGCAGGTGGATCCACCCTGAAGAAGGAGGCTGTGGCCTGTGGAAAACCTCTCCCAGAGCAGATTCTTGACTGGACCTGCAGCCCATGGAGAGGGGACCATGCAGGATCAAGGTGATCTGGAGGGAGCTGCTGCCTGTGGGGGGCCCAGGTTGGAGCAGTTTGCTCCTGACAGATGGACCCCATGATATGGACCCATGTTGGAGCAGTTGTTGAAGAGCTGCTGCATGTGGGAAGCCCACACCAGATCAGTTCGGGAAGGACGACATCCTGTGGGAGGGACCCCACATAGAGCAGAGTAAGAGTGTGACCATGAGGGAACAGCAGAGATGAAGGCTGACTTCAATCCCTTTTCCCTCATTCCCCTGTGCCACTCGGGAGGAGGTGGTGGAAGAGGGTGTATGGGGGGAAAGTGATTTTGGTTTCATTCCTCTGTTTCTCACTTCTCTAGCTTGTTAGTAGTAGACAATAGATTTTACTAATCTCCTTATACTGTGTCTGTTTTTCTCATCATGATAATTGTTGAGTGATTTCCTTGCCTTTATCTCAACCCTTGAGCCCTTTTCATGGTATTTTCTCCCTTTTCCCTTTGAGTAGGGGGAGTGAGTGATCAGTTGTGGTGCAGCTCAGCTGTCCACCTTAGTCAAACAACCACAACTGTGTATCAGGAGTTTTAGGTCCCTGTCAAGTGTTTGCATGCTGTTGTGGCAGATCAGAGTGTGACATCCTGAAAAATGTATTGGCTTTGACAGACACTCTCCTAGGTATTGTGAATCGTTTGTGTCACTGTTATAGTTAGCATGAGGGACGTATTGTTTAATGTAATTCACTTCTATGTTTCTTGGAGTCACAGTGACCTTCAGTTTGGGAAGTGTGACAGCCCTACAAGCAGAGTATCTCACAGTGTTTCACTAGTTTAGTTTTCCTGTCATATGCTCAGAAGGAACAGGTCTCTGACTGTACAGTTTTCTGACAGAGTGTCAGTTTGGTTGGTGAATTAACAGTATGATCAGGTTGTCTGACACTAGAATGCCCTCTGATACAGTGAGTGTTGCAGCCAGCCTCTAATGATGTGTCAGGTCTCTGGCTATGTAGCTTCAGGCTTACCTGACGTATCTGGGAAGTGACCTTTAACTTAAATGGCTGACATCAGTCTCCCTTGTGGATCCTGTAAACATCATGGATCACATTGTACCATCTTTTAAGTTGAAGTGGGATTTTTTTTTCCTTATGCGATGTTTTCTATGGTTCTACGAGGCACTGTAAAAAATGCTTAATTTCTTAAGGGCCTTGGCCTTCCTGTCAGTTTTGTGGAGTTTGTTAAGCATTGCCTTGGGGCTACTAGGTGTCTGGAGTCCCCTTCCTCTTCTCTTCCTTACTGCCTGTAATCCTGCAGCTGAAATTTTAGCATACCTCCACCTCCCACATTCCTTTCCAATTGCAAATGCATCGTTTGCAGTCATGAACAGTAACTCTTGGAAAACAGTTGCTTGAGCAAATTAGTTATGAATTGATTAGAGAATTGTTGCCTAGGTTGCTCATTCTGGGAGGTATATTATTTTATTTTCTGATGTTCTGTACCATTTCAAAGCAGATGTTACTATATAGATTTTTATGTTATTCTGAGCAGTTTTTGGGAAAAGGTGCAATCATGAAAATACATACAAAATTATATTTTTAAGCTTATTTGGGGATTATTTTTGTAAAGGTCTTTAGCTGAGGAATTCAGTAATGAAGTTTGCACAGCTATTTCTGTTCTTCAGGTAATAGGAAGTACATGTTTATATATTTATGTATTATTTTTATTTTAGTTCGCTCACTTATTAATATCATTTTTTTTTTTCCCTAAATTGTTTTACTTTTCAACAGTCTCTAAAAGACAAATTGTGAGTATATTGCACCTTGAAACTCAGGGAAATATATTCTTGAACACTAAGAAAAAAATACATAAACATGGAAGAAATTTCAGTGAAGGCTAGAAAGGCATTGGATAGAATAAAGAAATATAAAAATGTAAATATGTTCATGAAAATTGTAAATCAGTATTTTTAATGCCCTGAAGAAAGTTTTGCATAGATCTTTTTTATTTAATTCTCTATTAACTCTGTTAGATGTCTTAGACATAGTGTTGCATTGTAAACAATGTTTTATTTTTTTATTTATTTTTTTTTTTTTCTTTTGAAATGTATAGCATTCTTTGCACATGAGAAAATTTGGTTGAAGTGTATCATCACTTTAATATTAACTCACATGCAACTCATTTGACCTCATTGAAAATACACTTGCATAACACATAAGAATACCATAGTTAACTACTTCAAAGGGAAATTAATTTTAGTAGCTAAGTTTACAATTTTCCTCAGGATTTTTGAAACAAATTTAAATTATATGATGTTTTCAGGAGTTTCATGCTCTGATTCTCCTTTAACTATCACAACAAATTTGTACGAATTTTGCATTTTGCATCCTTAGTGCTAGAGTTATTTTCTAATAATTCTACAAATTTTTGAATCCTTGATCTTGTTCAACTATAATATATGTGGAAAATAGGTGTTCTACAATGATCAGAAGATACATTACATTCATATGGAGATAAACTTGACTTGTATCCTTGTTTCAGCTGGGAGAGAATTAATTTTCTTTGTTGTAGCTTGTATGGTGCTGTGTTTTGGATTTAGGATGAAAATGTTGATAACACACTGATGTTTTATTTATTGCTGAGCAATGCTTACTTTTGAAGTCAAAGACTTTTCCACTTTTCGTTGCTGCTCTGCCAGTGAAGAGGCTGTGCAGAGGTATCTAGGTGCACAGTCATGACACCTGACCCAGACTGACCACTGTCCATAAGGTATGACATCATGCTCAGCAATAAATTTGGTATGAGTTGGCTGTGGGTGGCTGCTGTTACTTGTGAACTGACTGGGCTTTGTTTGATTGGTGGACCCTCGCCATGGTAAAGCAAATCAAAATAATCATGTAGATAAATATGCATAAATTTTGTGCTGTACCACACTCAGTTCAGGAAAAAGGTGAATTGCAAAGAGATGGACAAAATGTTAGGAGTACTCATACCATCAAAATAAGAAAAACATATGGGTATCTTGTAGTTTTTGGTGAAAGGTAGATTCCATGTTTTGATTACCTCTGATCAAACCCAAAATCTGAAAACTAATCTTTTTCACTCCCAGACTCATATTAGCCAGAGTAAGCAATGTGACTACTACTTCCAAATTCGTTTGAGATGTAACTGCTAACACTATAGTTGGTAGCATGAGTAAATCCACTTATTTTTATTCTGAACAGCACAAATCACAAAGTAAATAAAGAGGTCTATACTGGCTTTTGGTATGCATGAGAGCTCTTAGACAATGTTGAAAGTGACAGCTGTCTTATACAGTCCTCATGTCAGTCTGTGTTCTCATATAGTTAAACACACATTCCGTTATGTAGACTCATTCTGAACAGTAAGGCACATAGTTTAATAAGGATAGCAAATGCAGTTCTTGCCGAGCATCATTGTCTTTGTGTACAGACAGATGGCAGATCACAGGGGTATGCTAGACTAGGCAGAGGCCTGGGGTGTCATTTTTTGCACCTGTTCAAGAAGAAAGATGTAGGATGTGTCAGGGACAAAAGCCATCTCAAAACTACTTTCACACTTCTGTAATTGTGTGATGTACAGCAAAGCCACAATTTACCTCTTAATTGGAAAGAATTATTTTACTATACAATACCACACTCAAAATGTAAAATATCACTGTATTATCCTTCTTCAAATGAACGCTATATTTCTATTTAGTAGAATATACATTAAAGCTTGGGAAATGATCCATCATATTCTTACAACTCTCAAGTTTTAAAAAGTGATTCAGTTTGCTGGAAAAGCTAATTTTACATTTCCAAATTAAAAGTTTGTAGAATTATAAAAAGTTTATCATAATTCTAAAAAGCCTAATAAAAATCCTGAATAAAATAATATCTTTTTTGTTTGTTTATTTGTTTGTTTCCTTTCTTCTAGAGCTGTCTGCATTGAAAGTTAGAGAATCAAAGAAAATGCTGTAGTATGAAATCAAATGTAATTCAGCATACAACTGAATAAAGCATCAATTTGTTTAGTTACTGCAATAAGGTTTGGCACATCTATTGTAAAATGTGCCCTGGCTTTACAGTAATAAGATTCATACAGATGATAAAAATTATTTGTAGTAAACTCCCATGGCACACAAACTTCTAACTCATTTAAAAGTAATATTTTCTATTTTTGTGACATGTTTTTGCTACTAGAGTTTAAGACAATTTATAGATGGGAACAAATAACCCATCATAACATGCCCATGAAAAAAATAATGAAGTTTAGCTGACTACCTATTGACAGAGTGCTAAAATACTTCTAGATAAATTATTCTATATTATACATGTTTCAAGATTGGTGAAGTGTAGTTTCAATAACTATTAAATGCTATTTTTGGTGATGTTTTTAATGTTCATTACACATTTCTGTACAGAACAGATGTGTTTCATTCTAAACTGTTATTTTAGGCCCCTTTGGTTATCTATAAGGAATAGACAGATTTTTCTTTGATTGTTTTGCCTTTTAATGACATTCATTTTCATCCTTTATTGTGTTCTGAGGGTAGCAAGCCATGTTTTCTCATGTCATATGAATGTTTGTGACATTTAGGTTCATAAGGAGAGTTTTATATGCCATCATGTATTTGGTCTACTGCAATCATGTTTATATTATTATTTTTCATTCCATTTCTCTATCCATCTACTCTGTTTTACTTGGCCCTTTACATTGTAGGTCTGAAACATAAATTAAATTCCATATGTGAATTTAAAATATGTCTTTCTGGTATTAACTGGTGGGGTAGCTACTTAAAAAAAACCCTGACAGCAAAGTGTTGAGGAATGCTCCTGCTTGCCATGATTTTTTTATTTCTTTTTTAAGTGGGAGAAGTAGAAACTGCATTTTTTAAGTGGATCATGCTAGATCATAAAGACTTTAGCAATGATTTTATTTTTTGTTTTATGTTTCTTATGGTTGCAAAAGAATACTATGGTAAGTTTTGTTCTATTGCATAGATTATGCCTGTCATACATGGTTCATCTTCTGATTACATTATATATAGTAAGTTTGCCTCAAAACTTCAGCATGTTCTGTATAGCAAGTGAAGAGTGAAGCCATCTGTTTTTAATTACAGTGATATAAATATGGATAGGGTGTGATATTGCAGTGAATATAATGTGGCTTATGCAAACTGAAAAAATAAAAATAAAAACAAAAAAACCTTGTGGCTTTATTTTGACACTTCACAAGTCCTATCCTTATCTGCTCCCAAGACATGTTTGAAGAGAAAATTATGAGTGTGATGGAAGAGCAAGAGGACCACTGGTATGCGAAATGGTGAACACTTGAGCTGGCTCTTCATCACCTCCCCAGACAATACTCGACTTCGTAAATTCACTCACTTTTTCTGTTTTCTTACATACTATTTGCAATATGATTAACAAATAACTTATTAATGTCCAGATACCTAATGCTCTGTGTATGAGTTGCAGCTGCAGATCTAAATTCAAACTCAATTTTAAAATTCTGAAATAGTGCCATTTGAGGATATGAAGGTAGATAATAAAGGCAATAAAATAATTTTATTATTTTCCCTGTAGGTTGTTTAGTTCCCTGTTTCCTTTTTTCTCCTTTTCCTTTTCCTTTTCCTTTTCCTTGCCCTTGCCCTTGCCCTTGCCCTTGCCCTTGCCCTTTCCTTTCTTTTCCTTTTCCTTTAAGTTCTTTTTATTTCTTTTATTCTTTTTTCTTTTCTTTTTTTCTTTTCTTTTCTTTTTGACTTTCTGTCTTTCATCCTGTGTTTATTTAACTTTTGCACAATTTAGAAAAAAATGGGATGATTTTATTTCATACAGAATGAGTAATGTTTGTTTTTTTTTTTCAGGCCCCAAGGCACTTTTCCAACAGAGATTGAATGACAAGGAAAATTATTATTGTTTGTTATCATCATATAATTCTACATTTAGTACAGAGTACTGCAAAAGCAGTCAAGTTCACCTAAACTGAGTGTGAAGTAATTTAAAGTATTTGAGTCTGAAGTAATTTAAATTCTTTAAGTGTGAGTAGTTTAAGTATTTCTTATTTTATTCAACTGAAAGCTAGAATTTCATTATCTTGCTGAGATGACTTAGGTAAGGTGAGAAAGTATTACTGTGTGTTTCCATGATAATTTTCTCAGCAGTAGGATGTGCTTAAATGTTTTTGAGCCTTCTTTCTTTTGTGAACACTGTTACTGCTTTCTTTACATCTTTGCAGGCACAGTTATTTCTGGGGCTGAGTTAACAACCCATGTTATGAAATTGACCTCAGTGAAAGAGGAGAAAAGAAAAAAAAAAAAAAAAAGAAAACTTCTACAAGTACCCTAACACCCTTGTTTTTCATCCATCACAGATCCCTGGTACAATCTCCAGTGCAGCCATGGGAAGAATCATGTTGGCAGAGCCAGGGATGAAAACTGCTGCAATGTGAGAGGGGGTGGTGGAAATACCTTGAACTGACCCTGTGTCTGAATTTGAGAAAGTATTTACACTGTCAAATGTTGCACTTTCAGAGTGTAATTTTAACTTTAAAAATGAATCTCTTCTCTCATATAAGGATATACTTAATTTAGATTGAGTCAGCACTAAGCATACAAATATACAAAAAGATGTGTGTGTTTAAGTAATCTTTTACAAAGGAACAGTGCCAGTTGACAAAGAGTATGGAGTTACTTCAGTCAAGGTAAACTTTGATAAACTGACTAGGCAAAAAGAAATCAGAATTCAAGATGAGAAATAATGTATATACAAAGTTTGCTTTCTATGTTGCAGGAATATGGATTAAGATGCAAATAGAAATATTAGTTTACTTTTAGTTGGAGATTTCAGGATAAATAATTTTTGGTACAAAATATATACAGAACTCATATGTTTCTCATAAAATTTATTTCCTCCAGGACTCAATATTTAAGTTCTTTTGTTGCTATAGCAACACTTTTTTTTCTGAATAGTAGCAATTACAGCTATCTTGTAGCCAAATTAACTGCTGATAGTAAATAAGACAAAATTTACAGGCCTGTCAACTCATGCAACTTTTATTCCACCTAAAGCTCTTTGCTCAGTGTTTGGTATTGGCTAGCTGCCTGTCAAATCTTAGAAATAATCAACTAGAAACATTCAACACAAGAATTCATGTCATCTAAATGTGCTTTGCTTCTTCAGGCTATAGTCCTTTTCACCACACTGTCACTGTTAGTTTTTTTTTTTTTTTTTGAAATTTTCAGCTCTTCTCTTTCTCTAATACTTCTCTCCTACTCTGTGGTACCACAAATACCACAGAAAGTCTTTGTCTGAGGCTTGGAAAAGCATGGGTGTTTTATTGCTAAGGTTTTCAATCTTTTCCATGTCTTCAGCTGAACCAAGATAAGACAAAAAGGGCAATGAGTCCTTTTCCTAGTCAGGACTTTCTGTTATTTGTACATATATTGCACAGCTATAAGGTAGTAAAGAACTTTGTTTTATAACCCATTTTTACCTGTGACCATTCCATTCCATCTGGTACTGGGGAGGCTCAGTTTTTCTGAATCCTCTTTTTCCTAGTCCCTGTAGACCTTTTAGATATGAATCTCTGCTCTCTGTCTCCTTCTTCCTGCTCCATTCTTCCCCCACCCTCTCAGAGACTTTGTTTTGTTTCTCAAGGTCAGTTTTATTCTCCTTTTGGATGTTTGATATTTTGTTATCCCTTTAGCCCTTACACGAGATAATTTTGGCTGAATTTATTTCTGCTTGTACTGAAAATAGGAGAAGATGAATACAGCCAAAGAGTAAAGAAGGAGGAAAAGTCTATTTAAAGTCTTATTTAAATCATATCAGGAGTCTGTATTTTTTCTTCGAACTGGACTTAACAGGGTAGCCTTCTCTCTGCTTCAGTCACACTCCTACAAGGTTGTCCTGGTTTCAGTTAGGACAAAGTAATTTTTCCTCCAAGGAGCTGGTAGGGTGCTATGTTTTGGATTAGGATGAGAAGAATGCTGATAACATGCTGATGCTTTAATTGCTGCAGAGCAATGCTTACACTAAGCCAAGGACTTTACAGCTTCTCGCTCTGTCCTGCCAGCTGTAAGGATGGGGGTGCAGCAAGAGCTGGGAGGGGACAGACCCAGGACAGCTGACCCAAACTGGCCAAAGGGGTATTCCATACCATCTGATGTCATGCTGAACAATACATAAGGGTGGCTAGCCAGGGTGGGGGGCCAGCTGCTCGGGGTTGGGCTGGGCATCGGTCAGCGGGGGGTGAGCAATTGCATTGTGCATCACTTGTTTGTAGATATTATTATTATTATTATTATTATTATTATCTTAATAAACTGTCTTTATCTCAACTCACAGGCTTCACTTTCCCATTTCTCTCCCCCCACCCCAGAGAGGGAGAGGGGAAGGTGAGCAAACGGCTCTGTGGTGTTTAGCTGCCAGACGGGTTAAACCACAACCGTATTTTGGCGCCCAGTGTGGGACATGAAGGGTTGAGATAATGACAGATCTGACCAGAGTGCGTTAAACTAAAATTGGTATAAGTGTGAGCTGCTTAATAGTTGCTAATCAGAATGTCGATTGCTTTAATCTCAAGTCTGCTGTGCCTGTATTGCAAACTGAGTTTTATAGCATGTTACTTTCTGTATGTGATCCCCATTGTGCTGTTTATCCTTTCTGGGCCCTGGTTTAAGATCATTATGGTATTGTGCGGTGTAACAATAGCTTACAATATGATGAAATATCTGGCCATGACTCTAACTTAGTATTTGCACTTAACGCTGTCGTTGACTCTGTACTTTGGAAACTAGATCTCAGAAACTATTAGCAATTGCACCTACTGCCTTTTCTCACCAGGGAGCCAGTCTGTGGAGGAGACAGGGGAATATATTTTTCCCTACTTGTTCACTCTCCCTCACTCCTTCAGCACCCTCTTATCCCCTGAGCTAGTTACGATAACTCTCCAAGATGTTGAATATCCTTGGGATACGCAGACCAGCATGTTCTTGTTGTTATGTCTCCTGAATGTGCTTCAGGTTTTGTTTAACATTAAACAACTACTTAGGCATCTCATCCGGAGATCTGTCCTGAGGCAGATCTCTGTTGGTGCTCCTGCAGCCACTCCTGCTCCAGCTCCTGCAGCTGTTCCAGCTCCAGCTCCTGCAGCCACTCCAGCTCCTGCAGCCGCTCTAGCTCCAGCTCCTGCAGCCACCCCAGTCCCTGCAGCTGCTCCAGCTCCAGCTCCTGCAGCCGCTCCAGCTCCTGTGGCTTGGCCGGAGAAACGAGCTGTAGCAGTGCAAGTTGCCCCTGCAGAGGGTATTCCAACCCCTGTGGCAGACCCTGTGGCTGAGTCAGAGAAATGAGCTGTAGCATTACAAGTTGCCCCTGTAGACAAGGTAAAAAAATGGTATAGAGACTCAGGTCGTTTAGAACACAGAGAGTCTTCTGCTAGGTTTAGGTATGGAGAAGATGAGGCTGGGCCATCAGGGATGCAGGAGGATGAAGCTGGGGAGGTTGAAAAATCAACAGTAATTACCCGAAACCTATAAAAGCGTGAGCTACGAGATGTGCGAAAAGATTTTGGTCGCTGCATAGGTGAGCAGCTTGTCACCTGGCTGCTCCGGTGCTGGGATACCCGAGCCAATTATGTGGAATTAGAGGGCAGGGAAGTCAGGCAGCTGGGATCCCTTGCTAGAGATGCAGGCATTGACAAAGCAATTGGAGATAAAGTACGATCTTACGGTCTTTGGAGGTGTCTCCTGTACTCTATAAGGGAAAGGTATCCCTACAAGGAAGAAATTGTATGTCAGCCAGGCAAGTGGACCACTATGGAGAAGGGAATCCAGTACCTGAGGGAATCAGCCGTATGGGACGTGATTTATGCCGACCCAGACAATGGACAAATACCCATAGATCCAGATGAAGTCAAGTGTACACGACCCATGTGGTAGAAGTTTGTACGGAGTGCACCATCATCATATGCCAGCTCATTGGCAATAATGGCCTGGAAAGAGGATGAGGAACCCTCAGTGGGTGATGTGGTTAAACAACTCCAGCAGTACGAAGAAAGTCTCTCCTCTTCCCTACAGGCTTGTGTCTTGGCTGTGGAGAAACTTTCTGAAGTTTCTCCCAGTGGCTGCAGGAGTAGGAGCTGGAGCGGCTGCAGGGGCTGCAGGGGCTGGAGCGGCTGCAGGAGCTGGAGCTGGACCAGCTGCAGGGGCTGGAGTGGTTGCAGGAGCTGGAGCAGCTGCAGGAGCTGGAGCTGGACCAGCAGCAGGGGCTGGAGTGGTTGCAGGAGCTGGAGCGGCTGCAGGAGCTGGAGTAGAAGCGGCGGCAGGAGCAGCAGCTCCAGCAGAGATCTGCCTCAGGACAGATCTCTGGATGAGATGCCTAAGTAGTTGTTTAATGTTAAACAAAACCTGAAGCACATTCAGGAGACATAACAACAAGAACATGCTGGTCTGCGTATCCCAAGGATATTCAACATCTTGGAGAGTTATCGTAACTAGCTCAGGGGATAAGAAGGTGCTGAAGGAGTGAGGGAGAGTGAACAAGGAGGGAAAAATATATTCCCCTGTCTCCTCCACAGACTGGCTCCCTGGTGAGAAAAGGCAGTAGGTGTAATTGCTAATAGTTTCTGAGATATAGTTTCCAAAGTACAGAGTCAACGGCAGTGTTGAGTGCAAATACTAAGTTAGAGTCATGGCCAGATATTTCATCATATTGTAAGCTATTGTTACACCGCACAATACCATAATGATCTTAAACCAGGGCCCAGAAAGGATAAACAGCACAACGGGGATCACATACAGAAAGTAACGTGCTATAAAACTCAGTTTGCAATACAGGCACAGCAGACTTGAGATTAAAGCAATTGACATTCTGATTAGCAACTATTAAGCAGCTCACACTTATACCAATTTTAGTTTAACGCACTCTGGTCAGATCTGTCATTATCTCAACCCTTCATGCCCCACACTGGGCGCCAAAATACGGTTGTGGTTTAACCCGTCTGGCAGCTAAACACCACACAGCCGTTTGCTCACCCTCCCCCCTCCCTCTCTGGGGTGGGGGGAGAGAAATGGGAAAGTGAAGCCTGTGAGTTGAGATAAAGACAGTTTATTAAGATAGAAAATAATAATAATAATAATAATAATAATAATAATAATAATATATACAAACAAGTGATGCACAATGCAATTGCTCACCCCCCGCTGACCGATGCCCAGCCCAACCCTGAACAGCCGGCCACCCACCCCAGCTAGCCACCCCTATATATTGTTCAGCATGATGTCAGATGGTATGGAATACCCCTTTGGCCAGTTTGGGTCAGCTGTCCTGGGTCTGTCCCCTCCCAGCTCTTGCTGCACCCCCATCCTTACAGCTGGCAGGACAGAGCGAGAAGCTGTAAAGTCCTTGGCTTAGTGTAAGCATTGCTCTGCAGCAATTAAAACATCAGCATGTTATCAGCATTCTTCTCATCCTAATCCAAAACATAGCACCCTACCAGCTACTAGGAGGAAAAATAACTCTGTCTTAACTGAATCCAGGACATATATCCACCCCTTATTCAAATACCATTTATGTCATGCTCAGGTTACACTCATTCCAATACATTCTAGTTAATCACTATTTTCATCTGTGGTAGTAATGACACACAGTATTATATAATAATTAACATAATACAACTCAACTCATGGGCTATTCTCACCCAGCATTAAATCCCCTTGAGGTACACAATGGACCTGCCCATTTTTTTGCATTACCCACCAAGTGCATCCAGGTCCTTGAGCAAAAACAATCCCACAGATGGGTTTGCCTTTTCCTGGGGCGGGAGTAGCCCAGACTGTTTTACCCAGCATGTTTCTTACATGCACTACAGGAACTTTATCCCCTTCTACTGTATGTAGCAGGTTTGACTGGGCTGGTCCAGCTCAGTTTGCAGATCTCCTAGTATTGACTAACCAGGTGGCCTTTGCCAAATGTGTATCCCAATTTCTGAATATCCCAGCACCCATTGCTTTCAGTGTAGTCTTTAACAGCCCATTGTATCGCTCAACTTTACTGGAGGCTGGTGCATGATAGGGAATGTGATACACCCACTCAATACCATGTTCTTTGGCCCAAGTGTCTATAAGGTTGTTTCGGAAATGGGTCCCATTGTCTGACTCAATTCTTTCTGGGGTGCCATGTCACCATAGGACTTGTTTTTCAAGGCCCAGGATAGTGTTTCGGGTGGTGGCATGGGGCACAGGATATGTTTCCAGCCATCCGGTGGTTGCTTCCACCATTGTAAGTATGTGGCGCTTGCTGTTGCGGGTTTGAGGGAATGTGATGTAATCAATCTGCCAGGCCTCTCCATATTTATATTTCAGCCATCGTCCTCCACACCAAAGAGGCTTTGACCGTTTGGCTTGCTTGATTGCAGCACATGTTTCACAATCATGAATAACCTGTGCTATGTGTCCATGGTCAGGTCCACCCCTTGATCACGAGCCCGTCTGTATGTTGCATCTCTTCCTTGATGGCCTGAGGTGTCATGGGCCCATCGGGTTATAAATAATTCACCCTTATGTTGCCAATCGAGGTCCACCTGAGCCACTTCAATCTTAGCAGCCTGATCCACCTGCTGGTCGTTTTGATGTTCTTCAGTAGCCCGATTCTTCGGCACATGAGCATCTGCGTGGTGTACCTTTACGACCACGTTTTCTACCTGGGCAGCAATATCTTGCCACAATGCAGCAGCCCAAATGGGTTTGCCCCTGCGCTGCCAGTTGTTCTGTTTCCATTGCTGTAACCACCCCCACAGGGCATTTGCTACCATCCACGAATCAGTGTATAGGTAGAGAACTGGCCACTTTTCTCGTTCAGCAATATCTAAAGCCAGCTGGATGGCTTTCACTTCTGCAAATTGTCTCGATTCACCTTCTCCCTCGGCAGCTTCTGCAGCTTGTCGTGTAGGACTCCATACAGCAGCTTTCCATCTCCTATGCTTTCCCACAATGCGACAGGACCCATTGGTGAACAGGGCATAACTCCTCTCCTTTTCTGGTAGCTTGTTGTACAGTGGTTCTTCTTCAGCACGGATCACCTCCTCCTCTGATGACATCCCAAAGTATTTGCCTTCTGGCCAGTCCATAATCACTTCCAAGGTTCCTGGATGACTGGGGTTTCCTATTCAAGCCCGTTGGGTAACCAGTGCAACCCACTTGCTTCATGTAGCATCGGTTGCATGATGTGTAGAGAGGACCTTTCCTTTGAACATCCAGCCCAGTACTGGCAGTCGGGGTGCCAGGAGGAGCTGTGCTTCAGTACTGACCACTTCCAAAGCAGATCAAACTCCTTCATATGCTGCCAATATCTCCCTTTCGGTTGGAGTGTAGAGGGCCTCAGATCCTTTGTATCCCCGACTCCAAAACCCTAGGGGTCAACCTCGAGTTTCCCCAGGTTCTTTCTGCCAGAGGCTCCAGGTGGGGCCATTCTCCCCGGCTGCAGTGTAGAGCACATTCTTTACATCTGGTCCTGTTCGGACTGGCCCCAGGGCTACTGCATGAACTATTTCCTGCTTAATTTGTTCCAAGGCTTGTCGTTGCTCAGGGCCCCATTCAAAATCATTCTTCTTACGGGTTACTTGGTAGAGCGGGTTTACAATCAGACTGTAATTTGGAATGTGCATTCTCCAAAACCCCACGACACCTAGGAAAGTTTGTGTTTCTTTGTTGCTAGTTGGTGGAGACATAGCTGTTATTTTGTTGATTACATCCATTCAGATTTGACAACGTCCATCTTGCCATTTTATTCCTAAAAACTGGATCTCTTGTGCAGGTCCTTTAACTTTATTTTGTTTTATGGCAAAACCAGCCTTCAGAAGGACTTGGATTATTTTCTTCCCTTTCTCAAAAACTTCCTCTGCTGTGCCACCCCACACAATGATGTCATCGATGTACTGCAGATGTTCAGGAGTTTCCCCCCCTGCTCCAGCGCAGACTGGATCAATCTATGGCAAATGGTAGGGATATGTTTTCTCCCCTGGGGCAGCCGATTCCACGTATATTGGACTCCCCTCCAAGTAAAGGCAAACTGTGGCCTGCACTCTGCTGCTAGAGGGATGGAGAAAAATGCATTAGCAATATCGATTGTGGCGTACCACTTGGCTGCCTTTGATTCCAGCTCGTACTGGAGTTCTAGCATGTCCAGCACTGCAGCACTCAGTGGGGGTGTGACTTCGTTCAGGCCACGGTAGTCCACCGTTAGTCTCCACTCACCATTAGATTTTCGCACTGGCCATATGGGACTATTAAAAGGTGAATGAGTCTTACTGATCACTCCTTGGCTCTCCAGTTGATGAATCAGCTCATGGATGGGAATCAGGGAGTCTCGGTTGGTGCGATATTGGCGCCGGTGCGCAGCCGTAGTAGCAACTGGCACTTGTTGTTCTTTGACCCTCAGCAACCCCACAACAAAAGGGTCCTCTGAGAGACCGGGTAAGGTAGACAACTGTTTAATGTCCTCTGTCTCTAAGGCAGCTATGCCAAAAGCCCAGCGGAACCCTTCTGGGTCCTTGAAATATCCTCTTCTAAGATAGTCTATGCCAAGGATGCACAGAGCATCCGGGCCAGTCACAATAGGGTGTTTTTGCCACGCATTCCCAGTTAGACTCACTTCAGCCTCCAATACAGTCAACTGCTGGTATCCTCCCATCACTCCATGAATACTGATGGGCTCTGGCCCTTTATAGTTTGATGGCATTAGAGTACATTGTGCACCAGTATCTACTAAAGCTTTATACTTCTGTGCGTCTAATGTGCCAGGCCATCAAATCCACACAGTCCAATAAACTTGATTGTCCCTTCCCCACCCTGGCTGGAGGCAGGGCCCCTTTAATCCTCGTCAGAATCTTCATTCCTGTGTTTAAAGGACTGCCTGCTGGAAGTTGGAGCAGCAAACTTTTCAGAGAATCCCTTTTTCCCACTTGTTTTCTTTTGCAACTCATGTACCCGTGCCTCTAGGGTCGTGGTGGATTTTCCATCCCATTTTCTCATGTCCTCCCCATGGTCATGTAGGTAAAACCACAGGATAGCACAAGGTGTGTATCCACCATATCATCTTCCTTGCACGGATGAGCACTTACCCCTAATAGCAGAGACATTGGTTTGTACAGGAGGAGAGGAAAATACACTCTTTTTAAGTTGCTGGACCTCTTCAGAAAGTTTCTCCGAAGTATTCTCTTTTAGTTGGTGGACGCTTTCAGAAAGTTTCTCCACAGCCGAGACACAGGCCTGTAGGGAAGAGGAGAGACTTTCTTCATACTGCCGGAGTTGTTTAACCACATCACCCACTGAAGGGTTCCTCATCCTCTTTCCAGGCCATTATTGCCAATGAGCTGGCATATGATGATGGTGCACTCCGTACAAACTTCCGCCACATGGGTCGTGTACACTTGACTTCATCTGGATCTACGGGTATTTGTCCATTGTCTGGGTCGGCATAAATCACCTCCCCTACGGCACATGCAGTGTGGTGATTTGCTTGATATTTGTTGATTTCTTGATGTTGATGAAGTGTCTATCATAGAAAAGTAAGTAAAAATGTTTCAGAACATTCTGTTTCAAATTCTTATGGAAATTCAACTCATACTGCACACAAAAAAGCATAATTTGGAGGAAAGTCCAATAATTATTTTTTCTATAAATGTCATACATAGATAAGAGGTATATGGAGAATTATTATGGCATATGTGTTTATTTTTTGTTTCTGTTGCATAGCCTTGAAAAGTTCAGGTCTTGAAAAAAAGTTCAGGTTTATGCTAATGTGAGAGTTTGACAAGCAACATGTTGAAGGTGTGAAGGTAAGTTGATCCGGTGTATCAGGTACATATGGATGATGTACACTGCAACAACCCAGATACATGTCATGGCTGGGACTGTCTGGAACCTCTAGAGCTCACCCAGACCTACCACAGCTCAAGCAATATCATATTCAGCAGAATACATAAGATCTAGCCCAGTTGGGGTTTGAGTCATCCCAGCATGAGGATTGGGCTGCCAGTGCCAGTTTGACCACCATTACAATAAAAAGGATTTTTTCTCCATTATGAGTGTTTGAAAATGAATCTGTGACTTGAGACCTAAGCCAGGCTGTGTCTCAATGATGAAAAATTAATAGAAAGCATAACTCAGCAGTAGGTGTAATGTTTAAGATGCAGTGTTTTTTTATGCACATTACAACTCTTAAAACTATTTCCTTGACATTATTTATTTTATTAACAGCTCTAGTATGTTCTTTATCTCAACATATATTATAATGTGACCTAGCAAAAAAAACCCACAAAGACAACAACAAAGAAACCAGTCTTATGCCCTTCCTTGTCTTTCTCATGTATCAAAATTCTATTTGACCTGTGCAGGAGGGATTTGTGAGTTCAACAATTTGCCATGAATTGACCTCATTAACACTGAAAACTCAGCATACAATCACTGTTTGTGTGATATTTATCCATGTTTTATTTTTGATAAACTAAATATGTTGCTCTTGTTGCTCTAGAATAGGTTCGTTTTTGGTTGACTCATGTTTTGGTGCATGATCTTCTAAAATTTGACATTTTCAACAGAATGTTAATGGAAAACTATTAGCAAATATTCAGATAAAATGCATTCACTACATTCACTACTTTGACATCCTTGGGAAACTATTTATTACTATGTTTTCTTTCCATGAAAATAGTCAGAACAAGATAATTTAAAACTGTCCAAAACTTATATGCCATATGCAATTCTCTTTGGCAATATACTGATTATAAAACCTTAAACGTAACAGCCCAACTGCCTAGGATGTCCTTTACAGAGGTAATATGTTTCTTAGTCTTTTTACTAGAAACATTGAATAACAGAATCATTTAAGTTGGAAAAGACCTCTAAGATCATCAAGTCCAACAGTTAACCATGAACTGTGAAGTCTACCACTAGACCATGTCTGTAAGCACCACATCTACACGTCTTTTAAATAATTGCAGAGAAGGTAACTCAAGCACTTCCCTAGGCAGCTTACTCCAATGTTTTGCAACGTTTTAAGTTAAGAGATTTTTCCTAATATCCAACCTAAATCTTTCTGGTGCATCTTGAGGCCATTTTCTCTTGTCCTATTGCATGTTACTTGTTAGGAGATACTGACCCCCATGCCACTACAACCTTCTTTGAGGTTGCTCACTGAAACTAACTGCCTGTGAGAAGTTTTCACAGGAAGAGTGCATTGCTACATCAAAAATGCTGGATGAAAATCTCACACACCAGGCAGACAGCTCTCACCAGAAACAGTACCATAAATGAAGTAGACTGAACATTTACCAGTACTTGACTAATTAGAGTTACTCCATACCTAGATTGTCTTAAGTAACTTGCTAAATTAACAGAGTTTAGGCTAATTAATGTGAGAAGTCATATAGTCAGGCTTGAAATCTCTTCTAGGTAGGATTGTAATGTCACTTTGAGATGTTGCTATAGAAATAGAGCTATTTAAGGATATATACATTAGACAGGATTATCTTGTCCACTGTTTGGACTAGTTCTTCAGCTGCTGAGAACAGAGACCAGTGGTAAATCAGCATATTTGCTTTTATTTCTTCTTATTGGAAGGATTTCTGTCATGCATAGCATGTTTTTGTTAAAAAAAAAAAAAAGCACAAATACAACAAAAATCAGGAATATATGTCAGTCAATTTCACGTTGTTTTCTCAGCTACTTGTAAGTAGGGTTTTACATCATTTATTATAAATGGGTTGATAAACTGTGCACAATGGTTTACAATGGTTCACTTTGAAACAATGCTTTCTAAAATAGTAAAAAGAAATGATAGTGATAAATACAAAACAATTAAAATCCTTGTCAGAGGACAGACAGCAGACCGTGTTTTCCTATCTGAGCCTGGCTTAGGGGCACAAACTAAGGAGCAGAAGTTACTGAGTGAAAGCCACTGTGGGTAGTCCCCTGTAGAGCATTTTCAGGCCATTTCCTCTGCAAGCTTTACAACTCACTTGTCCTCTTTAACTTCTCTCAAAGTGTTCACCATTGCCAGACTATATCTTTTAGGTATTATCTTCCAGCTAGAGTATGTCAAACAGCCCCCCATATCAGGATGATATCTATGACACCACAATTTTAGAAGCATTTATGGTGGTTTTACTGAGGTGGGCAGTGGAATTCGGCCACTCTCTCACTCCCCTCTCCTCAAAGAGTAAGGAGGAGAAAATACAGCACAAAGAGCTCAAGGTTGGAGATCAGAATGAAAAAAAAAAAAAAAAAAAAAGTTATTCTCTACTTCCCATCAGGTGATGTTCACCCACGTCCTGGGAAACAGGGCCTCAAAACATGTAATGGTTACAGTCCCCTCCCTAACTAGAGTCCCCCTTTTTATTGCTGAGTGTGAAATCATGTATTATGGAATATCCCTTTGGTTTAGGTCAGCTGCCCTGGTGATGTCTTCTCCCCATCACTTGCCCACCCCCAGCCTGATGGCTTCTGGGGGCTTGGAGGGAGTTCTGTTGCAGTGTCGGTACCATGTAGCAACAGACACACAACACTGGAGTGATACCAGTGCTGTTCTGTACTACAAGTGCAGAGCACAGCACTGTGTGGACTGCTGTGGGGAAAGTTAACTCCATCCCAGATAGACTCAACACAGTATTTCAATACTTACTGTCCTGTTTTAGGAATCTAAGCTCTCAGCTCTGTGTTTTAGTCCTGGATTCCTTCAGGGGTTTAACATGTGAAGGTGGTCATATATATTTTCATTCTCCATACACGTTAATTAAGGGAATTGTCATCCAAATAAATTATTGTCTGTGAATATCAATTAATGTATTTTTTTCACAGTAAATTCAAGAAAAATATGATAACTTAACACTCACTTAAAAATAGGGCAATTTACCACAGATATAGTGCAGAGTACTGTGGGTATTAATACTCACATATCATGCAGTAGAGTAATTAGTGGAAGAGAATTTATTAATTTCTGACAAACCACTCATTGGTTCTTTTTGGAAAATAAAAATTGGAGCAAAATAGGAATGTTGTCTCTGTTAGTGTTGCTTAAAATCTTAAAATCTTTAATGATACTGAGGTCTCCTTACAGTTATTTCTGTGTCATCCAGGATGCTATGAAGATTTGTTTATGACTGGGTGACTTTTAATCCAACCCATTGAAAATCTTTGCTCATGAATTCTGGAAGATGTGTTCAGCTACTCAAGATTCAGACAAGGATCTTGGATCTGAATCTTTCTGACAAGGATGCTTGCTTTTGAGAGAACTTTGTAGAGCTCACTATTTTCTTCATTGCAGAGGAAAGGAGAATAATTGCTTTTAATAATAAAAGGGTTGGATTAGAGGAGATTAGAGGATAGCAGCAGATGCCACGTACTACTTTGTCTTTAGTAAGGCTTTTGACATTGTTTTCTACAATATTCTTTTAACCATCATTTAATTTTACAGACTCCATATGAGAACATGGGTGAAGAAAAAAAAAAAAAAAACAAAACACAACAAAAAGCACAGGATGATTAGGTTCATAGGGTCACGGTGAGTGTATTGTGTTCTACCTGAATGTGGGTAATAACTGGGGTCCAACAAAGTTAGTCCTAAGACCTATCATCTCTACCAGTGACCCAGAGGAGGTGACAGAGGACCGACACATGGATCAAGTTTGCAGATGGCACCAAGGGGTGTCAGTCAACACATATGAGGGCTGGGATGCCTGCCATTCAGGAGATGTGGACAGTGAGGAAGAAGGTTGCTGACTGGACAACATGAAATTGATTAAGGACGAGGACAAGCTCTGACCTGGGAAGGCAGAGCCCTACAAGGATGGAGGCTGAGGCTGATGGGGTTGTGGAACAGCTCTGGGTGATGGCTCTGCAAAAATGCAGGCAGCAAGTTGAGCAGCAGCCAGCCATGCACCTGGGCAACAATGGCAGCCAGAAGTGCCTAGGTTGGTGTAAGCAGGACACAGCCCTGAGAGGGGCTCAGCTGCCCCTTATCCCTCTCTATTGCTTTTCAGATCTCATCTGGGTGCTGCATCTGGTTTGGGGCCTCTAACAGAGGAAGAATGTCAATGAACATGGTCAGATTCAATGAGCAGCCAGCAAAAAGAGGATGAGGGACTGTGGCTGATTCAACTGGGAGAAGGGGCAGCTTTGGGAACACCCAGAAATAGCCTCAGAATTGGCTTGGTAAAGGACAGAAGAGATGTAGCTGGGCTCTGCCCAGCAGCATGTGGTGGGAGAGTGGGAGGCACGACATGGAGGAACGACAAGCTGAGGAACAAGAGGCTTGTGCTGGAGATGCCTTTTCCCCACCAGGACAACTTGGCCTATATTGTTTGGCTTTGTTAAAACATTTTGCTCTCATTTCAACTGTTTTTTGTTTTCAAGTATTTTTATACAACATAAAGAATGATACAAAAATAATTTTCAATCTTATACTGAAGACCTCATATCGGGAGAAGTTTGAACATTATGCTTCACTCTTACTGAAGTCTTCCATTTTGTTAAAATGGAAGAGAATTTATAAATAATTAATGATGATTTTGCTGAATTTAAATAATATTCCTCTTTAAACTCCGTCTTTGCAAGGCAAAGCTTAATAACAGAATAAGTTAGATGTCCAGCCACCTCTGCTCATGCTCTTACTTACAGTCTTTGCATTAGCACCATCCTCCTACTTGTAGAAATTGGAAAACTGGAAAATATTGGACTTCAATTTAAAAAAAAAAAAAAAATTCAAATAATCCAACACTGGGGAAACTCACTAGCCCTCGGTTTTCTACTATTATTTTACATTATTTACATAAAACATGAAAAGATACAGAACCGGTATGAAAATCCAATCTGATCTAGTTCTGATCTTTGCAGCAGTATAATTATTCTGATCCTGATCTAAACTAATCCATTTAAATTTAGTAGCAAATCTAAATTAGCTGCTGCTAGAAAAATCAACATAATTAAGTTCTCCATTGAATTTGATGTCTTTTATTTAATTTTAATACTACTAGAATTTGTGTTATTTATTCATCTGTCTTAACTATTGTGACAAGCTCACTTTATAATTCTTCTGGAGCATTATTTTATTTGAAACAGGGAAGAAAGAAAAACATCTGAACTACTAATACACCATGCAGGACATTAAATATTCTCTGTCTGAATGTGCTTTGTTGTTCCCCAGAAACCCTGGGTAACCCTATTAAGTGCACAACATTTTTTTTTTTTTCTGCATCAGGAAAATTAGTTGTATGTTATTTAAAAAATGTGAGGACTGGAAACTGACAAGACTTAACAAACTGAAGTAAGATTGTATGTTTTTGTATACTTGCTTGTCTGTTTCTTCACATTTTTATAGGAGATCTTTATAGTTTGTATAGGATTTTTTTTTTTTAGTGGCATATTATTTACCATCTCTCTGTGAATGAAGGTATGCATATTCATATTGTGAAACATGACTTACATTTTCACAGTCAAAATATTCAGTTAGCAATATTAACCTCCCAGTGGGCTTTTGTGCATTGTTGACTATGCTGAAAGAAAGCAGTAATTGTAAGCAATTTTCTTTAGCAGATTATAGATTGTTTGTATGTATGTTTACAGATGGCCAATGTTCAGCAGTGGGTTATTCAGACACTTAAGGGAAAATTCTTAAAGAACAAAATGTGTCTTTTTGTACTTCAGCATCACAGAGTAGTTCTTCCATCTTTTGATGAGTTAAATGTAATATTTCATAGAAGTTCAGGCTGATATCTAACAAAAATAACAAAAAAGAAGCATTAGACACTTCAATTCTATAGATATTTCCATTCTGCAGGTACTCCTGTTCTACCTCAAAACCCAACAGTTACATAGAAATAGAAATGCATACGGTATGATGAACTCTTACAACAAAAGAAAATCACATTTTTGAAAAAAGTTATTACTATTATTATGATTAATTTCAAATTAATCATACTGCTGTCAGTAAAGAAACTAGTGATGTGTAGAGGAGACTTTGCTAAATGGAGAATAGAGAAGCATACTTCAAATGAAAAATAATATGTAATACTTTCTTGCCTATAGCATATATAGATTTAAGAAAGCCTTGAAGATTTCTGGAAAAAAAACTTTCCGCTTCTGAAAAATATGATAGTTATTATTATTGTTATTATTGTTATTATCTGTAAAATTTTGTCTACTCTATTGCAGTTGAGTTCCATGGGTAATATACCATGTATACCATGTATTTTGCTTTTTCATCCTTGAGGTGAAACTTAATAAGGTTCTGTGAGATGCAGCAGAATATTAGTGCATTGTGGAAAACAGCTAGCTTCACACCTGTTTGCTAAATACAATGGTACTATATATTTCTTAGCTTCAAATATTAGTGTCCTGATAACTACAAGCAGATATGGGAAAGTCAAAATGCAACAGCAGTAGTCTTTCCAAAAGCTGAAAAAAAATACTGAGAGTCGTTAGACCTGGGGATATCATAACACAGAAGAAGACCTGAAGAGGCTCTTCAGTATATAATTGTCAGTGAGAACTTGACTTCTTTTCACACTGGGTGTTAACTCCATTAATGAGGTTGATACAGCACCATTTCTTACCTGAAAGCCAAAGACAGAGATTAATGTTTTTATTATTTTTATTATTTATTATTTTCAGTGTTGTCATCCCAACACCAAGCTAGAAAATTACAGTACTGCTAGGATTCAATTTTATCTCTCCAGGAAAGAGCAAAAGAACATCCATCACAGATAACAAGTGATAGGACTATAGGGAATGGCCTCAAGTTACACCAGCGGAGGTTTAGGTTGGAAATCAGGAGACATTTCTTCTCAGAAAGAGTCAGGCATTGAAACGGCATCTCAGAAAGTCAGGAATCTCAGAAAGTCAGGCATTGAAACGGGTTGCCCAAGGAAGTAGTGGCATCACCGTCCTTGGGGGTGCTTAAGAAAAGGTTGGATTTGATCCTCAGGGCCATGGTTTAGTGAGTAACAAGGGTTCTAGAGTGATCTGGTTGGACCAGATGATCTTGAAGGTCTTTTCTAACCTTTATGATTCAATAATTCAAAGACAAGAAATACCTGTCCTCTGTGGCTGATCATTACAAAGAGTTCTGACAGTTCTAAAAATATTGAAATAATGTAATCTTCTTTTCTTTCTTCAGTTGCCTGCTCTGATATCACTGTGGAACGTACAATGCATTCTATTGTTTACTATCTGTTTATAATTGGAGACAAGGCTCTAGAAACACAGAATTCAGAATAACCCAGTAAAAAAAGGGTCTATTGGTCTAAAGTGGTGGAAAGAGCATCACACTGAAACAGATAGAAAGAAGTGGGAGGCTAGAAATATACATAAATAAAGAGTACATACATTCAAAGAAAAATGGAATCAGTGTCTGTAATCCTAGAACAGATCCTGTGAATCAAACAGAAAGAGATTCTGAATTGTCATTGTTTTCTCACTCTAAGACCAAAAATTAATTCTTTATTCTTGTTTGTATTTCACATTTTTTTTTTTTTTTTTCAGTGTCAATAATCAGGTTTCAAAACTACGGCCAAAGAATAAAAATAGCTCTGCCTAGGACTGCTGTATATAATAATAATAATAGAAATAATAATAATAAAAAAAAACAACATCCAGAAGGTGGCAGTTTTAGACCATTTTGAAAAAGGACTGTCAATAGTTTTGATAGTAGCTAGGCTAGGCTCATACTTCATGTTCTGAAACATTCAAGCCATGAATAATCTGAAAGATTAAGTGATTTATTTGCTAATACAGTCATGAAAAAAAAAAAAAAAAAGGATATTTCAGCACGAACTGGCAAATACAGTCCCATTTAGCTTTAATCTAAATACAAAGGCTACCTGAGAAAACAGCATTTTCTTCAGAAGCTACTCAATTTACTGTATACATGTTTAGAGACAAAATATCTTCATATTCAGCTAAGACATGTCAATGACTTTGGAATCCATCAGGGCAACAGCATCCATTGTTTAGCTACACACAGAAATCACAACTTTAAGTCTAGCTCTTGGCATGATTCCTAATTCTTTCAGATGATTTAACCCAAGTGTTTTTCTTTTCTAACATCTACTTTTTCAGGCATACAATGATGTCTGTTGAAGGATACTTGAGACAGTAAAGCGAAAAGCATAGCAGAGCAAATTACTTGTGTCGGTATACCAAAGAGAGACTATCAGCCAAAGAGGCAATAAACTTTTTTTCATAGGGGACTGGCTTGCCAAAAGAGATCATGTTTGCTTTAGTAAGATTAAACAGCAACAGCATGTGTTTAAAACCTTATTATTAATTATTATTAATTAAATAATAAGGTTTTAAACACATGCTTATTATATTATAATAATAATAATTTTAATTGAAAACAGCAATAAAAATTTTAATTTTACCTAAGAGAAGTACAAGTTTGTGAGATTAGGGTATTAGTCATTTTCACCATGAAGCTTCTTCCACTGGTGAACACTTAGTAACCTGTATGGTGTGACATACCAAAAAGACTAAAACACAAACAAATTTTTGGAAAGATGTGTGATCAGAAAAAACAACAACAAAAACCATAACCCCACCAAAAACTAACATCATAATACAACAGAAAAATCTTCAGACTTTATTCTTTAACTTTAGTCAAAGATTTTCTGTCTTTATGAATACCTGAAAAAAACAAGCAAACAAACAAAAAACCCCACATACCCTAAAATAAAACTCTGTGCTCCCATTGAAAACTTTTCCAAAGGACAATTGACTTCCTCTTGTTCTTTACACTACTATTAGTCATGAAGAAAATAATACTCTAATAAACTCAAGAACATATAGCAAGAGTTGGTAAAAACAGCAAAAAAGAAAAGAGATCAGGGCATATTCAGCTGTGAGGTTAAATTAGTTTACAAGCAAAAAAAAAAAAAAAAAAAAAAAGAGGGAAATATGGCTCTTGATTTTAAAAGAAGACAATCTTTGATGAACTGAAAGAGTTGTTAGTAAAGTGAACTGAAGAGATCACAGATTTGCATGTGAAAGAAACCTGGATTTTTTTTCATATAAAATGATTAAAACTATTAAGAGTTGTGTATTCCAGTAAAGAGAAAAGATTATGGGGAGGATATTAACCTAAAAAATGACTAAGCAGTTCAAGAAAGATATTGACAATAAGCAGAGGGCTTACAAAGAATGAAAAAGAAATGATTTACAATTCCATAGAAAGCCAGAGGATGAGACACTAAGTGGAAATTAATGAAAGTCAACTTGAGGTCCTACATCTTGCTATAGCAAAATATGAGATAGCAAATCAAATGGAAAAAGCTAATTCAGCCCTGCATGTGAAATGAAAAATGGAAAAAGTAGGGCTTGTAAGAGAGTAAAGATGGAGTAAAAGATATACAGAGCTTAAAGAGAAAACATTGATTTACTTCAAGTATTCAAAATGAAAGATACTCTTAATCTTGTACACAAAGATAACATAGCTTCTCATGTTTTGCAGTGTTAGAGTCTGTGTAAGATTTTCTCTCTCCCAGCATTCTGTGTGGAGAATAGGCCAAACCAGCATCAAATTATACCTTGTCTACAGGAACAGCTTTGCTAAAAAAAGGATAGAAAAAGTGCTGCCAAGATTCTTTGATCCTTCTCAGATTTGAGGAAGGAAAGAGACATATATGTCCTTCTACATTGCATTTTGGCCTTTACATTACTGTAGCAAAAAATTGTATCCTTGCTGCATACTTTGTTTGTATATAAAGTTTGTTATACTTTGCCATCTGTCTCCAGGTTTCTGCCTGACTAAATTGCACTGCACCTCTGATGCTACATCCTGCAACGCCTCAGAATTTGAATACTATCTATGATATTGTGAAAGCTTCAGGATCAAGATAAAACAAACAAACAAACAAACAAATAAAAGACTACCCCAAAATACATTTTCTAGAGCTAAAGATATTTATCTGTAATAAAAACTAAACAAATAAAATAACCAAACTAAGCAAGCAACCAATCAATCAATGCTGCCCCTTCTGCTTTTCCTGATTTACAGAAAATTCAGTATTTGAAAGACAAGACAGTCAAGTAAGCCACAGGTAAATAAGTGCTGGGATTGTTCAGCCTGGAGAAAAGAAGGCTCAGGGGTGAACTTATCGCTCTCTACAGGTACCTCAAAGGAGGCTGTAACGAGGTGGGGGTTGGTCTGTTCTCCCACGTGCCTGGTGACAGGACGAGGGGGAATGGGCTTAAGTTGCGCCAGGGGAGTTTTAGGTTGGATGTTAGGAAGAGCTTCTTTACCGAAAGGGTTGTTAGACATTGGAACGGGCTGCCCAGGGAAGTGGTGGAGTCACTGGAAGTCTTTAAAAGACGTTTAGATGTAGAGCTTAGGGATATGGTTTAGTGGGGACTGTTAGTGTTAGGTCAGAGGTTGGACTCGATGATCTTGAGGTCTCTTCCAACCTAGAAATTCTGTGATTCTGTGATTCTGTGAAGTGATGCTAAGAAGCCTGTATTTTATAATAACACAGAAATAATTCACAACTTTCTTTATTAGTACTCTTGCATTTGATTCATACATTTCTACAAGCAGAATTCAAATCTTGGTAGCAATACTAGGTAGCTCTTCCTATCACTGCATCCTGAAGATTTTTTTAGAAGATTTCATAGGTAGGGAAATTAAAACATAAGGAGGTAAAGTGAATGAATCATCCAGAGTCATATTGGAAAGGGACTCTTTATCAGAGACTGTAGAGATAGAACAAGGGGTAATGACTTTAAATTAAAAGAAGATAGATTTAGGTTAGATATATAATAATCTCTTTACTATAAATTAGTGAAGCAATGGTGAGGCTCTGAGAAGTTGTGGATGCCCCATCCCTGGACATGTGCAAGACTAGATTGGATGGGTTTTTGTGCAATCTGGTCTCATGAGAGGTTTCCTTGTCCATGGCAGGAGGTTGGAATTAGTTTATCTTTAAAATCCCTTCCAATCCAAACCATTCTATGATTTTATGATTCTATGATTCTGTGATTCTATGTTATATATGCAATTTAATAAGTTACATAAACTGATTTTTGAATGTATTGCAGATGAAATTATATACTTCACTTGTAAGTGAGAAGCAGCAATGTATTTTTGGATATAATCTAGTGCTCTAACAAAGCTTAATGTTGAATAAGTCAGTGATTCAATGCAATTCAAGATCATTCACACTTGATTATTCACTGCATGGATGACAGGGTAATTCAGATGTGCCTAGGAGACTTTCCTGTCAAGTCACAAGGTTCAGAGTGGGCACTCCTGCATTCTAATTAATTAAAATGTTTATTTCTCTGGGATTTTGTAGATAGCTTTGTAAATTTAGCACTTTCCTAACATCTTCCTTGTTAAGTATCTAATCAATACAGCATATATGACAATGTAGCTTACTCACAATACCTAGTGAATTCAGTAATGAAACTCATATTAGTTTGTAAGTAATTTTTTCTACTGAAGTACAAAAAAGGAAGATAGTCTCAATTCATGTACCTCAGTTTTACATTTATAACTTCTGCTTATAGGTAAAAAGTCACCTGTTGTTCAACACCTGTGAAGATTCAGCTAGTATGAGGGTAATTAAAGCAGAAATTTATCCAAAAGCTTACTTTCCACCTACCTGTTCTCACTGCAGCTTCTTTCCTCTCCTTCAGTATTCCTGTCTTTGCTTCTTTCTTTTCTTCTTCAGTCCTTGCTTCTTCTACTCCATCAATCTTTCAAAACATCTATAGGTTTCAACTTTTATGCTGATAACTTTTTGATACTGTTTTACGGAGTACTTATTTTTTAAGTATTGACACTTCCAAAGTTCAGACTGTCTGAGATATGGGCTATCTTTATAATACCTCTCAGGGAATTTGAACTATGCCATCACAACAATGTTCCTATTGAAAATATGTTTATCACTTTCACTTGAGTCAAATCCTTTGACTTCAGTATGAACTTGATCCATCAAGTACATAATGTATTATGCAAACTTCAGAACAGAACTTGTTTTTAAGTACAGGAAATGCATGCCACAGTGAAAACTGTAAATGAAAGATGCTGGCCCTGATTGAAAATGCACATATATTTTAAATGAATTCATAGCTCTTAAGATCTTCATCACTTTGAACCTGCTTGAGATTCTTTTGTTTAAAGAAAAAATATCTTTAGGGTCTGTAGGCTGCAGGAATCTACACTGTTACTATGAAAGAACAGATTCATATCAGTGAGCAACTATTTCCCTGTCTTTATTCTGCTTCTCTGCACATGCTTGTTTAGATGAAAATCAGACTTATATAAAGTGCCAACTCAAAGCTTGTCTTTGTACTTAATGGTGCAGAAATACTCAAAGGGTAAATTGTACATTCCATAAAACAATGTCTCTAATTGATGTCAAAAAAAATGTCTCTAATGTCTCTAATTGATGTCAATTCTTGACATCAGGAGGGGGTTCTTCACAGAGAGAGTGGCTGCACACTGGAACAGGCTCCCCAGGGAAGTGGTCACTGCACTGAGCCTGACTGAGTTTAAGAAGAGATTGGACTGTGCACTTAGTCACATGGTCTGAACTTTTGGGTAGACCTGTGCGGTGTCAAGAGTTGGACTTGATGATCCTTAAGGGTCCCTTCCAACTCAGGATATTCTATGATTCTATGATTCTATGAATTGCTGTCCTTGCCCTCCATCCAAAATGTATGATCAGTTTATGTTCTCTTTTTCAAAAAGAGAAGCCTTTTCTAGGCCTTTTCCACTAGAAAGGCTGTCAGGACTTTTGTATAAGGTAATATTTGTTGACTGAACTCTCAGTTTCAGCTCAGGAACAAACTTTAAGTGAGACTGAGTGTTTCTACAGCCCACATCACACCTAAAGATATGTCTTCCTTTATAGGAAATGCTATTGGGGAAGCCTTTTAGATATTTATGTCTTAGGTAGTGGACAGCACATTTCAGCTAAGAAAACAAACGAACAAAAAACAAGCCCTTATATTTATGTGCTAATGAACTTACATAGGTAGCTGATTGCATTGTTGTTGTTTTCCTAATTAGATAATGGCTTTGCCACTGCAAAAGTTGAATGTATCAGAAAAGAAACTACTTTTTACATGTTGTCTGAATCCACATTATTCTCTCTGAACAGAATACTTGTTCAAAATGAAAACAAAATGCAGCAATACAAAATCATACAATTAGGAAAATCAGAGCTCAAAACTTTGCTGCTTCAACTGTCTTTTGAATCATTTCTTTTCAGGAATTAAGATTGCTTTGTACATCTATTCAATAGCATAGTGACAATAATCTCTTGACTTAGTTTCCCTTTTTCTATTTTTGAACATTATATTGAAATCTAAGATGTCAAGGACATCTTGAAATATAAGCCTGGGAATGCCTATGTAATGGTGCAGGCCTTTTCCATGTGACTCACAAAAAGTCACTGTACTATTCCTTGTACGTGTTTGGCAGGAAGAAAAAAAAAAAAAGGAAAAAAGGAGATTCAAATTGCAAAGATGTAAGTATACTTCTGTGATTGATATTTGAAATGTAGAGCATTAAGTATAAGGCCACTAGTTCATGAGCTTTGTCAAATGTTGCTATTTATTATTCCCCTACATCCAAGAGCTTGAAATCAATACAGTTTCCAAATCTAATGACTATATCTATAGTTCCTAAAAGCTAGATTTGAGTTAATTTCAGGAATTCCACTGGAATTCTGGATATTAATAGTTGTTTATTTTTGTGACCTACTGGATTTGAATAGTTTTAGTGAAGTTACTGGTTTAGATCTTCATATGACCTCACAATATATCACAGACCTATGATGATTTTAAGGTCCCATTTTCAATTGGAAATAAAGAAAGACAACCAAGTCCAGTTCGTATGTTCAGTCAGAGTATTCATGGTTTTACCTCACTTCAACAACAGAATCATAGAATCATAGAATAATTGAGGTTGGAAGAGACTTTCAGGATCATCTGGTCCAACCATGACCCTACTACCAATATCACCCCACTAAACCCTCTCCCTAAGCACTAGGTCCAACCTTTCCTTGAACACCCACTGGGAAGCTGATGACAGCAGTTCCCTGGGCAACTGTTCCAATGTCTGACCACTCTTTCTGAGAACTGTCTCCTAATTTCTAATCTAAACCTGCTCTGGCACAACTTGAGGCCATTTCCCAAAGTCCTCTCACTAGTTACATGTGAGAAGAGGCTGGCTCCCAACTCCCCACTTTTAGGTAGTTTTAGAGAACAAGAAGGTCACCCCTGAGACACCTCTTCTCCAGACTAAACAACCCAGTTCCCTCAGCTGCTCCTCATAAGACTTGTGTTCCATGTCTTCGTAGCCTTTGGAACGAAGCTGGTAGACATGGAACTAGCCGTTCCATGTCTACCAGCTTCGTAGCCTTTCTCTGGACACTTTGCAGGGCCTCAATGTCCTTCTTGTAGTGAGGGGCCTAAAGCTAAGCACAGTACTTGAGGTGCAGCCAGAGCTGAGTACAGGAGGATGATCACCCTCCTGGTCCTGCTGGCTGCACTATTCCTAATACAAGCCATGATGCCATTGGCCTTCTTGCCCACCTTGGCACACTGCCAGCTGATGTTCAGGAGAGCACAGAAATTCGCTTAAACAACATTAAGTTTCTGGTTAATCCTTCTCCTTTTTTTTTTTTCTAGTCTTTTTGACAATTTTGATATCATGCACTTTTTTCTCACTTAGCAATATTGGAGATACATGTAACCTCTGAGCAAGTGGCTCAAGCTGCTAAGTCTACTATTGGATAATTTTATTTTATGTTAGAATTTGACCTAGAAGGAAATTCTTGGGGTACAAAAGTGGTAATTTTTTTACTTGTCTCCTGAGTGAATAGAGCACTAGATCTTTTCTGTTATCTGTTTATATCCTCACCATTTCAAATCTTCATCCTATTTGTTTATATTTTCCTCACTTGGCCATTTGTGTGAGAGAACATGTGAATTTATTTAATTTCTATTTCTCATACAGAACTGGGAAGCTGTCTTTTAAGACATCTCGTATTCAAGTGACTCTCATCACTTGAGCTGACAATAATAATCTTTCTTTGAAACAAAAATTTCATGGCGGACCATTAACTCTGATTCTTCTGAATGACACTCACTGAGTCTAATCCTTCCCTGTCAAGAAAATGCTTTGTATGATAATCAGAGATATTTCTGCCAACTCACTGGCATCAGCACTTCAAGTACAGATTTTATTAATCCTGTCCCACTATTTATGCTTCTTTTCTGTTGTCCTCTCTGGAATTCTGATTTTTATTATCAGATCTTAAAGGAGAAATATTGAGTATTGAAGAGGGAAAAGAGATAAATTTGGTGAGTTTCCTTTAAAGAACAACAAAACAAAAAACAAAGCTACAAAAACCCCACCAACAACACATCACCAACCACCTTTGATCTTTTTTCAGACTGCATAAAAATTAAAATGTATTTATTCCTACTTGCTGAAGAGTTCACTCTATTTCATGTGGAAATGGAGTATAAAAATATCATGATTTAAATTAGGAGTGCAAAGTCACTGCCTCAAAGCAGAGGAGTGGACAAGGAATACCCAAGTTTTTGTAAACTCTCAGAGGTAGTATACCAGTGATTGGTATATACCAATGGTTGTGAGAGAATACGGTCTAAAAAATGGCAATTGTGTTTTCTCTCACATAATCCTTCATGCCTGACATTAAAGGCAATAACATATGACACATAAGTATTTTCCCTTTGAAGAAGATGGTATTACTCTCTGTACTAACAAGTTTTATATTACATTAACTACGTCTTCACAATGGAGTGTGATGAGTGAGACTGCAATTAAAAGTGTACTTTATTTTATTTATTTATTTTAAAGTTCAACAGACAAAAAATGTAATAATTATTGGAAACAGGAAATATCAATGGATATGATATACTTCTAATTGCACAGAGAAGAAAACTTGGTAGATATGGTTACTCTATAAACATTTTGAAGATAATACTGCAAGTGAATAATAGGAAATCTTTACCATTTCTGAAGACAGTAAGACAAATACAGCTTCCAGAAGCTACAGAAAGGCACTCATGGTTAGAATATATTAATATTATGGTAACAAAAGTAAATATTAAAGAGTGTTAAAATTACATGAAAAGAATACTTTAATTAGGAAATTTTTTTTTTTTTTTTTTTTTATGTGCAAGAAAGCAAGTTAATACAGGAATGGGAGTGGTCTGAGATGAGATTTTGCAAAATAACAAATTAACTGTACTATCTAAGAAAATGAAATGTTCCAGTTTAGCCCCAGCTGCATGATTATCTCTTTGGTAAAAGAGATATTTTTTATGTTTTTGTCTACAAATCCTTTCTAGAAACCCAAACCTCAACCCAAGAATACTGTATATAATAAGAAAAATATTAATCAAAGCTTGATCAAACAGAGGATTTGAAGAGTCACATATGAGAATCTCCTAAATTACAGGACTTTCTGTTAATAGTTATTATATATATTATGTAATATATATAATGTAATATATATATTATATAACATATATATTGTATATCTTAAATATAATATATAATATATATTATATATTATCTTATATATTATCTTAATAGTTATTATCTCTGATGTAGATTACAATGACTCAAATGTTACTTTAGTCATTTTTATTCTTAACAATTATATCTCTTACTAAGCATTCTATAATTTGATGATGAAATGATTAATTCTGAAACCCCTGAATCCTATTTAAGACATTAGTCATTTTGTGGTAAATTAGCTTCAGGCTTATTTTTCTTCAAATTTATAAATTTCTGTTGTCTCTGCTTTCAATCTCTTTGCTTCCTCTGCATGAAGAAAACAACACCTTAGGTGTGAAACTATTGCTGCAAAAATTCACAACATCTCAGTCAGAAATAGTTTTCTTCTCAGAATCTAAAACAAGAATTCTAATACCTAAATGGTTGGACTAGATTTCATTTCTGTTCGCCATTACCTTATCAAGTTATTATTATTATTTTTTTTAAATAAAAATATTAATTAATGTACATATGCATACTTGATATGTTGTTAATTAGGAAATTTTCATGCTTAAAACTAGAATTAGAGTTCAGTACTTTTTTTTTTTTCTCAAACTATATATTTGATTTTCTCTTCATGTTCTGTTTGTTATCATCTATTTGTCATTTCAAAACAATAAAAATTTCGCTAATATTGTGGCTTAACATAACAAGAAATATTCATCAGGAACAATAAAAAGTTCCTGATGAATAAAGTACTTTAAGGGTACCTAATCAATTGAGGTAAAAGAGTGAAACTTATCTGAAGGGAATCAGGTTAGCCTTATAAATACAGGCTGTGCATGCATTCATCAAACAATTTCTCTAGCTTAAATTTGTGCTACATATTTGCTTGAAGAACTAAGTGATCCTCAGCATGTCTTCTCCTCCTTCTATTCACCTGGCCCTTTTTGCTCCCCTCAACTTTCTTTATGTCTGCTTTCTTATATGGAGGCACTTAATACCTGTCAACATGTAGAACAAATTTGGATAAAACTTTTCACTGCAGAGAAAACATTTTTCTTACTATTGAAAATAAAAAAAAAAAACAAAACAAAACAACAACCCACAAAAAACAACACACATACACAATTTTAACAAGCAAAGATAACTAACAGTGGAAAATATAAGCTATATTAATTTACCACAAGTTGTAAACAGATTATGCTATAATGCCTTAATAAATATAACAAACCAAACCAAACCAATGTAATTTACTGACAAGCTTCCAAAACAAGTCACTAATTAATAAATGTCAACAGTGAATAAGGGTTTTGTTAGTGACAACTGTTCTCAACATAGCAGTTTATCTTTCAATAAGATTTTGGAGAGGATGTAAAAAAGATCTCAAAGTATCAAGAGGAAAATGCTCTTTTTAGTGAAAGAATATTGACTCAAAGAATGGAGGGATTTTAAAGCTTCAGTATTTTCAAGTTTTGAAAATAAAGAATGACAAAACAAACAAAAACAACAAAAGCACATCAAAACAAGAGATTCCAAGTTGGTCTTTAACAAAGACAGTTGTAGTATAGGCTAAGATGTGTTGCAACAGGATCTGCATTTTGAGATTTGATCTGTGAGGATGACTGAGCACTAGAACGGGAGCACATGCTACCAAGACGATCATGGGATCTAACTTCTAGGAGGTCTTGAATTTCCAATCCTCTATGTTCATATGCTCTTCAGAATTCCTTACCACCCAAAGAACAAATACAATGTGGAGATTACCAGAAGAACTAAATGGTAAACATCTTTACACCTGTTTTAATCCATAATTCTTTCATGTGCTGAGTGTAATGCAGATCTACTTCTCCATTTCTTTCTCATTCTATTTTGAGAAGAACGTAGAAAATGTGAATAATATGGGGAAAAATGTGAAAAATATCTTCTACATGTGGAGTGATTAAGCAAATTAGTGAGTGGATTAGATTTTCCAGTCTGGAAAAGACAGAAAGGGAGGAGAAGGGGAGTGGCAAAGCTGTAAGTAGCATGGGAAAGGGAAGAAAAGTCCATATTCTTCACTCATAGGGTGGTGAGGGACTGGAACAGGTTGCCCAGAGAAGCTGTGAAAGACGCATCCTTGGAAGTGTTAAAAGTAAACTTGGATGGGGCTTTGAGCAAACTGGAAGGAGTTCCTGTGCATGGCAGCAGGGTTGGAACAAGATGATCTTTTAGATCCTTTTGAGCCTAAAGCATTCTATGATTTAATGGCCCTATAAATATGATAAGGAGTGGACATAACTGGAACTAGAAAATAACAGGTGCATATTAAAAATGAAATTTTGTTCCTCTACACCACTATTATAGTTAAGTGCTGGATTTTCTTGCCAACAGACATTTCAGATGCTAAACATTAACATAGGCGTGGAAAATGTGATGAGAGAAATTCATAAACACACACACACAGACAAAATAATAATAATCATGGTGTGTTATATTAAATGACAGGATCAGAATCAGTATCTGGATCAGAAACCTCCTGAAAGGAAGCTTGCTGAAGTAGAAAGATTCTGGAGAAACAGCACTATATTTTTGCTCTGTTCTTATAATTTTCCAAGCTATCATAATTAGAGAAGACACTATCATAATTAGAGAAGGGACAGGAGAATGTTATGATTGACATTGTTGCCACTCTCTGTGTTCATGATCTGGTTCCTTACAGGACAAATGTTTTACATGAAATACAAGCTATTTCATTTAAGTCAGTGGTAAAAAATATGAAATCTGTGATTCACCTCCTACAGCAGCTCATACTCAGACATTAATATTTTGGCCATAACTTGTTTATACATTGAATATTTGAGACTGTATTTCCCTTAAGATCTCTCTAAAAAAAAAAAAAAAAAAAAAGGTACCACCAAAACAACAACCAAACAACAAACACCAAAGCCTCATAATTACCTGAATCATTCTGCAATTGGTGTACTTATATTAGTATTGTTCCTTTTACATTATTTTTAGAGACTGTGAGTCAAGTAGTCTTCATTTTCTTTATGTTTTTTTTTTATTATCATGTAATTTTGGAAGCAAACTTTTGTCAAATAAGTCAGTAGCTAAAATGAAAAAGTAAATATAAATGCTGTTTCTTTTCCCCTAAAAAGAACAATTTTTAAAAATTATTATTATTATTTATTATGATTATTTAATAAAGACTGGACCTTCCAGTGTGATGCAGAAGCACTATTTTTGCCCAAAGGAATCAGAAGCAAAAGCAAAAGCAGAAAGAACATGTTAACTCACTTAGGACCAACAGAAAACTTTCATTAAAAAACAGTGAATCTGTCTGAGCTAAAAAACAGTAAAATGGGATGAACTATGTCAGGAAGAAAAGATGGGCAAACTCAAATATTATATTTGAATAAATTTATATTGCCTATAAGAAATTCAAGTGTAAAATCTTGAACACAAATACTTCTGGTTTTGGATAGGGGCTTAAGCATTTTCTCTCAGAATTTCAATGGAAATATAACAAGAATTATGACGTTATTTCTTACTGGAAATTCATAT
This sequence comes from Heteronetta atricapilla, assembly GCA_011075105.1. NCBI lineage: Eukaryota > Metazoa > Chordata > Aves > Anseriformes > Anatidae > Heteronetta > Heteronetta atricapilla. Next base: position 33,709,089 of record CM021763.1, on the reverse strand, counting down.
TTTCACTTTTAATTGATTCTGATTGGCATCTTTTTGTACCCTCATGATATTAAGATGCTTTGTAGACTAGGACAAATATTCTAGTATTATATTTGATTTATGCTTGTGGATATGGTATAAAGATTTTTTTTTTTTTTTTCTGTTAGACCTTTACATCAACTTCTATGAACTGTGGTCAACTCCTAAATTACTCAGACAAACTCATTAATTGCCTGCCTGATAGTATGGTTGGATTACTTGTAGAAATTGGTAGACTATTGTTGTAAATCTAGAAAAGCCGATGAATTTAAAACAGAATTTTGCGGACTCTTTGTCATTAGCATTTATCTGATTGTTTCTCTCGATGTATTAAATATGATGGATGAGGCATTCAGATCAATGGTATAGTACAATCTTATGTCTAATAACACTTGAATGTGGTATGTTGGCTCATACTAAATTTTACAATTTTCAACATGTATTTTTCTCAGTTTTGTTACTTGATGCAATATTTGAAATGAATTGTGATAGTTTATAATGGAACATGTTCAGAAAATATTATATTCAGAAATATGTTCAGAGAATATTTATATTGCAGGTTATTCTAATAAATTTTGAAGTGCTTTTATTTAAAAAAAAAAAAATAAAATAAAGATATCTAACTTAAGTAAATATTTTCTGTTTGGATTTATTACCTGGAAGAATACCTCTAAATTCCATATAGTGCTTTTATTTTCATAAACAGAAGCACTACTTAAGATAATCTGGAGAATACTGGACATCTTTGTGTTCTCCATCAAAACTGACACCCTCACATCCTTCAGGATCAGCAGCTGAAGAACAAAACAGTTTCTATAGGATGTCTGAAATGGAACTAGCTGTTCACGCATCTAATTGAACTAATTTGATGATTTTCAAGGGTTGCTGTAAGTGCTGACACATGACACAGCGAGGTGTCTAAAAATTGGGCTTATGAGTCATCTTCTAGCTGTCAAATATTTAGTCTTTGTGTGTGTGTGTGTGTGTGTGTGAAGGAAGGATATTCTGAAAAGGTATATAAGATACATTTTAATCTTTTTTTTTTTTTTTTTTTTTAGAGTTGCAGTGTGGTGTCAGACGTATGTCTTCAGTCTTTCAAAAATCAGTAAGATAGTTTTTTGGGAGGTATGTAAATCTCTATTCTTATGTTTCTATGGGTCCTCATCTGAATTTTTACTGTCCAGCTAAAAAACTAACTAGAACATTAGAAGAGGTATGACATTATATATATATATATATTCTCAACTCTGGACTGTTAAGACCAAAGGAAGAGATTATTTGGAAGAGGTGTTTCCTGGAAGTCATAAAAGTGTAAGCTACTGTTAAAAGTGTTGTTTTTATTTATTTGCATTCACAATATATAGAAAAATGAAGACAAATCATTTTCTGAAAGACTCTGCATGTACTTGTAGAAGTTGACCTAGTTTTTAGCCTACTTTCAGTGTTAGTGCAAAGTCAGACTAAAATCAGTAAATCCAATTGAAGATAAGGATTTTCTAATATAAACCCCATTAAAGACTAAATTTCTGGGACAAATGCAGTTAGGTTTTCACTATAAGCAGAGGTGCAGGTGCAGTTAATTAAATTAATCGAAATTAATTTAATGAATGTAATAGTTGCAAAATGTTTGTACTGAAGGTAAAGAAATTCTGCTAGGACTTCTCATTTTGTGTTCAGTGCAGCTGATGGAAATTATACTGATGATTTCAGTGAATTCAAAACTAGAAAAAATATATGAGTCTGTAGACATTATTTTTAACCAGGAATAGCTATAAACTTTAGGGAAAGATAAAAAGTGTTACGTTCAGTAAAAAGGTTCCAATAGATTTTTATATTATCACGGTACAGCAATGCTTCTATCACTATTACCAACAATGGATGATTAAATTAAAAAGAGTCCTGTAGCTTACTTGGAGCTGAAAGAGTTACACTAAATTATTAACTTAGGGTAAAATTATATTTTACTATTGTTATTATTAATAATTTTTAGATAGATTGAAATCCCCTGAGATTTGAAGTCCAACAAAACAGTAGAGAGAGAACTCAGCAGTTCTCAGAAGAGAACACAGATATTTTCAGCATTAACTTACGCTAATGTTTTGCAGTTTTCAAAATTGTTCTTTATTATTTTATATTCTCAGCAAAATTAATACAAGTTTAACCATTTAGGTACTTTAAGTTGTACTTCAGCTGTAACTTCAAATTTTGAAGTTGTTCAGTAGTGAGTTCAAATGAGATTTGACATCTAAAAGACTTCATAATATTTTTAGAAAAAATCTATTTCTATTCAGAAAACTGAAAGATATCGAAAGAGCAGAAAGAGGTAGAGCAGGAGATAGATTAACTATTTTGTTTATTTATTTTTAAAAATGAAATGGGAAGATATAAGGGACTTTTATGATTTAAAAATGGCCAAGGTGTTATATTTTTGCTCACAAATCAAAGCGCTGGGTACTACAAAAGCTTCAATATTGAAGAGAGCTGCTCAGGGCAAGCAAAATGTCAACCTTCCTTTAAAGGTTCAAAAATATCCTTCTGTTTCTCAACTTTCATACAGGCGTTATGATAGTCATTCAAATCCTCGAGATGTGTAGAATACTGACTCTTGTACAGTACCTAAAATGTCAAGGTTACATTTATTCACGGGTTACATTTATTCACGGTCAACTGTGAATAAATGTAACCTCTCCTCCACCCCCTGTTCTCCACCCCCTATCCTCCCCCCCCGCCAAATAAAAGGGGGGGTGGGGAAGAGCTAAGACAAAAAAATGTGTAAGATCTATAGTTGGATAAGGAACATACAAATTTTTTTGGTGTCACAAGAATATCCCCCACAGAATAATAACATGTATTCACTTTAATAAGAATAGTTCCATTTAGCAAAAGAGTTGAGTCAAACATAAATATAATGCTTACATATAACATCAGCTAAATATTAATATATATATATCTGCTGAATGAAATCTTGCCATTGATTTTATTGAGTGAATATAAACTTAAAAATGAAAAGAAAAAAAACAGCGTTGGAAAAATCTATCATTAATCAAAGTAAATTCTAACATCTTAATATTCAGAATTCTTTTCAATTTTGCTAGACTTTTATTGTCCTGTATGGAAATTAAGAGATTGGTAATGTTTCTTAAATCTAAAATTTGGCCAAAAAAAGGGGGGGGGGAGGGAGGGGGGGGGGGAAAGGGCAGAAAACCTTTTCTTTGGTGAATGCTGAGAGTATTTCTTAGGTTTAAAAAAGAAATACTTCTACCCTTTGTTTTAAATCAAAACCAGGACAATCTTTGTAGCCATAGATTAAAACAAACTTTAGAAAAATGTGTATTGTTTCTGACAAATTTCTTTCAATACGTTCTTTTCCTCAGAGTTTAAAACTAGAGTTGTCTCTAAAAAAAAAAAAAAAAAAAAAAAAAAGTGTTGCAAAGACCCAAAAAGTGTTGCAAAAACCCAACACTAGAATGATAGAATCATAGAATGGTTCAGGTTGAAAGGGACCTCTAAGAACTCCAACCCCCCTGGCAGAGGCAGGGATGCCACCCACTAGATCAGGTTGCCCAGAGCCCCATTCAACCTTTTCCTTGAACACTTCCAGGGATGGGGCATCCACAGTTTCTCTGGACAACCGCCTCACCAGCCTCTGAGTAAAGAATTTCTTTCTAATCTCTAATCTAAATCTCTCCTCTTTTAGTATAAAACCATTCCCCCTTGTCCTGTCATTGTCTGAAGGGTCATTCTCCATCTTTTTGTGTTCCTTTTAAGTACTGAAAGGCTGCAATAAGGTCTCCCTGGAACGTTCTCTTCTCCAAACTGAACGTATCCAGCTCTCCCATCCTTTCTTCATAGGAGAGGTTCTCCAGCCCTCTGATCATTTTTGTGGCCCTCATCCAGACTTACTCTAACAGGTCCACACCCTTCTTGTGCTGGGAGCTTTCTCTTTCATGGGGAATTATATCTTGAAAAGGTGTGTTCTAGATTATAGTAGTCAGTCTCTCCCTTGGGGCCATGGAAGACAAAATTCTGACTCAGTAAGCATTTAATATACATATAAAAATGGTTTCCCTAAGAAGGACTGGAGTTATTTACCATACATAGAATATGTTAGAAATAGTAGAAGTCCCTGTTCTATTGTAAGGTACTTTTTTTTTTTTAAAAAAGTACCTTTTTTTTAAAAAAAAAAAAGGGAAAAAAATCTATCTTGAACAGAGATTCTGAATTATGTTAATAATCTGTACCCCGATATTGTTAGACATTGAAGATAATAAGATATTAGTTTTATTAAGTATGCAGTATGAATTGAAGAAAATTAATGTATGAATAATTATTGTGCTCAATTTTAGAAGGTGTTAAAATGCTGTTTTTTTGTATACTGAACAGATCTTCTGAGGTCAAGGCTCATTTGCTCTTCCTGAGGATCTTTTCTGAATTCACTTTCATTTTGAATTCTGACATCACTCATGATTACAAAGTTTTACTATCTAAATGTTCCACAGAGTTTACTGAGATTACACAAGCTCATGAATGGAAAAAAGAACTAAATTACCTTCTCTATGTCTGCCATTTATCACCGTACTCTCTTCTTGTCACTTGCAATGAAGGCAGAGCAACTTAGTATCACTGTATCACTGTGTGCAGGCTTATCTTACTGAAAACAAAATACTAAGGAGAATTCTATAAATAGCGACCTTTTAATTTATTTCTTAGAACTACCATCTACTTTTAATTGTATTATGACAAAACTATCTTCTATTGCATGCTGAGCTCCTCTGAATTTATTGTTTAAAGTTTCTGGTATACATTTTGGGTGAACCTGCCTAAACTTGCACAAATTTTTATCCTGAGACCTAGAACAATGTTCCAGTATTCTACTGATTGTACAGATACATTATACTGTGTTACACTAAGTGTACAATTAAGTGTACAAATTCCACCTTCTGTGAAATCTACTCATTAGAATGTTACTGGTTGGAATATCTATGGGTCCAGTAGTTTTTTTTTTTTTTTTTTTTTTTTTTTTTTTTTTTTTCCTCATAGGAAAGTCAAGGTTTGAATGGTGATAAACAACTACATGTTAGATTATGATTTCTAGCTTCTTTTTAGGTTCACTTTGCTTGTACAGTTCAAATTGGAGCAGTCTGAACAACATTCTTGCAAGATGTTCTCCTATACTGATAGATTTTGCTGATAAGACATTAAATATGCTAAACACAGGACCTGCTTAGTGTAGACTAACTGTTGGCCTATCCAGCGTATCATTATTCAATTCTTTATTGCCAATAGAAATCAATAGTTTAATGTCATCAATAATGTTTATTAAAATATATTAGTGTCCTAGGAGATATGAAGACATCCAAGATGAAAGATATTTAACCTTCTGTAGAATGAGGCTTAGGAAAATAAATAAATATTTCTTTTAAAGCATAATTTTAATATCAAATTTCTTCTAGTACTGAGGACTGATGATTTGCATTAAGTTATTTTATACCCTAGCAATTCTGATGTGTCTGCTACTGGCTCAGAAGAAGCATGAGTCGATCAATTTGATTTGTAATTACATTTGGGAAAAGGGATTATGGAGACAAATATGCTCACCTGTTTTATTCCCAAGAGTCTAACATGAAATTAATCACTGAACCAATCTTCCTCATGCTCTTTCAATATTGATAATGTGTAATCTTTTTCTAAGTCTGCAGAAACTCATGCTAACATTAGAGTCCTTAAGAACACAGGAGGCATCAAGAAGAGGTACAGAGTGGTGAGTAGGGGTGCATAGCAGCATGGTGACCACCTGGAAGAAAGTCATGTTACCTCTTCCTCTGATCTTCCAGTAACCAGTAGGACTAATGTAGCCACTCAGTCAGAGCTTCATTTGGTTCATGTGACCACACAGATTTTGAATATTTTACTGGGTGTGTCTGGAGTGACTTTTGGAGGTGGAGGGCAGTATTGAGCACAGCTGTAGAAGATGTGTCCAAAGAGAACTGCTCTGCCTGGTGGCTGAGCTTCAGGAGGAAGTGGGTAAACTGGGGAGCATTTGGGAATCCAAGAAGGAGGTAGATGAATGGAGCTGTGCTCTGCAATTTCTGCCAACTTAACACAACAAACACAGAGATTCATCCTGTATCTCCATTCAGCACTGGGGTGAAACCAGAGACTGGTCAGACAGGGAGAAGTGGAAGCAAGTTACTGTTCAGAGCCACAATACCTTCCTTGTCATCGGAGCTGTCTTTCCATAATATGTGTGAGACTATGGATAAGATAGATGAGGGACAAGATGAAATGGAGGTGAGGGAATTAGTGAATCAGAGAAGTACTAGATCTACCTCCCTCATCCTGGTTAGATCAACCAACTTCTTGCATCAAGGTCAGCATCAAGACCATCACTGAGAAGAAAAAGAGATGAGTTTTGTTCATAGAGGGCTTCTTCTCAGGGGAACAGAGGCACACATCTTCTGACTGGACTCTCTTTTCAGGGAGGGTTTGGGTCAGGAATGTTGCTGAAGCATTGAAGAGTTTAGTTCAGCCTTCAGAGTATTACCCAATACTGCTCTTTCATGTAGGTACCAATGATAGTAGATCAAGAAGTTTCAGGTCAAAAAAAAAAAAAAAAAAAAAAAAAAAAATAAGGCCCTTACACTGCTGAAGGATTCAGGTACTGAGGTAGTGTTTTACTTATAGAATCATAGAATCATAGAATATCCTGAGTTGGAAGGGACCCTTAAGGATCATCAAGTCCAACTCTTGACACCGCACAGGTCTACCCAGAAGTTCAGACCATGTGACTAAGTGCACAGTCCAATCGCTTCTTAAACTCAGTCAGGCTCGGTGCAGTGACCATTTCCCTGGGGAGCCTGTTCCAGTGTGCAACCACTCTCTCTGTGAAGAACCCCCTCCTGATGTCAAGCCTAAACTTCCCCTGCCTCAGCTTAACCCCGTTCCCGCGGGTCCTGTCGCTGGTGTTAATGGAGAAAAGGTCTTCTGCCTCTCGACACCCCCTTACGAGGAAGTTGTAGACTGCGATGAGGTCTCCCCTCAGCCTCCTCTTCTCCAGGCTGAACAGGCCCAGTGCCCTCAGCCGTTCCTCGTACGTCTTCCCCTCCAGGCCTTTCACCATCTTCGTAGCCCTCCTCTGGACACTCTCCAACAGTTTCATGTCCTTTTTATACTCTGGTGCCCAGAACTGCACACAGTACTCGAGGTGAGGCCGCACCAGCGCAGAGTAGAGCGGGACAATCACCTCCCTCGACCTACTAGCGATGCCGTGCTTGATGCACCCCAGGACACGGTTGGCCCTCCTGGCTGCCAGGGCACACTGCTGGCTCATATTCAACTTGCTGTCTACCAGGACCCCCAGATCCCTCTCTTCTAGGCTGCTCTCCAGCGTCTCATCGCCCAGTCTGTACGTGCAGCCAGGGTTTCCCCGTCCCAGGTGCAGGACCCGGCACTTGCTCTTATTGAACTTCATGCGGTTGGTGATCGCCCAGCTCTCCAACCTATCCAGATCCCTCTGCAAGGCCTTTCCACCCTCATCCGAGTCCACAACTGCTCCAAGTTTGGTGTCATCAGCAAACTTGCTCAAAATACCTTCTATTCCTACATCCAGATCGTTTATAAAAATATTGAAAAGTACCGGCCCTAAAATGGAGCCTTGAGGGACCCCACTGGTGACCGCCCACCAGCGTGACGCAGCCCCATTTACCATAACCCTTTGGGCCCTGCCCGTTAGCCAATTGCTCACCCATCGGATGATGTTTTTATTTAGCTGTATGGTGGATATTTTGTCCAGTAGGATCCTATGGGAAACCGTGTCAAAAGCCTTGCTGAAGTCCAAAAAAATCACATCAGCTGGTTTCCCTTGGTCCACCATACGGGTGATCTTATCATAAAAGGAAATCAGGTTAGTTAGGCAGGACCTACCCTTCACAAACCCGTGCTGGCTGGGACCAATGACTGCTTTGTCCCCCAGGTGCGCCTCAATAAGTTCGAGAACCATCTTCTCCATGATTTTACCAGGCACTGACGTGAGACTGACGGGCCTGTAATTGCTAGGGTCTTCTTTCTGACCCTTCTTGAAAATCGGCACAACATTTGCCAGCTTCCAGTCTACCGGGACCTCTCCAGACTCCCAGGATAGTTGAAAAATAATTGAGAGAGGTTCCGCGATGACGTCCGCCAGCTCCTTCAGCACCCGGGGATGAATCCCATCCGGACCCATGGACGTGTAGGGATCCAGGTGGAGTAGCAAATCCCGCACACGTTCAGGGTCAGTTGGGAGTTTGTCATCCCCACCGTCCCGGTCCTCCAGCTCAGGGCACCCTGGGTCCCGAAGCCCATCATCGGCATTGAAGACAGAGGCAAAGAAGGCGTTATTCTCCCTTTATTCTTTATTCTCCCTTTATACTTTATTCTCCCAGTAACTTATAAAAACACTGGAAGAATCCAGTGAGCACAGACCATCAACATCTGGTTCCAGACCTGGTGCTTCTCCACATTTTTTTTTTCCATCCATGACATACTCTCTGAGACACATATTATGCTCAGGACTGAAGGGATCCACCTGTCTGGATAGGGAAAATGTTTATTTGTCCATAAGCTAGCAGGATGGATTGACAGAGTTTTAAAATAAGATTGCTGGGGAAAGAGGATACCAGGAGTACTCTACACAGGCCAAGGTATGGTGTAGTTATCAGGAGTATTTACACTTATCTAAGGAGCAACAAGGATTTGGGAGCCCATGAAATGCATGTGTACCAATGTATATGTACAGTATGAGAAACAAACAGGAGGAACTGGAAACTTTGTTCTGTTCTCAGAACTACAATGTCATTGGTACTGGTGAGACTTGGTGGAATAAGTCCCATAACTGGAGTGCCTGGATGGAGGGCTTTAGGCTATTTAAGAAGCAGGGCAGGAGAGTTGTAGGGGTTATAATATATGTAGAGGAAGGGTTTGATTGTACAGACCTCTTAGTTATGAATGATGTGGTTGAGAGCTCTGGGTAAGGAAGATAGGGATAGAGAATGAAACACTTGGGTGTCCACTGTCATTCACTCAGCCAGGATGATGATACTGATAAATTATTTTGTAGGCTTTTAGGAGACATCTCTGGATCAGTAGCCCTTGTCCTTACAGAAGCAAGTCTAGGAAATTCCTGAAGTATTCTGAAGATAAATTCTTGTTACAAGCACTTAGTGGACCAACCAGGAAAGGTCCTTCTAGACTTGTTTGAGAATAAAGAAGGAATTGTAGCGGATGGAAAAGCAGGAAGCAGTCTTGCCCACAGTGATTATGAAATTGTTGAGTTTTAAAATTCTTGGTGAAATGAGAAATATGGTCACCAGAACTGTTGCCCTTGATTTTAAGTGAGTAAATTACTCAGGGAGATAGTCAGCTGGGTCTAACTAACTGTGAATCTGCTTTTGAGGTGTAGGAGTTCATGAGACTTCATTACTTTTTACGAACTACCTTTAGTAAGCACAGGAATAGGTGTTCATTGTGTTGTAAGTAAAGAATGTGAAGCAGAAGGCCAATTCAGCTGAACAGGGAACTCTTGGAAATCAAGCAGAAAAAGTGTATAATCTCTCTAAACAAGATTAGGCCATACAGAAAAATTACAGAGCTTCAGTCTGCATTTGCAAGAAAACATGAAAAAACAAAGCTCATCTACAGTTAAAACTTGCCAGTGAGGTCTCAGATAAAAAAAAAAAAAAAAAAAAAAAAAAGGGCTAAAAACTTGTTTCCCAAGGTTCAGTCTTGGGGCCAGTTCTGTTCAAATTTCTTTTAATCGGTGATTTGGATTCAGGAGTTGAATGCATCCTTGGTAAATATGCTGATGATACTACACTGGGAGGTGCTGCTGACTCACTTCAGGGATGAGAGGCTTTCCAGAGGGATCTAGAGAGATTGGAGCATTGGGCCATGAACAACAGCATGAAATTTAGAAACACAGAATCATAGAATCATTAAGGTTGGAAAAGACCTTCAAGATCATCTGGTCCAATCATTACCTTACTACCAATGTCACCCACTAAAACAGGATGTGGCACTTAGCCATGTTGAACCTCATCCCACTGGTCTCTACCTATTGATCCATCTTCTCCATGTCTCGCTGCATGTGCTTCCTACACTCCAACCAATTGATGCTTCAGCCCAACTTGGTATCATCTGCAAACTTAGTGAAGTTGCACTCAATTCCCACATCCAAATCACCAATAAAGATATTAAATAGGATGGGTTCCAACACTGACCCCTGGGGAACACCATTCATGACTGGTTGCCAACAGAATTTCTCTCTGTTCACCACTATTCTCTGGATTTCGCCATCCAGCCAGTTTTTACCCAGGAAAGAGTGTACCTGACCAAGCTATAGGCTGCCAGTTTCTCCAGGAGAATACCGTGGGAGACCATGTCAAAGGCATTGATGAAGTCTAGGCAGACTACAACAACAGCCTTTCCCTCATCCGGCAGATGGGTTACCCGGTAATAGAAGATGAGGTTGGTCAGGCAGAATTGGCCTTTTGTGAACCCATGCTGACTGGGCAGGATCCCCCTGTTGTCCTGCATACACCACGTGATTGCATTCAAGATGATTTGTTCCATCACCTTTCCTGGCACCGGGGTCAGGCTGACAGGCCTGTAGTTCCCTGAGTCCTCCTTATGACCCTTCTTATAGATGGGCATCACATTAAAAAGTCTCCAGTCATCTGGGACCTCTGCAGATGGCAATGACTGCTGATAGATGATGGAAAGTGTCCAGCAACCACATTATAAGTTCTACATAGTAAAATTGCCATGTAGTGGTGCTCATCTTATGTTACACGTCACTGAGATTCGTGGGATATGTTCCAAGGAGATAATGTATGGAAAACGATGGAAACATCATAAACACAGTAAATTTGTCATTGGACTTTGGGAGGGATACATTTAATAAGATTAAAAAGCAATTTTATTTGTGCATGGTGCAATGTAGGATTTTCAACATTTTGATGGATCAGTGAGGGCATATATTTAAATATATTTTTAAGCAAAACATATTCCATAATCACTGCTGCCCCAGGTTAGGTAAGAACCTCCCCCATCCCCCCCACTGGCCAGAGCAGAGCCAATAAGCAATATTGTTTGCCCCTCTGAGAGCAGATTTAAGAAGGGGGGGGGGACGACACACACAACAACTGCTGATCAACAACAGCTGGGAGAGTGAGGAGTGAGAAATAGCCCTGCAGACACCAAGATCAGGGCAGAATAAGTGGGAGAAGGTGCTCCAGGTGCTGGAGCAAAAGTTCCCCTGTGGTGAGGACCATGGTGAAACATGTTGTCCCCCCGCAGCCCATGGTGTACAACGGTGGAGCAAATTTTCATGCTGCAGCCCATGGAGGAGACTACAATGGAGCAGGTGGATATGTCCTGAAGGAGGCTGTGGCCCATGGAGAACCCTCACCTGAGCAGATTCTGGGTCAGAGCTGCAGCCTGTGGACAGGAGCCCATGCAAGAGCAGGGGATCCTGGGGGAGCTGCTGCCTGTAGGGTACCCAGGTTGGAGCAGCATGTTCCTGCTGGCTGTGCCCCATATTGGTCCATATGGGTACGGACCCATATTTGGATCAGTTCTTGAAGACATGATGCCTCTGGGAAGCCCATGCATGGTCAGAAAGGACTGCACCCCTTGGTAAGGACCCCACACTGGAGCAGGGGAAGACAGTGACTGAGAAGAAGCATCAGAGGCAAAGTACTATAGACTGACCACAACTCCCATACCATTCCTCTTTACTGGTCAGGGGGAAGAGGTGGAAGAGGGTGGATGGAAGGAAGGTAATTTTGGTTTAATTCATTTGTTTCTCACTTTTTTTGGTTGTTAGTAGTAGGCAATAAACCTTACTATCTGCTTAATCTGAGTCAGTTTTACCCATCACAATAATCGTTCAGTATTCCTGTCCTATCTCAAACCTTGAGCCCTTTGAATCATATTTTCTTCCCCTTTCCTTTTGAGGAGGGCAAGTGAGAGAGTAGTTGTGGTGGAGCTCAGCTGCCCACCTGAGCAAAGCCACCTCATGAATAAACCAATATATTTTTAGCTTTTCTTAGAACTGAGCTGGATTATCAAATCACCAATACAGTTTAGAGAAGTAGCCTAAAACAAGAATTAATTTCAGTAGGAACAAATACAGTGTTCTATATTTTTAAAATAGGAATAATTGGCTCCTTAAATACAGGCTAGGGATAACTGACAAAATAGAAATTTTACAAGTCCAAGGTTATTGAGTCATAAAATGAAAAATAATATAATGTAAAAAAAATATATATATTTTTAAGATGTATAAATTCTAAGATAGATGGGACAAGCCTAAAATTTCCATACTACCCCCTTTTCACAGAAACTAACAGTAACACAGTAACAATGGCAACAGTAGAAGCTCACTTTAGAAGACATAAATACAGGAGTGATTATCATCTAGCAGTCTGATCATTTCCTACGAGTGTCTTGGGAGATAACAAGTGAAAAAAGAAATGAAGAGGATAGATACAGAGTGCTCCTGCATAGAAGAAAAATGTTTTTCTCCTTAGGGAGTTGAACAAAATAAATGAGCTTAATATTCACCAAAAGAGATACATGTTTTTCATCTGAAAAAAATCTTAATGAAAAGGGTACTGAGCACTAGAAACAGCAAGAAATTAAGACTGTAGAGACTCCATTATTTTAAGTTTGTGTTAGAGAAACTTTTATGGCAAAATACAGCTACTGCTTGTTGTAGTTCAGGTGAGAAAATGGGCAAGATGACTCCATGAAGTCCCTTCATGACTTGCCCCTTCTTCTCTTCAGAAATCTCAAGAAAGAGATTTGACATAATTACACCTTGCAGCTAGTAGCCTAGCCAAACCACAAGTATGACACAATAATAATATTAATATAATTCATGACATTTTTCATGAATAAATCATGAACAACTCATAAACCACTAGAACAATTAATGAAGTGAACAACTATGGGAAAAACTGCAAGCAAGTTTTGAGCACCTCATACTTGTTTGGTGTCCCTCTAGGCTTGCAATGTTCAGTTGGACACTGTGTGTGCCATTGAACGGTACATTTTTAATGTTGATTGTAAGTGCAAAATAATTTGCACACTTTCTTCAAACTCTTGTACATGCCTTTGTGAATTGATTTCATCATTTTATTACTGTTACTTCATTGCTTTCAAACAAACAAAAAAAAAAGACAGGAAAATTTCAGAAAAACAAGTTAAGGTCAAAGTTTCAATATGATTCATGCAAGAAAAAAAAAATCATATTTCCCCTCCTCCCCTTTTATTTTAACCTCACTTTCAGAAATGTGGATATTATTCTGTTGATTGTGTTTCTAATTTTCTACATATTAAAGTGTTTTTATTTTTTAAATTTTTTGCCTGTGAAAAAGTTGACACAAGTCAAAATTTTCACTTTGGTTTATGATTTTGTAAAATTTCTGAGGATGAAGATTGTCTGAAAGGTTCTAGAATAGAAAAATAAAACAAAGCAAAATGAAAGAAGAATCCCTGCACAATGCTGAACTTACTAGAGGAAGAAAACAAACAAACAAACAACAGCAACAAAACATGAAACCTTAAAATGAAGGTTGGAGAAAAAAAATGTTTTTTGAAAACTGAAGAAAAGCATTAAAATAAATTAAAAGCTATAGAAATCTTCTGAACTCATTTTGTTACAGAATGTTTTGCTACAAATGATTTTCTTATTTTAAAAATATTTCATAGAAATCTTGATGAGTCCTACTGATTTATTTATTTATTTATTTATTTTATAAGTTGTTCTTTGCATGCCTAACAATGCAACTTCTGGCTCAAATGTGAAGAATATCACCAGTGTCCCCTGGGAGTAAATTCTAGGTCCCACTCTTTATGACATCTTTGTTTATGACCTGAGTATACCCTAAATTTGCTGATGACATAAAACTGTGAGGAGTGGTGCCATCCAGAGAGATGTAACAGAGTGGAGAAATGGGCAGGAACTTCATAAAGTTCACAATACAGAATTGTAAAGTCCTGCCTCTGGTGAAGAATAACACTAATAACCAGTCAATAACATGTTAGAGGTCAACCATTTGTGAAACAGTTTAATGGAAAAGGCCGTGGAAGTCCTGACTGACACCAGGTTAAACAGGAGCCAGCAGTGTGCCCTTACCACACACAGAGAAGGCCACCAGCTTCCTGGACTACATTAGGGGTAGTGCTGTGCACAAGGGAGATGACCTTTCCCATTTACTCAGTGTTGATGTGGACATACCTGGAGTACTGTGTCTAAATCTGGACTCCCCAGTATGAGACATGGACATACTGGAAAGAGTTCAGCAGAAGGCCACAGAGACAATCAAGGAGCTGGAGCAACTCTCCTATCATGGAGAGAGCCCAGCTGAGAGAGCCGGGACTGTTCAGCTTAAAGATGCTCAGGGGGAATCTCATCAATAAATACCTGGAGGGGAGGGTGTAAAGAAGATGGAGTCAGGTTCTTTTCAGTGGTGCCCAGTGAGAAGACCAGAGGCAATGGGCACAAAGTAAAACACACGAGGTTCCATCTAAACATCAGCAACTACTTTCCTGTGTGGGTGACAGAGCACTGGCAGATGTTGCCCAGAGAGGTTGTGGAGTCTCCTTCCTTGGAGATCTTAAACAGCTGGTTCAACATGGTCTTGGGCAACTTGTTCAGGGGTGAAGTTCAAAACTACTAGGGGAGACACCCATGACATAGGTGTACCTGCCTATACCCTCCCACACACCTTGTCACCTGCCACAGGGCTGTTTCAGGACAGATTCCTGGATAAGCTTTCTAAACAATCAACTAATCTTAGAGAGAAGAGGAGACCCATTATGTAGAATTAGAAATAGCAATATATGGGTTACACATGGATATTCAAAATACTCATAAACTGTTGAGTTGTAATTATCCCACTGTGAAAGAAGAAGATATCATTCCTGATATTATTCATAATCTGACTTCCAGATGAGGAAAGGAAGGCAGTGTAATTCTGAATATTCTCTAAAAGATAGTTTCCATGAGACCCAAATGATAACAGTGCAGAGCCTGAATGCCAGATTAAACTCAAGGCCAGTGCTTGGTAGCACAGCAAGCTTAAAAAAAAAAAAAAAAAGAACACAGATTGTAGCACATTCTCAGATCGGATATAGAGGAGAAAGTAGAATATGACACAGATTGCATGACACATGATCAAACAAGCCAATATTAACAGGACACTGAACATGGTGACTAGCAAGTAAGTGTGTTAATTGTAAGAGTTTTAATCAATTCTATTTTTATCTCAACCCTTCGAGCCCCATGTTGGGACTCTGTTGGTGCACTGGTGGTTGTTTTACCATGCTAGGCAGCTGAACACCACAACCACTCTCTCACTCCTCCTCCTCAGATGAGGAGGGGAAGAAGTAAAGGAAAGAACAACTCATGAGTTGAGATAAGGATAATTTAATTAAATGGGAAAAATATTAAGGAAATATTGTTATTAATTAAACAATTCAACTAAAGGGAAAAAAGGGAAAGCAGAAAGAGAGGGGAAAGGGAGTTAAAAAAAACACACACACAGACACACACACACAAAAAAAAAAAAAAAAAAAAATCAAGTAAAGGCTATGTGGAAGTTCAGAGGAAATTACTCTCTACTTCCCACAAATGAGTGATGTTTGACCACGACCCTGAAGCAGAGCCTCAATGCATGTGGTCGGTGTTCTGGAGGACAGATGTTTTTGCAATGAGAGCCCACCCCTCCCCTCTTCTTCCTTTTTCCACCTTTTATTGCTGAGTGTGACACCATATGGTATGGAATATCCCTTTGATTGGTTTAGGTCAGCTGCCCTGGTGATGTTTCTTTCTCACTTTTTTGCCCCCCCCCCCCCCCCCAACCAGGAGGGTTAGAGAGAGTCCTGATGCTGTGCCAGCACTTCTTAGCAGCAGACACAACACTGGTGTGATACCACTGCTGTTCTAGCTACAAGTGCAGAGTGCAGCACTGTATGGGCTGCTGCAGGGAAAGTTAACATCCCAGCCAGACCCAGTACAATGGTTCATAAAAGGACAAGATAAAGAATGTCAAATATGCAAGGCTTTGAGATAACAGGAGCCCCTCGGTATATTATATATTTTTGTGGTATGAATGAGATGTGTTAGGGGCTTCTCTGTGTGATTGTGCTGAGTGAGATGCAGCATCTCTGCAAAGCAAGTGTGTTCCAATCCACAATTCTGTATTCTCCACTAGGGGATCAGACAGAGATGAACGAAGTGCATGACAACTGTTTTATCCCAGTTTTGATTGGTGGGGCCCAATATATGTGCCAGGTGGTGTCTCTTATGATCTTATTTTTGCTCATGTTAAATGTATAAATGTATAAATTAGACCACACAATTTTCTGGTCTATTGAAATTATTTTATTAATCAAGGAAGCAGACACAAGCAAAACAGCGCTGGGCGTCTGGGGAGTCTCTGCTCCGCAACAGCATGCAACTTCCCTTTCCAGGGTTGCTGTTTTATAGCAGGTGAGTTCCGACTTGTCAGGACGTGTCGAACTGGCTGAGGTTGCGCAGTCTATTGTTGAGAGGGGGGGTCGTTGTTCCTCTGCTGGTGATCACGCGTTGTGCTCATGTTCAGGTGGGGGGCTTGTGATAAGAGATTTCACAGAGTCTGGCTTCACTCAAGGATGTTTACCCAACACCCCCTCCTGCTACCTGCTTGCTTAATCCTCCCAGCAGGTTCTCCAAATTCCTCAAAAACAATGAACAGCTCCCCACTAATTTATCACAATCCCTCCTTTTTCTTTTTCTAACATATTTTGTTCATTGAATTTTTGCAATGTTTGCTTGCTGAGCATCAAAGTTTTTGCATCATCCTCCCCCTGCTCAAGAGATTCATACTTAGCATGCACAATCATAAGATGAGCAGCTTCTAATCGACTTTTTACAATTGCAATTACACTATTGAAAATACATGGCCCAAAAGTCAACACTATTATTATTAGTAATAAAGGTCCTGCTATAGTTGACAATAGTGTAGAAGTAAAGCTTGGCCCCCTTGATGTTATCTGGGTTGCAATAACCTGTTGATCTTCGAATCGACTTAAAGTCCATTTAAAAGGTTGGTGGGGGTGGTGTTGAGTCACTATGCAGGATACGGTCACTGCTAGGACCCCCAAATACCAGTAGGGATGACCGAGGCCCATTCTTTCCCCACCTATTCACTCCTCTGCCTTTCTCGTCAGTTGGGTTGCAGCCAACTACAAGGTTTCAACTCTTCTCGGCAGCAGTAGTGTTCTTCAGGGGAGAGCCTCTAACCTCATCCTACAGTACCTATCGGGTCCATCGGAATGTGAGCTTCAGGCCTTTGTCTCCTGAAGTGATCTCCCACTTCTCGTCACAGATGGGTCCTTTAACACGGCTGGCATGTGTCCATCCTTTCTCCGCAGTCCGGACGGCTGTATCTGTAGTAAGCAAAACACATAGGGGCCTTCCCATTGTGGTGTTAATGTAACTTCTTTCCAAGTTTTTATCAGGACCTTATCTCTGGGCTGTATCTTGTGGGTCAAAAGGGGAGATTCCCAGATCAGTTCTGGACTTCATGCGTATACTTAACAAAACTAGTGGCAAGCACTTTATCCAAGAGGTTTTTGTTTCTAACATTAATTTATTAAGTTGCGCTTTAATTTATCCGTTCTACTTTTCCCCAGCTCTGAGGATGCCAGGGAGTATGATATTCCCATTTAATTCCTAAAACTTTCATTGTGTCACGGGATACTTTTGACACAAAATGTGGTCCCCTATCAGAATCTATTGCTTCTACAATCCCATATCTGGGAATTATGTTTTCTAACAATATTTTCACTACGGTTTGTGCTGTAGCCCTTGCAGTGGGAAATGCTTCAACAAAACTTGTAAGATGGTCTATGATTACCAGCAAATATTTGTATCTTCCTGTTCTGGGAAGTTCAGTAAAGTCCAATTAAATTCTTGCAAAGGGTCGGTGGGCTAATTCTTGTCCTCCCGGAACCCTTTTTCTCATATTTGGAGCATTTTCCCATCCAACAAGTCATGCACCCATTAACAATTCCCTTTGCTATGTTATATATCCCTATACACATATAATTAGTGGTGCATTGATCTACTAATGCCTGAGCACCCCAATGCATTTGTTCATGAAATCTCTGTAGCACCCTCATAGCTACTGATTTTGGTAACACTTCTCGTCCGTCAGGTAGTACCCATTTTCCTTTTTCATTTTCTCAAATCCCCATTTGTGTCATCTTTTCCTTTTCCACAGTAGTAAAACAAAACAAGGGGAGGGGGACGTGCCCACCAGACCATAAAAACTTAGCTGGGCCATGCTTGTAACAGTTCCTATAAGGTGGACTCTCCTCCTCCGAACAATTACATTCAATCCCTTCTACTCCCCATTCTTTCCAGCAATCTTAGCATGGAAATTTCTTTAAATCCTTCCCCTTGCCACAACTCGGGCAGTTGGCTCTCTTAGTCACTTCATATATGCACATGAGAGCTGCTCTATTTGCTTCCTGGTCAGCTAAGTTATTGCCTCTGATTCGGGGATTCAGCCCTCGCTGGTGACCTTTTACATGCACCACTGCGATCTCCTTAGGCTCCCTGACAGCTTGTAAGACGTGGAGAATTAACTCCTGATGAATTAGTCCTTTTCCTTGTGAATTTATAAGTCCTCTCTCTTCCCATATTTTCCCAAAGGTGTGTATTACTCCATAAGCATATTTAGAATCTGTATATATTGTTCCGCTTTTGTTCTTTAATAATTTCAGAGCTCTTAACATGGCATATAGCTCGTAAGCTGACCAGCTCAGGCTCAGAGGACCTGATTCTGTTACCTCAAATGTTTTTCCGTTAACCAATGCGTACCCTGATTTTCTTTTACCCTCGACTACCCTTGAGGATCTGTCCACAAATATATTTTCCCCTAAAGGCAATTTTACATCTTCCAGATCAGGCCTCAATTTCACTTGCTCTTCTATGTTTCTAAGACAATTATGTTCGGGCTGCTCATTTGGTTCACCATAAAGAAACTGAGCAGGGTTTTGTGCTGCAGTTGTTTCTAATGTTAATCTGGATTAGGATATTAGGATCCCTTCATATTTTAGTAACCTTTCATCTGTTATCCATTTTTCAGCTTTTTGTTGCAGCACCCCACGTATATTGTGAGGGGATATAACTTTTATTTCTCCCCCTAATGTAATCCTTCGTGCTTCTTCCACTAGTAGGGCAGCTGCCACCACTACTTGCAAGCAGCTGGGCCAACCTCTACTAACGGGGTCTAATAGCTTAGATAAATAGGCTACTGGTTTTTTACTGTCTGCCCATTCTTGAGCTAGTACACCATAGGCAGTCCCCTCTGTGCTATTTACGACCAAAAAAATTTTTTTTTTTTTTTTTTTTTTTAATTCCGGGCAGTTTATAACTGGTGGATGCATCAGTTCTTCTTTTAATTTCTCTAATTGCTCCTCGTCTTCTTCTGTCCATTTGAGTAATCCATCCCTATTCAATTTGTTATATAGAAATTTAACCTTTCCACTGTAATCTTCTATCCATTGTCTACAATATCCAGTTAACCCTAACAGTTGCCACACTTGCCTTTTGGTAGTTGGGGCCTTTATTCCTAGGATCCCTTTAACCCTTTCAGGATCCAGCCTCTTAGTTCCTTTATTTAGCAAATGACCCAAATATTTTACCTATTTTTCTACAAACTGTAGTTTTGACCTGGCCACCTTTAATCCCTGGGACCCCCCAAAAAATTAAATAGACTAACATTAGTTTGTCTTACAATATCTTCATCTTTTCCAGCTATTAGTGAATCATCTACATATTGGATCAGGGTTGTGCCTGGTACTCTGTTGTACTCTTGCAAAATTTGCTCCAGTGCTTGCCCAAAAAAATTTGGGGATTCTGTAAACCCCTGGGGCAGGACCGTCCACCTTAACTGCTGTTTTCTATAGGTGTCTGGGTCCTCCCATTCGAAGACAAAACCTTTGTTTATATTCTGTCCTCTGGAGACAGATTCTCATATCCCCTGCATTATGGTTGTTCTTAAATCTTGCACATGTCCCCGGTGTATGGGGTCTTGATTGTTCCAATTAGGCTGCTGCATTGGCCACGTTATGTCTGCAGCTGGCCCCTGCTGGTGTTGCTGATCCCAAATTCGCATCCCAGCACGCCTAATCATTCCTCTTTCCTCTGATGTGAAGAGGATTCCCAGGATAGATTGTAACTCTTCCCAGGTATATATATTTGGGCCTAAGAATTGGTCTACTCATTCCGCCACTCCTAATGGGTCTTCTAGTAAATTTCCCATTTCTTTTTTTTTTTAAATCTCTCACATAACTTGAGTTAATGGGAACAGCCACGTATCCCATTCCTGTCTGGGGTCCCCCCAACGCTATTTCTCATAGGGGATATAATCCCTCCCTTAAAGCAGATTTCTGATTTCTTGCCCTGCTTCTGGTTCGCAGACAGCCTCGCGTGGGGGCCGGCGGGGAGGGCGGCACACCGCACCTCCAACCCACGGGAGCCCGGCGGCTCGCTCGGGGACGGCGGAGGCACGAGCTCCGCCCGTGCGGACGCACTCCGGCAGCGCCAGGAGCCCGGACGGCTCCCCGAGGGGGTCTCCGCTTAGGGGGACGAAGACCCGGCCGCGCGCCCCAACGCCCGGCGGAGGCCGACGACGGCCGCCCAGGCGACGGAAGGACACGGGGGGGGGGACCCGGGCGGCAGCGGCGACGGGAGGGGGACGCCCCCCGCCCCCTGCTCGCTCAACTTCAAACAGCTTTATCAAATACTACATGCCACACCTTTAACACCTTCAACAACCCTTTTAACACTTTCTTTATCTTTCTCCAGCCTGTACTTTTCTAATACCAGCACCAAAAACTCAGTCAGAGGCCAACTTAATTCTACACCTTTTCCCTCCAAAATGCTGAAATAACATATCAGTATACGACATTTCATCCCATTTCCCTTCTCTCCTCAGAAACAACATTAATTGCAGCAAAGTATTGTAATCCAAAGTACCGTTTGGTGGCCACTTTCCCTCACATTCCAACTTATAAAGAGGCCACCACTAGCCACAATATTTTATCAGCGTTTTCTTATTTTCCGTCCCACCCAGAGATCCCCCGATATCCTTCCAGTGACTCAATATACATCCTAACAAACTCTTCTTTGGAATCCCTCCACTTTGCTGCCCTTTTTCAAACACAATTTCTGCCTCTAATTGTTCTAACAAATCTCAACCTAATAGAGATTTTGAAGATCTGGGTAGATACAAAAACCTATGTATCCCTATTTGTTTTCCCAATTTAAATTTCAAGCATTGTAAAAACAAAACAAACAAACAAACAAAACCCAACAACAACAACAATAAACACCTTTTCCTGTTGGCCAGTTGCCCCTATTACATTTACAGACTAATTAACACAGAGAAAGAAGCTCCCTTAACCAACAAAAATTCAAGCCTCTCTCCGTTTCCTAGCTTTATTTCAACCAGTGGACCTGCTAGGGTAGGTGTTGCAGGTGCCCGTTATTCCTGACTGTCCTGCAGCCTAAGACAATTTCTTTCTGATATCAGGAGGCCAATTGCCCTAGAATGAGGCTAGCCAATTGCCTCTGTTTTCTGAAGCCACGTCCAAATCTTTATTATTGTATATTATTATTATTATTATTATTATTATTTCAAAAGTTGGTCCAAAAATTCCATAGGGGTTTCTTTTGGACCTTGTTGGAATAAATTCTCAATTCCCAAATTAACCAGATTTCGGTATAGCAGTTTATAATTTCCGGGGTGATTAGGATCTCAGATGGTGGGGGGGGGTCGGTCAGGGAATGCAATTGTTGAAAGTTCCCTGAGCAGTCCCATTAGCAATCCAAACTCATACATAAACTCAGGTTGTTTTAAGAGTTAGCTGCTTTTCTGTTTCCATGACAACTCTCTGGACCCATCATGGTCCCTCTGCCCCTGAGGGCTCACGCCCTCTGATGCGTCCTCGTATCTGAATTTATCCAGAGGTGTGCATACTCACTTTCTTCCAGACTAACGGGCTCCTTAGAGTTAACATAAATATTGAGGGCTTGGCATACCCAATCCGCAAAGGAGCTGAAGAGGGGCCAGAAAATGCTGTCCCCTTTGATGGGCTTGTTGCCCCACACTTCTATACAATAAGAATCATTTTAACTTTACTCTTTCCCCGCCTAGAAGGGGAATCATTCCAATTCTTAATCATTTGTCCTAATGGACTATCAGAAGGGACAGAAGGTATCCCTACAGTACTGGAGGATTCCCTCCCCATGAGGCCAGAAGGCTTACTTTTCTTCTGCCCCATCTTCCGGAGCACCTTCGCACACACACACACACACACACAATGCTTCCGCCTTTTCGTGGCCCAGTCCCTTGTGGGAGGTGGGAACCGCACTACCGAGGGGTCCGCACTCGCTTCGTCTGCACTTGGACATCTCACACATTGTGCTCCGGGATACCCAACCCCTACCGAATGGGTCACCAGCCTATACTTACCCACCCCATGGGTCTTCGTTCGGCCTTTGTGCACAAAGATTACCTAGGGGTTACCGGTTTTATTTGCTTGTGTCTAATTTTGGGTTCATTGGTGAAGGGCTCGAGCAGGAGTTTCCATTTCTGGGGCCGCCAAAATCAGCAGGGCGCCTCCCCTAGAGGGATTCCTGATCAACCGCCTTCATCCGAGTCATGGCACCAAATTGTTATAAATTAGACCACACAATTTTCTGGTCTATTGAAATTATTTTATTAATCAAGGAAGCAGACACAAGCAAAACAGCGCTGGGCGTCTGGGGAGTCTCTGCTCTGCAACAGCATGCAACTTCCCTTTCCAGGGTTGCTGTTTTATAGCAGGTGAGTTCCGACTTGTCGGGACGTGTCGAACTGGCTGAGGCTGCGCAGTCTATTGTTGAGAGGGGGGGTCGTTGTTCCTCTGCTGGTGATCACGCGTTGTGCTCATGTTCAGGTGGGGGGCTTGTGATAAGAGATTTCACAGAGTCTGGCTTCACTCAAGGATGTTTACCCAACACCCCCTCCTGCTACCTGCTTGCTTAATCCTCCCAGCAGGTTCTCCAAATTCCTCAAAAACAATGAACAACCCCCAATTTATCACAGCTCATATGTTTTGAGTGTGACAAGAAGAAATATGGGAGCATTACTAAGTAACAGTTTAGAAGTTTTGGTATATTCACTGTGGTGTTTGGTCAGTTTCCCAAGTACTGGGGGGGAGGGGACTGACTGATTATCAAAGTGGCAGAAAGGAGAGAGTCACTTCTTTAGTGGTTTGGGCGTGAGCCCTGGGAATTTGGTAAGAAGGGGGAGAGTGAGTTTATTTAGGCCTCAATACCTTTCTAAACTCTCATATTAACAGATACTCAGGAGTGATTCCGTGTTTGGTATGGTCTTACTTACAAAGTGCATGAGAAAAATTGGCATTCAGCTTGGAACTCGGTCCTGTTGAAATGTAAATTTTGTGGAACAGGTGGTATTGTTTGTCTAGAAGACAGAAGGCTGAATGCTTCAGGTGTTTTCCTGAATCCTGTGGATTTATGATTGGAAGAGGGCTCATTAATAATCTGAAATAGTTTTTATGTAGGAAGAAGAGTTTAATCCCAGAGAATTGGGATATTTGGGAAGAAGATTAGGAAAAGATAGTACAAATGTGCAATAAAAAGGTTTGTGTGGAAATTGAAACAAGGGACAGTATCTAATAAGGAATAGCAATAAATAAATAAATGGGAATAGGAAATCAAGGAAATGAGTAATATCCAAAACAAAGATGTTTTAAAGAAGGCCTCCTTGGGCACATATTGGCACATTGGAAGGATATTGTTAGAAGTGGGGGTACATAAAGCAAAAGGACTTTCACTAAATAGTGGCCACAATATAAGCTAAATGGCCACTTTATGGATCAATCGATTATAACACTATCTTCCAATTAATGTTGTTTTTGAGGAGAAAAGGGAAATGGGATGAAATGTTGTATACTGATATGTTGTTTCAGCGTCTTGGAGGGGAAGGGTATGGAATTAAGTTGGCCCTTGACTGAGCCTTTGTTGCTGGTATTAGAAAAGTACAGGCTGGAGAAAGATCAAGGAAGTGTTAAAAGGGTTGTTGAAGGTATTAAAGGTGTGGCATCTAGTATTTGATAAAGCTGTTTGAAGTTGAATGAGCAGGGAAAGAATGGAATGTAGGAATGTTAATAGTTCTGCCTCAACCTGAGGTTGAGATCTCAAAATCACAGGTGTGAGACCTCTGGGGAAGAGGGACCATGACGGGTCCAAGAGAGTTGTCATGGAAACAGAAAAACAGCTAACTCTTAAAACAACCTGAGTTCACGTGTGAGCTCAGATTGCCAATGGGATTGCTCAGGGACCTTTCAATGATTGCATTCCCCTGACACCACCGCCCCCACCCCCAACTGAAACCCTAATCAGCCTGGAAATTTTGAACAGCTATACCGATATCTGGTTAAATTGGGAATTGAGAATTTGTTCAAACAAGGTACAAAAGAAACCATATGGAATTTTTGGACCAACTTTTTAAATGTGATGAAGAATAAATAAATAAATAAGTAAATTTGGACCTGGCTTCAGAAAACAAACAGAAGCAATTGGCTACCCTCTTTCTAGGACAATTGGCCCCTGATATCAGAAATAAATTGTCTTAGGCTGCAGGATAAACTTACAACAGTAGGGAATAACGGGGACCTGGGGCATCTACCCTAGCAGGTCCAATGGCTGAATTTTTTGTTGGTTAAGGGAGCTTCTTTCTATGTGTTAATTAGGCTGTAAATGTATTAGGAACAACTGGCCAACAAGAAAAGGCATTTTTGTTTGTTTGTTTGTTTGTTTGTTTGTTTTTCAATGCTTGAAATTTAAATTGGGAAAAATGATTGGAATTACAAAATGAGAAAAACAGTCAAGTTTGGTTCATGGTACTAGATTTAAAGGATGCCTTTTTTGCCTGCCCGCGGCAAGTGAAAACCAGAAACTCCTTGCCTTTGAATGGGAAAATCCTAATAGAGGATCGAAAACTCAGCTTACTTGGACAGTGTTACCACAGGGGTTCAAGAATAGCCCCACCATATTCAGGAAACAACCAGCCTGTGATCTTGAAGTTTGAAAGACCCCTTCAGGAAAAGGGGACACTGTTGCAATACACAAATGATAGCTACTGAAGAAGAAAATGAATGTGTATAATGGACTATTATTTAACTATTTTTTTTAGGCATTAATACTGTGAATCCAGCCTCTTTCCTCAGTAACAAAGTTTCCAGATCGCCCATTCATGATTGCATCGAGACCATGGACACGGTGTACTCCAGCTGACCAGACTTCTAGGAAACACCCCTAGAAGATGTAGAGGATTGCTATATAGATGGCAGCAGCTTCGTCTGCCAGGGATTTCACCTCACAGGATATGCAGTAATAAACATCAGCCCAAAAGGTGGAAATCAGATTTGAAATATGACTTTGGTGTAGTGCATGCACACGGGGCAATTTGGAAGGAGAGAGGACTTTTATCTTCCTCAATTAAACGTGCAGAAGAGGCTGATAGCAGTTATTAGGGAAGATGGAAAAATGAGGCCCAGGCAGGAACAGATCTGGCTAGGCAAGGATCAGTGTGCCCTATGTAAGAAATCTGGGCACTGGAAAAACAAATGCCCAGAACAGAAAAGAAATAGAAAAGGAACCAAGGAAAGGAGGTGGTGGTCGTGCATGCAAAAGACAACTGAAGAGGACCGAGGGAATCTACCCCAGCAGATCCGCTGGTTATAAAAATGAAGCTGGGGAAGGAGGTGTCCTGGTTTCAGTTGGGACAGAGTTGTTTTTCCTCCTAATGGCTGGTGAGGTACTGTGTTTTGGATTGGGATGAGAAGAGTGCTGATAACATGCTGATGTTTTAATTGCTGCAGAGCAGTGCTTACACTAAGCCAAGGACTTTTCAGCTCCTCGCTCTGTCCTGCCAGCGGGCAGGCTGGGGGGGCAGCAAGAGCTGGGAGGGGACAGACCCAGGACAGCTGACCCAAACTGGCCAAAGGGGTATTCCATACCATCTGACGTCATGCTGAACAATATATAGGGGTGGCTAGCCAGGGTGGGGTGCCGGTTGCTCGGGGTTGGGCTGGGCATCGGTCAGCGGGTGGTGAGCAATTGCGTTGTGCATCACTTGTTTGTACATATTATTATTATTATTATTATTATTATTATTATTATTGTTATTTTCTCTCTTAAATAAACTGTCTTTATCTCAACCCACAGGCTTCACTTTCCCGTTTCTCTCCCCCATCCCAGAGGGGGGGGGGGGTTGAGCGAACGGTTGTGTGGTGTTTAGCTGCCGGCCGGGTTAAACCACCACAGGAGGGAAAAGAGGTGGAACTTGTGGTCAACGCGGGGGCAACATATTCAGTTTTATATAAAGCATTAGTATCAGTGGGAAATGACTACATTGTAGTGAAGGGGGCAACTGGCCGATCTGAAATAGCATAGTTCTGCAAACCATTGAAATATAAATATAGGACACAGTAGGGCATTCACAAGTTCCTATACATGCCCAACTCCCTGGACTCACTCCTAGGGAGAGATTTATTGGAAAGATTACAAGAACCATTTCATGTAAAAACTGGGAGATTATTCTGGAGGTTAATGATCCAAGATATGTGGAAGTGTTGAATTTTATATTGACAGCTATTGAGATCAAAGATGAAATTAGTGAGGAAATCCTAAGTTAATTGTTTTCTGGAGTATGATCTTCTAATGTACCAGGGAAGGCAAAAAATGCACTTCCAATAAAAATTAAACTTAAGGAAGGAAAACAGCCAGTCAGAATTAAACAGTACCTCTTGAAAAAGGAAGACAGAAGGAAATAGCCTGATAATTGATTAACATGCTTAACACTGGAGCTAAATTGGTTTACTGTTTTAGACCTGAAGGATGTCTTCTTTTGCCTCCCTCTCTATGAAGCCATCCAGAAAAAAATTGCATTTGATTGGAAAAGACCTAAGAGTGGGCACAAAACACAGCTCACACGGGCAAGGTTGCCTCAGGGATTTAAGAACTCACCCAACTTGTTTGGAGAACCACTTGCAAAGGACTTGGAGACGTGGGAATCCCCGTCAGGAGAAGGAAGGCTGTTGCAGTATGTAGATGACCTCCTAATAGCCACCCAGACAGAAGAAGCATGTGTAGCCTGGAAGTGGATTGCCCTGGGAATTCTAGCACAGGATCTGGTGTCATATCAATGGGCGGTTGCTTACTTTTCTAAGCAGCTGGATGCTGCCGCCAAGGGATGGCCAGGATGCCTCAGAGCCATTGCAGCAGTGGTACTAAATATCCAAGAAGCACACAAGTTCACCCTGGGACAGAAAATAACTTTGCTAGTGTCTCACACAGTGTCCACAGTGCTGGAAGCGAAAGGCAGTCACTGGCTTTCCCACAAAGGTTCCTGAAATCAGCAGAAACCAAAGGGAGCCAATACACCATGACTGCCTGGAGACCATTGAAGCTACCTACTCCAGATCTGAAGGACACTTCTTTTGATGATGTGGAAATATTGGAGCAGCTATGTCATCAGTGGAAAATGACATGCAGGGTATGCAGTTACCACTGGCAAAGATGTAATAGAATCTGGACCTTTGCCAACAGATACCTCTGCACAAAAGGCTGAGATAATTGCTCTGTCCCATGCTTTAGAAAAAGCAAAAGGAAAGAAAATAAACATCTATACAGACTCAAGATATGCGTTTGGGGTTATATATGCACATGGAGCCATCTGGAAAGAAAGAGAACTGTTAAACTCGCCAGAAGAAGAAAACAAAAACAAAAACAAACAAACAAAAAACAACATCAAACATGAAAAAGAAATAAGAGATTATTGGAAGCAGTTCAGCTGCATCAATCATGCACATTAAGGCACACCAGAAGGTGAGCTCAGAATTGGAGGAAGGAAATGATCTGGCAGACAGAGAAGCAAAAGAAGTAGCAGAAGGTGAGGTAGCAACTGAAGGAGCCCTGATTCCAGACGGGCAGATTCCCCTTGAAGGTAAGCCTGTATTTAAAAAAAAGGATAGAAAATTAATCAAAAATCAAAAGGGAAAATATAACCAAGAGGGATGGGCTATTACCAAAGAAGGGAAGGGGAAGCTAATCATCCCCTCCAATTTATTGTGGTCACTGGTAAAGGAAAAACACTGGAAAACACACTGGGGAATTGACGCTTTGTATAACTATCTAATTGGAAAAATTATTGCCAGGAACTTATATGCTACCATCACTCAAGTAATTTAACAATGTGATCTTTGTCTCCAGACTAACCCCAAAAATGCCCCCAGACCCAGAGTGGGTCAAATTGGAAAAGACCAAGGGTCTGTGCAACAGTGGCAAACTGACTTTTCTGAACTTATAAGAAAAGTGGGGTGTCGATATTTACTGGTGTTAACAAATACTTTTTAAGGATGGCCAGAGGCTTTCCCCAGTAGGTCTGCCAAAGCCCGAGAGGTACGTCTCTTGTAGAGATAACTTTGAAACTACAATGGGAAGGACTATACCAGGTGTTCCTTACTACTTTCACTGCAAGTAAGATCAAGAAACAGAGTGCCTGAATTCACCATTCTCAAGTGAAGAAAGCTCCAGAAACCCTCTGGAAAGTAACACTGGGTGACGGTGAATTGAAACTAAAGTTCAGTCGAGCAAAATGAGGACATTATGGTCAGGAGAATTTAGTAATACAGTTAGCAGAAATTTAGTTAACAGAATTGTTTTATTTTTGTGGCTTATAGTTGTAATTGTGATTCAAGAATTGGAAGGTGCCTCTTTGATAATAGAGAATGGTAAGTGGCCTTGGTCCAAAGCCATAACAGAGGATAAGAGCATTAATGGACAGTTGGCAGTTATGTTATTTTTGGGGAACAAATGGTTACCATTTACATACATTTTCAGAATGGTAAAACTTAGGGGAAGAGTGGGCACACCAAAGAATTGTAGGGGGTGAAATTAAAATAGGGTGCCAAATGATTAATGGAATGACCCACAAGAAAATAACAGGGATTTTAGTAAAACCAATTTCCAAAAGTGGCCAACAAGGAGATTGTATCTGCTGAGGTAAATTAGATTGTTGGTACATTTTATATTAACACAGACCATAGTAATTAGCTGTTTTTGGACTAATAATGGACAAAAGCTCAAAATCAAGGAGGGCAAGAGCATCATATTAAATTTTACAACATATGCTGTACTTCCTACAACAGTGGGGCCCCCTACAACCTATGCCCAACCCTCAGACAATCTGGAACCCAAAATTTATGAAACAGGCCCATATGTAGTAAGGAACACAGGCCAACAACAATTGTTATTTAATCCAGAACGGTCTCTCAAGAGTGTTGAATTGCTAATACAAATTATCATCTCGGCAGTTCAACCAACCTGCTCTTCTTTCCTAAATACATCATTTGAAGGCTGGACAATATGGTCACAAAAGCAAGCACACCTCAGGGTCAGGACACAAAGAGACTTAACTGGAATGCTAGGAACAATGTTTAGAAGTTTTAAATGGAATTTATTCAGAAATATTAATGAATAAACTGGCCACAGCAACAAATGATTTGAGAAAACTAAAACAGCCCCTGCGATCATCCTTATTGGCATTGGGAACTAGCCAAAGGCAAGTTTCAAAGGTGTTACCGAGATGGGAAAAGGCTGAAGATCAAGACCACAAACTAATAATAGATGCACTCACAAGTTATTTGCAAAGAGTAAAACAACATGCAAATCATAACTGGTGGGATGCACTCTTTGGATGGTCGCCAACTGCAACTGGGATTTTGAACACATTGTGTCACCCAATTATTGTTTTATTGATATTAGTTGGTATAAGTTTAGTATTGTCTTTTGTAATACTTGTTTGGAATTGGAAAATGTTACAATGAATGGTGATATTAGCTTCCTTGTTGAAAGTACATGGCAAGGCATTGAGGGATACATATCGTAGAGACTGGGAAGAAGAATTTCTGTATTAAGTAAAAGAATTTACTAGATTTTCTAGAAAAGGGGGGACTGAAACATGGGGTTAAAAATTAGTAATTGATTAAGAGTGAATATGTCGGTAACACTCATTGATTAATACGTGCTACATTTGCGATGTACTGTGCCTGTGCTACGCTTAGGCCTCCAGATAACAGGCACCCCTGGGACCTCAAGAATCAGATCAAACCAACCTTATGGTTTGGACTGTGACCAAGGGCTCAGAGATAAGGAGGACTGTTCATAAAAGAACAAGATAAAGAATGTCAAACATGCAAGGCCTTGAGATAACAGGAGCCCCTCTGACCCTGAGAACCAACCAAAACCAACCTTATGGCCCAAATTGTGATCAAGGGCTCAGAGAACATACTCAAGGAGACAAGGTGAAAAGTTCAACCCTGATGAAGACATCTTACTTCATCTTCATGACCCTCACTGCCCACCACCAGAAGGCACTGCGCAAGTGCAGACAGGAGGAGTTTATGGAAATGACTTCTTGGAGCTAATTTTAATACTAAATGGGGATAGGTTATGCATATGTATAGGCGTACTGGGAAACTTCATGCATATGTAACTCTTTACTGCATATAACCAAAGCAAATTGCTGCATTAGGGTGTGCACAACTTTGGTGTGACTACTCCCCATGCCACCTAGTGCTGAATAAACATACCTACTTTACGATCTTACTGATTGTGGAGTCAGTTTTCCGTGAGTCAGTATAAAGTGTTATGAATCTGTGGCTGTGAGTGGCACTTTTAGGCACCAAGAGGACAGATTTACATGTGATATATTTTCAGAGAGGAATCTTTGCAATGTCATCATTAGGACTGTGAAAGATTTCATTTTGATAGAAATAAGGAAGATATTTTATAGGTAATATAAACGAGAAAAAAAAAATATCTACACTAAACTTGACCTAGAATTACATATTTTCCTCCTGTTTTGGTGTACACTTGATTGGCAAAAACAAGCCTCTAAACTGATCACACCTCCCCACTTTTCTGATAGTCTCTGTGTGGAAACTATGTCTGAGTTTCTCTTCATGCACTGCTTATTCTAAGGTATGATTAATTAGGTGTATTTCCCTCTTCTCCTCATTTAAGAGAGGATATTCTCCCATCTCTAAATATGCTAATGTGAAGATGATGTATTTATTAATGTTGATAATATTCACTCACATAACAGTTAGAATGACTTATTGTGTGCTCAGTCCTTCTGATAATTTACCAAAGTCACTGAGAACCTTTAGAACGGGATACTCTCTAGCCTGTGTGAAAGGTAGCTGATTGTAATAAAGTATAAGTAAAACCTAAAATTAAGATGTTATTCTCTCTGTGATCATTGCAGAAACATTGTTTTAAAATATACATGCACTTTTTGTTGTTGTTTGTTTTATTGTTTATTTGTTGTTGAGTTCTGTTTGCTCATATGTAACAGCCAAGAAAATCAGTTGGTAAACAATCACCTCAATCTCTTTCTAATTTGTCAATGTGCCTGAGTAAATGTTATAATAATGTCAGTTGCATTTCTTTTTTCTTTCTTATACTTGCTGTCTGCAGGAAGAGAAGATATTTCTTTTTGCAATTATTAGCAATATTTTTGTGTCAGGTTCTGTGATACTGACTGGAAAATCCCAGGTGTCATAAGCTACATTAAGCTCAAAATACACATAAGGAAGAAGCTATGTTTTCTGGGGCTTCTAGTGTGCTTTAATCTATCTGGAGTCTATAAAGCTGGTCAGCCAAATAACACTTCACCAAAAAAATAATTGCAGGTCTTCCATTTATGGAATTGTAAAAGATGATTTGTGAGAGGACATTTTTAGCACAGTCTCCAGCCATTAATATATTCTCTTTCCTCACAAACATCAGTTTAAAAATCAGCAATGCAGACACATATATTTCAAATCAAGATTTCATCAGGCAGCTGACACAGAGCCTGCTGCAGTCACGGAAACACTTCCCATTGACCCCAGTGGTGCTCAGATTAGATACCAGCTGCCTCTGGTTTTATTGTTCTTAGCAAACCTGGCTCACTTATACAGCAAATTATTCATCTGGATGGTATTTCTCTTGTAGAAGACTCAGGCCTTACCATGAAAACTCAGTCTGAATAACACAGCAGTAAATCATGGCATCAGGAGTGAGATATTACATGGTTATTGAATAGTGAGTTTTTTGTTTGTTTGTTTGTTTGTTTGTTTTACAGTACCTGAATAGAAGGTACTTTCAATGGCTTTCAAGTTCAATTGCAAGACAACCTAGTATGGCACACCATCCTTCTCACAAGTATCACTAAACATTCGACTACAAGAGTTAATCATAAATTCACAGTTGTGTAGTGTGATGCATTTGTATTAATCCATGAAGGTGTTTGAGGAAGCACAAGGGCTCCTGACTAGTAAAAGTTTAGCTTCATCTGCTTAGTTCATGTAATGACTGCTAGAGTGGTAGATGAGGATTTCATTTTTACTTGGAAACATACTTGCAAAAAGGCCAAAAGATTCTCAGAAGCATGTATTACTAGTCTGCCATTTGTCAGACTACCCTTCTTCCCAGACATCAATTAACAAAAAAAAGTTTCCTATTGAATTTATGAAGTGGCTTGGAACAAACAAACAAACAAATTGGGGAAAAGATACCTTAATTTCTCTCCCCAGCAGATTTTTAAACCAAGTCATTCACTGCATCCAGTGATTTGTGTTACCAAAGAATGACTGAATACCTTGGATTTCTACTGATAAGCACTTTTTTTTCTTTCCTTTGGCTTTTAGTATAGCTGAATGTTCAGTGAAGAATGCTTCAATCAGGAATTCTCCATAACTAATCACCTGATTATGCAGTCAGGGAACAGAAACTCTGCCACAGGACTTCAGCAAAAGAAAACATGTTCTAAATTTCAAATAACAAATTACTGAAGTCAGGGGCTCATCAGCAATTCCTTAGCTCAGTGTTGTTACCATTGGTGTTTACTTCTTGTTTAACAGTTTGACAATATTGACAACTAATTAACAAGCCTGTATACAGAACCCATGGGGAGAGATGGCTATATTGCTGTGGTTAGCAGAGGTAAACTTTTCAAGCAAGAATCAGAGAGTTCTTAGTAGCTGTATTCCAGCTGTAGCAGCACCAGAGTCCAGCCATGACTACTTCAGAAATCCCTAATGCTAAGAACTTAAGCTGGAGTCACATACTGAGAGGCTAATGGATATATATGAAAACTATTTGCAGGTATGAATAAACCTTGAACTTTTAAACAAATTCTTATATCCGTTTCTATTTAAAGCAAGGTAGATCTAGGGAACTGAATTTATAGTTGGAACTCTGCTGGACGATAGAGTTGGAAAACATGAAGTGTTCATAAAATTAACACTTGAACGATTGGAATTACCAAAATGCTGCTTTTTCTTCCTGGAGAAAACTCTATGTTCCTTTCTTCCTACACACAAGCCAGATAAGCTACACAGAAGGAGGTAGAAGTCCAAAGATTTAGAGAAACTGGTATTTCTCACCAGAACATTTAATTTGTTTGTTATGATGTGTGTTTATTTCTTGCATCCAGATTCTTTTTTTCTTTTTGGATGTGGAAGGTGAAGACTGAGATGACTGACTAAAATAGAAAAAAGGTAACTATTATAGGATTAAACTTATTTGCATTGTGGAAGTTTAACACCAAAAAGTCTCAGATATTACCTTTGACATGTAGAATTGATCTCCAAATATCAATGTTTCTGAAGCGGTAAAATTACATTAAACTAGGGCAGAAATGTTTTTGGCTGGCCTAAAATTGCATGCCAATATGAGTTATTTATTAGGTTAACATAAGGGAAAGATGAAACTGTCCATGTGCCACAACTGTGCCACAAACCATCTGAAGAGATATTTTTGATAGTAAAAAATTTAAAATTAAAAAAAAAAAAAAAAAAAAAAAAAGAACAACAAAAAATAACCCTGCTTCCCATGAAAATATACATACAGTATGGCAGTGAGCAAAAAATTATTAAAAAAATTGTAATCAAAAGTGTGAGGAAGCATATGGAAGAAAAGTCAGTAAATATAATTTGTAATCTTTAATAATTTTGCTAGGGATTGATATTTTCTGAGAAAAGGAAAATGATTGAACAAAGATCTAGTGAAAGGTTTCTAAATCTCCTGTGGAAGTAGTTAGTATGAGTAATTTATCTTGTCAAATGAAGTACATATATACATATTACTGGAAGAAAATAAAAAAATGGGAATAAAATATACCCATACAACTTAGTCAGGAATCATTAAAATTTTACCATCAGTAAACAGGTCTTCATGGATAGGAGGGACAAGTGGTATCCAATGATCACTAGCCATCAACATGGAAGAAGCTACCATGTCATCAACATCTTTTTTTTTTTTTTTTTTTAA
>CM021763.1:33642009-33665388 GCA_011075105.1 Heteronetta atricapilla | reverse complement strand
TCATCCACTTCTTCTTCTTCTTCTTCTTCATCCACTTCTTCTTCTTCCACTTCTCTTCTTCTTCTTCTTCCACTTATTCTTTCTGTTGTTGTTGTTGTTCTTCTTCTTCTTCTTTAGGATAATATGATAAAATGATAATATGGCTTTTCTGTTTTTACTTTCCATATTCTCAAGGATATGAGATTTCCTGATAATGAGTTATGAGATAAGTAGAAGGATAATGACAGGCAAGTTTTGATAAACTTTTAAAAAGTCAAATGGTAGGATCCTCCATACACACATCACTGTAAACAAAACAGAGAAGATTCCAGTAAGCAATAGTTCAAATTCTGTCACTGTCTTCTCTACATCTATATCACTATATCACTATATCACTAAGGTCTACATCTAAACATCTTTTAAAGACCTCCAGGAATGGTGATTCAACGACTTCCTTGGGCAGCCTATTCCAATGCCTAACAAACCTAACAAGTAAAGAAGTTCTTGCTAACATCATCTGGTCCTACCTCTTCCTGCTGAAGCAGGGCTACCTAGAACATGGCACCCAGGACCACATCCAGATATCTTTTGAATACCTCTAAGGAAGGAGACTCCACAACCTTTTCGGGCAACCTATTCCAGTGCTTCTTGATGTTCAGTCCAGAACATCTTATGTTCCAGCTTGTGACCGCTGACCCTTGCCCCTTGCCCTGGCACAGTGTACCACTGAAGAAAGCCTGGCTCCATTCTCTTTGTACCGTCCCTTCAGATATTTATACAAATTAATGAGATTCCCCATGATACTTCCTTTCTCAAGGCTAAATAGTCCCATCTCTCTCAGCCTTTTCTTTAGAAGACTTACTTCATTTCCTCCATCATCTTTATCATCTAGTGGATTCTTTCCAGTACAACCGTGTCACTCATGTACAGGGAAAGCTAGACCTGGACACAGTACTCCAGGTGTGGCCTCACCTGTGCTGTGAAGAGAGGATGGATCACATCTCTCAGCCTACTGCCAACAGTTTGCCTAATGCAGCTGAGAATATGGTCAGCCTTCTTAACTGCAAAAGCACATTGCTTGTTCATGTTTAAATAAATGTTGATCAGGATCCCCAGGGTATTTTCTTCAAAGCTTTTCTCTAGCTGGGTACATGTACTCATGCCTCAGGTTTTTTCTTCCCAGTTGAAGAGAACAGTATCACAGTATCACAGAACAGTTGAGGTTGGAAGGTTCCTCTGAACATCATCTCGTCCAACCTTCCTGCCTAGTGGGGTCACCTAGTACATGTTGCACAGGATCGTATCCAGGTGGGTTTTGAATACCTCCAAAGAAGAAAACTCCACAATTTCTCCAAGTGTCCTGTTTCAGTACTTTGTCACCCTTACAGTAAAGAAGTTTTCTCATATTCAGCTGGAATTTCCTATGTTTCAGTCTGTGCCCATTGCCTCTTGCCCAATGTCTCTCCTGTCTCTGGGTACCACTGAAAAGAGGCTGGCACCTCTTGACATCCTCCCTTCAGATATTTGTATACATAGATAAGATCCCCTCTCAGTCTTATCTTCTCCAAGCTAAACAGGCCCAGCTCCCTCATCCTGTCCTTGTAAGACAGGTGGTTAAGTCCCCTAGAGATCTTCAAAGCCCTACTGAAGAATTTTGTGTTTCTTCTTGAACATCACAATATTTTTGTCAAGCTGTTCTCCAGCCTGTCCAGGTCCTTGTGGATGTCAGCACAACCCTTTGGTGAATCAGTCACTTCTCCCAATTTAGTGTTGTCTGCAAACTTGCTGAAAGTGCACGCTGCCCCATCTTCTAGTTCATTAATGAAGATGTCATAAACTAGATTCAGTATTGTACCCTGGGGTACAATACTAGTTACAGGACACATCACAAGCTACTGGAAAACAGAGACAATTGAACAGACATTTAGAAACTGCTGACTAGGTAGAACATGCATGAAAGTTTAGGAATAACTGGAGAAGAAACACAAGATATGTCAGTAGTTTGCTCTTAGACTGACAACTAGAAGTCAGGCTACCATTTAGTCCATGGAAGATATTAGAGATGATGCAGGCATATGTATTAACAATAAGCAAGAGGTATGTTAGCTCTTAACTTTATTTTGGAAAAAATATTTAAAACATTGTACAATGTGAATGATATATATCTAGAGAAAACAGCAAATGTTGTTCAACTTATGACTTTGGTATAAAAATGTATCATGCCATCAACACTGAGAAATAGGTAAAAACAATTCAGGGATTTAGCTTAGACATATGTTGTAGTTTAACCTGGTCAGCAGCTAAGCACAACACAACTGATCATTCAGTCCTCCCAGCAAGGGGATGGGGGACAAGACTGGAAAAATGTAAAACCCATGTATAGAGATAAAAATAGTTGAATAGGACAGAAATTGATGGGATAATAATAATAGTAATTAATAATAATAATAATAATAATATATACACAAAACAATCATATAATCATAGGGTATCCTGAGTTGGAAGGGACTCATAAGGATCGAGTCCAACTCCTCACTCCGCACAGGTCTAACCCAAATTTTAGACCATGTGACTAAGTGCACAGACCAATCACTTCTTAAATTCAGACAGGCTTGGTGCAGTGACTACTTCACTGGGGTCCCTGTTCCAGTGTGTGACCACCCTCTCAGTGAAGAACCTTTTCCTGATGTCCAGCCTAAACTTCCCCTGCCTCAGCTTAACACATTTCCCGCAGGTCCTATCACTGGTAATTAAGGAGAATAGGTCACCTGCCTCTCCACTCCCACTCCTGAGGAAGCTGTAGACTGCAATGAGGTCTCCCCTCAGCCTCCTCTTCTCCAGGCTGAACAGGACCAGCGACCTCAGCTGTTCCTCATATGTCCTCCCCTTTAGGCCCTTCACGATCTTTGTCATCCTCCTCTGGACACTCTCCAACAGTTTAATGTCCTTTTTGTACTGTGGTACCCAGAACTGCACACAGTACTCGAGGCGAGGCCGCACCGTGCATGGTAGAGTGGAACAATCACCACCCTCAACCGACTAGCAATGCCATGCTTGACGCATCCCAGGATACAGTTGGCAAGTGATGAACAATGCAATTTCTCACCACCTGCTGACAGATACCCAGCCAGATATCCATCTCTTCTCACCTCCACCTTGTCTATATTGTTCCTTTCATATCAGATGGTATGGAACCTCCCTTTGATCAGTTTGGGTCAGCTGTCCTGTTCGTGTTACCTCCCATCTTATTATGCACCCCCAGGCTCCTTGCTGTCAGGGCACAGAATGAAAAGCTGAAAAGTCATTGATTCTGATTAAGCACTGCACAATAACTAAAACATCAGTGTGTTGGCAGCACTATTTTTCTCTTAAATCCCAGAGCTGTGCCATCAAATTCACACAGTCCAATATACCCATCTGTCCTTTTCCTCCACCTGGTTGAAGGCAGGACCTTTATAGTCCTGGTAATAATATTAATTTCTCACTTCTTGTAAATGGGAATCAGATGCCTCTTCACTAAGGTCAGAAGTAAGATGAACCCTTTTACGCTGTCTGGAGAACAGCCTGCTGGAAACTGGAGCAGTCATTTTCCTGGAAGAACCCCCTTTTGTGATTGTTTTTCTTTGCAAATCATGTATTTGTACTTCTAGGGTCAAGGTAGATTCCCCATTCCACTTCATCATATTCTTCCAGTGGTCATGCAGATAAAATCTCAGGGTGGCCTGCTGTGTGTTCCCACTATATACTCACAGATCACTCAGGGATAGGGGTTGGATGGTTACTGCCTCACTTATGAGTTCTGCCTCTTCCTCTGCCTTGTCTCATGATGCCCCTGCTTTGGAATAGACTGCCTTGAACTCTTTTTTCTCCTTCCCCTTCTTAGTAGGTGTTTCTTTCCTTACTAAAGGAAACGAGTCCAGAGAAGGGCTACGAAGCTGGTGAGGGGTCTGGAGAACAAGTCCTATGAGGAGAGGCTGAGGGAGCTGGGCTTGTTCAGCCTGGAGAAAAGGAGGCTCAGCGGTGACCTTATTGCTCTCTACAGGTACCTCAAGGGAGGCTGTAGCGAGGTGGGGGTTGGTTTGTTCTCCCATGTGCCTGGTGACAGGACGAGGGGAAATGGGCTTAAGTTGCGCCAGGGGAGTTTTAAGCTGGATGTTAGGAAGAACTTTATTACCGAAAGGGTTGTTAGACATTGGAACGGGCTGCCCAGGGAAGTGGTGGAGTCACCATCCCTGGAAGTCTTTAAAAGACGTTTAGATGTAGAGCTTAGGGATATGGTTTAGTGGGGACTGTTAGTGTTAGGTTAGAGGTTGGACTCGATGATCTTGAGGTCTCTTCCAACCTAGAAATTCTGTGATTCTGTGATTCTGTAAATGAGCTGTCTTTCCCATCCATTTCATTTTATATATTGGGGTGACTGATACCAGCATGGGTTGATTCTCTGGTTAAATCACAGTCCCTGCTGGGGGGGGGAGGTGTAGTAATTAAAGAGTTTGTTGTGGCAGTTGGATGAACCACAGGGCTTGTCATTAGAACTGGATCAGATCCAGAGGCATTTTTTGTTCCTTTGATGGTTCTGAATAATATAGAATAGTGTTTGACAGGAGCATGTTAGATGCTGGCATGCCACTGAGAGCTGTAAGTCTCTGTCATTACCAGGATTGGGGCATATCTTTTTGAATCTACACAGAATCATAGAATTAATAATATAATGGTTTGGGCTGGGCCTTAAAGAGCATCTAATTCCATCCTCCCTGCCAGAGACAGAGATACCTCCCAGTAGACCAGGTTGCTCAAAGCCCCATTCTACCTGGGCTTGAACACTTCCAGGAATGGGGCATCCATATCTTCACTGGGTAACCTGTTCCAGTGCTTCACTATTATCTGAGTAAAGAATACCTAAGTAAAGAATCCATATGTATATTGATTCTACCCTCTTTTAGTTTAAAATCATTACTCTTTGTGCTATCACTACAATCCCTGACAAAGAATCCCTCCCCTGCTTTCTTGAAGACTCCCTTGAGGTACTGGAAGACTGCAGTAAGGTGTCCCAGGATACTTCTCTTCTCCAGGCTGAACAACCCCAGCTCCATCAGCTTGTCTTCCTAGGAGATGTGCTCCAGACCTTTGATCATCCTTGTGGCACTCCTCTGGACTCATTCTAATATGCCCACGTTCTTGTTGTGCTGGGGGCCCCAGAGCTGAATGCAGTGCTACAGGTAGGGTCTCATGATATCAAAGAAAAGGGAGAGAATCACCTCCCTTGACCTACTGGCCATTCTTCTTTTGATGCAGGCCAAGATATGGTTAGCTTTCTGGGCTGGAAGTGCATTTGCCAGCTCATGATGAGCTTCTCATCCACCAACACATCCAAATCCTTCTCCTCAGAGGTGCTCTCAATCTATTTGCAATCCAGCCTCTATCTGTGATTGGGATTGCCCTGACCCAGGTGCAGGACCTTGCCCTTGACCTTATTGAACTTTATGAGGTTTGCACAGGTCCACCTCTCAGACTTGTTCAGGTCCCTCTGCATGGAATCCTTTCCCTCCAGCTTGTTGACCACACCACATAGCTTGGTGTCATCAGCATATTTGCTGATGGTGCATTAATCCTACTGTCCTTGTCACTGACAAAGATGTTAAACAGTTCCTTCACTGACCTCTGAGGAACACCATTCATTACAGATCTCCACCTGGGCACTGAGCTGTTTTCTGCAATTCTTTGAGTATGAACATCTATCCAATTCCTTACCCACCAAGTGGTCCACCCACCAAATCCATGCCTGTCCAATTTAGAAACAAGGATATAATATGGGACGATGACAAATGCTTTGCGTGATTCCAGGT
Source organism: Heteronetta atricapilla (assembly GCA_011075105.1). Lineage (NCBI taxonomy): Eukaryota > Metazoa > Chordata > Aves > Anseriformes > Anatidae > Heteronetta > Heteronetta atricapilla. The sequence goes on along the minus strand of CM021763.1, from coordinate 33,659,563 downwards.
AGATTACATCAGTTGCTATTCCCTTAATCACCAATGTTGTGACCCTGGTGAAGAGGGCCACCAGACTTGTCAGGCATGATCTGCCTTTGGTGAAGCCTTGATGACTGTTACCAATCACCACCATATTTTCCATGTACCTACTTATAGTTTCCAGGAGGATTTGTTCTATGATCATGCTGGGCATAGAGACTGACTGGTCTGTAGTTTCCTATGTCTTCCTTTCTTTCCCTTTTTTAAAATGGGTGTTGTTTCCCCTCTTCCAGTCAATGGGAACTTCACAGGACTGTTCATTCTGTCATTTTTTTGGGATTCCAACTTTGTTCAGGGGTGAGTTCCAAAACCATCAAAGGTGATAATCATGATAGATACTTGCCCTTATACTCCCACACACCTTCCCACCCATTACCATCCCTGCCTCTGGGCAGATTTCTGTGTGGATTTTTTTAAAACAGTTTTCTAACCACAGACAAAATTGGAAACACATCTATTTGTAAGACCATGCCAGTTTGAACAACCCAAGTGAATACAAAATTTTCAAAAACTATTTTGGTTCACCTAGAGTAAAGAGTATACTTGTTAATATTCTCCATGATAAGATTCCTGAAGTGCAAGAATGATAGCAATACGGAGTAGAAATACCAGATTAAGTTCACAGATGGTGTAATAGCACCATGCTATATACAAACTGGCAAAACCATAAGCAAACTTAGGCCAACCTTCAGAGATGGTAAACAATGAGGAAGGAATGAACAACTTTGAAAGCACATAAAATCAACACTGAGACCACAGAATCACAGAATCATCTAGGTTATAAGATTATTAGACCTAGACCTCCAAGATCATCTAGTCCAACTTCTGACCTAACACCAGCAAGTATTAAACTTATGTAATGTTTATCACAAATCTCATTTTAACGTGTTCTGGTCAGATTGTCATTATCTCAACCTTTAAGCCTCATATTGGGTGCCAAAAGTGACAGTTGTGGTTTAAACCTGAAATCAGCTAAACACCACACAGCTTTTTCCCATAGTGGAAATAGGAAAAAAAAAAAAAAGTTAAAACTTATGTGTTGACATAAAGATAATTTAATAGGACAGAAAAGGTGAGGATGATTAATAATAATAATAATAATAATAATAATAATATACACACAAAGCAAATGTACAATACATATGCTCTCCACCTGCTTATCAATACCCAGACAGTTACCGGGCAGTGGCCACGCTCCCTACCCCCACCCAGCTCCCTCAGTTGTTATAATTCCACATGATGTCATATGATATGGAACATCCCTTTGGTCAGTCTGGACTAGCTGTCTTGCTTTTGTCCCCTCCCCAACTTCTTGTGCACTCCTAGCCTCCTCACTGGTAAGGAAGTACAAGAAACACAAAATGACTCTGTGTAAGCAATTGCACAGCAACATCAGTATGTTATCATCATTATTTTTTCTCTTAAATCCAAAGCACAGTACCATACTAGTTAATAGGAAGAAAATTAACAATTAACTCTATCCCAGCCAAAACCAAGATGGCATATTGTAAATTATCTGAAGTTTTATTTTATTTTTTATTGTATTCTATTGTATTGTATTATTTTTTTTACTGTATGATAGCCATCAACTGTTGCTTTGGTACTATAATGGAGAAAATAGAGCTACCAAAGTAAAACAACATTAAAACTGGAGAGCTCTTAAAACAAGTCCACCTGGTGCTATGCTATACATTTTTAGTTAAATCATTCCACAGGATGTCATATTTACAATATATTTCAATTTTATCTCTTGCTTTAAATGCTTCTGTCATGTCTTGGCTTACAAAAGCTATAAACAGTACAAGACTTGACTCATAACTTTTTCTGCTTTATCTCCACATCAAATCTGTGCAAGTGATAACAGCAATTCAGACACAGATGACCTTTACCAGGAATTACTATGAAGTGAAATTGTCTTTAAAAAAATTAAGCTGTGGCCTTTATTGGATAAAAACTACCCTCCAGAGAAAGGCTGTTTGTGGCTAAAATGTTGGGTCTGCCCTCTGGTACAAACCTCCTCAGGAAGTGAGAAACAAAGTTATACTCTGAGCATTACTTTTTAATAAGTTTTCTTCCTCACCTGTTATGCTCTGGGATCCCTTTCATATTAACTATCTAACCTTTCTTATTAGAACAGAGGATGCAGGGGTTTGTATTATACTTACAATCGCTTATGTCTGATAGATGCTATTTTTTCACTGGGCTAATTTCCCTAATGTAGATTCTCTCATTGTTTCCCTTGCAGAGAATCCATAACTTGAAAGCAGAGACAAATTACAAGTCCATATGTATATGGATTCATACCTTTACATGTATTGCAGACTAACTACTAGGTTATTTCTTTCATCTTCATTTAAGCCTCAGACTAAATTTAAAATGTTGAAAATTGCATGGTAATTACATTGAACCTTTTGATTTACTAAGGAGACTGCAGAATTATTATGGTCACTCTGTGTGCAGATTCTTATCCAAAGCTTTAAATTCCACGGACCTCCATACATTTTTGATGCTTGCTGCATAAGAACAAATGAATTTATAGTTTTGGTACACTCTATGATACAGTTCAGGTAGGTAAATGGTACTTGTGCACTCTGGATGCATAAGCAGAGACAAAATGCTAGGTGGAGTATATGGAGTGCTGTATTCCTCCCGAAAACACGATCTAACTCCTTCACCCTTGAAATTATGCTACAAAGTAACAAAGGAAAAGGGAGTCATTGTGCTAAGGAGAGCGAAGGATTAAATCCTTTTCATTTGTGTCTAGGGAAAGAGAAACTTCTCTTTTTATCTTTCCTTGCACTCTGTTTAAAAAATATTATCTGCTAAATTATTTTTGGCTTGTGGAACCTTGTTCATGATTAAATTAATAAAGATGTACATATCTATGTAATCTACATAATTCAAAGGCAGAGGGATATAAAGGTAATCAGGTAATCTAAATATATCTTTATATTATCAAAAAAAAAAAAAAAAGAATAGAAAAATTTATCCATTGCCAAAAATAAAATATTTTTTCTTCACTTGTTTCAAATGTTATTTTAGATGCTTTCAGTTTATTAGTAAGTCCCTCTTTAATAAAATGGCCATGATATTAAGAATGGTGAAAAAAAATGCTGTGCAGTGACAAAACAGAAAATCATCTCCGCAAAATACCCCCAGACACCTGTGTTTCCATCCATTGTGATCTCAGAATGAATATGAAAAAAAAAAAAATTGCCCTACTTGGGCAAAAACCTTCTAATATTACTGTTACTCTACTTTATTACATGAAATAAAGAAGTTTGTTTTATGTCTGTGCAGTGCTTTGCTGTAAAATGATGGAAGGGGTAATATTTCAATTAATCTATACTTAATTTGCCAGGACTAACGGTGATTTCAAATACTTTCTTCAGCACCATAAGATCCATAGAAAAGTATGTTTTCTTAGTCAGGTAGAGCTTTCAATAGGAATTAAATACCAAAACAAAAATTTAACATGACTCTAAATTATTAAAATAACTTCTTGTAGATATAGGACATTGGGAACTTAATAATATTTGTTTTGTTTAAAGTGTTACATTGTTTCATTTAAGGATATTGCATTAGAAAAGAAATGACTAAAATGATTACATTTTCAAAGTACTTTTTTGTGTTCTTTTCAAATATGGAAATGTTCGATTCAGAAGAGTTCTTTAATAAATTTAAAGTAAGTAATTTAGAAAAAATGCAATAATAGTAATAAAGAATGTGAAATATTCTGCTTCAGAATGATGGTGATATTAACTCATCTCTAAAGTAGTAATTTGAATTTGGATGCTTGAGTAGCAGAAATTATTTCTGTCGTGAGAAATTGTAAGATTTTTACCACCAAGATTTTTACTTTGGTTCAACTCAAGCATATATTAGCCACAAATTTTCCTATCTGAGAAACTAGTTTAACAATGTTTTGTAAAAGCAACTGGGAAAAATACATGACTTTCTTTAGTGTTCCTGTATTTGTTCATGTTATGACCCTTTATTTTTATAAAATAATACAGTGAAAAAATACCACACAAGGTCAGGTTGTTTGGTAGATTTTACATGTGATACCAGACAGTCACAACCATACAGACATGTTTCCACTGGAATTCTTCACGTTTGTCTTGGCTCTACATTTTTCAATATTTCTTATTACAGTCACATAAGAGACCATCATCCAAATCATCACCCGTAGTTTTTAAAAATTACACAAGAATTGTCAACAAGAAAAAAAATCGAGTCAATTTACAGACATGTCAAGTACAGATAAATGCAAAATCAACATACAGGACTGAAGAATATAAGCCATTCCTTTGGAGAAGGAAATTCCAGCCTGTGAAGAAGTAACTGTTAAAGATTAGGAGGTAAGTAAATTGACCAAAAATGGCCAATGTGCCAAAAAAGACTATTGTAATCCTTACCCGTACAAGCAGTCTTGTTAGAAGACTTTGATATATGTCTATTAAAAAATACTGTGACTGTTCTTGGTTATATCCCTTCTTGGGGTGGTGACCATAATAAGCAGAGAATGTTCATAAAAACTCACAAGAAAATCATGTTTTAAAGCTTGTAAAAGTAGAATCACTAAATGTATGATAGAAAGCATATAAAGAAACAATATGTAGATAAGCAAATTCTCTAAGTACTTACCTTGAAGGGAAATATAAGATTTTTTTAACCTAGTAAGCTGAATTTAAGCTAAATTTATACAAATTTACACTAATAGTAAAACATAATCTTCTGAGAATTGTTAGCTAACAGAACAACATGTATTTCTGATGAATTCTCCACATTAATATTTTTTTAGTCCAAACTAAATACTTTTCTAAAAGAGAAACTCCAGTTCAAATAAGAATTGATTTAAAGAGCTCCTACAGCATGTACTACACAAAAGGTCAAACTAGATGAAACCAGTGTTCTTACTGGTTTCAGTTCAGATTGTAAGCTATACAATTTATGAATTACTTCAAAGAAGCTTGTTGCATCTGATAATTTATTTTCTGTCAGTGCATCAAAAGAAGAAAAATATTCTGTGATGCATTAAGCTGATGGTGTAGGGAAACTTAGTTGATGTTCACATCAATAAGATGACTTGTGTAAACAAAAAAGCAAATTTCTTGTAATAATAATTGCTGAACATATAATCTTAATAAAAAACATATAGAACAACAACATCAACAATAAATAATAATAAGGATGATGATGATGATGGTAATTGTTAGGTGACTACATAAGACTGCCTAAAACAACAGTTACTTTTATGATAAAAAATTCCTCTGCTTGATCAGCTACTGGAGACATCCTCTTCAGAGATTTAGGGTGGACATTATAGAAGAAAGTCAAAAAGAACAAGTTGATATTATTGTTTCTATATCTTTATGTATTGGTAGTAAATTACTGGTAGAACTTTACTAAATGAAATAACAAAAATATATGACACCTTAACTGGAAATTGATACTGTTGACTTTGAGGTTTATGGAGAGTTTAATCTCTGCAGTCCTCTTAAACTATGCTTGTTTTTTTTTTTTTTTTTTTTTTTTTTTGTTTGTTTGTTTGTTTGTTTGTTTTTTTGTTTGGTTTTTTTTTTTTTTTTGGTTTTTCTTTTCAGCAGTACTATGTTTAAAGGTTTTAGAAATGTTTCCTTAGTTTCATAACGAGTCACATACTGTTCAAAGCTGATAGTTGAAAGCTAAAACATAAAACAAATTATAAAGATAGTGAGAAGAGACTTCTGTTTAATACATTACTTGTGAAGGGGAAACAAACAAAATCAAACAAACAAATGAAAAAAAAAAAGTAAATAAGAACTATTTAAAGAACTAGTAAATAAGACTATTGCAGATATGAGTAATCAAGTAATCACTCTAATGTTTGTGATTGCATCTTTACCAAAATTCTAGTTACTCAGCTCCTGTCACCTCTTACCAGCTTATTACATCCAATTATGCTCTACTTCGTGATCTGCTGCCTACTCCTACTGGAATGAACCTTACTTACCCTGGTGAAAAATTACTGTTACATGAAGACTTGAAACAGCTGATAAAACAAGTTTGAGAAAATGGATAAAAGACTTTGATTACTGTCCATCACGATATAGAGGAAATACAAGTGCTATGAAATGTTGAATATCCCTGTACAATACACATACACTCAATAATCATCATCCTGAGAATGTATGCAATGTACCTGACACATTCCAAATGTTGTGAAGTGTGAGTGACTATAGTCACGGGATGGATTATGTGGAGCAACTGCCTAAAGTGACTAGGAAAATTAAACAAATACTCACATTTTAAAGAAAATGTACAGCTTTTAAGAAGCTTTCAGGATGGAGTGTAGCTGAATTACCTAAGCATTCCTGAGGCTTCCAACCTTAGATGTTACCACACCAGGGAAACCTGGAGTGCTGACTCTAAGGAACAGTATGGAGTGTAGAGAAGAGTGGAGACACTGCAGCTAAGCTCTGTGACCAGATGGGGACTCAATTGTTCTTGTGCACACAGAGAAATAAATATTTACTACCCTGAGCCAACAACCTGTCATGTTTTTAACAAAATGTTGCACTCTGGAGAACTTTTGTTCATTAAAATATCATTATAATATCATTATAATATCAAAACTCACCTCCATCCCAAAAGCTGCCCACCTCCAAGGCGTGGCTACCACTCACTGAGCACATGCTCTGAATTTCTTGGAGCCTATACCTTTAAACGAAAGCAAGAAAACTTTTACCAATCATAACCAAGATATGCATAACTAGAGTCTCTCAAGCTCCACCTAAAAGATAGAAAATAATATGAAGTGGCTTAAGTGAGAGGGGATGTTAGGGAAGACACCATCGTGACTTCTGGCATCAGTTAACAGGCTGAGCCTCTCTTCCCCCACCGTCATTGTGACGCTGAGGGTAAGATTTGAACTCTTGGTTATACCAGGTGTCTCCATGGAAATGTAGAAATTTCTAGAGTCTTTGTACCTTTTAACACTTTAACAGCCAGGCTGTACACCTGTGTATTTCATGCATGCTAGCTTGTTTTTGCAGACAGTGAATTTATCACCTGCTATCCAAAGAATCTGTGTACGTATTGCTGCAATATATTGTACTTAACTGCATTTTTTTCTAGCCGTGATAGTTCTCATTGAACACAACTAGAGTGAGGGTATGCTACGTTATTAGTGAATCCGTGACCATGACAGTTCAGCACCCTGAATCCGACCGGATCCATACCAGTTAATATGTTATTGGTGAATCCATGACTGTGATAGTTCAGTGCCCTGAATTCGACCAGACCTGTAACAGTTAATTGGCTTACACCCCTTAATGCGACAGCATGGAAACCTGCTACACCATGGTACACCATGGGCTGCAGATGGACAACCTGTTTCACCATGGTTCTTTTGACAGGCTGCAGGGGAACTTATGCTCTGGCACATGGAGCATCTCCTCCCACTCCTTCTGCACTGACCTTGGTGTCTGCAAGGCTGTTTCTCACTCCTCTCTCTCTCCCAGCTGCTATTGAGTGTAAGATTTTCCCCTTTCTTAAATCTGTTCTTACAGAGGTGCAAACGACATCATTTATGGGCCCAGCTCTGGCCAGGGGTGAAACCCTTATCTAACCTGTGGCAGCTTCTGGATTCTTCTCACCAAAGCCACTGCTATGGTTCGCTGCTACCAAAACCTTGCCACATAAACACACTACAAGAGTTTGTGCCCCTTGGTTCTTTTCTTGGCACTGGTTGCCACTGAAAATAGCATGGCTCCATCTTGACATCATCCTCCATTCAAAGAGGGTAAGGATGACGTCTTTTGGACTCTGGAAATACTTCAGCTAATGCAGACAAGAATACTATTAGTCTTCTAAGCAGCAAGGGCACAATGTTGACTCAGTGACAAGATAGCAGGGAGCTTCTCTTACTCCTGCTCTGCTTGGGTTTCTGCTCCAGCACTAGGAAGACCCCTACTTTGCTATCTTTCTCTTGACATTTCTTTTCTGCATCTCCTGATTGACTGTCACTCCTACCCATACATCTTTCTATTTTTTCCTTGCCTTTTCTCAGGGTTCAGCTTAGTGTAGTCTCTTTTGTGTCTCTTAATGTCAAGTGGTTAGGACATTTATTTATTTATTTATTATTTTTAAAAAATTTTGCATACTATCTTTTTTAAAACAGTTTAAATCTATTTTTGCAGGATTCTTCTGTCCACTTCAGATACAGCTGTAACTGGTAGTCACAGACCTCCTCTTGCAGCCCATCGCCCACCACCAAAACTTATCAGTTAAGTCTGATTCATGTTTAAATAGAATGTCTTTCATTTCATTTTTGGTCCTTTGATTCTCACTTTATTTGCCTTCACCTGGTAAGTCGGATTGCTTGGGGGGTTCAGAAGTCTATAAGGAGTTCAGAGGAGAAAATATCCTGACTACTGGTAAAGCAGATGAAAATACAAAAGCAGTTTTTTAACTGCATAATTCATGATTTACCACATGGATTTTGTGCAATGCATGCAGCTATTCATTATCAAGTATAGCTTATGAAGTTTCTCTCAAAACATGTAGAGCTTTGAGGGCCTGGCCTGCTTTGTTAATTGAAACTGACTTGTGTCTGAGATGACCTGAGCCCATATTCAATTTCATATTCAATTTCAACTTTCTCACAGTATTCTTCTGGAGAGGCTGGCAGCCCATGGCTTGGATGGGTACACTCTTTGCTGGGTTAAAAACTGGCTGGATGGCCAGAACAAGAGAGCAGGGATGAATGGAGAGAAATCCACTTACTGGTCATGAGTGGTGTTCCCCAGGGGTCAGTGTTGGGGCCTATCCTCTTTAATATCTTTATTAAGATTTGGATGAGGGAATTGAATGCACCCTCATTATGTCTACAGATGACACCAAGTTGGGGGGAAGTGTTGATGTGCTGGAGGGTAGGAAGGCCCTGCAGAGGGACCTGGACAGGTTGGGTTGATGGGCAGAGTCCAATTGGATAAGGCTCAACATGGTTAAGTGGCACACCCTGCACTTTGGTCAAAACAACCCCATGCAAAATTACAGGCTTGGGGCAGAGTAGCTGGAAAGCTGTGCAGAGGAAAAAGATCTGAAAATGTTGGTTGACACTTGCCTGAACATGACCCAGAAGTGTGATCAAGTTGCCAAGAAAGCCAGCGGCATCCTGGCTTGTATCAGGAATAGGGTAACCAGCAGGACCAGGGAAGTAATTGTCTCCTTGTACACTGCTCTGGTGAAGCCATACCTTGAGTACTGTGTTCAGTTCTGGGCTCCTAAGTAGTAGAAGGAAGCTCACTAGATTGGGCAGTCATGATTTGCCCTTGGCAAAGCCATGCTGGCAGTCTCATATCACATCCTTGTCTTGCACATGCCTTAATATTGCCTCCAGGCATTTAATGATCTTCTGAGGCACAAAGGTGAAGCTCATCAGTCTGTAGTTCCCGATGTCTCTCTTTCTACCCTTTATAAAAATGGGAGTGATGTTTCTCTTTTTCCAGTCACCGGGGACTTCACCTGACTGCTACAAGTTTCCAAATGTTATGTAGAATGGCTTGGGAACTACATCAACCAATACCCCCAGGACCCTGGGATGCATGTCATCAGCGTCTATAGATTTGTAGTTGTTAAGTTGCAACAGGAGGTCCCATAATCACTCTTCAGTTACAGTGAGAGGGACTCTACTCCCCCAGCCCCCACCTAGAGGTCTGGGGACTTAAGAGATGTGGGAAGCCTGACCACTAATGAAGACTGTGGCAAAGAAGTTGTTAAGAATCTCTGCTTTCTCCACATCTGTTGTTACCAGTTCTCTGTCTTTATTTGTCAGAGGTCCTACACTTTTCCTGGGTCTTTCTTTTGCAGCCAACATACCTGTAGAACCCCCTCTTGTTATCCTTTGCATCCCTCACCAGTTTTAGTTTTGTCAGTGCCTTGGCTTTCCTAATCTTGTCCATGCACATCCGGACAGCATTTCTGTACTCTTCCCAGGGCACGTGGCCCTGTTTCCACTGCCTGTGCATTTCCTTCTTTTGCTTAAGTTTGATCACCAGATCCTTATTTAACCTTGCGGGTTTCCTACTTCCCCTGCTTGATTTATTGTGTATGGGAATAGAAAGCTCTTGCACTCCAAGGAAAATATCCTTAGAGTTGCCAGCTCTGATCAGATCCTCTATCCCTAAGGATCGTCCCCTTAGGAAATTGGCTCTTCTGAGGTTCAGGGTCCTGACTTTGCTTTTAGCTAGGCCTGTATCCCTTGAGATCAGAAACTCAGCTGCATGGTCACTGCAACCCAGGCTTCCTCCAATCTGAACTTCTCTAATGAGCTCTTCCACATTGGTGAGCACCAGGTCCAGTAACACTTTTCCTCTGGTTGGTTTGTCTAATACCTGGACAAGGAATTTTTCCTCAGTGGTCTCCAGAAATCTCCTGGATTGCTTACTACTTGCCATGTGGATTTCCCAGCAAATATCTGGGTGTTTGAAAACCCCCAGGAGGATGAGAGCCTGTGAGCACAATGTTTCATGTTGTTGGAGCAAGAAGGCCTCATCAACAGGCTCCTCTTGATCAGGCATCCTGTAGTAGACCCCAACCACAAGACATCTTTTGTTGATCTGGTCCTTAGTTTTACTCAAGCTCTCAGCTTGCTCTTGGCTATTTCTTAGAGGGAACTCTTCACAATCTATACATTTCTTAACATAGAGGGCAACACCCCCTTTAAGATTAGATCAAGTGAATGAATCAAAAAAAGCACAAAAATATTCCAATTTATAGCTTGTGAAGATTTAGATTAGATTTATGTCACTTTCTCATAGTTAGCAGTTTTGACACTTATGCTATAAGCTGCTATAATGGCAATGCAATAGCAACATAAATCTAAATACTATTCTTATTATTTATAGTGATAGTTTCATATCCACAACTCATTCTTCCAGCATTTGGGCTCCATGGAAACAGCTTTGAACCCTGGGAATTTGAGTAAGTGTCCCATTGCCACACAGAATTAATTATTATTATTATTATTTTGAACAGATATCTTATCTATTCTTTGCAGACACTAAATATCTTAGTCAAAAAAAAAAAAAAAAGTTCTAGCATTTGTGGTCCCTGTCATGTGATATCATAGCAGCATAGCACTTAGTCCTCTATAAATGCAAGCATGAATTCAGACCCACTGTTCTACAGGTTTCTGCCTATTTTTTTTTCAGACTTCTCCATCTGCCTCTCAGGAAAAGGCTACAGTCTTGAAAACTTCTCCTTTCTCTTTGGATTTGTTGCCCTTTCTTTTTATTCTTCCTCACAGTCACTGAGAACTGCCAATCATTATTACTATACACAGCAAGGGACTTGTTCTCCTTCTGAATGTAAGCACATTGTGCTTCCTCTCCAACTTCATCTTTTAGCAAAAGGTTAAGAACCCTGGAGAGGTGAGGGCAAAGGGCTTCACATGGCTTACAAGTGTCAGGTAGCTAATATCTAATGCCTTTGCAGCTCCCTTATCTTATTCCCTTTTCTTTTCTTCATATTCAGACTTGGTACATGAAAGTTCCCTTATATGCAATCTTCACAGGCTGCGAGAAGCAAAAAGAAAATTCAACTCCAGCATGCAGTGTAAGTCAGGAAGAAATTTTAAAAAGGACCAAAAGAAAAGGTACAAATGAACCTCTGGAGTGCTGATGAACAAGTTTTGTGGACTGTGTAGAAGAGCTGAGAGACAGCATTCCTGGTCTGTGATGAAAGTGGACTATTAAAAATTAATGAAGAGCTAGAACATGACATGAGGAACCATTGATTTAGAAAGTATATATATACATTTAATACAAAAAACAACAAAAAAAAAAAACAAAACAAAAACAAAAAACAAACACCTTAGAGCCTTACTATCAATCACCAATTAACATATCCTATATATCACTTTTTTTTTTTTTTTTTTTTTTAAGTAATTTCGTGAATCTACCAACCCATACTTTGTCCATAGAAATGTGTTTCTTTCACACTTCTAAAAGATCTTTAATGTACAAAGAGCCATTTTGTTCCCAAGAGATTAGAATGGGGCTTCAGTCCATCCAGGAGCAGAATAGCCATGCATATGCCTAATGTAGATTGCATGTTCTTTTTAGAACCTTGCAGTTGTAGATTATTGCCAGTGAGCTTGGACATTTCTTTCCACTATAAGCATATCGCTGTATTTAACTAGCACTGAGAGCAGCCAGAGTAACATATAGAAGATAATTCTATGATTAATGTTCATGCTTCCAAATTATGTCTAAGTTACAAAGGAAATCTCCTGAAAACAGTCCAGCGGAGGGCCACAAAGATATGGGGCCTGGAGCATCTTCTGGATGAAGATGCTGGAAGCTGGAAGCTGGAAGTTAAGCTGGAAGAAAAGGCTGAGAGGGGATCTCATCAATGTTTATAAATATCTGAGGTGTGGAAGACAGAGGGATTTGGCCAACCTCTTTTCAGTGGTTTGTGGGGACAACACAGAACTTCACAATAAGGGAGATGGAGCACTGGCTGCCCAGGGAGGTTGTGGAGTCTCCCCCTCTGTAGATATTCCAGGCCCGTCTGGACACCTACCTTGGCAACCTGCTCTAGGGAACTTACTTTGGCAGGGGGAATGGACCCGATGATCTCTTGAGATCCCTTCCAACCCCTACAATTCTGCGATTCTGTGATCCTGTGATTATGTGAAACAGTGGTGTTAGAGAAATAAAAATTTATTCAAAAGGTTATTTTTTTTCCTTTTGTAAGTATAACACAACTGTATGTATTTGTCTTTATTGTTTCTTTAACTTTGAACTTCTTCAGAATGGTTCTGGCATGAGCAGTGAGCAGTGGAAACATGGGATTCACTTTGGAATTCTTAACAAACCAAATTATACCTTGTACTTCCACAATCCATCATTCAGAACATCGTCTCCTTGCTTGCTCTTGGTCTGGGACAATGCAATGTCTTGGGGTGTCAATCACTTGTTGTCAGTCAGACAACTGCCTAAAATGCAAATGTCGAGTATGAATACTCAATATACTCCCTAGCAGGGAGTAAGTGAATTTATTCTGCACTCTCATAAATCATCGTAAATCCAGTACAAATTAATTAAAATTAGTAAAATTATTCCATCATTAGTAAAATTATTCCATTATTCCATTGGTTATATTCCATATAACCAAAGAATAAGGAGATGAAACATCTCCTATTTGACAAAGTCAATAAAACTATGTTTTTATGTCATACCTTTTTCCTTCTCACATTCCAGTAAATTTCACAAACTAGGCAGTTTTACCATGATAAGTTGATTTTTGTGCCCCTTACAATATTGTTTATTTTGATTTCTAGAAGACAAAAAAAAAAAAAAAAAAAAAGAGCCCAGCACAATTTGGAAAGTATTTGAAATTCTTTTCAGACAGGGTTAGACTCACTTAAAGAATAAAACTTCACTCCTTATTCCTAATGTAGACCTGAACATATTTGCTCTTTCTATTAAAATTAGGTCTAAAAAATATTTTACCATGAGTGAAGCCTCACCTGATACAACACTGGCAGAAAACAACAAGACCCTGAAGTGCTACTGATGGCTCTTACTTGCCTGTATAAACCAAATAGCACAAGGTCATTCAATCACTCTTTCTCCATTTTTTTTTTTTTTTTTTTTTTTTTCTAGAAGTTCCTGTTCTTTACATTGTTATTTGCTGCTTGAGTCAGAAATACATTTTCATTATTTATTTATATAGCATATCAAGCTTTAAATAAAACATGTGGCTGAATTTAGTTCTGTCTCTAATATGCCAGTTATGTGACTAATTTGTTAGATTTGTCACTGATTTATGAATTGTATAAATGGCTATTTAACCATGAAGCTGATTTGGATCCATATTTCATACTTTGGAATGTAAACATCTATTTTATTAATAACACTCTGTAAAAATGAGCTTAAATGATAACATATAGACTTACCATTAAAACTATAGATTGCCCCCAGCAAATTATTGAAATACAGTAAATTGAAAAGACTTGTATGTATATCCCCATTTTAAAAAAACAAGTGTTCTTTCAGGCATATGTAGTGGGATAGCAAAGGATAGATACTAATGTCTCAGGTTTCTGCTGTAAGCAAGAGGGTCTGTGTTGTCTCTTTCTGTTACTTCTGAGACTGTCTACACTATAAGGAAGGTATACCAGTTAGTATTTTGGATCTGTAGAGATGGGATGTCATATATCAATTATCTCCCCATTTTGACCGCGTGGGAACTTTGAAGAGTCAAAAATAAACCAGTCAAGTAAAAATAATAGAAATCAAGTGCTTGATGCATACAGGAAGCAAAATGCTCTTTAAATTCAAATACTTCTGTGAACATTGTAAATAATCAAGTCTGTTTTCCAATGAGTTTGAGTCTTTTGCCATGTAATCCCCTCAGACACAATAGACCAGATAACTTTTCATCCTCTGCCACAAGTAAGGAACAGAACTTGTGGAGAGTAGAACAGAAAGTGTCTGCCAGGAGACCAACTCACTGCTACCACATAGAATGAGTAATCTGAAGACGCTTGTTGAGAATACTCATGCTCTCTGTCAAAGTGATACCATTCAGAATGTTCCCAAATTGTTACCTATGCTAATTAATTCTAAGAGATCTGCCTTTCTTTCAGATTTAATTGAAATTGCTAAAGTTCAAGCATTGTTAAGAAGATACACAGACCTGAGTGCATAAATAACATTTCCATAACAAAACATCATGAAAATGAAGTGGTTAGTACAAAGAATTAATATCTCTCTTCAGGTTATTTGGGTTTCTCTTTTATAGAAAAGAACATTCATATTGGAACAGCTTCACTAATTTGAACAAGTTTTGCCTGTGCAAACAGTGATCAGCCTTCTCTGAAAAGGTTATTTAAGATTAATACATGTTTGAATACATTACCTGCTATACGCAGCATATTGTGCCAGGTGATGGTCAATTTGTGTGCCCATTAAACTCCCAAGCTTACTAAGCACCCAAGCTCAGCAATAGGATCCTATAAATCAGGTAGCATCTCATGTTATAATGAGTTAATGAGAACTTATGTATTTGTCAAATCAGGAGATTGTCAAACCAAGTATAAATCCATGCAAAACCATGGTGAAGATACACGACTGTAGCACATAGTAGGATTTGTAGCTTGTCTGATTGAGGAAGGTTACTGAAGCAAAATGGATCCTTAGAAGTCCCTTCTTAAATCAAGGTAATGCATCTAACCTGGGAATTTGCACTGCAATAGCTATACAGTAATTTTAATTGATATACTATAACCATTACAGTATAGGTGAAATTGATCACACAAAATAGACTGCGCTGAAGGCCATAAATATATTTTTAAAGAAAGAACTAGGAAACATGAACAAGGACCATAGACCAGTGACGTTTGGAGGAGATAATATTCTGAAGGGTAAAGTTTTCTACATTTTGGCATTTTGATTCTCATTGGACTTTCACTGTGTATGTTGGGAAAGAGTAGAGATATTTATTAACACTAATATTTTTAATCTTTTTTTTTCCCACATTAAGAATGAGAATAAAAACAAATATATCTAACTTTCAAACTTAAAAACCATTTTTTTTTCTTACATTTATGTTAAAACTAATTGCCATAAACTGCTACTACTTACTAACTCTAGATTTCTCAACAACACATGAAACAAAAGAAAAAAAAAGTAAAAATATCTTTAAAATGATAAAACTTCAACTTTTCTGCTTCTTCTGTTCAGATTCCTTTTTTTTTTTTTTTTTTTTCCTCCCAACCACTGTCTTTTAGTTTTTGTTTTTATTTTATTTTATTTTATTTCTGAACAAGATCCAGAGATATGAAACTAGCTGTTTGGAAATATCCAAAAAAGGACCTGATTCTGTTTACTAACCAGTGACAGGACCTGAGAGAATTGAGTCAAGCTGTGACAAGGGAGGTTCAGAATGGATATCAGGAAAAGTTTCTTCACCGAGAGGGTGGTGATGCACTGGAACACACTCTGCAGGGATGTAGTCATGGAACTAAGCCTGTCAGAGTTTAAAAAGCATTTGGACTGTGTTATTTGGAATTTCTTATTTTGAATCAAAATACTGAATCAATGTCATAGTATGATGCCACTGAGCTTGTAAAACAGCATAAACACAGCAATTCAGATTTTTTTTATGATCAGTCTCTTAATTACTTAAGCATCCTGAAAGTCATTGAAGATGTTATTGAAGATGTATATATCAGCCTATATACATTCACAGCGACTACTGCAATACAACTTCCTCTAACAGCAAAGGAATTTATCAATAGAGCATAGAAACAGATCACAGCCTAGAACAAGTGGTAACAAAGTATAATTTAAACTATTTAGACTGAAAAAGAAATGCATTTTAGAGAATTTCTCTACAGAATATGTCTAGATTACCAGGTTAAGGAGTTTCTGATTTCATAAAATAGTGTCAGATCTTTAGACAAATTAGTGGCATTTTCTTCATATCTCACCCGAAACTGATTTTGAACAGCCTTGAGTTAAGCAGCAGGAAAGGAACAGAATAATCATTCCTGAGGGAAAAGAACGGACAGCCAGAAGAGAAGATTTATTATTTTCATTTCAATATATTAACATAATTGTACAAATATTGTTAATAAAAACAGTAATAACCTTGACAATTTTATCTTAAACTGCAAATTTCAACTTCAGCAATGCACGTGCTTTGTGATTGTGAAGAACACATACATACACAGAGATGATGGAGCACAGGTGAATGAGTGTCCAAGAAAGGAAATTTGACAATAGCAACTAAAATCTCTAAGGAATACTTGAAAAATCTCTGGCACTTCTGAAACTTTGTAGCAGACAAGTAGGACAGAATCAGTTCTTTGAAGTTCATCTGCCTGAGATCAATAGCATTTTGCAGATGGCTGATGTTCAGAGGGAAATACTGCTTTTCTACTTTAAGGCAGTTGCTATAGAATTTGTGAAGCGTCATGACTGCTTTTGATTCTGTGTATCAGTAAGAGTCTGAGGTAATTTAAAATTAAACTACTGTATGTGAAATTTCTGATTTCATATTTACCTTCAATTTATAGTGTCTTATAAAAAGGTTATATTTAAACATAATACAAAGATACTTGTGAAGTGATATTTTAAGGTAGTGTTTGATATGTGGGACAACGTTTTTAAACTATTCCTCTATTTAATGAAACAAAATCTTTTAAACCATTTGTAGCAGCCAAGGTTGGTTCCATAACAGAGTTTAAAGAGAAATTATGTCCAGAGTGCCAACCTTAAAACTTTGTCTAAGCTTTTGCCAATAAAATATCCAGATACCTAAAATTCTACTTCTCTAAAGCCTACATAACACCTTAGCCTTTGACACGTATTGTAGGATAGGTCAGAAGCTATCAGATACATGTAATAGTGCCTGTCATTTCTTTCTCATAAACCACAAGTTAAGATATTTCTGTAAGTTTTCTTTCATCACTCTTAAGAAAAATAAATAAATAAAATGAAGAGGCAGATTTCATTCAACTTTTTCT
>CM021763.1:33614898-33635341 GCA_011075105.1 Heteronetta atricapilla | reverse complement strand
ATATAGTAATACAATTATTATTATTATTATTATTAATATTATTATTATTTGTGTGTGACAAAGAAATAGGTAGCATTAAGTACAGTGTGATTATGGCAGGACCACATTTCCCAGAGACTGGCAGAAAAATGAATGCCGAAAGAAATGTTCTAAAGTCCTGCTTTCCTATTTTGTCTGCTGTCCAGTTTCTCTACTAACTAGTCACAAGAGACATAGTCCAGCAGACATTTGCTCTGAAGTGTTAAAGGCATTAAGATTTTATCAGCTTGTTGTGGTATCAGTAGGAAGGTGTAGATGTGGACTCTCCTGTATATCTATTTCCTGGTTATCAGAGGTTGTCAAAGTCTCAAGATCTAAGTGAGTCTTTTCAGTCTTATGTATTTCTACATAAGACATTACACCTATATAGAAATTTCCCATTCTTTCAGATCTGTGAGGAACTTACACACTGGGGAAGATAGGCATAATCTGGAGAGAGAAGAATAGCTAGATTATTTTTGTAGAAAATGATACAAATTTGTCACTAGCTCATAGAGATGCAAGGTACACTTTCTTGAGCAAGCTAAGAATGTACAGAAGTTTGTTAAGTAGTTTATCTTTGCAAAATATACTTTTCCTTCAAGTTCCAGATACCACCAGAGGTGATCCTGTGATTTTTGCAAGTTTAAGATTGACAGTAAAATCTGAGAAACATGGAAGTTCTGGAAAAACAAACAAACAAAACAAAACAAAAAAAAAACTATTTTCTCAGTAAGCCCAATTTTGAAAAACTGTAAAGTAATTCTAAAACCTGAGTTCCTACTGGGCTAAATATAGTAAGGAAATGTTAAGAATTCTGTAATAATATCCAACTTCTCTTTTTCTCTCCTCAACAGTCTCCATAGTAGTACTATTCATACATTTACTGCCAATTGGAGCAATATGAAGAGAAAACAACCTGTTTGCTTCAAAAATAACAAGACACATTATTAGCTAATCCATATGGGAGAAAGCTGCAGTGCTGCTTGCTGTACTAAACCTGTTTTCTTTTACAATGATCTATTATATTTGGTATGCTTTACTTTTTTTTTTTTTTTTTTTTTTTTTTTTAAATCAGAACAAAACAACAAAAAAAAATCAATTGTGCTTCTGTATGGTTTGCTTAGGCTCCTTTTGTGGTTCACACTAGATTCTGTTTCTCTAAGGAACTTGAGGAGGAGTGGACTGAGGAAAAAAAACGTTAATTTCTTAATATAAGCTGCTGTCAATTACCCTGTGAAGTAAAGTTGACACTGCTATCAGAAGAACCCCTGCACTGCTCAATAGTGTTCAATTACTACTTTGAACATAAAGCACACACCCATGGCTGTACTGGAATGGTATCAAATTAACAGTTAAATGAATCTAAGTAATATCAGCTGTATGTAAAAAATAAAATAAGTAAAAAGCGTTTATTTTGTATTTGAGAAGATTTCACTGAGCTTGGATTGAATCCTTACCTACTGTAGTAAATGTACTACAAACCTTTCCCAACTACTGACCATTAAGAGGTTACATTATGGGCAAACAGTGTACTCTGGACTTACTTCAGCAATAATCAGTGGGAAAGTTCAATAATCATTGACTGTAAGAAATGACACCATGATTTTTAGGAAAGAAATACAGCTATAAGGACTGATTTAATCACTCAGGCAATAATTAAAAACATTATTTCAAATATTTATTACTATTTCATAGTTTCAGTTAATTTTTTGTACCTTACTTGAAAATAAGATTTATTACATTAACTTGCCACATTAATACAGTGCTTTTTTTTTTTTTTTTTTTTTTTTTTTTTTTTTCCAGAAATAACTGATTTATTAATCAACATGAAGAGGAATCTATTTGGGTAGCTGCATGAGCAAGTAGCTTGGCTTGTGATCAGAAGACAGGTAATTTTGCATCATTGTAGTGTTCTTTTGGATGACCATTACAAATTTTTAAACTGGAAAGGAAAACACTAAGAAGCTGAAAGCTACTGTGTTGACAAGTCTTGAGGAAAGAATCCTTGCAAAAGAGTTGTAATGAGAAACTGCAAACGAGACACAAAACACAGAGAAATTCAATAAATTAAATTGAAAAGGAGCCTGTAAAAGACAATTGATCATTACAAAAACTAAGTCAGATTCAGAGCAGTACCCTTTACTTTCCCTGTATGGGTTATTTATATTGTGTCTCATTATTTTTAAAGCAAACTGTGTGTTTTCTGTTCATGCTGTCTGGATTAACAGAGCATGTACAAATACCACTGCCATGGAGCATGGTGGTAAGGAGAAGAAAAGATGGACGCACAGAGCTTGGAAATTGGATGGAGAGTACCCCTCCTTATACATATATACAAACATACATATATATCAAAGAGCATCTAATTCAAAAGTTCACTGGAACTTTTTTTAATAGATGTGCTTAATCAGAATGTGCAGTTTCCACCTGTCTGTTCTGCTATTACTTGCTATTGCTACAGCATGAGATAAATAGTCCAGATGGAAAGCTAGGCTCAAACTGGGAAAAGAGAAGAAATGTGATGATTAAATTAAAACTGCCAGGATGTGCCACAAGAATAAATTATTTGGAATGAAAATCTCACTTTTATTTATTTATTTATTTATTTATTTTCCGATTTGACTAAATCCAATGCCATGTTATCAATGGGTTATAATGGGTTTATGTGGTAAGGTTTTGGCAGCAGGGGGCTGCAGGGGAGGCTTCTGTGAGAAGAATCCAGAAGAGCCCCCATGTTAGATAAGGGCTAGTTTCAGCCAGCTCCAAAGGGGCTCACTTCCACCAGAACAGAGCCAATAAGTGATATTGTTTGCTCCTCAGTGGCAGCGTGTTTATGGAAGGGAAAATAAAACAAACAAAATGCGTCAACAGCTGCTGGGAGAGAGAGGAGTGAGAAGCAGCCTTGCAGACACAGAGGTCAGTGAAGAAAAAGGGAGAGGAGGTTCTCCAAACAAGCAGCAGCTTGTTTGACCTGTGACCTGTGGAGAAGCCCATGGTGGAACAGGCTGACCCCCTGAAGCCCATGGGTCCCATGGTGGAGAAGATCTCCATGCTGCAGCCCGTGAAGGAGTCCCTGGCAGAGCAGGTGGAGGTGGCCTGGAGGAGGCTGAAGTCCATAGAGCGTCCCTGTAGGAGCAGGCCCCAGGCCCAAGCTGCAGTCTGTGGAGAGGAGGCCATGCAGGAGCAAATGGCCTGGCAGGAGCTGCTGCCCATGGGGGGATCCAGGTTAGAGCAGTTTGTTCCTGATGGATGGACCCTGGTGTATGAACCCATATTTGGAGCAATTTGTGAAGAGCTGCTTCCTGTGGGAATCCCATACAGTATCAGTTTGGGAAGGACTGCACCCCATAGGAGGGACCCCACGTAGAGCAGGGGAAAGGAGTGACTGAGAAGGAGTGGAGGAGATAAAGCTTTAAGGACTGACCACAGCCTCCATTCCCCAGTTCCCCTGTGCTTCTTGGGGGGAGAAGGTGGAAGACGGTGGATTGGGGGAAGGTGTTTTTAGTTTCTTTCCATTGTTTCTCACTTCTCTTGCTTGCTAGTAACAGGCAATAAATTTTACTAATCTCCCTGCACTGAGTCTGTTTTGCCCAGTCATAGTAATTGTTGAGTGATCAACCTGTCCTTATCTCAACTCTTGAGCCCTCTTCGTCGTATTTTCTCCCCCTTTCCCTTTGCAGAGAGCAGTTGTGGAGCTCAGCTGGCTAACTGGCTAAAACCACAACACCCTGATAAAGACCTGAAGGATTTTGGCAATTTTCCAAATTCACCTCAAGCCTACATAGTTTCATGTGACACGGAATCCACATGAAACATTTCAATTTTCATCTCTAAATTTTCCAGAAGATTCAAACCATGAAAAAAAAAAAAAAAAAAAAAAAAGAAAAAAGAAAAAAAAAAAAGGCAGGATAAAATTAAATTCCAAGTTACTCAATGTGCACCGATAAGATCAAGTAATAAGGAGTCACTAAATCATGTATGTAGGAACCATGTCTTGGCACAGTCATCTGATGTGAGCAAGGGTATGGTTTATTTCTGGAAGCTGAACATCTCTCTCTCTCACACACACACACGTGCGCGCGCGCACACGCACACATGCATACATGCACACACACACACACACACACACACACAGATTCTCTTCAGGCATAGCTGCTTTGTCACTGATTTATTTCTTAAGTATTAAGTTACTGACTAGAGGTCATAGTTAGATGGGGAAAGAGATATCGTGTAGCATTAAAACATAACAGACACTAAATGTCCACTACATGATTAAATTTATAAAGTACTGACCTAGATGTAGTATAGAAAATGCTTCAGACATAAATTGACTTTTTCTCTCTGCTATTTAGATTTCAGAGTGGAAAGGTTTAGAAGTAGGTCATGAATTAAACATCAGAAAACATTAACAATGAAGAGTTAAGAAAATGTTGTATTGTCAGAAATGCACATATCAACATATCAGCTGCAATGCTGCTGATATGCAGTTATAAGAAAAGAGAATAAGGTTTATTTGCTCCTGTAATTCTTGTACATTAATAATTATTTGCACTGAATCTTAAAAGGGAATATTTAGTGCTTTGTTTACATTCACAGAAATATGTATACCTTATTAAAAAATCGTCTTGTAAAAGATCTGCAGAGCTATGCTATACCAATCATCTCCCTCCCACAGTTCATGCTTTGCCCATCAAAGTTCCTGTCCAGATGCAGTGCAGGGAAGATGACCGTGGAAAACTTGTTAAAGACATTCAACATTGAACTGAACTTGATTCAGCCAGCAGAACCTTTGACTGGGAAACTAAAATGAGACAGTGCTGGAGCACAGTCCTTTTCTTAATGTCTTTCTTGACATTCTTGATAGCAGGTCACTTTATATATAAATATAATGCTTTTCTTTAACACTGAAAAGAACAAAGGAACCTTGCAAACTGTGGTTTGTTCTGTTTCAGTATGTTACTCCAGCAGCACATATTCAGAATATGGTCAAAGAAACCATTTGTATTGTATTTTTCAGGCAGAAATCTTTCTCCCATTTTGACATATTTCAGAATGTGCTGGTTATATACAAATAGAATACAGAAAACACAAATGAGGAATTTTAATCAGCAGGGTGATTCTTTAAATGCTATTCCCAGGCAACTTCCACATGAGAAAAAGGATGACGTAATGTGTCTGGGAAACAGGAACTAATAATAAATTAAAAAATAAATTAAAAAAAAAATATTTAAAAATCCCGTTCTCTCGTTCTCTTTTTGCCTGACAGAAGGCAGATGACGGCCCTCCGTTTCTTAACGGCCAACCGCAACGGCCCTAACGGCCGTCGCCCTACTGCGACCAGAGCAGTGGGCGGGTGGTCGCGGCGGCCCCGACTGCGCTCCGCCTGCCGGCCGCCAGGTAGCGCTCCCGCACCTTCAATCGCTGTCGGGCGGAGCCTACGGCCTTCCGCTAATCCTGGCAGTCGCGGTGCTGTGGCTCACCTTCTCCCGGCCCTGAGCTCGTCCCGCCAGCGCTACTGCCAGGCTTTCTGCAGGGAACCCGCTTCGTATAGGCCTTCCCGGCAGGGCGGTAGCGCTCCCCTGGAGACTGCCAGCCGCAGGAGATAGCGCGTTTTCTGTGGCAGAGCCTCCAGCCTGTTGTCTCCTGTAATACCAGTCCAGTCTTCTGTCCCTTTTGAAGTCAGCTGTTCAACTACCATTTAAATGAACTAGTGCTCATATAAAGTCAGACTTTGTATGAGTCTGCCTTTGTAATCATTGTATGATCTCAGAGAGACATACTTTTACCCAGTTATCTGGGACACTTCCTGCTAGCAGATACATACACGTATAAATTATATAGTCAAACAGAAACTTACACTGACCAGTAATTTGAGGCTAAAAAGAGACAAAACCATCAAAGTTTCCAAAGCGGTTACAAGGCCAATTTTATGTTAGCTACTATAGCTTTTATCTAGGAAACTACACTGTCATTGTTCCTCCATTTGAAACAAACCTGACAAGTAGCATCATACTCTTTCTCACACACTGAATCTAGTGAATCTAGTTGTGTGTATCGCTTTCCATAAATTCTAGCTGCTGACTAGAAGCAGCTATTAAAAGTAGTTGTTACGGTTGCTAGTACAAAATCAGTTCTGTTCTTCAAAACATTTCTAGCTGTGCCAGACTCCAGAAAATGCTATAACAGCAGGTTGCAGTTTACTATTGTTGTGGCATTATTCAGACAAAGACTTTAATTGTGTGAGATCTTTCCAATAGTTTGTCTCCACCGAGAAGAAATACTTAGTCTATGATTACTGTATTTAAACACATATATTTCTTTGCGCAGGTGAGCTAGCCAAGTTCTATCAACAGAATCACTGACAAACCAGCCATATTTTTTTCTTACCACGTAATGCCAACATAGTGGGGTAAAGAAAAAAAGAGAAACAGAACTGTGTAGAAAAAATAGTGGAAATAAAAGAGTTCTGGGCTAATCTGCTTGTTGTAAACATGCTATTGTGGCATGTTTCAGTCTCCTAAAATAAGTGGATTGTTGATGGTACTTTTGGTTTAGAGAGATGAAGGACCTATTTTCATTCCCTTTCAGTAAAATTGAAGCATCCTATTTCTGTCAATATCTAGAGTATTTTATCTGCATCTTAAAGAATTTTCTGTTGTTAACACCTATTGAGCATTTAAGGTTTTGTTGTGTTAAATATAGTTGCATAAGAATTAAGCATAGATATACCTAGCAGGAAACCTCTAAATCAGGTAAATAAATAAATAAATACTGGCCCTGTATTTAATAAATAAATAAATAAAGTAAAAACAAGCCAAAACAAATATATAGAACTTTTAAATCCTAATTTATATAAAATATAAATGAAAATAAACATTAATGATGTATAACAGGTACATCTGTTGGATATGAAAAATGTCTATAATATTGTGTAGAACTTTAGTTAGAGTTGGTGATACCAAGGTGGGTTTCAAAATATGAAGATGTATTCCAAATTTATGAGCTCTCTGAATGTTAATGGAATATACTTGTAGTACTGTATGTTTAACTCCCCAATGGTTGAGGTAATATGAAAAGTAAAATCTGTACAGCTTCAGTGAAGTGCTTGTCTGGTACTGGGGTACAAATTTCTTCAGACCAGAGATTTCTGTTACTGTCCTTCTGTCCTCTAGTTATCTTCATTCAGGTTTTAGTTAGCACGAAGAGTTCTGGTTGGTTTAACAATTCATTAAGGAGCAATTGTGACAAAGAACTTAATAACCTGAATGATCAGTTTTCATTCATACTTACTGTGAGTTCCTAAACTATACCCCTTTTTCAAAACTTCCTTCCTGTATGTTGTTTAAGAATATTCTTTGCAGCATTGATTCATATATTTAATCTTCAGCTCTTCCTTGTATTTTGTTTCTTGATTATTTTTTTATTATTATTTTTTATTTTTTTCTGGCTTCTTCCTTTCCCTCTTTCATGCTTTTTCACATTCACCCACATCATCTTCAGCTCGCTGACATGTCAGTCTGTTGATGCACACAAATATTCTGCCAAAACAGGTTAGCTAGAAATAGTGCCATCTTCAGTGACTGCTCTGTTTTCAGCACAACATTGTACCAACTGTGATTGACAGGGGTCAAGCTGTCAAGCCTAATAGTACCTAAATGGTGATTAGCTAGGCTAGGGATATCTGGATGAGGCTTAATGGACACCTAACTTTTCACTGCACTAATTCTTCCTATATCTGTATCCTTTGCTTTTTCAGAAATGCCACATTGGATGACTTAATATGATTTACTAATTATTGTGGTTGTTTGGCTGTTGTTTGCTTTACCACTAATTGCCTTATTTGTGAACTCTGCAGAGTGTCAACCTGAGGAAATATAACATACAAAAGCTGCTTGAAGGTAAGTGGAATTGAAGAATAAATAAATAAATAAAAATCTGAATAACATCTCCCATGAATCTGATGCTTAACAATATGAAATTGCAACTCAAGTTCTGCAGGTCAGAAAATAAGTGCTGAACCTATGTTCCAAAAACACAAGAGGATTTCTAAGAACTGTGAAAGTCCCTGACAATATCTTTACAACTATCTTTCATTTTTCCCCTTCTATCCTTTTGCTGCTTCCCTCTACTGCACTCTAATTATCCAGGCCATAATAACCCAAACTCTACTTACATCCTTCCTTTCATTGTCTACTCCTGTCTGCACATTCCAAAAATTAAAAGAATATTTTTGAACATCTAATTAGCTTTTAATCTGTATTCATGAGTCATTTTAAAACTTCCTTTATGTTTGGGTTTATTGAATTTATTTTTTCAGGGGGGTGCATTTGGTCCTACAAAGATATCCGTGCTCTGAACAGAATTGGATATTCCAGGGTGACAAGTAACATATAAAGCTGTTTTGTAGCACCAAAATGCTGGAACATGCTGCATGTACAGCTTATGGAAGAGAGGAGTATCCGGAGCTGGCATATGTTCTCACCCAGTAAAAATCTGAATATCAGCTTAGGAAAAAAAAAAAAAAAAAAAAAAAAAAAGGAGAAATCTGAGGAATGAAACTCAGAAGAAGTAATGAAAATTAAATTCCTGGCACAACATTTTTTTTTTTTTTTTGTCACACAAACACTTTGGGCATGTGTGATGTACAGTTTTGACTAAGATCAGGAGTGTACTTTTGAAGCAGCAATTGATATTCTATGGTTTGCATTGTGGAACAGGTTTTTCTTAAAAGTTCACAAAATGGATTCTTCTTGGATGGGCTTGAAGTTTTTAGGTGATATGGAGTTGGACAGGAACTTCAAGACTGAACAAGAATGCAATTCAATGTATAATTGGCTTCAGTCTATGGTTCTCTGAGAGGTCTACACAACACTGGATTTGTTTGGTGGTCTGCTTTTCACCAGCTGTAAGCATGACATTCATAAGGAGAAAACAGACCAGTGCACAAGAATATTTCAACCTGAAGCAGAAGCATAAAAGAAAAGACTATTAAATAAAGGCTGTATTTAGTGGATCATCTAACAGGACACCGAAGAAAGTATATTAAATGAAGTTAGGGATATCTCAGGATAAAAAATCACCAGTATTCCCTCAAAGCCATATAACTCAGTTGTTTTTGAAAATTAAATATCACACTAACATCACTCCAGGTCATTTTCTTCACCTAGCAATATTTCCAGGAATTCAGTTAGTGTCAACATCACATTATTTGCACCAGCTTTTTTGTTTGTTTGTTTGTTTGTTGTTTTTGTTTCTCTACAGACTCAAACCTATCATGCTGTACTATTTATAAATGTAGACTTATCTTTAAACAATTGTCATGATTCAGTTCCTCATCTGTAAGCTAATCATTATACATCTCTGATACAAAGGTTTTTGTGAAGCTATGGTCATTGACATTTATGACATGCAGGCAGTGCTTTTGAAAAAAAAAAAAAAAACAAAACCTATAAATAGAATAACCCATTATGCCTTTGGGAATACTGCAGGTTGTTGTTGTTGTTTGTTTGTCTGTTTGTTTCTTAAGTTCAGCTTCAGTAATATTTGGTAATACTGCCATTTGCATGCCATGGAATTTAAAAGGCAAAATGCTATTTTCTGTTACTCTCTTTTAACTGCAAATGTCTACAGTAAAATGACATACTGCATGATTTATGTAACAATTTGAGTTTAGATGCATAATACTTATTGGAAATTTGCTTTATTTATTGTTAAACTGCACCACCATAAATATAAATATAAGGACCCTTAGAAAGAGATTTTCAGCAACAGAAATATTTAAATGTATATATATGCAGCTGAAAAAAAATAATCATATAATCATAGAATGGCTTGGATTGGAAGGGACCTTAAAGGTCATCTAATTCCAACCCCCTGCCATAGGCAGGGATGCTACTGACCAGTTTAGGTTGGCCAAGGCCCCATTCAACCTAGCCTTGAACACCTCCAAGGATGGGTCATCCAAAACTTCTCTAGGCAACCTGTTCCAGTGCCCTTACAGTGAAGAATTTCTTCCTAATATCTAATCTAAATCCATCCTCTTTATAAAAAGAACTTTGAGTCATCTTTGAGTCATAATGTTCTTGTGTTTCTTTCTATATTTTCAGTGCTTATAGGAAATGACTTGGGGCATTTATTTTCTAAACAGGTTGACTGCAGTTCACATATCATGGTTTGACAGTGCTATGATGGTAAAGAGGTTATTTCACCTCATTAGCCACTAGAGACCCCAGCAAAATACATAAATAAATAAGACTTACTAAAAAAGAAACAATATGATAGGGAAGAATATGAATTTCCACAGGAACATTTTGTCAGTGCTGGAGATACTACAAGCATACACCTGAAAAATGTGAGCGTCTTTAAAAGAGTTTATTTAAGAAAGTTTCTTCCATTTCTGTTAAAGCTGAAATTATGAGTCATATTTACTTTCTTCCATTACATTTTGTAGTTTATTTATTTATTGTGGGAGTGTGGCCATGGGGGTTGGCAAGCCCCATGATTGGTGATAACTTCGAACTCTTAATGAGGAGGCTAAAAGGAATGTAAAGAGTTTAGAGGGGAAAGAAGGGTGATTCAGGAGACACCTTGCTCTCTCTGACTGCTTGTTCTCCAGCCGTTAGGACATGGAAGTTGCTGGGTGTTTGCAGTTGCCTGGCAAAGAAGGGAGATTGTCCTCAGTAAAGATACAGTTGGACTTGAAGTTATGTCATCAATAAAGTAGTAGCAGTTACTGATCCTAAAAGAACCCTGGTGTCCATGTGGTCTTTATGCCACAATATATTTATTTATTTTCAAATATGGAAATACTTTTATTTCACCGGTCACCCTTTCCAGTAGAAACTGTTATCAGGTAAGCAGAAACTAAAGCCTCAAATAAGTGAGTTTGAGAATTTAGATTTGATTCCTGATGCTTTCTTTTAAAATTGCTATGCAAAAAACTATGAATTATTTGTCAACATCCTTCTTTACTCTGTTGAAACCTTTTCTTCAATATAACACCATTTTTAGTTATGCTGAAGAAAATCATATGAAGCAAATACTGTGATGCTGCCATTGTTGCTAGCTGCTTGAAAGATTATTGCTGTGGACTTAAACTGTTAGCAGAGGCTATCAATAGACAAATGGCAAAACCTCAGACATCCTAATGACAGGGTAAATGACTAGAATCAGAAAAAAACTAATACAATTGCTTCCTACAGGGTATCATTTTGTTAACAATGTGAAAATATGGAATCATTTAAATTGAACACTGTGTTTGATTCAGCTCTGTATAACTTCCGATACTGTTATGCTATCTCATTCCCTTGTAAAATAATGCAAATTATATTCTTCATTTGAGGACCAGGGTACTGTGAAAATTCTATTTAAAAAGCTAGTTTGAAACACAGTAGAATGTGATACTTAATATACTAGATTGTTTGAGAAAGATGGGTGATTGATTGATTGGTTGTAAATATCTCTCATTGTTTCTATTCTTGAGCCAGCTTTTGACCTTGCAGTTTGTTATATCTGTTATATTGTCAGTTTAAGTTTATATCTGCAGGTTATGAAATATTTAAATATATTTATTTGTTTAGCTATAATTTTGAGATATATAAGATGTATGTATTAAAGTTACATAGCAAATTAGCAAAACCTTACTTGGCACTTTGAATATGTACCCTACCATTTGGGGTCATAACAAACTTTACCTTCTGGGGAGACTGCAAGAGTTAAAGTGTGTGCACACTCAAAAAAAAAAAAAAAGTCCTGTAATCTAGAATTTCTCCTTATGTCATATGTCACCATTCAAGTATCTTTCATTAACCATATTCAAGTCCTTTAGCAAATGGTGAAGACCATTCTGAGTCTTACACTGTGAGATGTAATGTTAAATTAAGATCATCAGTTTAGGTTAGTAGATTTTTCTTCAGAAAACAGTGAAAAGTGGATATAATGTGTGACTACTGTTTAGTCTTTTAGCGTTATGCTGTTATTTTATAAAAATTGTAAAAAAATACACATGTAACTTTGTCTGATGTGAAGCAGTCACTGATACAGGGTCTCACTGACCACTGAGACCTGCAATTAAAAAAGAAGCATGTTGATCATACAGAAATATCTCCAATGGAAAATATTCAATCAGTAAGTCTACATGAGACACATTTCTGTCAGTACATAAATATAAAGTAATAGCATTCTTTCATTTGTATTAAAGAAAGAAAATCTGCTGAATGGTATACTTTGACTTCAGTCCTTGGAACTATTGTAATTCTTAAGTAATTCTAATTGGGACTAGAGACTTTTGACCTGTAAATTATTGTGCACATCTGGGCCTAAATCATTCCTTCTTGTACACTAGGAAAAAATTCCATGACCAGTGTGGCACACAGGATGAATGTTAAGATAAAAGCCTTTTCTGAATTATTCATTCAGCACAGGAAGAGTATGCACTTGTTCACTTGTTTGCCTTTTTTTTTTTTTTTTTTTTTTTTTTTTTTTTTTTATCAGTTGTTTATTTAACAGGAATAGGAAGAGAGGATAGAAAACAGAATACCTATGAGGCTGAGCAGCTCCTTATCTCCACACTATAAGCACTCTGGATGCTTGCTTGTGTAAACTCACTCGGTTACATTTTTGATCTGCCTATTTTAAAATTCAGTGTCAGAAAGATTTCTTATTGGCCAAAGATGGAAAGATATCCCTAGGGCTCTGTCAGGATAGAATTACTAAAATATTCCTTTCTATGCCCCACAGAGAGAGGCATCAGGCTTGTCTCTACTGTAGTGTTCTATA
This sequence comes from Heteronetta atricapilla, assembly GCA_011075105.1. Lineage (NCBI taxonomy): Eukaryota > Metazoa > Chordata > Aves > Anseriformes > Anatidae > Heteronetta > Heteronetta atricapilla. The sequence continues at coordinate 33,622,543 of CM021763.1, read as the reverse complement.
CCACTTTTCTCCACCTTGGAGGTGAATCAGTGAAAATCTTGCACTTTGGTCCAAATTAAGCTCTGGTAAAACAAGAGAACACATCTTCCAGGAGTTCAGAATAATCACTACAGCCAGTTCTTCTTTCTGAATATTTGAAAAAAATGGGCAAAGGTTGTAATCCTCACAATTATATATTTGAGTGTATATTACATCTTTTATGGTAGACAAAGTCAAAAACTAATATATATATATAAATCAGAGAGTCATGGGTGTCTAGTTTTGGCTGGGTTTGATTTGTTTTCTTCATAGAAGCTCATATGATGCTGTGTCTTGGATTTTTTTGAAAATAGTGGTGATAACACACTGTGCTGTTTCAGTTGTTGCACAGGAGTGCTTACAGAGAGCCAGCAGAGACTCCTCTGCTTCTTGTGCTGCCCTGGAGAAACGAGGCTGGGGGAAGTCAAAATCTGGGAGGGGAAACAGCGAGGACAGCTAACCCAGACTGACCACAGAGACATGGTATATGATGTCATGCTCAGCAATAAAAGCTGAAGAAAGAAGAAAGAGGGGGAAGCATTTGGAGTGATGGCATTTGTCTTTCCAAGAAACTGTCACATGTGATGAGCCCTGTTTTCCTGGAAATGGCTTTGCTTGCATGCACAACTTTTAAACTCCCTTTATGACATCCCACAAGTTCTTGCACTTTTACTTTTCTAATTCTTTCCTGCATCACAATGGGGGGGAGGTGGGAATTAGTGAGCAGATGTGTGGTACATAATTGCCTGCCAGAGTTAAACCAAAGCACAGGACTGATAAAAAAGGAATTGATTTTTGGAGATTGTCTAGTCTAACCCTCTGCTGAGACCAGAGACATCTAGAGAAGGTTGCTTGGTGATGAGTCCACTCAGGTTTTGAATAACTCCAAGGATAGAGGCTCCACAACCTTTCTGGACAACTGGTTCCAATGTTTAACTACCCTTATAGTAAAGAAGTTCATGTATGCATTTACTTATTAATTTATTAGTTGTTTTTGTTGGTTGGTTTTAATTTTTGACTTTTTTTTTTTTTTTTTTTTTTTTTCTTACGCATTTCAATTTTTGTCCTTTGCCTCTTGTCCTGTCTCTGGGCACCACTGAAAAGAGTATGGTTCCATCTTCTCTCACCTCCTCCATCATATATTTAAACATGAATAAAATGTTCCTGAGCATTCTGTTTTTCAAGCTATACAATTCCAGCTCTTTTGGCCTCTTCTGGTATGACAAATGCTCCAGCACCTTAATCATTGTAGCTGTTTGCTGGGCTTTCTAGTATGTCCACATCTCTCTTGTAATGGGGAGTCCAACCCCACAAAAGTACAATGTTGGCTCAAGGTTAGCTTAGCATCTATCAAGAACCACAGGTAAAGGTACAAAACAGTCTGGTAGTATATGGAGTTATTCCTCCCCCAGAGAAGTACTTTGCATTCTCTTTGTTGAACTTCATAAGTTTTTTCCCAACTGTCAGTCTTTCCAGGACCCTCTGAATGGAGTCATGGAATATCACTCACTCCTCCCAAGTTTTGTATTAAATGCAGCTTGCTGGGGATATAGTCTGTGCAGGTCATTTTGGACTCAGTGTCAACCCCTGTGGTATACTGCTAGTGACTGGCTTTCAGTTGGACTTTCTGACACTTTTTTGGCCTTTTCTGTCACAATTTTGGCCTGTCAATTCAGTTTTCATTGCACATCATTGTCCACTTATGTAGCCCACACTTCAGCAGCTTGCCAATGAGAATGTTATGAAAGTCAAGTGTTGAAAACCTTGCTAAAGTCAGGATAAACACCTCTGCTCTCCACCTAGCAAATCAACACCTTTCATCACTTTGTTGCTCATTCAGTTCTAAGGTTACATAACTCAGACAATGAATTAATTTTTTTAAGGAGTCCACTGTGTTAACTCTTAACTGTTCTGGTTTTGGCCGCATGCATACATGTAAATCAGGTTTCTGTAATGTGACCTTGAGTTAATAAACATTTTGCTGTTTTCATTTGATGATGAATATGCTGACAATCTTACAATACTTAGGAGTGCACAAAACCAGGTCATAACATATCAGGCACTGCCCATACAAAGAATTCTTATTCTAAAAGGGCAATGTAATTCCATGTTTTTCACCTACAGGATGATGCTGCTAGCAGAGTAACATTGATCTTCAGTAAGACAATATCAGAATTCTGGAAATTCTGGAATCTTCTGCAAAAGCGAAGGAAAGAACAGAAGTCTTCTGCCAGTTACACAGCAATGTCATATAATGGTATCATCAATCTAAATTGTCATTAGTTTTTACTTTAATGTTATTAACCTGATTAAATTGTCAAGGTTAAAAAAAAAAAAAAAGAAAAAGAAATTAAAAAAAGTAGGTGTTTATCACTATGGATGCTAGCTGTTGTTTGACAGCCAAGACTTAAGAGTCAAAATCAGTTCCCACTGAGTTCAGCAGGAATTTTGCCAATAGCTTTAACAGAATAAGGACTTGGCCTTCATTTATATAGAAAGCCACCAAGCTAGCTGTGCTAGTAGTTATTTAAGAGCAGTAAGGAGAGATCAGTTGTCAGGGAGATTTCTTAAAATCTATGGCCTAATCCTGCACTCCTAGAACAATAAAAATTCTTTAATTAGCAGTAAATTAGGAGAAGAAATCTATAGTTTGTAAGTAAACTACACATTAACAAAGAAAATTATACAAAGTATTACACAGAAGATATGTAAACTCTTATTTTAGAATATAGGCTGAATGTATATGCATTAATGACCCTTTTTTAGTCACCATGAAAAAGTTTATGGAGTGAAAAAAACAAATTTGCAGGTGACTTTAGTAACTGAAAACAAGAAGGTGATTTGTGTTGATTATGGTAGCTTCTGCAGAAGTTTTGCATTCAGAGAATGCAAAACTGAGAAATCAAAACAGCTAATTTCTTCACGAGGTTTAGTGAGAAATGGCTTTTAAAAAATAATTGCATACATATGATCATTAACTGATATCCATTAGTTTACAAATCTTAGATGTTTTCTTAGTATGACCTACCATACGGACACTTTTGTTTTATTCTCCAAATTAATACAGGCAATTACTGTAAACTATAGATTTTTTCTCTTAGACTTACTATTGAGCTTTTAAGCGTTCACCACATCACCGAGTGTATCCAGTTTTGAAAAGTGTTATGAACCAGTGTACAAAGGCTGAATTCATTCACTCTGCTATCTTGAAGACAGCAGTGAGGTTTAAGATGAAATGCAAACACCCACAGATTTGAACAGGTAGGTCATCTTTGACAGCACAGCTGTCATTGCAAATAACAACACAAAGAAACAATGCTGTAAAAATTGTGTAGCCAGCTAGTTTCTAACTGGTAAAGTCACACTTCTGCACACAGTAAAAATAGGGTTGGAGTCTATAGCTTTTACTCTAACATACTAAATTTAACTATTTTTAGCTACAGGAAAATGTATCTATATGTACCCATGATCTGTTTATAGAACTGAGCAGTTCTTTATAGTTTAGCCATTACGGGGCAACAGTACAATACACTAAGTATTTGTGAAAACTAAGCTAAGTCATTGTGAAAACTAATATAAGGTTTATACAGATAAGAATAATACTAATCACTAAGAAATATTATGAGAGTCAATCAGTACACTGTCAGAAAGTGTAGAGGCACTTGTCTATGGTGTGATTCAAAGAAATATGGGAAAGAAGTGTAGAATAACAACAATAGAGAGAGGTTGCATTTTTTTTTCTTTATTTATATTATGTTTTTTTTTTTTTTTTTTTTTTTTTTCATTCCCCACCATTATGTAAATTTTCTAATTTGAATAGGCATTATTGTATTGTTTTAATTTCTGGCTACAGGACTTGAAATGTATACAAAACTTTGTGTTTTGGTGCCAAATTTTAACTTTGACAAATTAGGATCAAGAAAAAATATTTATATATTTTTTTCTCTGTTCTTATCTTTATTATTTATTTTTATTTTGTTTTCACAAATAGTAAATGTTAACTCTAGGATACTGGAATAACTCAATTTGTGATCAAATAGTTTTTTTTTTTTTTTTTTGATTGCTAGGGTTTTCATATGTAACATTTCCTTGTTAATAAGAGGATGAGAATCAAGTCTCATCTACCTTATTATGAAATATAATGCTTTAAATAAAATTTAACTAGAACTTTTAACACACAAGTAATGCATATGTTGTGTTGATTCTATTGAAAAAAAAATATTTTAATAATTACCAAAAGGATTTTTTTTTTTTTTTTTTTAAGTGTAATTAGTTGCTTGACCATGGCATATTCTGTATGACTGCACAAATATATTATGTATTCTAAGGTTTTACTTGCCTTACTGATAACACTACTGGGCAAGTGACATAAGATCAATGTAATTTTCATTCTTTTTACTTCATGTGACTTTATCTTTGGTTTTATTTGTCATGGATTACTCTGCAAGAAGATAATGGGTTAGGGTCCATTGTTACACTTGTTAAACTTACAACACTTTTCTGTGATTATAAATACACATATTTTATAAAATCTTAGAGATAACAAGACAGAGAGGAAATTGGATTTGCATTATCAGGTTATAAACTGTACAAAATACAAAATAAAATGATAACCTTTTGATTGACAGTTATGAGAGATCTGAAACTTCAATTTTCACTCAAGCAATTCAAATGACTGAATTAAGATTTAAAATTGGTAATAATTGTGAATGAGGATACATGCATTTGCCAAATTTGAGGAAATCAAATTTTTGATAATATAATGTACATTGTAAAATAACAATTGAGTAAAATAGCATTGTAAAATAGCAATTAAGGCTTATTTATGCCTTAAAGACATGCTAGGATTTAATTGTTAACATGCTGAGATGTGAACAAATTGGGAAAGTAAAAATTTTCCTTCATTGTATGGCATGACTTACCAAGTGCAAATGTTTCAGCAAATACAGTAGTACCATGCAAGTAAAGCAATTATATTTTGCAGTAAACATAGAATTGTAGTATCTGAATGACTGCAGTGGAAATAATTTTGGGATTTATTTGTGAGGTTCAAGTGTGACAATCAAGTTCTTCTTCACTTACAGGTGAGGCAAAGCTGGACATCAGGACCATGCCTTTATGAACAATCAGTGCTCTTAAGTTATTTATTTGTTGCATGGTCAAGGAACTATCCAGGCAGTCGTCTGCAAAAATGACCAATAATAGCAATAACTTATGACTAATAAATTTTAAAAGATTGAAAAATGAAAAGGTGGCCGTGTTGCTAAATAGGTGAGTGATTTATTGACAGTGGACACAGATAATACAGATGTACTTAATTTGTTGTCTTACCAAGAAAGAACAGGAAAGGGATTCAAGTAGAAGAAAGGAATGTAAGTCAGGAATCAGTAAACCAAGCTAGGAATTATGTGTGAGAACTTAATCCACAGTAGTCTGTGGAACTAGACAGGTTGCAGGTAAGGATTCTGAGAGAACCATCAGTTATCCTCACAGGGCTGCTCTTTCAAAACTCATGACAGTCAGAGGAAATCTGTCTTGATTTGAGAGAAGTAAATGTTGCCATTTTTATCAAAAAGTGCCAAAGAATAACCCAGGGAAATACAGACTAGTTAACTGACTTCAATACCAAGGAAAATCATAGTCTTATTGAAGCTGATTTCTGGGCCCATGATTGAGAAGGTGACTGGGAATAGTCATTGTGGATATATCAGGGGTATATCATGTTTGCCAATAGATTTCCTTCCATGAAGAAATACCTAGATTTTTGGTATTTGGTATTTCTGATATCCCTAGATAGGAGAGCAATGTCATTTACTTCAGCTTTAGCAAACTTTTGAAACTGTCTTCCACAGTATTTTTGTATCCAACTTAGGATAAAACAGTCTGGATGGGAGAACAATCAGATGAATATGAAAATAATTGGATGGTTGGACTCAGTATGTGGCTAGTCATGTGGGTTGTAGTCTACCTGGAGACTGATAACAAGTGGGATACCACAGGGCTCAGCACAGTATGACATCTTGATCAGTAGTCAGGAATGCTTGTTCATTTGGTGTTCTAATGAAACCAAAAAGGGGGGCACATGCAATATTCTCAAGGGCAGGGCTAATCCCTGAGGGAACTTGGACAGACTGGAGGAATGGTTTGATGGGAAATTCATTATATTAAGCAAAGATAAACACAAGTTTATGCAACTGGGAAGGAATAAATCCCTTACAACAATAAAAGATTGTCTGAGGTGCAGTTTTTCTGTATGTAGCTTACAGGATGTGTTGGATAGCATGCAGACTATGGACTTCCAGAATATCTTGGAAACAAGGAAGCCAACAGCATTCCTGACTGTCAGAGGAGGGACATAGCTATCTTAATGAGCAAGGGGGCCATCCCCCTTTCCTGAGGACTCAGTATACCATATATGGAATACTGTACACAACATTTTGGTCCTCAACAGAAGAAAATTATCAATAAGTAGGATTGAGTTTGGGGGATACCACCAAAGACAATGTGGGGCTGTAGCCCTTACCCTGGGGTCATTCAGGCTGGAGAAATGATGGCTTTAGGGAACCTACAGGCAACCCTGCAGTACTAACACAGGTAAATGAGGAGATGGCAGACAGGCTTTTCACAGTAGAGCTTTTCACAGTGGAAGACTATGAAACAACATGTGTGAATTAAATGAGATGGTCTGACTGGACCTAACAAAACAAGAAATTACTGAGAGGACAGTCAAGTAGTAGGAAACTAAAATAGTTTATGTTGTCTTTATCCCTAGAAGTTTTCACGTGACTGGAGAAATCCAGAGCAACCCAGTCTGATCTCACAGCCAGGACATCTACTGGGAGGATTTTACTAGAGACTTCCTGAGGTCTCCTTCAACTGAGTTACTTCATTACTCCATGTTCCTATGCTGTGACTTTGCTCTATGTGTGTGCTGGAATGGCCAGGTAGAACAACAGATCAGCTGCATTATAAAACCATGTGATCAGAGGGTCAGTTAAAGGGTCAGTTAAAGCTGAAGATGCTGCTGCAGGAACTCTGACAACAGAGATGTCCTTATCACTACACTTACATTTCTGTCTTGTTTGACTCCCCACATAAATGTGTTCCAATGTCAATATCTCATTAAACTAATTTTCCTTTTAACAAACTTTCTCTGGATCTGTAGAACAGAGCATGTAGACTTACCAGTTTGTCACTTACATGATTGTGTAAGAAGTTTTGAGTTAGATTTAAATTTCTTCATATTTTCTACTTCTGTGAGAGTTAAAATCTTAAATCCATATGTGTATATATATTATTTTGTGGGGGTGGGGCTTTATATTATTTGTTAGTTTCTCATGTGCAAGAAGGTGATACATGGGATTGCGTATGTCTTTATCAGCTTGCTCTTGTTGGTCATCTTTAAATTATCTTTGTCAGAATCAGGATAGAAAGAAGGATTATAGTAGATAAGCTAGTACTTGAATGTTTCATGAAGGGGACAATATTACAGTTTTCATTTTGGAAAAAGTAAAGAAGAGAAGAAAAGAAAGAAAGAAAGAACAGAAAAGTACAGATTTTTTTTTTAAAGTAAATAAAAGTAAAGACAAGAAAAGGAAAAGGAAAGAAAGGGAAGGGAAGAGAAGGG
>CM021763.1:33594755-33614498 GCA_011075105.1 Heteronetta atricapilla | reverse complement strand
AGGAAAGGAAAGGAAAGGAAAGGAAAGGAAAGGAAAGGAAAGGAAAGGAAAGGAAAGGAAAGGAAAGGAAAGGAAAGGAAAGGAAAGGAAAGGAAAGGAAAGGAAAGGAAGGGCAAGGAAAGGAAGGGCAGGGCAAGGAAAGGAAGGGCAGGGCAAGGCAAGGCAAGGAAAGGAAGGGCAGGGCAGGGCAAGGCAAGGCAGGGCAGGGCAGGGCAAGGCAAGGCAAGGCGGAAGAAAAAAAGGTGATTGTAGCCTTTATTGATATGAAGATAAACTTATAAGTGTCTGAATCAACAAATATTTCTAGGAAACTATGTCTTTCAGGGGAAGTGAGGGGAGTTAGAAGTGACAGAGAAGGTCTGGGGGATGTTGTCACTGCTGACACTGATAAAGATAGTAGGGAATAACCTCTGAGTTGTCCCATAGGATTGTCCGAGGGCTCCTCAGAGAAGATAATATTCCCAGTAGCCCAATACCGCTTGCATGACTGGAATGATGCCATGGAGGGCTATGTCCTTTTTAGAAAAGAAAGGCTGGGGAGACGCCGGAGAGGAGTTGCCCTTTATGTGAGGGAGCAATTAGAATGTACCCAGCTCTACTTGGGGGAGGGTGATGAATGAGCGGAGAGCTTGTGGGTGAGAATTAAGGGGTAGGTTGGTATGGGTGACATTGTTGTGGGGGTGTACTACAGGTCACTAGATCTGGAGGACGAAGTCGACAATGCCTTCTACAAGCAACTGCAAACAGCCTCACAATCCCATGCCCTGGTTCTCATGGGCGACTTCAATTATCCAGGTATTTGTTGGGAAATAACTCAGTCAGGCATACTCAGTCCAAACAGTCCCTTCAATGTGTTGAATATAATTTTCTGACTCTGGTTGTGGAGGAACCGATGAGGCAGGGGATGCTTCTGGACCTTGTTCTTACCAACAGGGATGGGCTTGTTAGGGATGTGAAGGCCAGGGACAGATTGGGATGCAGCGACCATGAGATGGTGGAGTTCAAGATGGATCTTGGTGGAAGAAGTAAGGCAAAAAGTAGGATTGCTACCCTGGATTTTTGGAAACCCAACTTTGACCTCTTCTGGGACCTACTTATGGGTATCTCACAGGCTAGATTGCTAAAAGGCAAGGGTGCTTGTGAGAGGTGGGCAACATTTAAACAGCACTTCTTCCAAGATCAAGATTGGTGTATCCTGAAAAAAAGGAAATTGGGGAGGGGGGACAGGAGACCTGTGTGGATGAGCAAGGAGCTCGTCTACAAGATCAAAAGGAAGAGGAAGGTCTATGAAATGTGGAAAAAGGGCCTATCCTCTTGGGATGAGGGTTGGAGTGTTATGAGGGCCTGCAAGGACACAACAAGGAAAGCTAAAGCCCACCTAGAGATGAAGCTTGCGAAAGAGTTAATGGATAATAATTTTTTTTTTTTTTTTTTTGTAAGCAAAAAGTATGTAAGCAGTAAAAGAAAGACTAGTGATAATGTGGGTTCCCTGCTAAACGAGACGGGTGTCCTGGTAACAGGGAACACTGAGAAGATGGAGATACTGAATGCCTTCTTTACTTCAGTCTTTGCTTCAAAGACTCTCCCCTGGGATTCGTGGACCCTAGAGGGAGGAGAAAGAGTCTGAGAAGTGGAGATCTACCCCTGGTTGATGAGGGGGTGGTTCAGGAGTTTCTGAATGGGCTCAACACACACAAATCCATGGGTGCCGATGGGATGCATCCACGTGTGCTGAGGGAATTAGCGGAGGTGATCGCTGAACCACTCTCTATCATCTTTGAAAGGTCCTGGAGAACAGGAAAAGTGCCTGAAGACTGGAGGATAGCCACTGTCACTCTGGTCTTCAAGAAGAGCAAGAAGGAGGATACGGGAAGCTACAGGCTAGCCAGTCTCACCACTGTCCCCAGAAAGGTGTTGGAACAACTTGTTCTGGATGCCATTTCCAAGTAATTGGAAGAGAAGAAGGTTTTGAGGAGTGGTCAGCATGGATTCACCTAGGGGAAGTTGTGCTCAACCAATATCATTGACTTCTATGATGGCGTCACCAGCTGGGTAGATGGGGGGAGAGCAGTGGATGTCATCTACCTTGACTTTAGCAAGGATTTTGATACTGTCTCCCACAACATCCTGCTAGCAAACGAGAAAGTTTGGGATAGATGAGTGGACAGTAAGGTAGATTGAGAACTGGCTGACTAGCTGAGCTCAGAGAGTGGTGATCGGCAGCACAGAGCTGGCTGGAGACCTGGGACTAGTGGTGTTCCCCAGGGGTCAGTACTGGGTCCAATTCTGTTCAACATATTAATCGATGACATTTACGAGGGAATAGTGTCTGCTCTCAGCAAGTACACCAATGATATAAAGCTGGGAGGAGTGGCCAACATGCCAGAAGGCTGTGCTGCCATTCAGCGAGACCTGAACAGGCTGGAGAGATGGGCAGGAAGGAACCAAATGAGGTTTAACAAGAGCAAGTGTAGAGTCCTGCACCTGGCAAGGAACAACCAGAACTATCAGTACAGGCTGGGGGATGACCTGTTGGAGAGGAGCTCTGAGGAGAAGGACCTGGGGGTCCTGGTGGACGACAGGTTGACCATGAGCCAGCAGTGTGCCCTGGTGGCCAAGAGGGCCAATGGGGTCCTGGCGTGCATTAAAAGGAGTGTGAGGAGTGTGGCCAGCAGGTCAAAGGAGGTGATCCTCCCCCACTACTCTGCTCTGAACAAGCTTCACCTGGAATACTGGGTCTGTTCAGCCTTGAGAAGAGAAGGCTGAGGGGATCTTATCAATGTTTATAAAAACCTGAAGTGTGGGAGATAGAGGGATTTGGCCAACCTCTTTTCAGTGGTCTGTGGGGACAGGACAAATGGAAATGTCCAAAAAATTGAGCACAGGAAGTTCTGCACCAACATATGAAAGATCTTTTCCCGGATAAGGGTGATGGAGCACTGGAACAGGCTGCCTAGGGAGGTTATGGAGTCTCCTTCTTTGGAGATTTAAGACTTGTCTGGATGCCTACCTGGGCAACCTGCTCTAGGGAACCTGCTTTAGCAGGGGAGTTGGACCCGATGATCTCTTGACATCCCTTCCAACCCCTACAATTCTGTGATTCTGTGAAATAGTGCTTCAAGTTTTGAAGGGCCTCACTCTTACAGCTTATACCTCTATAAAACTTCAGACCATGGCAGCAGAGCCCCAACCAAGGATGATTTGAAAAGCATGAAGAAAGAACTCAATTAGGAAACAGCTATAAAAGGCAGATAGCAAAAACACCTCTGTAGTATCCAATATCAAATTTATCTGGACATTCCAAAACTAAGGTAAGACAGAAAATGCAAGCACTGCTTACTGCTTACAGCAGTACTATAAGCAATGACATTGTAGTGGAGAAATGGACTATTCCAGCATTGAAATATTGCAGCAGAGCAATCCTATTTTTTTTTTGCCTTCTCCTAGCTAGAATTTTCTCTTTCCTGTAACTCTTATTAATTCATCTTCATAAAGGCAGATTTAAGACAAATTTTTCAGAAAGCAGATACTACAAGATCTCTTCTCCTAGAACCAAAATGCTTACACTGTAGATTTTTTTTTTTTTTTTTTAAAGATTTAGGATAAGCAATAAGCTTGATAATATTTGCTTAATCAAATGTCTTTCCCTTCCTTCTCCATCTTTTTACTTTTTTTTTAGTCGAGTATATTAAATATTCTCTGACCCATTTAAAACTCTCTAATCTATTTTCCATTACAAAAGGTAACATACATTGTGTAGCCCCAGTCTATTTAATGTGTATGTGACTCAATTGCCTCAAATCTATTCTGCAAAGTGACTTAGTTTGAAAAGTAGAGTGAACTTTTTATGAAATCTGGCTCTCTTATGGCACTCCGGGCCCTTAGGTGTTGTGGGTTTCCATTGAAGGGGAGTTTTAAGTACTGAGAGTTGAAAACTATCAAGTAAGTGGATTCCTAGTCATTGCTTTCAATATATCTGGAAATTCAGTAGAAGAAACTGTTGACAAAGTAAATGGGAACAAAGCAAAAGGTATAAGAGGGTTTTTCATCATAATAGAGGGGTGAAATACAGTAGAAGCATCTCTGTTTCATACATGATTTCAACTGGTCTCTTGCCCTTGCACAGATATGCATGGTGAACTGCCCTAGCAGAAAGACAATTTGTCTGTGTTATTGCACAATAAATTAATGAGTATGTTCGACATCTGTGTCTGAGCTGACTTTTGTTTCCCTCAGAGGTTTTGAAGACCCCTGTAGTGACTGTGGATAATAACTGAGTCCTTCCAGCTTCCTCCATTCTTTGCCTCTAAGATCCTTCCTCTAGTGGCTTCAACCTCTCGTATCCTTTCGTTATTGTTCTAGAATATAACCATCCCTATATTTCTACAGAGGATTCATCTTCCAGTCTTCACTACCAAGGAGTATATGACAATGTACTGTGACCTTTATATACTAGCACTTCATAGTCTCACATGAATTGCAATTACACTTTCTATTTTTGTCATGCATGAACCCTCAAGGTTTTACACAGCTGGAGATCTGTGGCAGTTCTCCTGAGTAGCAGTAATATGGGATCACCCAGATGAACAGCAGCTGTACATTCAGGTACAAAATCATTTCTCATGCAAAAAGGTGTAAGAATCTTCCCTATAGAAATAAAAATAAATATTCAGAGTTTAGTGAGACATTTTGTTAGCAACAGAAATATTAATTTTCCAATTGAAAACAAATTCTGTTCCCGCTTTAAGAGCATGCATTCATAACCCGTACTTACTAAAGATCTTTAGGAACTTGTACTTTGTCATTCAATAATCTAAGAAAAAAACATGGATAGCCAACTTGTTTAACAAAGGTTGGTGAATTTATGTGCCCTATGTACTTTGAAAATAATTAAAATAAATTGTCTTTCAGAATTGAAATAAATACTTATGAAAGAAGATACTCAAATCCAGGGTAGGGGTGGGGTGGGAAAGGATAATATTTATAATTCAGAACCTGTGTTCAAGTTTGCACTCACTTATAAGCATATCTGTAAACTTTTATTTATTTATTTTTTTTTCAATCGGTTTTGTAACACAACTGGAATAAGCATGTTGGTCTTGTGATTTTTGTTTTGAATCCTGTTTGACAGATATGATTCTGCAATATTTGGAAAAAAAAAAAAAAAATCTGTTTTTGCAGAGAAGCCAAGAGTTCATTCTAAAATCTCCAGAACATCAAGGAGAAACAGAAATCCCACACATCACAAAGGTGTAGTCCAAGGAAAGTTTTCATGTAGTGTAAGAAACTAAAACACTGTTTCTCTTAGAACTTTTACATTAAGAAAAACAATCCTCTCTTCTAGTTATACAGGACTTTTGTTGGTAAGATGATTGGCCTTGACATTATTCTCCTGGCAGGTTTTTTTTCATTGCCTTCTAATGTCTGTGATCCTTCATCATGAATCCAAACAAGTTATCAGAATATTTTGTAAAGCACTTTAAAAAATATTCAGAAAGTTTACAAATGAATTCTTGCTGGAAAAACAAACAAACAAACAAACAAACAAAAAAAACTTTTCCTTTGCACTCAGTATGACAAGCTAAATAAAACCTGATATATTAAGACTGGACATTTTAAAATATAGGCAGAAATACATGCATACATTATTAAAAACATACATATAATTAATATTAAAAATAATATCATTAATTATTAAATATTAATAATATTAATTATTAACATTATTAATAAAACTGTTTAGTTTTTATTATTAAAGTTGTTTTGAAACTTGTATAGTACATGAGTGAGTATGGGAAAGCAGTTCAAATGATGCAAATTGATGCAAAAATTAATGTGTAAGGTGAAAAATACATGCTGAAAAAACAACAACAACAAGTTTTCTTTATAAAAATAAATTGACATTTAATTTTGTTTTACTTTTCTAAACATGTCTCTATTAAATCATTTTCAGCACTGCCTAGTCTGTAGTGCTGACAGTGCTGTAGTGTGCATACAAAAATATGCATATAAGAAGTGCTTATTTGTTCATGAGAAATAGGAAGAAATAAAAACCACTGAAGACTCCTGTGATGAAAAGGTTTTATAAACAAAATAAGCAGTGAAATATAAGAAATATGTATCTTAAAAGTCCCCAGAAAATGCAAGTGTTTTGCTTTCCTAACCAATCAGAATTCATACTACCATACTCTGAGAATTAATTTAGCATTTCATTATTCATATATATTTTTATTTTAGTTTACCTTTTAAAAATTAAAATACTACAATTAAATATATATTTTTTAAAAATGTATTTTAGTATACTGTTCAGAATTTTAAGTTCAGTTGTAATAGGCTTTTTTCTATGCAAATGCTTTAGGCTGAACAACATTCAAATACTGTGATTTTGGAAATAAAAACTAGATAAATATTAAAACATTTTTAGAGAGCAAATAAATATTTTGGATGAAAGCTGTCAGTACATGTTGATCAGGCAGAAACCTGTAATACACTGGCTAACATGAAGGATCAACCTTGAACATGATTCAAGAGATTACCTAGAACACTGTCATTATTAGGTCTGCTTATCATTATTAGGTCTGCTTAGCAGCTTAAGACAAACTCTGGGGGTAAAAAGCTAAAAAAAAGAAAAGCAGAAGCACAGAGATAAAAAATAAAATAAAATAAAATAAAATAGAAAAGGTGAAAACTAGTATGAAAATTAAACAGAAATTGGTCTTCAATTTAAACAATCTTTGTAATTAGTGTGGACTGCCAGATGACAGAGAAACCTGCTGATGAAAAAAATAATCTCAGAAAAATAAATAAATAGATTACAGGTAGCCTCTTTTTACCTGTTTAGACTAGTTCTGTATTTTCTGCTGAAATGATCAGTTTTAAATTTTGTTTCATTTACATCATCCAATTATATTTTCAGAGCTTTACCATTTTTTTGAAGCCAGTGGGTGTTTTGATATAATTGAGGACAGAATTCTGTTCACAGTTGTTGAAGTGTTTTTGCATTTTTCAGGATAAAGGATTCAATATAAATGTAAGATTGTGGAAGGAGGGGTGTGAACTTGGAAAGCAATTAAAAGAGACAGCGTCAAAATTATCATCAGGTTCATGGAGAGAAGAAATGTCAAAATTATCATCAGGTTCAGGGAGAGAAGAATGAAGGGTGATTCATGTTTTACTGAAATGCATCTTTTACTGTAAGATGTGTTCAGAGTGTAAGATGTGTAAGATGTGTTACTCTGATATATACTCTGTTACTCAGAGATATAGACTGTTTTGAAATGACAGACAAAATTACTGAAGGAGTCAAATAAGGTCTCCTAAATTTATATGTTATGGAAGAAATCTGGGATTACCAATAGGAATCTCTATGGTTAAAGTTTCTCAAGGATATATATGAGATTTGTTGATTCAAAAGTTTTAGGTTGTTTAAATGTAAGCATGATGTATTTATTCCATGATATCATATTATCATCATCATCATCATCATCATCATCATCACCATAATTATTTTTGAGGAAATGGAATCTGTGTTCTGCACAGGAAATATACACACCATTATTGTTTTAATAAGTATGTCTACTGTTCTGGACAAGCTAACAAAAAAGATTTGTCTAAGGATAGAAATGGGATTATATTTGATTTAAAAGAAGATAAGTAAAAATTTTAAATGAAAAATACAACTTTTATATATCTGTTCGCAGAAGTAAATTTCTCTTTGAAATTTTTAAAACCTGATTTTACTGTATTATATTAAAAAGTAGAACTTTTCTGAGTAGAACCTTTCTCCTCTACACTTTCAACAAGGAAAAAAGAAAAAGTAAATATGTTACATTTTGTTGTTGTTTTTATTTTTATTTCATTTATATATATATATATTTCATGTGTCTCTCTTTGTGTGTGTTTGGTTTGCCCCTTTTCTTCTTTATTTCTCTTAAGACAATAGTTTTAATTATTTCAATGGTTAACACTAGAGCCTTGTACTTATGTATTCTGTTTGCACGTGAGACCACACTAATGTCAAAATTCTCTCTCCAAGCAATTCTATACAGAAAACAAAACTTCTTGATGAGAGAACTGCCCGAGGTCACGTTATGTTGCTTTCTACCATTTCTGAAAGACTGTAGAGGTAACTGGAGAAAATTAAATGAGGCACATCTTCAGAAACATAAAAAAGGGTGATCCAGGAAACTGCAGGTTCATTTTGAACCTTGGTGAAAATATGGAGTGAATCCTATTGGAGTGAATTTCTGGGCACATGCAGGAGAGAAAACAAACAGATAAACATACAAACAAACAACAAGAACAACAACAACAACAACAACAACAAAAACACATACAAAAACAGTGTTTGTGAATAGCCAGAATCAATCTCTAAGGGTTAAATCACATCTGACCACCAATCAAAATGATTAGATTTGTGGATGAGTGGAGAGCAGTGGATGCTATATATGCTGTTTATAGCAAAGCTTTTTACAATTTCTGTCACATCTACCCTGGAACACTATAGTTTGGATAGCTCGACTACCAGCTTGGTGAAAAGCTGAGTGGTGTTTTTTGTTGAGCACAAAAGGTAGTGGTAACTGAGTTGTACTCAGCCTGGAAGCTGGCTACAGGGAGTTTCTCAGGTCTGTTTTGAACCCATCCTGTTTTATGTCTTCACCAACTATTTTGTCCCCATAAAGTTTGTGGGTCACACCAAACTAGAGTGTCACTGATACACTGGAGAACAGGGATGTCTTTAATTCTGACAGTGACAACATGGAGGAATGAACCAAAACAAAACTTTATTAAACTGAACAACGATAAACATAATGATCTGCCTCAGGTACAGAATAACCTCCTGCAATGTACAGGGACAGTACAGGATCTTCACGTTCCCTGAGGACAGACTGACTGGTAAAAAGTTCAGCTGAGAATGCCCTTGGGATACCAGTGGACAACAACAAAAAAATCAGAAACATAGCTAGTAAGTAGACTGAAGAAACTGGTGATTTCCCTTGGCACCCATTAGACCACATCTAGAATACTATGTATAATTCTGAACCCACATCCAGATTATAAATATCTTGGAAGAAGTTTCATTTACTTCAGTTTCCGGGAGAAAATATTCAGTCATCTCTCAACATTCACACACTTTTCCTTTGGAGAGGACTGCACCTCTTGTGCAGACACACATTACAAGGACCTCTAAACATTTCTGTGGCAACGTGAATGAGATCATTAATTTGATTGAAAAGAACAGACTATGATAAAGGAAGCATGTACAGACAGCCTGAAATATGTAAGCAAACTTGGAGAACAGTGGGATTATCCTTTACCTGAGAGTCCCTATACTAACAGTGCAAGTGAATCAAAAGCATTGTGGACACTACAGTGATATGGTGACAGAAAATTTATTGAAATCTTTGATCAGAATGGACAGGTGTTCTTCTCATGGGCATACCTAACATGTTTGGATTACTATTGTTTTATACAAATAAAAGTAATTCAGTCTTAAGCAGGACTGTGAGTGATCAGTTAGCATTTATAAACAGCAGTAAACTACGTTTTCTATATGTATACAGACAATACAAGATACTTGCCATGCTTGTAACAATAATATCAAAATTGTGCGGCATTTTCTGCTACTTATCACTATGAAAACTGGCTTGAAAATTCTATATTATATCATTACAATATCCTATTATTTCTCAAAAAAAACATCCTTCCAGTTGTAGTTTTCATCGATAAAATAGTTATTAATCAATTCCATGCAATTCTAATTTGAACAGTTTAGTTCGTTATATTTGCAATATAACACAGTGATTTAGTGCTCTTATATGAGCAATAGCTCACAGAGAGTGATCACTGTGTATAAAGATTATAAAACTTCAAATATTCCCATGTGTTATATGTGAGTTTAGCACAACACTAACACAAATCAATTAAAAATCACAATATTTTTATCACTATGCTTAAATCAAAGAATAGAAAGAATTCGATTAAAAGTTATTGTTGTAACATATGGTATTATCTGTTTAATCTAGAGTGCTTTATCTTATTTTATATTTGAGTCCCAATTTCTCTATGTGCTTGCCTTTATTAGAATGTTTTTAAGTGATTAATATCTATTGATGATACTCATCATTGCCTAACCCCAGTGTGAGTAACCCAACTACAAAAAACCTGTCTATGCAGTTGCTTTTCCCTTAGTCATGCAAACACCACATCTGGGGGTGTTAGTATCTATTTTCTAGAGTGCTGTAGTCCTGTTCTCTGGTTCATTTTGATTCCCCAAGAAATGACAGAGAGATTGTTGGCCTCAAGTTAACCAGTGGAAGACTGTCAGTCTTCAAGTACTTTTGCTTGTGTGTGCATTGATGGGATACCAGCTCTCGTGAATGACAGAACAGGTGATGGACTGCCTTTTCAAGAACACACCCATGGAGTCTTAGTATGAAAGTTTTCTCTATACCTGAAAATTACATTAGAAACAGAACCACCACAAAGAAAATGTCTCCTCAACATTTCCATGGATTATACAGCTCAGTAAGAACTGATCTGTGCAAGTTCTGGTCCCTTGTTCGGTTCCTGGTGTACTGATGAAGGATAGAAGCCAGTGTGGAGGCTCGTGACCTGGATTACCCTTGTGACCTCTTTTCTGGCCTCCTTCCGTCTCCCTTCCGTCTCCCTCCCTTGTAGGGTATTACTTTTGCCATTTTTTCTCTGCACTTGCCAGAAATCTGACATCATCAAATTTTAGAAACTTTTCTTCCCTCTTTATGCAGTTTTGTTATCAAAACCTATACAGCAGACTTATCCTGTGGTTCATGTGCTTTTTAATAGCAGATTCATGTTGGTTCCTTCTTTCTATTTGTGGCTAAATTTAAAAGGAAATTTCAAACCTTTATGGAACTGCTCAAAGTCAGTCTTCAGTTGTACATTTAGATAGAGCTAACTTGGCTTTCTGAACTGTTTTAGTCATTGACCTCTATTCTTTCTGAATGAACTAGAAAAGTATAAGCAGCAGGTAAAATACATAAAAAGCTGCATTTGTATGGATCTTCTTTCTGTTAAAATGATAATATTTTTCCAAATTCACTTGAGATATACACAGTATATCTCCTTCTGACCCTCTCTTTGATACTTTTATCAAGTGTTCTTAATTACACTGTTTCCCTTAAAATAGTCATTTTATCATAATGTAGATAAAAGACTAGTTCAGAATGCAGTTTTCCTCACAGTGTGATATTCTCATTATCAGAATCCGCAGCAGTGGAACAGAATAACTGAAAACAGAAAGACAGAAAGGCTCTGAGGTTTATAGCCTAACCTGATCTATATTCACCCTGAGTAGTCTTACAATTGGGTGAGTTACCTTATTCCTCTCCTCTCTTTTTATCAGTACCCACTATTTTACAGTTTCAGGAGAAAAAAATTACCATTATTCTAGAAAAGGAAATAATACAATAAAAACAAAATAGTTGTAGGCAACTCTGAAAGGTTCAGAAGCACCAATTTGCCAACTCACTCTCCAGAATAAACATGAGGAACTTGTATTAGAGATTTTACCAAGATACTACCAAGTATAACCCACAGAGAGTTCTTATTTAAAGTGTCCCCAGTGATTTTGTAAAGAAAAGACCAACATGTATCATGAAGGACTATGGAGTCCTCAATTGCATGCAATATTGAGCCCTGGAGAGTACCACTTGTGACAGGCTTCCAGATGGATTTAACTCCACTCACCACGACTCTTTGGGCCCAGATATACAGCCAGCCTTTAAGCCAACCAAACATACAAATGTCCAAGCCATGAGCAGGCATTTTCTCCAGGAGAAATAGTGTCAAAAACCTTACTAAAGTCCAGGTAGGCCACACCCACAGCTTTTCCCTCATCCAATGAATGCATCACCTTGTCTTAGAAAGAGATCAGGTTTGTCTGATATACAACTACAAGACTATGGGTCCTGATGACATGCATCCCAGGGCCCTGAGGGAACTGGCTGATGCAGTTGCCAAGCCACTCTCCGTCATCCTTGAAAAATCATGACAGTCAGGTGAAGTCCCCAGTGACTGGAAAAAGGGAAACATCACTCCCATTTTTAGAAAGGGCAGAAAGGCAGACATGGGGAACTACAGACTGGTGAACCTCACCTCTGTGCCTCAGAAGATCTTGAAATGAATCCTACTGGAGGCAACGTTAAGGTACATGCAGGTCAAGGAGGTGACCCAGGACAGACAGCATAGCTTCAACAGGAGCAAATCAAGTCTGACAAATCAGATGGGCTTCTATGATGGAGTGACTGTATTAGCTGACAAGGGCAGACCAACTGATGTCATCTACTTGGACTTCTGTAAGGCCTTTGACACTGTCCTACATACATCCTAGTATCTCAGATGGAAAGATATGGATTTGAAGGGTGGAACATCCTGCAGATAGGGAGGCTGGTAATGAGTGGTATCCCTCAGGGGTCTGTCCTGGGACAAGTGCTTTTCAATATCTTCATCAATGACATAGACAATGGAACTGAGTGCACCCTTGTAGTGGGTTTATGTGGCAAGGTTTTGGTAGCAGGGGGCCATAGGGGTGGCTTCTGTGAGAAAGATCTAGAAGCTGCCCCATGCTTGGTAAGGGCCCCACTGCTGACCAGAGCTGAGCCAATAAGTGATGTTGTTTTGCGCCTCTGTGAGAACATATTTAAGACAGGGAAAAAAAACAAAAAAAAAAAAAAAAAAAACACTGCGCCACACAGCAGCTGGGAGAGTGAGAGGAGTGAGGAACAGCCTTGCAGGCACCAAGGTCAGTGAAGAAGGATGGGGGGAGGTGCTCCAGATGCCGGAGCAAAAATCCCCTGCAGCCCATGGAGTACCACAGTGGAGCAGGTGGACCTGCACCAATGGAGACTGAGGCCTGTGGAAGACCCTTGCTGGAGCAGATTCTGGGCCAGACCTGTAGCCCATGGAGAGGAGACCACGCAGGAGCAGGTGACCTGACAGGAGCTGCTGCCGGTGGAGTACCCAGGTTGGAGCAGTTTGCTCCTGACGGATGGACCCCGTGGTATGGACCCATATCTGGAGCAGTTCTTGAAGAGCTTACTATCTTACTGTTTCCCTATGCTGGGTTTGTTTTGCCCATCACGATAATTACTGTATGATCTTCTCATCCTTACCTCAACCCTTGAGCCCTTTTCATCATATTTTCTCCCCTCTTTGTGGAGGGGAGTGAGAGAGTGGTTGTGGTGGAGCTCAGCCGCCCACCCGAGTAAAACCACCACAACCCCCTGCAAGTCTGCAGATGACACCAAGCTGAGTGGTGCTGGGTTGAAAGTGAAGAGGAAAGGGATACCACTAAAAGGGACCTGGGGAGGCTGGAGAATTAGGCCCATGTTAACTGCATGAGGTTCACCAAGTCTATGTGCCAGGTGTTGCACCTGGGTTGGGGCAAACCCAGACAGGTGTCCAGACAGGGAAAAGAACTCATTGAGAACAACCCTGTGGAGGAGGACTTGGGGGTTTAGGTGGATGAAAGCCACAGCATGAGCCAGCAGTGCACGCTTACAGCCTAGAAGGCCAAGGGCCTTCCTGGGCTGCATCAAAAGAGGAGTGGCCAGCAGGTGGAGGGAGGTGATTGTCCCCCTGTACTCTGCTCTTGTGAAGCCTCACTTGGAGTGCTGCATCCAGGTCTGGGGCCTTCAGCACAAGGATGTGGACCTGGTAGAGTGGGTCCAGAGGAGGGTTACGAAGATGCTCAGGGGGCTGGAGCACTTCAATGAAGAAAGGCTAAGAGAGCTGGGGATGTTCAGCCTGGGAAGTAAAGGCTCCAGGATGACCTTACTGCAGCCTCTCAATACTTAAAGGAGACTTATAAAAAAGATGGAGGGCAACTTTTGCATGGACAGACAATATCAGGACAAGGGGGGATGGCTTTAAACTAAAAAATGGGAGATTTCAATTAGATCTTAGGAGGAAATGGAGGTGCTTGAGCGGGTCCAGAGAAGGGCGACGAAGCTGGTGAGGGGCCTGGAGAACAAGTCCTACGAGGAGCGGCTGAGGGAGCTGGGCTTGTTCAGCCTGGAGAAGAGGAGGCTCAGGGGCGACCTTATCGCTCTCTACAGATACCTTAAAGGAGGCTGTAGTGAGGTGGGGGTTGGCCTGTTCTCCCACGTGCCTGGTGACAGGACAAGGGGGAATGGGCTTAAGTTGCGCCAGGGGATTTTTAGGTTAGACGTTAGGAAGAACTTTACTGAAAGGATTGTTAGGCACTGGAACAGGCTGCCCAGGGAGGTGGTGGAGTCACCATCCCTGGAAGTCTTTAAAAGACGTTTAGATGTAGAGCTTAGGGATATGGTTTAGTGGGGACTGTTAGTGTTAGGTTAGAGGTTGGACTCGATGATCTTGAGGTCTCTTCCAACCTAGAAATTCTGTGATTCTGTGAAATTCTTCACTCAGGGGATGAAGCCCTGGAACAGGTTGCCAAGAGGGGCAGTGGATGCCCCTTCCCAGGAGATGTCCAAGATCAGGCTGGACAAGGCCCAGGGCAACCTGATGTAGTGGGGGGTGGAACTAGATGATCCCTAAGTTTCCTTCCACCCCAAGCCATTCTATGATTCTGTGATACTGAAGGAGTTAGTGGATCTTATAGCTAGACCCCTCTCAACAATTAACCAAAGTTAAATTTGGAAATCTGTGGAGGTCTCTGCTGACTGGAAGCTAGCCAATGTTATAATGATCTACAAGGAGGGCACAAGAGAGTATCTGGGAAACTAGAGACATGTTAGCCTAACCTGGGTTCAACAGGGGAAAGTCATGCTTTACCAATATACTATCTCCTTCTATGACAAGGTCACCTGCTTGGTGGTTGAAGGGAAGGCAGTGGACATATCTTTCTGGATTTCAGGGAGGCCTTTGGTACTGCTCCTGACAATATCCTTCTGGACAAATTGACCAATTGTGAGATAAACAGGTTCACTCCATGGCAAGTTATGAACTGGCTGAACAGTAGACTTGAAAGAGTTGTAGTGAATGGAGTTACTTCCGATAACTAACTGGGAACACCATGGCTCAATTTGAGGGTGGGTTCTGTTCAACATTTTTGACAATGATCTGGATGCAGGAGTGGAATATATGCTCAGCAGGTTTGCTGATGACAAAACTGTAAGATTCTCTTGGCTGTCTGGAGGGACAAGGGGTCTTGACAAGGGATCTACATAGATTGGAGTACTGGGCAATCATCAGCAACAAGAAATTCAACAAAAGAAAATGCTGGCTTCTTCATCTGGGTTGGAGTAATGTTGGACTCAAGTACAGACTGGGAGACAAGAGGCTGGAAGCCTCTTTCTTCAGCTCTGAAGAAAGGGACCTGAGGGCAGTGGTTGACAGTAGTCTCACTATGACACAGCAGTGTGCCCTGGCCACCAGGAAGGTAAACTTTCTTTTGGGGTTCATTAAAAACAGCATAGCCATTCAGTCAAAAGAGGTTATATTTAACATCAGTGTGTCTTCACCTTTAATATTGTGCACAGTTCTGGGCTCCACAATAAATAAATAAATAAATAAATAAATAAATAAATAAATAGGATATCAAGATACTTAAAAGCCTCCAGAGGTGGGTAACACAGTTTGTGAAAGGGCTGGAAATCATGTCCTATGAGGAGGGGCTTACGACACTTGCTTGATATCCATTAAAACATGAAGATTCTCACTTCTGTGTCATTCTATGTCTTCAGACTACATATACTTATAATGTGGCAGAAGTATCCTAATGGATCACACCAAGGATCTCTGTAGCCCAAGAATTATGTCTCTGTCAGAGGTCAATAACAGATGACCAGGAAAAGAATTAAAACAAGGAGAGCATGAAAGCATGGAGTAGATGGAGTAGTATTATTTTATTTTATTTTATTTTATTTTATTTTATTTTATTTTATTTTATTTTATTTTTCCTCTAGAATTTTTCTCTCTGTCCAGTGGCCTATGTCTTTCAGAAGCAGGACTGTTGTCCTCTTTCTTAATAATCCTCACTGTATTGCAATTTTCATAATGATTACATTTTAAGAATAATTTACTTACACAGAACACATGTGTGTGTCTTAGTGTCAATAAAATCTGTGTATGTATAGTTTAAATAAATCTATGAGGAGTAAAGATTTTGTCTAGAACCAAATCTGGGTTAACTTTTCACAAGGTTCTTAAATGCTTATGGCATTTTTGCAGATATGCTGCTTGGGACTTTTAAGGTTTTTAACAATTTTGATGTGATCAGACTTTGATGTGCCTGTCCTACTAATTTAGTTTTTCTTAGTTTTTTTTTTTTTTAGTTTTTTTTTTTTTAGTTTGTTTTTTTTTTTTTTTTTTAGTTTGTATAGTTTAGTGGTCATGGACTCCATGACAGATATTTCAATGGCTGGGCATTTAGTGTAATTCTAGATCCTACCACACTTCTAGCTAAGACTCTTAAGAGAGACCAGAAATGCTGTCAAATTTATCAGTTCCGTGTCGATGCCTTGAGGGCAGTAGGCACATGTTTAAGCACACAAATTGCTCCCATGGCTAAGACTCTGAGGAAGCAGGAATGTGCAGTAGGCTAATGACCATAGATCTGATGTTAAGACTTAGGAAGATAGCCAACACATGATAAGTATGTACGTAGCAGAACAAAAGAAAAAAAAAAAAAAAAAAAAAAAAACACCCTTCTTACATAAGCCGTACAGAACATTCCTCAATTGAAGCTTCAGTTTATCAATGCTGGCTTATAAATTGCTGTCTTCTATGCATATTGATTCCTCATGTCATATCAGAGGTCATGCTTTCCCATGCCATGTTCAATTTCAGTTCAGGTCCTCCCTTCCATACTTCTAAGCAGGAATTCCAAAAGATTCCAAAAGACCTTTTGGAACTAATTCAGTGCACATCACAACCTTTTATCCTTCCTAAGCCAATACTCTAAAAATCAAGCCTGATATAGTATCAAATGTTTGCTGTTGAGCTACATCAGAGAATAATATTCTCTGGAAAATAAACAGTAGAGATCTTCAATTTGACTAAGTAAATCATTTCAGCAAAGCAGAGGCAACTTGATTCATATTAAGTATGCCTCATGAAAAGGGTTCAAGGACACTTACCAACCCCATCTTTGAGTATAGAGGATAGAATAAGTAGGTATTGCAGAGGATTGTGAAGGCGCTGACCCAGACAGCAGATTCCAGAGCTGTAATCTTCTGTTTCCTGACTGTACTCAGCCACGTATTTAGATATTGAGACTTCAGAAACCCCAAATACACTCTAACCTACAGCAGACCACGGTATGCTCCCAAAGCGTCTGCGTTACAGAGGAAGAAAGACAGCTTGGGACTGCTTTCAACTTGACCCCTTCAGTTGTACAAAGACATACCTTATACCCCTAATGAACCAGTGCGTGACTTCTGTACTGATTGAGCTGCAACAGAAGCAGCAGTAAGAATTTTGTATCCTCTTGTAGGTCTGCAGCTGAAGCAGAATAAAATGTCATATGCAGTCTTGGGCTTGAAGCTGAGCAGCTGTTGCGGGAGAATAAATAGTGTTATAACATTTTATTATACAATATTTTAAATGTCATGACTACTAAAATAGTGACATAATAGCATGAGTAATTTTTGGATTGGGGAAAGGAGATTGCATAACATATGATTTTGGAGCATTAACCATGGAAACCTAATGATTTTGACACAGTCATGGACCCAGAGAGCTAAATAAAATATGTCCATTTTACATTTTTTAGTTCTGGTTAATTGATTTAAAATATTTTTCCTGAAAAGAAGTCTTGCTTGAATCAGTAGATTAACTCTGTTGAAAGACAAGTGATTTATGTTGCTTTTCTACAAATCAAAAAATATCTAATTTAAGGATACATATTTATGCCATTTAATTTTAATACTGGCTTTTATGTTTATCACATACAAAAATGTGAATTGTTCTTATTTACAGTTTGTTGTGAACTTCCTTGGGTACACAGAAATTCTGATTCAGTCATCACTGATAAAAAAATGACTGTTTTGTAAAATAATCACATAACTGCTGTTCTCACCATTTTCTCTTTAAATGTCATTTTCTGAAAGGAAAAAACAAACAAACAAAAAAAAAAAAAACAAACACACCAAAATTATATATAATGAAAGGAAACCATTATTAAACTTTGTCAGGTGTTTTCTACTTTGTAAGGCAAGATACTAAACTGTTTCCAAAGAAATGAAGAGAAAAAACAAACAAACAAACAGACAAAAACCACAAAATAATGTTTTAATCATTATCCAGAATTTCACCTGTATTATAATTATACGAGATTGTAGGCTGTTTCATGCATCAGTTTCTCTGATGCACTTGTAATGTTCATGCTTGCAAAATTGCTTAGAAGTTTCTGTAGTCACTTTTTGTCGAATGATGAAGGTGTCTTATTTATTCTTAAATTTGTGAAGGAAGAACACATTATATTGTTTGTTCTAGTAATTCTTTCACTTCTTGTGTGTAGGTGTGCTGGGCAATACACATAAGCAAAATCAGATTTTTTATCTAAAGCACATTTTCTTGCTTGAAAAATTTTTGTTTACAGAAATTCTGGAAGCTATTTATCATACAGATCAAATTATTTGCTGTGGAAAGATGCACACTTTAAATTCTGATCAGAGAAATAATAAACTGTGATCATATCATTTCATTGTAACATACATTAGCTATAACAGTTAGTGATATTCCATTAATTTAAATGGGAATATTGATTCATAACAGCAGAGGATTAGGTTCACAACCTGCATTTTTTTGTTGTAGTTTTGTGATTATTTTAATAATTCTAGCAAAATACATCTCTATGGGGAAATGTGGTATCCTGAATACTTGCTTTCCTAGGTAATATGTATTTGAATAGCTACCATGAATGAAATCATCTGGTTAGAATGTGTATTTTTAAAATCAACAATAACTAAAGCTTAGAATTCTCATTTGATTCAATAAACTGTCATTGCTCTATACTAGCAATATACTAGTTCAATGAAATACCTACATCATAATAAATATTATGATGTACATTATGAAAAAAGTCATGTACGCTTTCTTTCAAAATGATAGTGCAGTTATGACTCCTTCACTAAAATGCCTACAAGCAAATTTAATTAGCTAGTTAAATGAAACTGTCAAAAATATATGAAACATTTTTATTATTATTATTATTTTTTTTTAGTAAATTATAACTTTTAATTATACTTTTAATACTTTTAACTTTTAATTATATAATATATATAAGTATTTCTTAATTTGCTTTGTATAACTTCAACTGGGAAGTCTGTTTATAATATTCTATTTGTTCAGCATGGATGAAGGTCACTCCACATTTGCTTTTATCTTTTTGCTGTCTGGCCATTTCACAGCTTTTTGAATTTTAATAAGGAAAGTGTTTGGAGGGATTCATCAAAAAAGAAAAAATAAAAAATAAAAAAGTAACATTTAGGATTTTCATAATAATTCTGTTCCTGCCAGTAACAGAATGAGGATGATGTTTTTGATTCAAATTGTAGATTATGGAAAAGAATGCTACAGACAAAATTAATAGGTGTAAAATTATGGTAATTATAGCCATGGTAACAAGATTTCCCTGTGCATTAAGAGGTAAAGGCCTATAATACAGTACTATTGGTCAGGCACAGTGTCATTGATTTAGAGCATATCTGCTCACACTAACCTTATTATTGAGCCATATTAAACCATATTAATATGGTTTAATAAACCATATTAATA
>CM021763.1:33528770-33580387 GCA_011075105.1 Heteronetta atricapilla | reverse complement strand
TATTTACACAAATTGCTAGACTCTTATTTTGCACAGTACAAGAACTACGTACACTAATCACTCTGCTTTTCTTAGATAGAAAGTTACATTTCATCATGCTGCCCTAGCATTGTTTCATACACGACATGAATCATATTAATACTTTTCACAATAATAAAAAAAAGTAAAAAAATAAATACGTTCACACCTTGGTGAACTTATTATTGCTTTAAAAAATTCATATGAATAACTACAACAAAGGATGTAATAAACTTTCTGTAATGGAGAAAGAGTGAACAAATCTAAGTTCAACTCTGAGCTATGACTGTACATTAAACTGATTTTTTTTTTTTTTTAGTATACTTTTTGGACAAATATAGTATAAATTTTTGTAAATATCTTTGCTAAAGAAAAAAAGTACACAAGCCAACATTTTAATTAAAACAATTTTTTAAAAAAGATGATTTATCACTGTAGTACATGAAAATGATATGCAAAGAGACTGCTGATTCATATGTCATATTATCATCTTTATAGCATCAGTCCTGCCTTCTGATACCAAATTAGAACATGATTTAATATAATGCTAGATATATTTTATCTTATTACAATGTAAATACCTTAGCTGATATAGTCTACGTTTTGCTTTTATTAATGGACTGTTTGTTGGTACTTATCATAGAATCACAAAATATCATAAAATGGTTTGGGTTGGAAGGGACCTTAAGGATCATCTAATTCCATCCCCCCGCCCATGGCAGGGACAGGAAAACCTCCCACTAGAAGATGTTGCTCAAAACCCCATCCAACCTGTCCTTGAACACTTCCAGGCATGAGGCATCCACATCTTATTTATCAACTTACTTACCTGGGCCCACTGTTCTAGTGCCTTACCAACCTCTGAGTGAATAATTTCTTCTTTGTATCTAATCTACTGTTTCAAAATTTAAAACTGTTCCTCTTTGTCCTGTCACTACAATCCCTATCAAAGAGTCCCTTTCCAGCTTTCCTGTAGGCCCCCTTTGGGTACTGGAATGCTGCAATGAGGTTGCCCCAAAGTCTACAGGCTGAATAAGCCCAACTCCCTCAGCCTGTCTTCATAGGAAAGACACTCCATCACTTTGATCATCTTCATAGAACTCCTCTGGACTAATTCTAATAGGTCCATGTCCTTCTTGTGCTGGGGGCCCCAGAGCTGAATGCAGTACACTGTGATTCTGGTCTCCCTCTAGATCTGAGGGAAAGAAGCTAAATAGTTACTGAATAGATCTCTGATATGCAGTATGAGTAAACTTTTAATTTACCTGAATTTTATTCACAAAATCTGTAGATAGGATAACTCTGTATCTTGTCTATGTAGCCACTCTACCTAGCATCTACATTGTCTGGGAAAACCACCCCAAGTTTAGACCAGTAGAAAGCTCCATTTTTTATTCCCTTTTCCTTTCTTATGCTTGCAGCATAACATAAAAACTTGCAAAGCAGAAACCTGATACCTATGTGCTTTGTGCATTATTTTTTTTTTTTTAATGTTGCTGTGCAGTTTCTACATTTTCTGTCATTATAGTTTCTTACATTTTTATTTTTATTTTTATTTTTTATTTTCTTTCTGTCTCCTGTTGTCAGCTTTCTCTTTCTGACACTTCTCAGTAGAGAGAAAAGCATGAAAATGTGTATCTTGCTCAAGGCCGTTAAAGTTAATCTTTAGTAGAATAGCAGAAAGATGCCATAGTATCTTTAAATTTGAATCATTAAAGTCCAGTATTATTTGCTGTTTCCTCTCTGCCCTATCAGACACTTAACCTCCATATCAAGTTTTATCTTTTGAGAGCACACTGCTTCTCCTGTGAAACTGTAATGAAAATAAAATAAATAATGAAAATAAATGAAATAAATAATGAAAATAAAAAAATAAAAAAATAAAAAAATACAATACAATACAATAAATAAAATGCCTTCTCAGACTGAAGCAACTGTTCCTGTTTACAGTACAAACCAAATCAAATCAATTTACAAAATAAATTATTCTTCAAGGATCTGATCATCTCCAATAGGAGGCCCCATCCCTGGAAGTGTTTAAGGACAGGTTGGATGGGGCTATAAGCAAGCAGATCTGTGGTACAGGTCCTTGGTCATGGCAGTGGGATTGGAATTAGATGATCTTTAAGGTCCCTTCCAACTCAAACCATTTTATGGTATTCTGTGATTCATATTACTGATTAATCTCAGGAAAAAAAACATGTCCCCCCCCCAAAAAAAAAAAAAATTGTAGGTATTAAAATTATGATAACAAAAAGTGAAAAGTGTTAATATGATTTGTGTCAGTATGGAAAAATGCTAGGGCCGCATGATGAAATATAACCTTCTATTTAAGAAAAACTGATGCAAAAACTACTGATTTTGCATGGGACGTTGCCTAAGCGTCTGATATCCAGCAAAGAGATCCACCAAATAAGGAGAAAGGGGGAGTTGAAGGACGACCAAAGGACAAAGCCTGGGAGGAAGACTATGAGCCTTCAGCACAAGAGACCCCCAGAAAGACCACCACAGACTGATATGCATGCGTCCGGAGAGGGTTTGGATTCTGGGAACTAATTATAATAACCCTGGCTTTTCTAGGAATTGTGATGAATATGTATTAGTCTAGTAGCATAAAAATCAGCCCCCTGATGTAACAGGTGTGCATCTTGGTGGAGCAGAGACTCCCAGTGCACCCAGTGCTGTTTGCTTGCCTCTATTCACTTAATAAATTACAAACTTTAATTTTAATCCTATTTGGGACTCAGTCATTTATCACAATATTACTGATTAATCTCAGGAAAAAAACATGCCAAAAAAAAAAAAAGTTAAAAATGTAGGTATTAAAATTATGATAACAATATCCAAAACTTAAGGGATGCAAGGAACTTGAAAGAGGGAAGGGGATTTCAAAAGCAGTTTACTAAAGGAAGACTTGTAAGAGCTTTAGACTTCCAATAGGACATACTGAAACATTCCAATGAATAAGTTACAGACTGCTGAAGGTTATCTCTTCTTTGTGACAGAAAACAATGGGTGTCCCATCTCCTCGAGTTAAATGTGGCATTCAAAATGTAGCAAAAATTACCCTTTTAGTCCTGCATATGGTAGGCAACAGACAAAATTGTGACACAGCTTAAAACTTTTATTTGTTTATTTATTTATTGTTGTTAAATAGTGTGTTTCTGATTTCTCTACAATCTGTGGTCCAGGACCACTCGCAGTGTTCTAACAGAAACTTTTATGGCTGTAGTGGCTTTATTCAAGTGGGCAACCAAGGTTTAGTGGTTTGGTGTTTTTATTCAAGTGGGCAACACAACCGCTCTCTCACTCCTTCTCCTTAGAAAAAGAGAGAGAGAAAAAAGAAAAAAAATAACTCAGGTTGAGAAAAAGATAATTTAATTAAAGGGAAAAGGGAGAAAAAAAAAAAAAAAAGACTGAGTGGAATCGCAGAGAGAGAGAAAATAAATTGATATCTAATTCCCATCAATGAGCAATGTTCAGCCATGTTCTGGGAAGCCTGTCCTCAATATGAATAGTGGTTGTCTGGGGGAACAGGCATCTTCATAATGGGAGACCCCCCTCTTCTTCCCCTTCCCTACCTTTTATTGCTGAGTGTGACATCACATGGTATGGATGGTCTGTTGAAGACAGATGCCCTGGTTATGTTCCCTCCCCACCCCTTGCCCACCCTCTGCTGGGGAGGCGGGGAGGGGAGGGAGGTGGGGTGGGGCAGGGAAGGGGGGCAGGGGGTTGGAATCCTGCTGCTGTGGTTATATTCCAGTATAGCTCAGCAACAGACAAAACACTGGTGTGTTACCAATGCTGTTCTAGCTACAAGTGCAGAGCACAGCACTGTATGTGCTGCTACAGGGAAAGTTAACTCCATCCCAGCCAGACCCAATACAATGGCTGTAGTGGGTTTAAGTGGCAAGGTTTTGGTAGTATGGGGGGGGGGGGGGGGGTGGGGAGGACAGAGTGGGGCATGTGGGTAGCTTCTGTGAGAAGAATCCTGAAGCTACCCCATGTTAGATAAGAGCCTTGCTGCTGACCAGAGCTGGGCTGATGTTGTTTGCACCTCCGTGAGAGCGTATTTAAGACAGGGAAAAACAAAATAAAACAAAACAAAATACAGCAGCTGGGAGAGAGAGAGGAGTGAGAAACAGCCTTGCAGACACCAAAGTAAGGAAGAAGGAGGGAGAAAGGTGTTTCAGGTGCTGGAGCAGAAGTCCTCTGAGGCCTGTGGTGAAGCAGGTTGTCCCCCCTGCAGCCTGTGGTGTACCACAGTGGAGAAGTTTTCCACGCTGCAGCCCATGAAGGAGACCATGGTGGAGCAGGTGGACCTGCACTAAAGGAGGCTGTGGCCTGTGGAGGACCCTCACCAGAGCAGATTCTGGGCCAGAGCTGCAGCCCATGGAAAGGAGCCCACGCAGGAGCAGGGGATCTAGGGTGAGCTGTTGCCCCTGGGGAATATGTGCTGAAGCTGTTTGCTCCTGATGGATAAACCCCATGGTATGGACCCATTTGCAAGCAGTTCTTGAAGAGCTGCTGCCTGTGGGCAGCCCCCGCAGGCTCAGTTTGGGAAGGACGGCATCCTGTGGGAGGGACCGCACGTGGAGCAGGGGCAGAGGGTGACTGTGAAGGAGTGGTGGAGATGAAGTGCTATAGACTGACCACAACCCCCATTTCCCTGCACCGCTTGGGGGGAGGAGGTTGGAAGAGGGTGGATGGGGAAAAGGTGTTTTTGGTTTCTTTCCTTTGTTTCTCACTTCTCTAGCTTGTTAATAATAGGCAATAAATCTTATTATCTCCCTATGCTGAGTCTGTTTTGCCCATCCTTATCTCAACCCTTGAACTCTTTGCATCATATTTTCTCCCCCTTCCACTTTGAGAAGGGGGAGTGAAAGAGCGGCTGAGGTGGAACTCTGCCTCCGACCCAAGTAAAACCACCACAATGGCTCAGTGCCCAACTGTTTTCTTAACTATTGTTAAAAGATAATTAGTGAGAATTCTGAATCAAGGAGTTATAATTGCAATTAATTTATTACTTTGATGATAAATTATAAAAAGAGAAGGTCTGAGTCAGGTCCAAACATCAAAGGGCCAAAGATCTGCAACATAGCAAAAGGGTGAACTCTTAATATTCTCCTCTGACTGTCTCATCAGTACCCTACAGCTTAATCTTCTGTTTAATGAGCACTTGCTGCCAAAAGATGTTAAGACATTGTGGCAGCAAAGATACTACAGAGTTGTATAAGCAAAGTGAATAGTTTAGACTAATTGTTTCTAGGCACTTAATTCAAAATATAAGAGAGGAAGAGTGGAAAAATATTTATGGAGCATAATTAGGAGGAGCAGATGAGGTGAGCACTAAGACCTTCCCACTGTGAGGAAAGCATTTTGAAGAGAGGTGTTGAGATGTGAGTGAGAAAAGTATTTGAAGGCTCTTAAAAATTAACTTAAAAGTCGGGTTAAGTGAAAATGTAAAATACAACATAAAAGAAACTGTTTCTCCTTGAGATTAAAATTTAGCTTATATGCATAATAATAGGAGGAATGAAGGAAGATAAGATGGGTTAAAGAATGATAAATACAGATCCAGTAAAAGAGATTATAAGAACTTCAGATGCAGGGGAAAGAAACTAAATATTTCAGTTTGAATGAAGCAACTTGCACAAGACACTGAAAGTCCTACTATATTTTAAAGTTGCAGTATAAAGTATATAAAAAAAATCAATTTATTAACCGCCTTGACACAGGGTCAGAGACAGATCAGAGAAAGGCATGGACAGATCATCCACCAATAATTTGGCAGAATTGTCAAATTGTATTAAGCAGAAGAGTTTAGAATGCAGAAGACATGGCTTGGCTATGAGCCAGCAGTGTGCCCTGGAGGCTAAGAAGGCCAATGGGATCCTGGCATGCATAAAAAGGATCATGGCCAGCAGGTCAAGGGAGGTGATCCTCCCTCTCTACTCTGCCCTGGACAGGCCTCACCTGGAGTACTGTGGCTCCCCAGTACAAAAAGACAGGGATCTCCTGGAAAGAGTCCAGTGGAGGGACACAAAATGATATAGGGCTTGGAGCATTTCCTCTGTAAGGAAAGGCTGAGAGATCTGGGTCTGTTCATCCATGAGAAGACTGAGAGGGGATCTTATCAACGCTTACAAATACCTGAAGTGTGGGATATGGCTAACCTTTTTTCAGTGGTTTGTGGGGACAGGACAAGGGGAAATGGCCATAAAATGGATCACAGAAGTTCCGTACCAACATGAGAAAGAACTTCACAGTGAGGGTGATGGAGTACTGGAACAGGCTGCCTGGGGAGGTTGTGGAGTCTCCTTCTCTGGAGATATTCAAGGCCTGTCTGGATGCCTACCTGGGCAACCTGCTCTAGGGAACCTGCTTTGGCAGGGGAGTTGGACCTGATAATCTCAGGAGGTCCCTTCCAATCCCTACAATTCTGTGATTCTGTGGTTTAGAGAAGACAAGAAGAGCTCTGATGTGACTCTCTGTCACAGTTAAAATCTGCATGTCAGAAAATCTCATGGGAATTTAAAAGGGAAATTACATGAGTTAAATCAGGGATGGAGTAAGACACTGTAAAGCTATCAATGAAGCAATGGTACTTCCTTGTTTTCAGAAGTAGCCATCCCCTAGAAAAATAAAATCAACATCTATCACTCTTCTTCCCCCACCCCCCTTATTTTATTATTAGAATTATTATTATTTTTTTCCTCTACTTAGTTCAGTATTATCTTTCTGAATTGGATTTCCTTCCAGAGTATCCTAACATGCAATGGGTAATCATAATTTTCAGCATTCAGGGACTGCTCCATTCCTCTGATGTTTGCTCTCTGTACCTCTCTTGTTTGCCATTGGGTAAAAAGGGGACGCTTTGAAGGCAGACTTTCAAAATTATTCTCTCAAGCTTCCCTCTGCAGCTTTTAGCATAAGATTTAATTAGGTTGTGGTCAATTTATAACTCCTGGTCTGTAATTTAGTACATCTTGTTTTACTTGATGTTTATAAATAAAACAAGAACATTTGACAATATGTAATAAATAGAAATTTGTCATTTCTTGTTGCAATGAAAGAACAATGAACTGCCTCATTAAAATCTTTTTCACACAACTTTTTCTCTTCTTGTCATACTTACAAAAGAGAAGAGGAAATTAATATCTATGCACAGAGCACTGCTGCAACAGTAACACATAAAAGTATCATGCTTATGCAATCTTTTACTCCTTTAGAAGGGCAATAAAGATTATTTTTTTTTTCTTTTGTCCATTGGCATCAGTATTGTTTTGGGGGCTGTTTTTTTTTTTTTTTTTTTTTTTTTTTTTTTTTTCTCACCAACTTAATAAGTAATAGCTGAAAACAGTGGGAAAATACTGTATAGCTGAAGTGCTGCAGATGTTGTGCAGTCCACAGTGTCCAACTTTATCTGCTAACAAACACTGCGGTTCAGATTTTCCTTGATTTCAGTTTGTGTGGGTGAGGGAGTGGCTAAAACATTTCTGATGTATATATAGAGGCAGAAAGTATGTCTCCAATTTTGAACAGAGTGGTCTGTGGTTAAAATAATTAGACCAGGAGTGGAAGCTCATCAGCTGAAGGTATGTTCAGCTGATGCTATGTACTGTCTAGCTGATGTACCCATTAGCATTCTGAAGGAAAGATCCAGTAGGATGGGGTTTATGGGAAGGAAGTGATACAAAAGATGACAGAGTAATTTCATGGCTCTCAGATTTTCAGCTAGTGGAACCACAAAGTGTGTAACCACAAAGGGAAGGAGCAAAAGGGGAACAACTTCTTTATTCTCAACTACAGTCTCTGCTCTCATTCTGCTACAGGAATCACTTGCATCATGGTCCCAAGAGGAGATATGAGACATATGGAAGATATTATTTCTTCAGGTTTCTGGCTGGACACTATATTCCTGACCTAGACATTTTTTCCTACATATTGATAATTGTCCCTAAACTCATTCAGCCATGTCTCACTCTCAAAGCACATGAAAATGTTAAAGACAGATGATGGCTCAAAAGCAACAATTCCATCAGTTTCCTATGGAAGCCTATTCATGTTCCTCAGTATATTCTTACTTTCCTTCCTCTTGGAAGGAAATAGAAAGATCCCTTTTCCTCCTTTTCATTTTTCTGAGTTTAAGGAGAACCTTGGCTGTGTTCATATCATCACAGTGTATATATTCCTTAGCTAAAACAGAGCTGCTACTGAATTTTCTAGGTGTAAATGCTATTACAATTAATTTTATTTATTTTTATTTATTTATTTATTTAAATTCTATTTTACTTTCCTGCCATAAAAAATTTGCATTTCTTGTAGATGGTAACTATGAGTAACTTGTTGTTCTATTCTATAAGGGAAAAAAAATAAACCTCACAGATTTAGCTGTATTCAGTTATAGTCATTTTTATCTGCAATGCTTAATGTGTCTACTGTTCTGTGAAGAAAGACTATGATTTTTTTTTCTTTTTTTTTTTTTTTTTCCCAGCTTCCTGTCTGAGAGAACCTGCTGTCAGATACTTGTGGATATTTGAAAAATATAACTTAAGTGTGAATCTGCTAATGGAGAAATAAAGGCAAAAACTGTAAACCAAGAAAAACTTAACCCAAGACACCATGAAAATATTCACCTCTAATTTCTAATGTATATAGAGAATCTTTGAACATACTTTCTATATCAGCAGAGTGACTGAGCTTTCTTGCTCGTCTCTTCAGTCTAAGTAGTTGTGGGGAGCTACTGTGACTTTTTTTTTTTTTTTTTCCCTCCCAGAAAAGAGAGCCAATGCAAAATAAGATCTGACATCCTGGTGGATAACAAGGTGACAGTAAACTAGCAATGAGCTTTTGTGGCAGAGAAGGTCAACAGTCTCCTGAGCTACTCTAGAAGTTGTACTGTCAGCAGGTAAAGGGAGATGATCTTTTCCCTTCACTCAGCCCTGGTGAGAAACATCCAGGTGGCATATCTGATGGGTTTCCCAGCAGGAGAGACACTGACAGATTGGAGGTAGTCCAACAGAGATCCACATTGTTATTGAGGGCTTGGAGTATCTGTTATAAAAGGAAAAAATGAGAGAGCTGGTAGTGTTTTTTCAGCCTGGGGAAGAGAAGACTAAGAAGACCAGTACAGGAGGACCTGAAAGGAGGGAATAAAGAGGATGGAGACAGACTCTTCTCAGTGGTGCACAGTGACAGGACAGGAAATGAACAATAAGCACAAACTGAAATACATGAAATTCTAGTTAAACAGAAGAAATCACTTTATTTTTTTCCCCAAGTGGACAAACAATGGACCAATTTGTAAAGTCACCAACCCTGGGGGTGTTCAAGGAAAAGCTGGACCTTACAGATATGTTTTAGTGAGTGAAATCAGTAGTAAGGTGATGGTTGGATCAGATGATCTTGAAGGTATTTTCCAGCCTTAATGATTCTATGATGTTAAGTTGCCCAGAGATACTGTGGGCTTACCCTTCACTTCCCTTCCATTATTAATTTAAATTCTATTCCTGTTCCTGATGATTTAGGGGTGATGTCTAAGGAAGATGAAGCTGTATAGCTGTATAATCACTTTTTTTTTTTTTTTTTTTTTTTTTAATGCAGGAATACCAAAATTGAGAAAATGTGATCTGCGTTTTAATTTTAGTTGTTTCAGTAAGTGTGTTTGTGCATTTCTGCTCTCTGTAAAGTGTACAAGTAAGCCCTTAAGAATCAGATAAGACTTTCACTCTATCAAAGTCAAGGGTGAAACCCCCTGTCTTGTATTTACTCTTGCACAGAATGGACTTGCACCATGTGTGAAAACAGCTCTGTTACCTTTTAAGGGATGCTAAGAGAAGCCACAGACTCCTGCAGCCCCATCCTAAGACTGCATCTTGCCTGGCCACCAGAGCCCAGCCCAATGCCCAGGGACCTGGGGATTCTGCCCAGACTGAGGGATGCAGATGGCCATTGTCCTGCTTGAAGGTTCAACCACTGATGAAACTGAGCACATATCCCTAAGAAAGACAAACACATATGAGCATACACACATGCATGACAGTCATGCAGGCACACAACCCTCTTGCTACCCAATCCTGGACCACAGGTTCCTCTGCTTCCTAGCTGGCTTAGCCTGAAGTTTGCCAGCCAGTTAAATGTGCACACCCAACTTGGGGTAGGTAAAGAAACCTGAGCCCCCCTCTCCTAGTGGCTGGCAGCAGCAACATTGGCTATGATTATGTCACAGTCCTGCTCCAGTTGGAAATTCTGGGACCCTCACTCACCTCACTCATACCAGTCCCCCCAGTAACTGGTTTTCAGAACACACAAGCTATTCCTACCCTACTCTCTGAAGACAGAGACTCTTCACCCATTCCAGTACTATCTCCAGGCCAGAGGTGCCTACACCCCTGTTCTGACTCCAATAGCTAACACCAGATTTCACACATACTTATTGTTCTCACCAGTAGTCCCTGTAGTACTTAGTCCGTGGAGCATAGACACAGTGTTGGAGAGTGAGATTACACAGAATGATAGTTAAGAAAATATTTAACAATTATGACAGAATGGTTGAGGTTGGAAGGGACTTCTGGAGCTTATCTGCTCCAACCCCTCTGCTCAAGCAGGAACACCTAAAGCAAGTTGTCCAGGACCATATCCAGATGGCTATTGAAGATCTCCAAGCCTTGACAACTTATGAGGGCAACCTGTGCCAGTGGCCCATCACCCTCACAGTAAAGTGCCTCCTCTTCTTATTTAATAAGATGATATAAGAAAACACAACAGACTGCAATAATCAGGCACCACACTCAACAAGTGTACTGACTGGCCCTATTCTGCGTAAGACTGGCTCCCTTTGTACCCCTTTCTGTGTACCCCTCTTTGCTCCTTCCTGCTCCCCCTTCCTCTCACCCATTTGCATAATTCTGCTGATGCCTCCAACATCCTGGACCTCCAGGTTACATCATTATTAGTTGCCTGCTTTGCCTGTATTTTCTTGCCTATTAATTAGTGAAACTGACCAGATTTATTTCTGGTTATTGTCTTTGTTAATGCTTAATTAGTCAGGTTTTCTTTCTCTGAGTGACGTCTCCCTCCTTTTTCTTATCATCCCAATATGATAAGGTGCTTAGACAGACAATCTTAATGAAGAATATTAAAATCCTCACATTCCATGTCCTCACCAATTAGTATGACCATTTTTTTTTCATCACTACCTCTGTTATCATTTGTCAGCAATATTTTTTTTTTTCTTTTGAATAAGTCCTCGACCAGGTATGCTTCTAGGACCAGACATAAAAGTATAAAAGTTATGTATAGTAATGTGCTGATGATACTCATAGTGCAAGCTTTAGTGGACTGCAACCTCTATGCTCCAACTGCAACTTACAGGGCTTAGCAAGACATTACCTCAACTGACAGTCTAGGCTCTCCTCTGTGTTCTTATTGCACCTGTAATTAGAAATTCCTGAAAGCCTATCCCTAATGGCAGAACCTGGCAAGCTGTAGATACTTTGGGAAAGTTTGCTGAGATTAGTAAATTTTAATTGAATTCTAACCCATTGCAAGTAGTAAAATGATGAGCAGTTGTGCACATACAAGCATTTCCTTAGCTGTTCGTAACCTCTCTTGAGAAGCAGGTTTCTTGACAGGTCACCTATGTGCATAGAAAATTGTAAGAGAATCTTGTCATATAAATCTTCTGATTTGACACTAGTACAATGACAGAGCAGAAATACTTTAACAAGAAAATCTGTCAACTAATCTCTGGCTGTTAATAGAATCTTGAAAACATCGACATACACAAGTGATCTGTAATAACTTTTTTCTACATGAGTATACTTTTTCTCTCTGTAATAGACTGCTTGTTGCATTTATACTGTCGATTTCACCTAGTTATTCTCGTATTTGATTAGGACAGTTCCCAAGCTATATAATGATCTGTTATTACCTAAGATGATTGTTGATTTACTTAAAATGAAAATGACTGAAATTTAAATGAAGGAAAGACTACCCTTAAGTCTTTAAATGTATCCTTTTGCATTAGTTTCCACTGCATTCTGTGCTGTCATGTAAATACATATGCCAAAATACTGAGCTGTAAATTGTGTAAGGTACAAGCAGGCCAAAACCTATAATCACATCCAGTTTGCAGTTCATGGAATATACCGATTTGGAAGGGACCATGAAATCATCATGGGATCATCAAATCTAAGCACTAAGATATTTAGAGATCTGGCAATTCTCCAGATGGTCTCATCTATAATTTTGTTAGTATGATACAACCAACCATCAGCGATACAGCACTGGAGGCAATAGCTGTCTTCCCAGACTCCCATTTTCCTGTTTAAGGTAAATTACTCTTCTTAAGGACTCACTTTACTCAAATAATCCCAAAATTATTACTCAATATTATTTCTTACTCAAATAATCATAGTGAAACTCATTAACAGGGAAGTGGATATAACTGACATTATTTATCTCAAGCTTCTGCATGACTACCTTATCCTCTTCTGAAAGATCTCTGTTACAGAGAAAATTCAGATGTCCCGTTGTTGGTTCTGCATCTTCTCTCTGGAACAACATATTGAGTCAGTTCAGATGGTTCTCAATGGGAGTATATTTGCCAAAATGCTTGGGATAGCCAGTGCTTGAATGCTTGCTGGAGATCAGTAGAGAGGCTCCATTTCCTCAGTCCACTGAAAATCTCTGATTTCTTGCCTTATCCTTGTCTTTGCCTCAGCTTAGGCTACTTGATATTTGACCACATTGTATTTCTCATCCTTTTATTTCTTTTTGGCTCAGCACAGGCCACTGAAGACTATAGATTTAAATTAAATTAAATTAAATTAAATTAAATCAAATCTTCCTGTATAAAATCCTTCTACATTGCAGCTGCTTATTCATCATTCCACTAGTGTTCATTGACCTCTTCTCTGGTCTGAGTGTTATTTTTTGTCAGTTTCTGGAGTCCAAGACAAACCAGTCACACCTGGAAATTGCTCTGAGCTGTCTCTGGCATCAGTTTCATTGTCACCATTTAAATGAATTGAGTATAATGCCTGTAGTTTCACTGTAGTCACTCACTGTATTTACTGGCCGGTGGATTCTTGTCCTCAACATTAAGTTCATTAATGAACTTGTCTCCTCAGGCATGCTTCCTTCATAGTGGCATCATTTTTTATATAAGTTCCATACAACCAGCTACTATGCATGTGTTTTCCTGTTTTCAGTTTATAATGGGTACTGTGCCTGCATGTAGGCTGCCAGTGAAGCTCATTATGAGCTTGGCACCAGAGCTCCTGTGATATCTGACGAAGAAACGATTGTTGAAAGACATAAAGGATTCCTCTCTAATATCCCACATTGCTTTTTGTCTCCCTCTGTTTTTCTAGTCTTTATAACCTTTTCTTAGCTCTGAAATGTCAGCTGACATCTTCTTTGATATGCAGCAGTCTCTCTTGCCACAAACAGTACAGTCCCATACTGTCCCATGATGACACTTATTTGTAAAGTTGCCATACTTTTCTAGAGCTTAAAGGACTGTAATGAAATTCTGTAGATCTACCCTTCTTTTGGAATTGTGAGGAAAAATGTTAATCCAAATGACAGATGACAACTTTATATAATGTTGCTTCTTAATAAGGTTGAAGGTCAGCATGTAATCCTCAGCCTACAACCCTAACAAATACAGGAAAAAGCTGAACTGCTACTCCACTAATTTATTTTTCAGACTTTATCTTAAATGATGATTTTTTTAATTATTTTTTTTTATTTTTTTCCAAATGATACAGGACTTACTGATTTTAAAAATAAGTTATCCTAGAGCTGTAACTGGTAATCAGGCACAAAAGGGCTTTGTATTAAACTTAAACCATTTCATAGATTCTACCTGCCTCTGACTCTATTTTAGGGCTTGCACTAAATTTGTACAGTGAAATCATGACTTTTTTTTTTTATTATTATTGTGTAAAGAAAACAGTAGTATCATAAACCTGTTGTCAAGCATTGTGACTTATTCAGCTCTCAGCAAAGCAGCCACATGATGTAAAATATTCCCTGGAGAAGTTTAAAGGGAAACAAACAAACAAGCAACAAAAAAATCTTAAGCATTCCTTATTCCTGTATCCCTGTTTACGTGACAAGGTTTTGGTAGCAGGGGGCCACAGGGGTGGCTTCTGTGAGAAGGATCTAGAAGCTGCCCCATGACAGGTAAGGGCCTCACTGCTGACCAGAGCTGAGCCAATAAGTGATGTTGTTTTGCACCTCTGTGAGAACATATTTAAGACAGGGAAAAAACAAACAAACAAACAAACAAACAAAAAAAAAAAAACCACTGCAGCACTCAGCAGCTGGGAGAGTGAGAGGACTGAGGAACAGCCTTGCAGGTGCCAAGGTCAGTGAAGAAGGGGGGGGAGAGGTGCTCCAGATGCTGGAACAGAAGTGCCCCGTGGACTGTGGTGAGGACCATGGTGAAGTAGGCTATCCCCCTGCAGCCCATGGAGTACCACAGTGCAGCAGGATTCCACGCTGCAGCCTGTGGAGGAGACCATGGTGGAGCAGGTGGACCTGCCCTGACAGAGACTGTGGCCTGTGGAATACCCCAGGCAGAGCAGATTCCAGGCTGGACCTATATAGCCCATGGAGAGGAGACAACGTAGCAGCAGGTGCCCTGGCAGGAGCTGCTGCCCATGGGGTACCCAGGTTGGAGCAGTTTGCTCCTGACAGATGGACCCTGTGGTATGGACCCATATCTGGAGCAGTTCTTGAAGAGCTGCTGCCTTTGGGAAGCCCACACTGGACCAGTTCAGCAAGGACTGCATCTCATGGGAGGGACCCCACAGCACTGGGCACGAGAGTTACCAAGAAGGAGCAGCGGAGAAGAAGCGCTATAGACTGACCATAGCCCCCATTCCCCTGCACTGCACTGCTCGGGGGGAGGAGGTGGAAGAGGGTGGATAGGGGGGAAGGTGCTTTTGGTTTCTTTCCTTTGTTTCTCACTTCTCTAGCTTGTTAGTGATAGGCAATAAATCTTACTATCTCCCTATGCTGAGTCTGTTTTACCCCTCACGATAATTACTGCGTGATCTCCTCGTCCTTATCTCAACCCTTGAGCCCCTTTCATTGTATTTTCTCCCTGTTCCTCTTTGAGGAGGGGGAGTGAGAGAGAGGTTGTGGTGGAGCTCGGGCTCCCACAACCCTCTAGTCTCTGATGAGCTAAAACTACATTTCCACTGGAGAATGTATACATTACATGGCTGTACATAGTAGAACGTCATCCATAGCAAAATTATTTACATTTTCAATGGCAAGTTGTAGACTAGAAATGTGCGGATAATCCTAGCTTAACAGATATTAAAGCTAATCATATCTTATTCCTCAATAGATCAATAGAACAGATGGTAACTTTGTACATTTTGCATGCTGTGAGTGCCTGAAGCCATAGCAACATCCACCTCATGCTGCAAATCTATTTCTGTCTCCCCTGCTATTTTATGTTCTCTGAAAACTGTCATTGCAGTGTCCAGAATTCATACTTTAGAAAAACAGGAGACATACTTATTGCAGAGCATTAACCTCTTTTATACCTCTGTCACAATCACACATAACTTCTCCAAAATCCGACACAAAGTAAAAACCATTGACCCAAGTATAAAACCACTCCTATCATATTTCAAGAAAAGACTCTTACAAAATATTTTCAGAAAATAATAAATCCATAATTAATCATCTGTGATCTAAAATTAATCACTATTCAATAATTGGCAACTCAGAGATTAGTGATCACTAGTAATTACAGTTTCTAAGAAGTTAGTAATAGAATCATAGAATCATAGAATATCCCGAGTTGGAAGGGACACATAAAGATCACTGAGTCTAACTCCTGGCTCTGCACAGGTCTACCCAAAATTATAGACCATGTGATTAAGTGCACAGTCCAAATGCTCCTTAAACTGTGACAGGCTTGGTGCTGTGACTACTTCCCTGGCAAGCCTGTTCCAGTGTGTGACAACCCTCTCAGTGAAGAACCTCTTCCTGATGTCTAGTCTGAACCTCCCCAGCCACAGCTTGACACCATTCCTGTGGGTCCCATCACTGGTCACTAAAGAGAATAGGTCAGCGCTCCCCCTCATGAGGAAGCTGTAGACCGCAATGAGGTCTCCACTCAGCCTCCTCTTTTCCACGCTAAATGAACCAAATGACCTCAGCCACTCCTCATATGTCTTCCCCTCCAGGCCCTCTGGTCACTCTCCAACAATTTAATGTCCTTTTTGTACTGTGGTGCCCAGAACTGCACACAGTACTCGAGGTGAGGCCGAAACCAGTGCAGAGTAGAGTGGGACAATCACTTCCCTCGACCAACCACCAGTGCTGTGTTTGATGCACCCCAGGATACAGTTGGCAATCACTTTATTCCATGACTCTTTTACCTCAGTCTTTACCGGCAAGAACTCTAGCCATGTAGCTGAAGCCCCAGAAGGCAGACACAGG
Organism: Heteronetta atricapilla; assembly: GCA_011075105.1. Taxonomy (NCBI): domain Eukaryota; kingdom Metazoa; phylum Chordata; class Aves; order Anseriformes; family Anatidae; genus Heteronetta; species Heteronetta atricapilla. The sequence goes on along the minus strand of CM021763.1, from coordinate 33,563,893 downwards.
GACCAGAAGAATGAAGAACCACCTGCTGTAGGAGAACATCAGGTTTAGGACCAGCTAAGGAACCTAAAAGTGCAAAGGTCCATGGGAACTTATGAGACATATCCACAATTCCTAAGGGAGTTGGTGGGTGAATTTGCTAAACCACTATCCACCATATCTGAGAAATCATAGAATCATTAAGGTCGGAAAAGACCTCAAAGATCTTCTGGTCCAACCACCTCCCTACCACCCATATCACCCTCTAAACCATATTCCTAAGTACCACGACCAACCTTTCCTTGAACACTCCCAGGGGATGGTGATGCCACCACCTCCCTGGGCAACCTGTTCCAATGCCTGACTACTCTTCCTGAGAAGAAATGTCTCCTAATTTCCAACCTAAACCACTCCTGGTGCAATTTGAGGCCATTCCCTCTAGTCCTATCACTAGTTATCTTTGAGAAGAATATGACCTCCAGCTCCCCAAACCTTCCTTTCAGGTAGTTCTAGAGAGCAATAAGGTCTCACCTGAGTCTCCTCTTCTCCAAACTAAACAAACCAAGTTCCTTGAGCTGCTCCCATTGTATTTGTGTTCCAGACACTTCAACTTTGTAGCCTATCTCTGGATATGTTCCGGGACAAAGATATCTTTATTGAAGTGAGGGACCCGAAACTGAACACGTTACTTGAAGTGAGGCCTCACCAGAACAGAATACAAGGGGACGATAACCTCCCTAGTCCAGCTGTCTATTTCTGATACAAGCCAGGATGCCATTGCATCTGGGCACCTGGGAACACTGTTGTCTCATGTTCAGGTGAGCAACGACCAACATCCCCAGATCCTTTTCATCTGTACAGTTTTCCAGCTACTCTGCCCCACGTCTGTGGGGTTGTTGTGACCAAAGTGCAGGATCTGGCATTTAGCTATGTTGAACCTCATTCCATTGGACTCTACCCATTGATTTAATGACCTGTCCAGGTCATTACACAGAGCCTTCCTAACCTACAGTAAATTGACACTGACAACCCTCCAACTTGGTGTCATCTGCAAACTCACTGATGGTATACTCAATTCTCTCATCCAAATCATCAATAAAGATACTAAAGAGGCTGGGACCCAATACCAACTTAGGGGGAACACTACTGGTGACTGGGTTGCCAGCTGGATTTCACTCCATTCACCACCACTCTCTGGGCCTGGCTGTCCAGACAGTTTTAAATCTGAGATCACTCAGTAATTATTGTCACAGGAAAAACAAACTCAGCACAAGGATATTAATGTAATTTATTACTTATTACTAACAGACTAGAGCAGTGAGAAACTAAAATGAAACTAAAACCACCTTCTTCTCATCTAATCCCTTTTACCTCCTCCCCCTGAGTAGTGCAAGAAAATGGAGAACGACAGCTGCGGTCAGTCCCTAATGCTTCACCTCCACTTCTCCTTCATGGTCACTCTGCCCCTGCTCCAGCATGAGGTCCCTCCCACGGGATGCCGTCCTTCACAAACTGAGCCTGTGGGGGCTGCTCACAGGCAGCAGCTCTTCAAGAACTGCTCCCACATGGCTCTGTACCATGGGGTCCGTCCCCCAGGAGCAAACTGCTCCAGCATGGGTCCCCCATGGGCGACAGCTCACCCCAGACCCCCTGCTCCTGCGTGGGCTCCTCTCCACGGGCTGCAGCTCTGGCCTAGGGCCTGCTCCTGCAGGGGCTCCTCCATGGGCTGCAGCGTTGAGATCTGCTCCTCTGTGGGACCCACAGGCTACAGAAGGACAGCTTGCTCCACCAGCGGTCTCTCCCCACACCACATGGGAACTTCTTCTGTGTGCCTGGAGCACCTCCTGCCCTCTTTCTTCACTGACCTTGGTGCCTGTAAGGCTCTTTCTCACTCCTCGCTCTCCCAGGTGCTGTTCTGCAGCAGATTTTTAAAAATTTTATTATTTTTTCTTTAGTATGCTGTTACAGAGGTGCAAACAACATTGCTTATTGGCTCAGCTCTGAGCAGTGGAAGGTTCCTTTGAAGCCTGCTGAAACTTGTCTTTATTTAGCATGGGGCAGCTTCTGGACTCTTATCACAGAGGTCACCCCTGCAGCCCCTGCTACCAAAGCCTTGCTGCAGAAACTTAACACTAAGGGCAGACCATGCCTGATGCAGCTAGTGGCCTTCTGCAATGGCTTTGCAGAACTGGTGGATAGGGGAGGAACAGCTAACATAATCTACCAGATCTTGTGTAAAGCATTTGACGCTGTCCCATATGACATTCTTCGGGGCTTTGATGGGTAGACCACTTGGTGGGTAAGAAATTGGGTAGACCACATGGTGGGTAAGAAACACTCAAAGTGTTGTGGTCGGTGGCTCAATGCCCAGGTGAAGATCAGTAAGAAGTGATGTTCCTCAGGAGTTGGTACTGGGACCAGTGCTGTTTAACATCTTTGCTGGTGACATGGACAGTGGGACTGAGTGCACCCTCAGCAAGTTTACTGATGACACCAACCTGTGTGGTGTGGTCAGAATGCTGGAGGGAAGGGCTGTTATCCAGATGTTATCCAGAGGGACCTGGATAGGTGTGAGAGTTGGACAAGTGTGAACCTCATGAAGTTCAACAAGGCCAAGTGCAAGGTCCTGAATGTGAGCCAGGGCAATGCCAAGCACAAATACAGGGATGGAGAATGGACTGAGAGCAGCCTTGAGGAGAAGAACCTGAGGGTGTTGGTTGATAAGAAGCTCAACATGAGCCAGTAATGTATGCTTGTAGCCCAGAAAGCCAGCCACATCCTGGTCTGTAGCAAAAACAATGGGACCAGCATGTTGAGGGAAGTGATTTTCCCCCTCTATTCTGCTCTCTTGAAACCCCACCTGGTGTAGTGTTCAGCTCTGGGGCCTCAATATATAAGCATGGGAGAAATGAGCACTCTCTAAAAATAGGAAAGGTATTCTTCAAGATGAGATCTCACATCTTTTTTATTCCATCTGATTTTAAATAAAGAATAAATCAGTTATCTTGGAAAATCAGCAAGTATTTTCTGTAATGAAATGGTTGTGAACATGATTCATGGTATTCTTATGATGCTCTGCACACTTCATGAGCATATATTCATTTATCTGACTACTTTTTAGGACATTTCTGTTTGCTGGGTGTTGTGCAAAGGGTATTATATGGCTTTTTTTTATGTGAACAATTTAAGGATCAAATAGATTTGAAAAGTTGTGAATTTCCACTCTGCTCTGCAAATCATGTTTGGAACAAGAGACTTATCAATGCAATTGAAAATTGCATATATTTTAGAAGGTTGTGTGCTATCACTGTACAGTTATATTTTTTGGCGTTGATGGAGATATTAACATCAAAAATAATTGAACATTAATTTCTGAAAATTTCAGAGTCAGAATTGACTAAATTTATTATGACGTTTGTTTTGTATGTCTAGGTGGTAAACTTTTTTTTTTTTTTTGGTTTTGTTTTTAATACATTATTTTAAAAACTTTTTTTCTAATACATTGGTTCTCTTGCATGAGTTTTATCTCTCACACAGAAACCAGAAACACAGAAAACTATTCCAGGTTTCTTCTTGCATGTTTTTCTTAAAAGAGGTTACTTAGTGTTGTGGTTTAAAAATAAAATAATAATAATAATATTTCTTGTATAATTAAAATTGAAATTGATGTCTTTAAAATTTACAGTTATTATTGCCCTGTGGAAAAAACTATTTAACATGAAGAAAAATATTTAATATAGGCTTAAGTAATTCTGAGATTTATTTATTATCAGCTTATCCTTAAGTACATTTTAAAATAAATCAAAATTATTTAAATGCTATAGCAAGGCCTCTTCTCCCAAGCATCAAGTGATAAGACAAGAGGAAATGGCCTGAAGTTGTGTGTAGTGGATTTACATGGCAAGGTTTTTGTAGTGTGGGGGACATAGGGCTGGTTTCTGAGAGAAGAATCCAGAAGCTGCCCCATGTTAGATAAGGGCCGCGCCGCTAGCCAGAGCCAAGCCAATAAGTGATGTTGTTTGCATCTCTGTGAGAGCAAATTCAAGACAGAAACAAAACAAAACAAACAAACAACAACCAAAAATTGCTGCACAACAGCGGCTGGGAGAGTGAGAAGTGAGAAAGAGCCTTACAGACAACAAGGTCAGTGAAGAAGGAGGGCAGGAGTTGCTCCAGGCACATAGCAGAAATTCCTGTGTGGAGAGGCCGCTGGTGGAGCAGGCTGTCCTCCTGCAGCCTGTGGGTCCCACAGAGGAGCAGATCTCCATGCTGCAGCCCATGGAGGAGCCCCCTGTGGAGCACGTGGATGTGGCCTGGAGGGGCCTATGGCCCATGGAGAGCCTGCGGAGGCAGGAGCAGGCTCCGTTCTCAAGCTGCTGCCCGTGGGGGACCTCCTGCTAGAGCAGTTTGCTTCTGATGGGTGGGCCCCCTGGTACAGACCCATATTTGGAGAAACATATTTGGAGAAGTTCTTAAAGAGCTGCTGCCTGTGGGAAGCCCTTGCAGGATAAGTTTGGGAAGGACAGCATCCCATAGGAGGAACCCCACATAGGAGAAGAGGAAGAGAATGACAGAGAAAGAGCGGCAGAGATGAAATGCTAGACTGACCACAATCCCCATTCTCCCATTCCACTGTGCCCTTCTGGGGGAGCTGGTGGAAGAGGGTGGATGAGGGGAAGGGTTTTATTTTCTTTCCTTTGTTTCTCACTTCTCTAGCTTGTTAATAATAGGCAATAAATCTTATTATCTCCCTATGCTGAGTCTGTTTTGCCCATCACAATAAATGATCTCTCTGTCCTTATCTCAACCCTTGAGCCCTTGGCATCATATTTTCTCCTCCTTTCCATTTGAAGAGGAGGAATGAGGGAGTGGTTGTGCTGGATCTTTGTTGCCCACCTGAGTAAAACCACCACATTGTGCCAGGGGTGGTGTAGGCTGAGTATTGGGAAAAAAAATGCTGAAATGTTTGTGAAATATTGGTATAGGCTGCTCAGGGAAGTAGCTGAGTCACAGTCCCTGGATGTCTTCAAGAAATGTGTAGATGTGCTTTTTAGTTATATGGTTTAATTGTGGACTTAGCAGTGCTGGGTTAAAGTTGGACTAGATGATATTAGAGATTTTTTCAAACCTAACTGATACTATGATTCTAAATATGGTTCTATGAACTAAATATTAAGAATTCTATACCCTTATTTATAATACTTGCGTTAATCTCTCATGGATCATTACTAAGCTCTTTTATATAAAGCCATTCTGTATAACAAAAAGATGTCATTTGGTTAAAAAAAATATAAAAAAATAATAAGCTATGTTTTTTATATATATATTTGAAATTGAATTACACTCGGAAAATGAATGTAGCCCACACAAATAAAATATTTTCAAGTTCTGATTTTTTTTTTTTTTTTTAACAGAGAAAAAAATATTTGCTCAAATCTTACTCATCCTTGCAAAATTATTCAGTCTTATAAGAATAAATTTAGTTACATGTCTGGTGTACATGAAATAAATTTAATTTAACTACTTGAATTAAAATTTAAAGAAACTAGACCCAGTAATCAATAACAACAACAACAACATTTATTTATTTAAATTTAAATACTTTTAAAAATAGGTAAATTTTAATTTGAAGGAGATAAAGCCTAGATATATGAATTTCTCTTATCAACACAACTGTGAACAACTTTTTGAATGTTTTTGAAATAAAGGATTGTCTTTGGACTGGATTTTCTAGTGTGTTTGACATCCAGCAGCCTCAATAAATGTTTGGATTCATGGAAATAAATTGTTCTCAGCAGCAGCTTCTACATGTTTATCTTTTTAGAGAAATTTATCTTCTGTAAAAGAGCTGAACATGTGGAGACCTGGCTGTCTGGGTTCTTCCCCCATCTTTTTTCCTTTATAAGATTTTTCCTCAAGCAAGACAAGTATAAGAATTAACAAGATCAAGCAAGTGACAGTGAGGTATTATTTTAAGAAAATTTTATCCATCTTTAGTGGGTCTTAAAAGAGGTTCATACCTCTGCTCCATTTACTGCTTTGGACCTGGCCTTAGAGCAATTTTTTTATTATTATTATTTTTTATTTTTATTTTTTTTTTACCTACCCTAAGTTATTGACTCAATAGTTCTTCCCAGCTATTGACACATTTGAGTAATTCCCAACTGGAAAGATGTGCATTAACTGTCGTTGCTCATACAAATTACCCGGAGTTCTCAGTAACAGACTGTGCTGTGACATCTTCAGGTAATAAGGTAGCAGATAACCAGCTGTCAACAATAATTAATTTTCTCTGAAAATGAAAATTATTAGGTAGTACACATTATAAGGAAAATGTTATCCAGATCTAAATGTTTTATTTCCATGGTTATCAATGAGTGTCCTGATTGATATTGTGGAAATTGTACAAACGAAGATACTCACTCCTGTTGCAATCCTATAGAATCACAAGAACATAAGACCTCAACACCTCCGGGACAGCTTTGGTGAAATTATTAAGACCATTGCTCAGTTCAATGTATTTTCCAAATAATTTTCTTAGGCACTCAACTATCTCTCTGTAGACTGCAATGAGCCTTGACAAGAAAGGTATGCTCCCTACAGTACTGAAGAAACAGCAGAGAAATGTCCTTTGGCATCTGTTCTTCAGAACTCTTGAGTATCCTTTAATGATCAGCAGAAAAATCTGGCCTAGTTTTCTCATTCCTGGCAAGATATAAGTGTAGTGATTCACATGGAAATTCAACTCAGACTTATTTCACAGTGTTTCCATTTCCATATTTTACCAAAAAATCCTATCTTCTAACCTTCTATATAGATACTGAAGACTTTTTTTTTTTTTTTTTTTTTTTTCCTATCAAGACTGTATAGTGTAGATCCCTCTAAGCACAGAAAGAAGAGAGAAAAAAGGTGAAAAAATTGCCACTTAAAAAGAGCTTACAATACTTTTTTTTTTTTTTTTTTTTTTTTTCCCCATATTTGCTAGCATAATTTTAGTACACTTTCACAAAATCAGTAGCATGGACTTTGTGGAAATAAGGAGACCAATATTATGCAGTTACCTAGGGCTTGTATAGCAGTATTGTGAAATAAATTTGTATTCAGTTATCTTATTGTAGGGAATTTATAATTTAAAGCTTCCATATTCCATGACCTTCCTTGTTCCCTGCTTGATCTACTCCAGGATCTTCCTTTAGGATTCCTTCCTTTTATGAAAAAGGAATGATCAACTGGGAGAAGGTGCAGCTTTGGGGACACCCAGCAGCAGCCCTGGCACTTCTGGGAGGGGGCAGAGGAGATATGTTCAGGCTCTGCCCAGTGGTGTGTGGCAGGAGGGTGGGAGGCATGGTATGGGCTGAGACATGAGATGCTCAGGCTGGGGATGAGAAGACTTTTCCCCAACAGGACAGCCCAGCTGTGGAGATGGGGCCAAGGAAGGTTGGGCCTCTGCAGTCTGGGTTTTGCGTCCCAACTTGGTGAAACCCTGAACAGCCCCACCTGAGCCCTGCCCTTCTTTTAGCCTCAGTTTTTCTGTGATTTCTATGATATCATCACAGTGAACTAAACACTCTTTAGGAAAAACAAAGCAAAACCAAATGAAAACAGAAAGACCAAGTGTATTGTTTGGTTATTTCCTGAAAAATTAAATTTAAATTACAATTATTTTCTATGGTGCTTGCATAACTTTCAAAACAGTGCCCAATGTACTTGTTTTATTTGGGTGAAATACTAGTGAAAATTAAATGTTTCTGGTTATGTTATTAGGAGTGAAATATATTATAGATACCAACCCATGCAAGCTGAAGATGCGCAACAAGGAATACCACATTGATGTGTACTGGAAATGGATTAATAAGAGTATTCAATTTTATATGTAATTAAACATAATTGATCAACTTGAAAAATATTGCATATTCTCACAACAATTTATGTACCTAATCAGAAGTAATACAGATTTTTACTCACTTGTAGATATGTAATGCTTAATATTACTGTATTTCATCATAGCTCAGAGCAAGAATGCATTGCTTTGTGAATCTACATATTAGTAAGCTTTATTCTTGATCTTTCAACTTCAGGCAAAATTGTTAGGTAAGTCCAAGCAAAAAACACTTTATATTGAAGGTGCTGTACGTGGCAGATGCATCCATATCCTAAAACTTCAATTAATTTAGTAAAACTGTAGCAGGTATATTGAAGGTTAAAAAAGGGTTTATAGAGCCATATGAAACTGTTGTGCATCTTCCAGGCTCCTTTCTGCCAACCACGAGGAATTACAAACATTATTTTGTTACCAGTGTTTTATCCAATCAAGACAACTGTTGGGGTCTTGCTCAGTTAATCATGTGTTTTTGTTATTTGTTTCAGGGTAGGCAACAGAAACACTTGGTCTTGAATATTTTACATTCCTGGGATGGACAGCTTCCAAATGCCTAGTAGAAAGCTGTCAAAATGTTTGTGTTGAACATTTAGCTCTGTTTTAAAACTCATCTCTCCTATTCAACATTCAACAGGTATTATACAATACCATGAGTGCATTATTACTCATATTCATCATATTTCCTAAACTTTCTTGTCTGATTTTCTAGACGTGGTAGTTTCTGCCAGTAATAGAACTTTCTTCTTCTCTCTAGCCTCTGCTCCTTTGCTGTTTGTTTATTTACTTGTGGATGATGTCAAATTTACTTATTTTCTTCCTGCTGATTTTGAACAGGTCTTTACCTTATTCTTTTGAAAACTTCACTTTCACTACTTTCTCTCCTAGGGAAAATCTGTAGTTTATTTCAGTCTTAGCTGGTGTTTGGGATATGAACAGTTCAGTTTATAGATTCCTGCTAAGTAGCAGGAATCTCTTTACAAATTTTGGTTTCGGCTTAAAATAAGCCTTTGCTGCACAATAGAGCTAAAATTTTAAGACTTATAGCAAGATGAGTTTTAGCTCAATCCTGTCAATTTAATTCACCATCTTATTAAGCTTCTCATTATCTTTCATGGGAACACTGTTAGGCAGACAGTAAATGCATTTGAAAGCCCATCTACCATGCCTACACTTCACTACGTTGGTGAATAAATCCAGGATTTGACCATTTTGCTCAGCAGAGAAATTTATTTATTTATTTATTTATTTATTTATGTATAAGACAATCCTTCATATTCATCATCAGTTATTCATAACTGTTTCTCTAATGCATTCCTATATTTATTTTGATTATGAACATATTAATTTGTCAGTTCATGTTCCATGTTCACCCACTTGTGTATTAATTTTAAACCTTAAGGAATTACTTTGAAGTAGTTTTCTTTCTTTTTTTTTTTTCTTTTTTTTTTTTTTTTCCTACAGTTGACACAACTGAGCAAAGATTATAGAGAGAAGCCTCACAATCACATCTGCCAGATTCTTCAGCACTTGTGGGTGCATCCTGTCAGGGTTGATGGACTTTTGTATGTCCACTTTGCTCAGGTATTCCCTGACCTGATCCTCTTAACTGCATGAAGTTCAACAAACTGCATGAAGTTCAACAAGGCCAAGTGTCGGGTCCTCCACCCGGGATGCAATAACCCCAAACAGAGCTACAGGCTGGGAGATGAGTGGTTAGAGAGCTGCCAGGCAGAGAAGGACCTGGGAGTGATGGTTGATAGCCGGCTGAAGATGAGCCAGCAGTGTGCTCAGGTGGCCAAGGCATCCTGGCCTGTATAAGAAACAGTGTGACCAGCAGGGCTAGGGAGGTGATCGTCCCCCTGTACTAGGCTCTGGTGAGGCCGCACCTCGAGTACTGTGTTCAGTTTTGGGCCCCTCGCTACAAGAAGGACATCGAGATGCTTGAGTGAGTCCAGAGAAGGGCGAGGAAGCTGGTGAGGGGCCTGGAGAACAAGTCCTATGAGGAGCGGCTGAGGGAGCTGGGCTTGTTCAGCCTGGAGAAGAGGAGGCTCAGGGGTGACCTTATCGCTCTCTACAGGTACCTCAAAGGAGGCTGTAGCGAGGTGGGGGTTGGTCTGTTCTCCCACGTGCCTGGTGACAAGACGAGGGGGAATGGGCTTAAGTTACGCCAGGGGAGTTTTAGGTTGGATGTTAGGAAGAACTTCTTTACCGAAAAGGTTGTTAGACATTGGAACGGGCTGCCCAGGGAAGTGGTGGAGTCATCATCCCTGGAGGTCTTTAAAAGACGTTTACATGTAGAGCTTAGGGATATGGTTTAGTGGGGACTGTTAGTGTTAGGTTAGAGGTTGGACTCGATGATCTTGAGGTCTCTTCCAACCTAGAAATTCTGTGATTCTGTGTGATTCTGTAAAACAAAACAAAACAAAAAACAAACAAACAAAAAAACCCAATACCAACATTGATTATTAGCTGTTCTTGTCATTTTTTACCATTACTACTGCAGTGGAAATAATAGGTTTCTAATCAATACAGAAATGCTCTCTGTTCAAACTGTGTTACTAACAGTCTTCTGTTAGTCTTCTTTCATAAGAACAAATAAATAAATGTGATTCTAAATGAATTGAATTTGGATATTCTCTGAACAGCTTATAAAAGTTAAATGCTTTTAATTAGGATTTTATTTTTTATTTTTATTTTCCCCCTTAAAAAAATAAATATATATATATAATATAATATATATAATATAATATTAATATAATATATATAATATATTATATATAATATATAATATATTATATATTATATATATTATAATATAATGTTAATATAATAGTATATATAATATATATATATATAAATATATATATATATATATTTTTTAAAAAAAGATAAATTTGTTCCTCGTAGACATTAAGATTCATAATCTGTTTCTGTTCTACATGACTTTACTTCTGTGTGGAGGTAAATCCACAAATGTGTTAAAGCAAGACAATGAACAGAAGACAATAATAAATTAACACAAAATTTGATGATTGTTATTTCTGTAATTCACAGATATGAAATTTGTATTTTTCCTTGTTTTGTGTTCATATTTTCAAGCATACATTTCCAAAATAAATTGTTCTTTGGGAGAGTCTCCATCAATTTATTTATTTGCAATCTTTTTTCATATTCCACTTATTTAAGAGTATCTGGTGTTTGTGAACTAATGAGCCCTTTTTGAGAAATTATGTCTCAAAATTTCTAACAAAATAATTGCCATATTATGGAAACTTCAGGTTTGATCGTCTTGGGGATTACAGGTAGATTTTGGGGATGTTCAGGTAGCTGATGCCATATACATGTGAATAGAAACTTAAGTGAAAAGTATTTTATGCCAGTGAAAAGTATTTTATTCTTATTTTTATTTTTCCTCTTGCAGATTTTTTTTTCCCTCATCCTTTTCTGTGCTCTAAATATAATTAACAAGTGATAATCTGCCCACACTGCACCAGCAGAGAACAGAATAACACAGCTTTAAAAGAATTTCAACACCTGACTTTTCTACTAATAAAGGAGTCCAAATGATAGAATTTTGAAATCTATTCTTAAACTCAAGCCAATTAATTTACATAATTTAAATTAACAAGTCTTAAAAAAAAAAAAAAAAAAAAAATATTATTCTTCCAAAACTCTCGGTATGTGTCAGTCTCATAACATAATATAAAAACAGTCTTGGGTCATTAATTTCAAGAAGTGATAATTCAAACTCAGGAACTATATCACTAATAACTAGCACTTACTAGTGCTAAAGGAAGTACTTTTTAATTTTTAATACCCCCCCGCCACCCCCCCCCCCACACACACATACACAGCTTCCCCCTCAAGCCCCCAGAAGAGGTGACTTTCTGGACATAAATTCCTTCAGGTAACTTTAAAGTGCTGTGGGTAATTATGAGTTGCCTGAGTTCCAGAGGGAATCTGTGGCATTACAATTGCCACATTTTCTTTTGAAAAAAGAAAAGCCCTAAAAAACACAGCTTAAAAGAAAAAAAAAAAATATTTGTTCACACACCCTAGTTTTGTTATTCTTAACAAATGAAAGAGGTTGAATATACAGAAAAACAATTAAAAAACAGAAAAAAAGTTTTTTTTTTTTTTTTTATTTTATTTTTTAACAAAATATATAAATATGTCTTATATATTATATATATATATATATCTTATATATACAGAAGTTAACTGATCATGGAATCATAGTTGGAATGGACCTTAAAGATCATATAGCTCTAAGCCCCCTGCTGTGGGAAGAGGTACCTAGAGATCAGGTTGCTCAAAGTCCCATCCATCCTGGTCCTGAACACTTCCACAGATGGGGCATCCATAGTTTCTGACTATTTTTCAGTTATTATACATCCCACCAGCTACTATTTTTCTCCTTTCTAAAATGTTTTACTAAATTATGTGAAGTACAAAGAAAATGTTAAGGTGAGTGGAAGGATGGATGAGATTAATTTGTTCATGTTTAGGTCCCACCTATTGTTTCAGAACTGGTATGCCTATGTAGATTTTTTTTTTTTTTTTTCCATCACCAGGCTCATTCAGCCAGGATAGACACTGTAATATCTGCTGTTTCTGCTCTAAAAGTACAGGTTACTAGTCTTCCCTTTTATGCTTTGATTAGTAGGGCCAGCATGACTCAAACACTTCATATTCTTTTGGAGGTTGTTTTAATATATTTATACTAAACATTTTACAGTAATTTAATGACACAATTCCTGTCTTTCATTTAAAGTAAAGTTTTGCACTGTTAGATCTGTACTTTGTTAGAGCAAAATATGTAATCTGTAAGATCTAGACACCTCTTTTCATTCATTAATGTGAATTTCAGGTAAAACTGTTCTTTCTGCTTTGCTATTGACAAAGTCCAAAATAACTTTCAGAGAAATATAGTTTAGTATTGGTTCCAATTCAGCAAGAATGTGATGTTTGTCTTCCCTAAGGATTGTGAGTTAGGTTTGAAAGCACTTTATTTTAGTCTTGGAAGAATTTGTTTACATAAATCTAACATTAAAAAGGTCTGTGGCACAGTTTCTATCCTAAATCTCATTTATAAGCATTGATTGTTGGCAATATGCAGCTGTTGTCTGTAAGCATATTTGAGAAGCTTAAGGAAATTTTTCATATGATTTTGAGAAGCCAATTCTTGATTATTTCATTAAAAATATTAAGCCTCCTCAACAGAGAATGGGTGGAATGTTCTGGCATAACAATGATAAACAAAACAGACACACTTTTTTTATGAATGTGTTAATGTAATGCAAATATGCAGCCTTCATATCTTTATGTATTACTTCAGATAAGGACCCACAAAGCAAACTGACAAAGTAGAAAATGTAAAGTAAAAGAGATAGATTTTTGCTTGAATAAATTTACTTTTCAACATTTTTTATTATTATTAAAAAAATAAACATTTTATATTTTTATGTGTAATTATTGGACATATGATTGATAATTGCCTTTCATGGAAGGATTAAAATATACATCTTTCTGTATTTACTTCATAGGTTACTGAATGAACTGAGTGACCTCCTTCTCCGTTTTCCTTAAAGCACAAATCTGATACTGACAGTTTGTGTTACCCACAAAAGCTGTAGGGAACATTACATAGGCAATCACCAGTAAGGGAGAAATTGCATCCTAAGCTTCTGCAGCAGGTCCCTTAGAAGCAAAAGTAATGGCTGCAACCTGGAGCAAGGGAAGCACACATTGAACATATGGACTCTGATCTGCCAAAGAAAACAGGGGTTGCAGATAAGCCGCTGAACCTTGCCAAGAACTGTCTCCTGTTACTTGTCCTTGTCACACTTGCCTCTGCATTGGCCTCCTCTAATCATCAGAATGAGGATGGCATTGAGCTTTCCATCAGGACATGGGGTTCTCTGGAGCTTTGAGTGCTTCTTGCTAATGAATTTTCTGGCAGGAGATGAAGGCTGTAAGAGAGGACTGAAGAGAAATCAGCATGCCAGGGCAGCAGATAGGAGAAATAATCCCCAGCTTGGAATGAATATTTGAGGCTAAAATGGAATGTATAATCTAATAAATTTGATCTTACCAGATGGGGTAGAAAGCTAACTCCCCTCTCCACCCTATATCTTCATATTATCATTACTAAAATTTACACTGACATGTCAAAATATTTCTCACTGACCTAATCTGGCTGTCAGAGTTTACCTACAACCTTTTGATATTCCTGCATTTGTTTTGCAAATGTGTTACCACTCATCCCTTGAGCAACAGTATAATGGTGGCTTTTACAATGATTCCCCATTTATATGCCATTCTGGACTGTTTCTTTATTTTTCACTTCATGCTTTCCTAAAGATACAGTATTAACTACAGTTCAGTTTTAAACAAAATCTATGGAAAATTTACAATGGCCTTCCCCAGCTGTGTGGTGCATCTGATAGCAGATATTATGGCTACTTTTCTGATTAACACTTATCTGAAAAAAAATTGCATTCCACTACTGCTGAGTACAATTAGTTAGACTGCTAGATGTATAATTAATATAATTGCACATAGTGTTTGGTGAAAAAGTTGAAAATGTCTGTACTTGCTCTTTACCTAGTATGATATTTGATGAAAAACCATGCAAAACCATACAGACACACACACATATATATAATATATATATTATATATATATATTCCTAATTTGAAAATTGAAATTGAGAATAGCAATTTTCTCCATCATTTTGTTTTCCATGAACATCATAAGATGAAGTAGTATTTTTACTTATTTTTATTTTTTATTATTGTTGTGGTTTAACCCAGCCAGCAGCTAAATGCCACACAGCTGTTCGCTCACCCTCCCCACTTCTTCTCTGGGATGGGGGAGAGAAAGGGGAAGGTGAAGCCTGTGAATTGATATAAAGACAGTTTATTAACACAGGAGAATAATAATAACAATAATAATAATAATGATAATAATACTACTAATGATAATATGTACAAAACAAGTGATGCACAGTGCAATTGCTCACCCCCTGCTGACCGATGCCCAGCCCAACCCCGAGCAACCGGCACCCCACCCTGGCTAGCCACCCCTATATATTGTTCAGCATGACGTCAGATGGTATGGAATACCCCTTTGGCCAGTTTGGGTCAGCTGTCTTGGGTCTGTCCCCTCCCAGCTCTTGCTGCCCCCCCAGCCTGCCCGCTGGCAGGACAGAGTGAGGAGCTGAAAAGTCCTTGGCTCAGTGTAAGCATTGCTCTGCAGCAATTAAAACATCAGCATGTTATCAGAACTCTTCTCATCCTAATCCAAAACATAGCACCCTACCAGCTCCTAGGAGGAAAAATAACTCTGTTCTAACTGAAACCAAGACATATATCCACCCCTTATTCCATACCATTTATGCTCAGGTTACACTCTTTCCAATACATTCTAGTTAATCAACATTTTCATCTATGGTATATAGCAATTATGGTAGTGATGACAAACAGTATTATATAATAATTAACATAATACAACTCAACTCATGGGCTATTCTCACCAATTATTAAATTGTCTTGAGGTACACACTGGACCTGCCCATTCTTTTGCATTACCCACCAAGTGCATCCAGGTCCCTGAGCAAAAGCAATCCCACGAATGTGTTTGCCTTTTCCTGAGGCAGTAGTAGCCCGGACTGTTTTACCCAGCATGTTTCTTACATGCACTACAGGATCTTTATCCCCTTAACAGGTTTGATTGGGCAGGTCCAGCTCGGTTGGCAGATCCCCTAGTATTGACTAACCAGGTGGCCTTTGCCAAATGTGTACCCCAATTTCTGAATGTCCCAGCACCCATTGCTTTCAGTGTAGTCTTTAACAGTCCATTGTATCGCTCAACTTTACCAGAGGCTGGTGCATGATAGGGAATGTGATACACCCACTAAATACCATGTTCTTTGGCCCAAGTGTCTATAAGGTGGTTTTGGAAATGAGTCCCATTGTCTGACTCAATTCTTTCTGGGGTGCCATGTCACCATAGGACTTACTTTTCAAGGCCCAGAATAGTGTTTTGAGCAGTGGCATGGGGCACAGGATATGTTTCCAGCCATCTGGTGGTCGCTTCTACCATTGTAAGTATGTGCCACTTGCCGTTGTGGGTTTGAGGGAGTGTGATATAATCAGTCTGCCAAGCCTCTCCATATTTATATTTCAGCCATCGTCCTCCACACCAAAGAGGCTTTGACCGTTTGGCTTGCTTGATTGCAGCACATGTTTCACAATCATAAATAACCTGTGTTATAGGGTCCATGGTCAGGTCCACCCCTCGATCACGAGCCCATCTGTATGTTGCATCTCTACCTTGATGGCCTGAGGTGTCATGGGCCCATTGGGCTAATCCAAAATGTAGCACCCTACACAGCTACTAGGAGGAAAAATAACTCTGTCCTAACTGAAACCAGGACAGCATTAAAATCAGAAAATGTGCTGAGAAAATCGCTGGCCTTTGAAAAGGAAAACTGTTTGATATTAGGGACAGACATTAGATAACTTAAAATGCTACTGGCCTCATCTGAAAGGTGAGAAATAAAACTGCAGGAAAATAGGTCTCTTACAATATTAGATACCATCCTTGCTCTCTGCTAAATTAAACCACAAATTATTACACTATGAAAATCCTGAGACATGGAATGGAGACATCTGGTATAATAATGATAACAATAAACTGGTGGGAGATTCAGATTATGATGTTACCCTGCAACTTGTACCTATATGACAACTAATCAAAACTGAAATTGCAAACAATGGATATGACAATGTCTGTACTATAGTACAGATAATCCCATGATCTCTAACTGAATTAGCAAAGGTGCAGGAAGAGTATTCTAGAAACACAAAAGACTCTGAGATAGAATATGTGTGGTGGATGAGTCTCTCTAGTAGGAGGATCAAATCCTACAGAGCTAGGAAGAAACAGAAGGCTATTGGGACCCTGGAGAATTTTTAAACATTGCACTGGGTGATCAGAATTACTCATTGAACATATAAGCTGCTTATTAGGCTGGTGGCATAGGCCCTATGGAAAGAGGAGAATCCCTTGTTAGTAAGACATTAGGGTTCTCTGATTTGGCTATGTCTGTGCAAAAAGCAGCCTGCATACAAGTGTCGTATGGCAGGGGTGTGTTAAGGCAGTAGTCTCTGCTAGCAGTTGTGCATTCAGGCATTGATAGGGTGGTATCAGACTTGGAAAATAAAGGTGTTATAACTCATGTTCATTCCCATTACAGTTCTCCTGTCTGGCTACCAAAAAAGCTGAATGGACAGTGCCGGCTTACGATTTATTATAGGCAATTGAATGCCAATAATGCATCTTTAACTGCTGCTGTGCCAAATAATGAGGAATTGGTAAACCAGATTCAGGGAGCATCATACCCATGGATGGAAACTTCAGATGATAAGGATATGTTTTTTTCATTATTCTTCTCAGAAAGAGTAGTCAGGCATTGGAACGGGTTACCCAGGGAAGTGGTGGCATCACCGTCGCTGGGGGTGTTTAAGAAAAGGTTGGACCTGGTGCTTAAGGACAAGGTTTAGTGGGGTGATATTGGTAGTAGGGTGATGGTTGGGCCAGATGATCTTGGAGGTCTCTTCCAACCCTAATATTTCTATGCTTCTATGCTCCAGGAACATAAGGCTCAATTTACTTTTACTTGGAAAAGGACACAATATATCTTTAATAGTCTGCCTCAGGTATATAAACACTCTCCTACTATTGGTCACAGTGCCTCGGCAAAGGTTTTAACAAAAATCCCCAGCCCACCAGTCCACCAAGCATCACAGTATAGTGATACATTGATGACATTTTTCGGAGGAAAACTTGCAGAGGGAGTCAGACATGCCACGGAAGCTGTCCAAGAAAAAAGGATAGCTTTGGGATTAGACATTCCTCCACCAAAATGCCAGGGGCCGGCATAAGAAATTAAGTTTCTGGGAACCTGGTGGATTTAAGGAGCTGTTTCTACTCCTCCAGGGGATAAAATGGAGCAGTATAGCAGAGGCAGGATACCTCTAGCACAAAAGTGTTGTGTTACAGCAAGGTCTGGGAGTTTTACATTACTGGTTGTCCTGGTTTTAGTTAGGACAGAGTTATTTTTCTTCCTAGGAGCTATGTTTTGGATTAGGATGAGAAGAGTGCTGATAACATGCTGATGTTTTAATTGCTGCAGAGCAATGCTTACTCTAAGCCAAGGACTTTTCAGCTCCTTGCTCTGTCCTGCCAGCGGGCAGGCTGGGGGATGCAGCAAGAGCCGGGAGGGGATAGACCCAAGATAGCTGACCCAAACTGGCCAAAGGGGTATTCTATACCATCTGACATCATGCTGAACAATACATAGGGGTGGCTAGCCGGGGTGAGGGGCCGGCAGCTTGGGGTTGGGCTGGGTATGGGTCAGCGGGTGGTGAGCAATTGCATTGTGCATCACTTGTTTGTACATATTATTATTATTATTATTATTATTATTATTTTCTCTCTTAATAAACTGTCTTTATCTCAACCCACAGGCTTCGCTTTCTTGTTTCTCTCCCCCATCCCAGAGAGCGAGGGGGGAGGGCGAGTGAACGGCTGTGTGGTGTTTAGCTACCGGCCTGGTTAAACCACCACACTGGTGTAAACATTTTTTTTTTTTTTTTTCCTGTCTCATAAAATCTGCTTAGAAAAGTGAAATTATGGGACTGGACTAAATGGCACAAGGATGCATTAGAATTGTTAATGTAAGAATGAAGATTGTTTCAACAGCTAGATTCCTTACACCAAACCAAACCTATCCATGTAAAATTGGGATTCAGTGAACATGGTTTCCATTGTAATCTCTACCAAAGGGACCAGAAGGACCAGAGAGAACACTAGAATTTATCTCCTATTCTATTAATGACACCAAAATGAGATATTCTGATCTTGAAAAAGTCTTGCTGTTTTTAGTTTGAGTGTGAGCAGTGAAGAGAGTGGAACAGATAAGAACAGAGCATGATTATTCAGGGTCCTTTCTGTCTCCTAGATATAGTTTGCAAGGGTATGGTACCACCTGCATTGCCGAGAAACACACAATCCATAAGTGGTATGCCTATATGGAAGGTATCAATGAAATTAAAGCTATTATGAAAGGCAACATTCAGGTATCTAAATTGCATAAAGTTATAAAGAGTATATTTACTTTACTATTCCAAACCCCACCAAGCAAACCATCTCAGATTCAGGAGGCACCTCCGCTGAGGGAAGGTAGTGATCTTAAGGGGGTATGATTCACTGATGCATCATCCTATAGGCAAAGTCATGAGTGAAAATATAAGTCCATGGCTTCAGAAGTATGCACAGGACAAAGATTAGATGAAATATGTAAAGGAACCATTCAAGGGTGGGAACTTAGAACAATCTTAGTAGCTGCACAACATGGTGCCAGTCATATTTAAACCAATTAATATGCAGTTTATAAAGGAGTCACAGAGTAGACAGGCCACTGGGCAGCCAATGGCTGGCAGGTAAATAGAGCCCCTGTCAGGCAAACTGATAGCTGGAAGGAATTGCTAGAAATAGAAGACATAATTGGTCAGACACTCTCACTTCACAGTTCAGTCAGCAAGTAAGCAACTTCACACAACTATGCAGGGCAACCAGTACTGGTTTAAATGCCTCACAGTGGGACAGCGTCAATGGTGTTAACAACCCCAAAGCACCTTTATGCTTGGAAAGCAAAAGATTACTCTGAAAACCTCTGCTGAGTCAGTACTAGATGGATAATACCTACCTTTTAACTTTACATCTGTTTGTTGTATACAATCTAGCATCTTCTCTTTTATATTTTACAAGACTACAGATGCTAAGAAACTGCACATGGGGCAACACGTTATACTGTACCAAGCTGGAGTGCACTCAAGGGCTGCTAATATTTATGATTGGAGTTACTGTGTTTTTGTTAGTGATAATAATTTACAAACCAATTTTTTAACATGGGTACATCTATGTGGATTATAATAGTCATATTAATAGCAGCCTTTCCTGGAAAACTGGAGACTCAAAAACTCATATTGCACTTAATTCAAGCTTTCAGGCAAACACATAATGCTAATCAAATGACAGCATTCCTACCCCTTCCACAGTCTGCCAATTCACAAATAACTTTGGGAATATTGACTGTGGGACTGACCAAAACTTCGGAGGCTATGTGGAAAATACAAAACTGTACCAGCCTAATATGGCACACCGAGGAAGGTAAATATGTCTTGTAGTGGGCTCTAAGAAGAATGGAAGCGTAGATAATTTCAATATCACTAGGTCACCACTAAAGTTTAAGGTTGGTGGTGAAACAGCTGGGATGATCTATTGTCTTTCTGTGTGCAAAACAGAACACACCAAGAAGAATGCATATTCTTGTGGTTTGGGAAGCATCACAGCATGGTGGCTGGTATTATGTGCAAACTATTGACTGATGTATTAATTGGGATGGGACCACTGGGTTACATGGCAATCCCATATAGTTTGGTATCTGATACGCAAGCTTTAATATTTTTTTTCAGATTGCCCAGAACACTATAATTGGAATTGTACTAAAGTTTATAATTGCAGCAGTCAAGAGGCTGAAATTCAGCGATTAGGCCTAGTAGCACAAGCTCTCAGAATAGATTGTATTTGCCATAACTATATCATCTCAATTAATGACACTTGGTCTCATCTGACTAATCTGGTCTGATATAATTTGTTCAGAACACACTATACCATCTATGTGACACACTATGTAGGTTAGTAGTGATGAAACATGGACTACAGACTTACCTGTGAGAGGTCAGTGATGCCACACCAATATGCATTGTGGTTTTTAACATTTAGTCCCCTCCGTAGAGAACAATCCCCCTGAGCCAGCTCTCTGGGGTCATATCAAAAGGGAATTGAAAGAATCTTGGCTTTTCCCCAAGAGAGGGATTATAGTTGGATGGCCACTGGAATCAATTTTCATGTATCAAGTCACAGCATTCCAGAACCGAATAATGTTGTATAACCCCAGTAGACAGACAGAAGTAGTCTAGTGCAATTCAACTTGGCTAATGACACTTGTACCATATACCAAATGTATCAAAAAATTAAGGTCTTGTGTTACTTAATGAACAACCAGACAGCATGAGACACATGACAAAAGTGAGTAGTGCCGCTAGAGAAAACACAGAAGGAGGATGTTTCAACAAACTTTTGCATGGATTAAGATTTTCAATGTCAGGATGGCTTGCTTCTTTACTCCAATATACATTGGCAGTTGTCATTGTAATTATTATGTTTTTAATATTATTAGATTACATTAAATTTGTGCTAACCTGGGTGTTGATTTGTCAAGTGCTCATGGTGTATGGGTGGACTGAATTAGAGCTGTGTCTAGGTGGAGAGGAAGAAAAATTTAAACATGATTGTTATCCCTTTATACAGGCGTGATTTGGATCTCAAATTGAGTGACTATGGTCACAGTGTGGATAATGTTAATTACATAGTAAATATATATGATTGCAGTATTCAACTCTTTACCCAAATCATGCTAAATGTAACCCCAGGGAGGAAACAGATAAGGTTTGGATATAAAAGTTTTTAGGAGTTAGGGTATACCCAGGACAGTATTGTCATAGAATCATAGAATCATGGAAACACAAGGTTGGAAAAGACCTACAAGATCATCTAGTCCAACTGTCCTCCTATCACAGATACTACATACTAATCTACTAAATCATATCTTGTAGCACCTCATCCAGGTACTTCTTGAACACCTACAGGGATGGTGACTCAAGCAGGCCATTCCAGTGCCTGACCACTCTTTAAGAGAAAAAGTTTTTCCTGATATCTAATCTAAATCTTCCCAGGTGTAACTTGTGACCATTTCCTCAAGTCCTGTCATTAGTTATCTGGGAGAAGAGGATGACACCCTCCTCATCACAACCTCCCTTCAGGAAGTTGTAGAATGAAATGAAGTCTCCCCAGAGCCTCCTCTTCTCCAGACTAAACGATCCCAGCTCCCTCAGCCCTTCTTCATAAGACTTGTGCTCCAGACTCCTTGCTAGTTTTATTGCCCTTCTCTGGACATGTTTCAGGGCCTCAATGTCTTTCTTGTAGTGAGGTGCAGCCTCACCAGAGCTGAGTACGATCACCTCCCTGCTCCTGCTGTCTACATTATTTCTAATATAGGCCAGGATGCCATTGGCCTTCTTAGCCACGTGGGCACACTGGCCAAGAAGGTCAATGTCATTCTGGCTGCATTAGAAATATTTGAAATTTTAGAAGTTAGAAATTAACATTAGAAATATTAGAAAATTTTCTGGCCTAATATCATATATTAGCTGTGTTGCAGTGTTTATTTACCAATGACAATTCTGAATCTATTACATCTATCACTTTATTACATATGTTCAAATCTGTGAAATTGTCTCAGTTAAAGCCCTTAGTAGGGCTCTGAAACAGGTAATTGTTTGAATCTGATAAGTTCCCCTTTAACATAACAAAAGGTTATTACCCAAAAGGATTGACTGAAGCTCTTGTACAGGAAAGTAAAAGAGGATTTTTAAAGAAAAATTGTCCATCAGAACTTTTAATACAAATCTAACCATTCAGGAAAAAGCCATTTTGTAAACTGTGTCTGTATTTCCCAAATATGATTTTGGCAGTTATAATGGTACTGGTAAGATCTGAGTATCAAAATACTCATATAATTTTTTTTTTTTTATTATTTTTTTTTATTTTTTTTGCTTTAGCCATCTCTTACAACAAAGTCAATGACCATTTATGTGGTAAACAGTTCTAAGTGATACTGAACATGATTTCCAGCTTTCTTCCAATTGTTTCTGCTCTCTAGTGCTGCCATTCAACATACAGGGAGCAGACATGCTCTTATGTAGACTAGCAGAGAAGACCTGTTATGTGAAAAACAAACACTTTGAAGATCTTCACACATAGGATTGTTGATAAGACCTCTCCTGCATTGCTGGACACCAAACCTTTAGTTACCTTTGGTGAAACTGTTTGAAAGTGCAACATGGCAAAAGCAATGAATTTCTTTGCTTGTGCTGTTGTGCATATTCACATAGACTGCTTCTGACCCTCAGAGGGAAGAGGGCAATGGACAAGAAACAACTCTTTCAAGACACCTCAATCGAGATTCCTCAATCAAGAGGAATCTGAAACATGAATTATGTGATTTCTTCCATAATGGGAAATATCTGGGGCTATGGCTCTGCAAAAAGCAGTCTCTCTACTGAGGCTTAAAATATCCCTTTGTCCTGTTTCTGCAGCCTGAGTATATAAACAACCAATGAGTGTGCTGTAGTTTAACCATTTCTGCATGATGACAGTTCCTTGAAGGCATAAAAGAGAGAAATCTTTATTCCTGACTCATCTTTTCAAAAGTACTGGAGCAAATGGTATTGTTAATAAAGAGAAAGATGAATTGATGGACAGGTGAAGGACAACTGTAAAATCAGAGTCTGACCAGCTTCCACCATGTAAGTACAAAATTAGATACCCCATATGAAATATTTCACTCAGTTGCATCTGCCATACTGAAATTGAATTCATCACAGGTGCAGTCACAGATATGCTTGTCAAAGATTTCTCTGAGAATCTAGAAGAATAAAGAACATGGGAAGAAGTGAGCGTGTCTGCTCTTTTCCAAAAGGATCCTCACCCTCTTGAGCCTCCTAATACAAAATGACCTGAAAAACAATTTCAATGGCAAGATTTTCCTAACCTAAGAGTAGGATTTGTGTATGGATTGATTGTGTCTTCAGTACAGATCAACATCTCAGGCTTTGGTAAGTGTTTGTCTTTGAACTGATGAATCTTGCCTGTCAAAACTGTATTTAGCACCAATGGTAAGCTGACAGACAAAAATGAAGGCCTGGGCACTCAATGAAGGTGTATTAACATGATTAAAAGACCACCTCGTATCTGCATGCTGTGAATGGATATGAAAGTGAGCCAGTTCAAGATCTAAGCCACCCTTGAATATGACTGTCTAAAATTATAATTTACTTTGTCATTAGCAGTATAACACAGAGCTTTCAAGATTTGTGTAGGTCAAAATGCCAGCTCCACAGGTAAAGATTTCATGAATCTCTCTCTGTGTCTTAATTACACTGCTTCCATTTTATCCCAGTCTGTAGCCATCCTCCTGCACCTACTTTTCAACCATAACCGCCAGCTCCACAGCAGTGGGTGGAGCCTCTTTTCAGGTACATTCAGCTTGTGTAAGTCTATATGCATTACAGGGAGCCATTTTCTTTTACATGACACTGGTATTAAAACCCAAACTTATTTTATTCTGTTGTCCAATAGAAACTGTGTTTGGTTTAATGATGAAAAAACAAACAAGAGAATAATTATTGCTATTACTACATTAATTACTATTATTATTATTATTACTATTATTATTAGTGGTGGAGATGGGAGAAATCAGCTGTGGCTCAAGCTGATAAAAACTGATTTTGCCTCTTTAAATTTCTCCCTGGTGAGAATATCTTAGTAGCTTATCTTCAGTATTACTGGTGGTATCAGTATCATAATATAATAATATCATAATAATGCCCTGCTTTTGCTGGACAGATTATGCTGAAATCATTATTTTAAATGTAAAAATGCAGGAAAAAGTACTGGCTTTTACATCCACCAGTTTAATTAATAGCCACCAAGTGACTGACTCTATGTGATCATCTGGGTGTGTAGGTGTGATGATGTAATAAGATGTTTAAACTTTTCTTCCATAAATTAATGATTCTTTCCATAAACCACCCATACTTTCTTTTACCTCTGGATTTTTAATGTCTTTCTTTTCTTCCATATTTAGATTTTCATTTTATTGACTTTTCCCCTCTACCTTAGTCAACCTTTAAAGAGGCCAAACTGAAATGAAATGTAGGGCAACATTTTTTAGCGCCTTTTCATGACTCTGCTTTTATTTTGTGATAAGTTGAACAAGGGAAGGAAAAGACCATGGAAAAGTGATGGTAGGAGCCTGGAATTAAAAATAGGTGAAATTGGGAGTTATCTGGCAGAGATAGCTTCATACCTTTGTGATGAGTATCTAAAGAGCATTTCACGTAGAGAGAAAATAATTATAATTCTACCTATGAAAAATATAATCAGAAAAAGAGCATATGCATTTTGCCTAAAATACATAGACTCAAACACATATTTATCTATCAGATTAGAGCAATGTAGTCTCTCATGTAATAATACCTGCATTATTACCTATGGAATACTTTAATTAAAAAAATGAAATTAAATAAAATCATCTCCCATAATAACTTCCTATCATATGGTAACATACCTGCCTATTTACTGGTGTCTAATCAATAACTGAACCTTGTCCTTTACTTTTATGGTGTTTCCCTGCTGGGTCTATTATCCACTTAGGAGTGTAAAGACACATTAATCATCTTATGTTATTTTATAGCTTTCAACCAACTCAGCTCCCTGTTATTTATGAGAGTGTTTTGCACAGTATCACAATGATATCAGATTAAACCTCTGTAGAACAAACTTATTCTCTTTTGGCATCTATTCATTGTCAGATTTAAGACACTACATACTGGTTGTAACTCCCCTTTGTAGCATTTTCCTGCATCCTGAACAAATCCTTTAGCTAGCCAGACTGCTTGAAAGAAAGCCTTAAACTTGCCACAGAGCAAGGCAAGTTTTGCACTTTGGGGTAGTACTCTGGTATCAGTTTTGCTTAGGTAAATATGCTGCCCTGGGGATAACTTTGCCTTAGACTTCCAGTTCTCTGGCTACACAGAAGAAAAATAAAGCAACTTACAACTAAGTTATCAGTGTACAAACCTCAGTACCATCCAGTACCACCTCAAGTTCAGCTTTAGGCCCCTCACTACAAGAAGGAAATTGAGGCCCTGCAAAGTGTGAAGAGTAGGGCTACAAAACTTGTCAAGAGCCTGGATCACAAGTCCTATGAGGATTGGCTGAGGGAACTGGGGTTGTTTAGTTTGGAGAAGAGGAGATTCAGAGGAGACTTTATTGCTGTCTAGAACTACCTGAAAGAAAGGTGTGGGGAGTTGAGGGTCGGCCTCTTCTCATAGATAACTAGTGATAGGACTAGAGTGAATGGCCTCAAATTGTACCAGGGGTGGTTTAGGTTGGAAAATAGGAGACATTTCTTCTCAGGAAGATTAGTCAAGCATTGAAACGGGTTGCCCAGGGAGGTGGTGGCATCACCATCGCTGGGAGTGTTCAAGGAAAGGTTTGTCGTGTTACTTAGGAACATGGCTTAGTGGGTGATATCAGTATCCACAGCTTCTCTGGGCATCCTGTTCCAGTGCCTCACCATCCTCTATGTAAAGAATTTCTTCCTAATAGCTAATCTAAATCTATCCTCTTTTAGTTTACAATCTCTCTTCCTGTCCTATCATTGTACTGTCCAACAAAGAGTCCCTCCCTGGCTTTTTTGTATGCCCCATTTAGGTACTGGAAAACTGCCTTGGACCTTTCTCTTCTCCAGGCTGAACAACCATAGCTCCTTGAGCCTCTCTTCATAGAAGTGTTCCAATCCTCTGATCATCCCTATGGCCTTTGTCTGGACTTGTTCTAATAAGTCCATGTCTTTCTTATATTAAGTAGAGCTGAACACATGTGGTGGTTTTACTGTGTTAGGCAGCTGTACACCACAACCGCTCTCTCACTCCCCCTCCTCAGATGAGGAGGGGAAGAAGTAAAGAAAAGAACAACTTGTGGGTTGAGATAAGGATAATTTAATTAAAGAGAAATATATATATATTATTATTAAGGAAATATTAATTAAACAATTCAACTAAAGGGGAAAAAAGGGAAAGGGGAAGAGGGAGGGGGAGGGGGAATAGCAAAACAAAGCAAGTAAAGCTATGTGGAATTGCAGAGGGAAAAAAAATGACTCTCTACTTCCCACAAATGAGCGATGCTTGACTATGTCCTTGAAGCAGGGCCTCAATGCACGTAGCCAGTGTTCAGGAGGAGGACAGACGTTTTCGCAGTGAGAGCCCACCCCTCCCCTCTTCTTCTTTTTTCCACCTTTTATTGCTGAGTGTGACATCATAGGGTATGGAATATCCCTTTGGTTGGTTTAGGTCAGCTGCCCTGGTGATGTTTCTGTCTCTCTTTTTTGCCCATCCCCTAGGAGGGTTAGAGAAAGTCCTGATGCTGTGCCAGCACTTCTCAGCAGCAGACACACCAGTGTGATACCACTGCTGTTCTAGCTACAAGTGCAGAGCGCAGCACTGTACGGGCTGCTGCAGGGAAAGTTAACATCCCAGGCAGACCAATACAACACAGCACTCCATGTGGGGTCTCAAAAGAGCAGAATAAAGGGGGAAAATCACCTCCCTCAAACTGCTGGTCATGGTTTTTGATGCAGCCCAAGATATGCTTGGCTTTTTGGACTATAAGCACACATTGCCAGCTCACATTAAGCTTTTCATCAATCAACACCCTGAAGTCCTCCTCAGGGCTGCCTTTAAGTCCATTCTCCACCCAGCTTGTGTTTGTGCTTGAGATTTCCCTGACCCAGATGCAGGAATTAGCACTTGACCTTGTTGAACTTCATGAGGTTCACACAGGCTGACCTACCAAGCTTGTCAGGGTCCCTCTGGATGGCACCCCTTCCAGCTGGTGTATTCAATGCACCTTTCATCTAGTGTGTCTACTGTTGTTGGCAAACATGCAGAGGGTGCAAGCTTGATCCAACTGCCCATGTCACTGACAAAGATGTTAAATAGCATCAGTCCCAGTACGGACTGAAGAACACCACTCGTGACTGATCTCCACTTGGAAACTGAGTTGTTGAACGCAACTCTTGGAGTGTGACCATCCAGCTGATTTCTTACCAATGAGTCCATCTGTCAAATCCATGTCTCTACAATTTAGAGAACAGAATGGAACAGAACAGAACAGAACAGAACAGAATAGAATAGAATAGAATAGAATAGAATAGAATAGAATAGAATAGAATAGAATAGAATAGAATAGAATAATAGGATTTTAGAACTGTTTAACTTACACAAAAAAATGCATTTTAACTGCGGACATTTTCCAAATGCCTCTGGAAAATGACACTGACAGGCATGGGACATCAACCACCTCTCTAGAAAACCTCATCCTGTGCTTGACCACGCTCACGGTAAATATTTTTTTTCTAAATATCCAGCCTAATCTTCCACTGATGCAGCTATTTGCCATTCTCTCATAGTCTGTTATTAGTTACTAGGGAGAAGAATTCAGCACCCAATTCCCCTTCAGAAGCTACAGAAAGCAATGAGGTCAACTCTGAGTTGCCTTTTTCCCAAACTACATGAAGCAAGTGTCGTAAACCCCTCCTCATAGGACATGATTTCCAGCCCTTTCACAAACTGTGTTACCCACCTCTGGAGGCTTTTAAGTATCTTGATATCCTATTTATTTATTTATTTATTTATTTATTTATTTATTTATTGTGGAGCCCAGAACTGTGCACAATATTAAAGGTGAAGACACACTGATGTTAAATATAACCTCTTTTGACTGAATGGCTATGCTGTTTTTAATGAACCCCAAAAGAAAGTTTACCTTCCTGGTGGCCAGGGCACACTGCTGTGTCATAGTGAGACTACTGTCAACCACTGCCCTCAGGTCCCTTTCTTCAGAGCTGAAGAAAGAGGCTTCCAGCCTCTTGTCTCCCAGTCTGTACTTGAGTCCAACATTACTCCAACCCAGATGAAGAAGCCAGCATTTTCTTTTGTTGAATTTCTTGTTGCTGATGATTGCCCAGTACTCCAATCTATGTAGATCCCTTGTCAAGACCCCTTGTCCCTCCAGACAGCCAAGAGAATCTTACAGTTTTGTCATCAGCAAACCTGCTGAGCATATATTCCACTCCTGCATCCAGATCATTGTCAAAAATGTTGAACAGAACCCACCCTCAAATTGAGCCATGGTGTTCCCAGTTAGTTATCGGAAGTAACTCCATTCACTACAACTCTTTCAAGTCTACTGTTCAGCCAGTTCATAACTTGCCATGGAGTGAACCTGTTTATCTCACAATTGGTCAATTTGTCCAGAAGGATATTGTCAGGAGCAGTACCAAAGGCCTCCCTGAAATCCAGAAAGATATGTCCACTGCCTTCCCTTCAACCACCAAGCAGGTGACCTTGTCATAGAAGGAGATAGTATATTGGTAAAGCATGACTTTCCCCTGTTGAACCCAGGTTAGGCTAACATGTCTCTAGTTTCCCAGATACTCTCTTGTGCCCTCCTTGTAGATCATTATAACATTGGCTAGCTTCCAGTCAGCAGAGACCTCCACAGATTTCCAAATTTAACTTTGGTTAATTGTTGAGAGGGGTCTAGCTATAAGATCCACTAACTCCTTCAGTATCACAGAATCATAGAATGGCTTGGGGTGGAAGGAAACTTAGGGATCATCTAGTTCCACCCCCCACTACATCAGGTTGCCCTGGGCCTTGTCCAGCCTGATCTTGGACATCTCCTGGGAAGGGGCATCCACTGCCCCTCTTGGCAACCTGTTCCAGGGCTTCATCCCCTGAGTGAAGAATTTCACAGAATCACAGAATTTCTAGGTTGGAAGAGACCTCAAGATCATCGAGTCCAACCTCTAACCTAACACTAACAGTCCCCACTAAACCATATCCCT
Organism: Heteronetta atricapilla; assembly: GCA_011075105.1. Lineage (NCBI taxonomy): Eukaryota > Metazoa > Chordata > Aves > Anseriformes > Anatidae > Heteronetta > Heteronetta atricapilla. Next base: position 33,534,371 of record CM021763.1, on the reverse strand, counting down.
AAGCTCTACATCTAAACGTCTTTTAAAGACTTCCAGGGATGGTGACTCCACCACCTCCCTGGGCAGCCTGTTCCAGTGCCTAACAATCCTTTCAGTAAAGTTCTTCCTAACGTCTAACCTAAAAATCCCCTGGCGCAACTTAAGCCCATTCCCCCTTGTCCTGTCACCAGGCACGTGGGAGAACAGGCCAACCCCCACCTCACTACAGCCTCCTTTAAGGTATCTGTAGAGAGCGATAAGGTCGCCCCTGAGCCTCCTCTTCTCCAGGCTGAACAAGCCCAGCTCCCTCAGCCGCTCCTCGTAGGACTTGTTCTCCAGGCCCCTCACCAGCTTCGTCGCCCTTCTCTGGACCCGCTCAAGCACCTCCATTTCCTCCTAAGATCTAATTGAAATCTCCCATTTTTTAGTTTAAAGCCATCCCCCCTTGTCCTGATATTGTCTGTCCATGCAAAAGTTGCCCTCCATCTTTTTTATAAGTCTCCTTTAAGTATTGAGAGGCTGCAGTAAGGTCATCCTGGAGCCTTTACTTCCCAGGCTGAACATCCCCAGCTCTCTTAGCCTTTCTTCATTGAAGTGCTCCAGCCCCCTGAGCATCTTCGTAACCCTCCTCTGGACCCACTCTACCAGGTCCACATCCTTGTGCTGAAGGCCCCAGACCTGGATGCAGCACTCCAAGTGAGGCTTCACAAGAGCAGAGTACAGGGGGACAATCACCTCCCTCCACCTGCTGGCCACTCCTCTTTTGATGCAGCCCAGGAAGGCCCTTGGCCTTCTAGGCTGTAAGCGTGCACTGCTGGCTCATGCTGTGGCTTTCATCCACCTAAACCCCCAAGTCCTCCTCCACAGGGTTGTTCTCAATGAGTTCTTTTCCCTGTCTGGACACCTGTCTGGGTTTGCCCCAACCCAGGTGCAACACCTGGCACATAGACTTGGTGAACCTCATGCAGTTAACATGGGCCTAATTCTCCAGCCTCCCCAGGCACCTTTTAGTGGTATCCCTTTCCTCTTCACTTTCAACCCAGCACCACTCAGCTTGGTGTCATCTGCAGACTTGCAGGGGGTTGTGGTGGTTTTACTCGGGTGGGCGGCTGAGCTCCACCACAACCACTCTCTCACTCCCCTCCACAAAGAGGGGAGAAAATATGATGAAAAGGGCTCAAGGGTTGACGTAAGGATGAGAAGATCATACAGTAATTATCGTGACGGGCAAAACAAACCCAGCATAGGGAAACAGTAAGATAGTAAGCTCTTCAAGAACTGCTCCAGATATGGGTCCATACCACGGGGTCCATCCATCAGGAGCAAACTGCTCCAACCTGGGTACTCCACCGGCAGCAGCTCCTGTCAGGTCACCTGCTCCTGCGTGGTCTCCTCTCCATGGGATACAGGTCTGGCCCAGAATCTGCTCCAGCAAGGGTCTTCCACAGGCCTCAGTCTCCATTGGTGCAGGTCCACCTGCTCCACTGTGGTACTCCATGGGCTGCAGGGGATTTTTGCTCCGGCATCTGGAGCACCTCCCCCCATCCTTCTTCACTGACCTTGGTGCCTGCAAGGCTGTTCCTCACTCCTCTCACTCTCCCAGCTGCTGTGTGGCGCAGTGTTTTTTTTTTTTTTTTTTTTGTTTTTTTTCCCTGTCTTAAATATGTTCTCACAGAGGCGCAAAACAACATCACTTATTGGCTCAGCTCTGGTCAGCAGTGGGGCCCTTACCAAGCATGGGGCAGCTTCTAGATCTTTCTCACAGAAGCCACCCCTATGGCCCCCTGCTACCAAAACCTTGCCACATAAACCCACTACAAGGGTGCACTCAGTTCCATTGTCTATGTCATTGATGAAGATATTGAAAAGCACTTGTCCCAGGACAGACCCCTGAGGGATACCACTCATTACCAGCCTCCCTATCTGCAGGATGTTCCACCCTTCAAATCCATATCTTTCCATCTGAGATACTAGGATGTATGTAGGACAGTGTCAAAGGCCTTACAGAAGTCCAAGTAGATGACATCAGTTGGTCTGCCCTTGTCAGCTAATACAGTCACTCCATCATAGAAGCCCATCTGATTTGTCAGGCTTGATTTGCTCCTGTTGAAGCCATGCTGTCTGTCCTGGGTCACCTCCTTGACCTGCATGTACCTTAACGTTGCCTCCAGTAGGATTCATTTCAAGATCTTCTGAGGCACAGAGGTGAGGTTCACCAGTCTGTAGTTCCCCATGTCTGCCTTTCTGCCCTTTCTAAAAATGGGAGTGATGTTTCCCTTTTTCCAGTCACTGGGGACTTCACCTGACTGTCATGATTTTTCAAGGATGACGGAGAGTGGCTTGGCAACTGCATCAGCCAGTTCCCTCAGGGCCCTGGGATGCATGTCATCAGGACCCATAGTCTTGTAGTTGTATATCAGACAAACCTGATCTCTTTCTAAGACAAGGTGATGCATTCATTGGATGAGGGAAAAGCTGTGGGTGTGGTCTACCTGGACTTTAGTAAGGTTTTTGACACTATTTCTCCTGGAGAAAATGCCTGCTCATGGCTTGGACATTTGTATGTTTGGTTGGCTTAAAGGCTGGCTGTATATCTGGGCCGAAAGAGTCGTGGTGAGTGGAGTCAAATCCATCTGGAAGCCGGTCACAAGTGGTACTCTCCAGGACTCAATATTGCATGCAATTCTCTTCAATATCTTTATCAAAGATCCGGATGAGGGAATCAAGTGCGCTCTCAGTTACTTTACAGATGACACCAAGTTAGGAATGAGTGATCTGCCTTTGGGGTGGGAAGGCTGTACAGAGAGATCTGGGTAGATTGGACAAGTGGGTCCAGGCAATTGTATGAAGTTCAACAAGGTTAAGTACCAGGTTCTCTGCTTGGGGCACAGAAACCCCATTAATTGCTACAGGCTGGGGGAAGAGTGACTAGAAAGCTGCCCGGCAGAGAGGGACCTAGAAGTAATGGTTGATAGCCACCTGAAAGATGAATCAGCATAGTTGTGCTCAGGTAGCCAAGAAGGCCAACTGCATCCGGGGGCTTGTATGAGAAATAGCATGGTCAGCAGAACTATTTTTGTTGTTTTGTTTTGTTTTGTTTTGTTTTGTTTTGTTTTGTTTTGTTTTTTACTCAGCTCTGGTGATGCCACACCTTGAATTCTGAGTTTACTTTGGCCTCTCACTACAAGGACATCGAGATGCTGAAGTGTGTCCAAAAAAGGGCTGGTGAAGGGTCTGGAGAACAAGTCTTATGAGGTGTGCCTGAAGAAGCTGGGACTACTTAGGCTGGAGAAAAAGAGGCTAAAGGGAGGCCTCATCCTTCTCTACAATACCACTAAAAGAGGCTGTAGCAAGGTGGGATCAGTCTTTCCTGCCAAGCACCAAGTAATATAAAAGGAAGAAGTGGCCTTAAGTTGCACCAGGGGAGGCTTAGGTTGTATATTAGGAAAAAATTAGGTTGGATATTAGGAAAAAATATTCATTGAAGGGGTTGTGAAGTGTTGGAACAGGCTGCCCAAGAAAGTCGTTGAGTCACCATCCCTAGAGGTCTTTAAAAAACATGTAGGTGTGGTGTTTAGTGACAAGATGTAATGGTGGACTTGGCAGTTCTAGGTACCTAAATCCATCTCCACAGGGCTGCTCTCAATGAGTTGTTATCCCTGTCTGTACTCATGTCTGGGATTGCCCCGACTCGTGTGTAGCACCTTGCACTTAGAACCTCATGAGGTTCACGTGGTCCCACTTTTCTAGCTTGTCTAGGTTCCTTTGAATAGCATCTCTTCCTCCTGTTCAACTGTACCAAGTTTACTGTCATCTGCAAACCTGCTGAAAATGCACTTTATCCTATTGTCCATCACAGCCATAAAGATATTAAATAGTACTGTTCCCAAGACAGACCCCTGAGGGACACCATTCATCAGAAGCCTCCACCCAAACATAGAACCATTAACCAGAACTGGTTAATGAGAGTGTGACCTTCAAACCAATTCCTTGTTCACTGAATGGTCTACCCTTCAAATACTTATTTTACCATTTTGGAGATCAGGATATTTTGCGGGACTGTGTCAAAGGCCTTACAAAAGTCCAGGAAGGAGACACCGTTCAGTCTTTCCTTGTCAATTGAGGCAGTCTCTCCATCATAGAAGGCCACCAGACCAGTCAGGCATGATTTGCCTTTGATGAAGCCCTGATGTCTGTCTCAGATCACCTCCTTGTCCTATATGTGCCTTGATATTGCTTCCAGGAGGACCTGTTCCAGGATCTCCCTAGACATTGAGGCGAGGCTCACCAGTCTGTAGCTCCCCATGTCTTCCTTCCTACACTTTTAAAAAAATAGATTGATATTTCCTCTTTTCCAGCCACCATGATGACCACCTGATCACAACCTGACAACAAAGACTTTTTAAATGTGATGGAGAGAGGCCTGGCAACTGCATCAACCAGTTCCCTGAGGACCCTGGGATGCAATGCCTGTCATCAAACCCCATAGACTTGTTCTTGTTCAGTTTCATTAGGTGGTCTTGAACTTGATCTTTGCTTATAATGAAGGACTTTGCTCTCCCATCCCTTGCCTATTAATTTGAGAGACATGGGAAGCCTGACTGGCAGTGAAGATTGAGGCAAATAAATTGTTGAGTACCTCAGCCTTCTCCATGCCTGTCGTTACAAGCTCTCGTTTATTAGAGGGAGTACAGTCTACTTGGTCTTTCTTTTCTGGCCACTGTACCTATAGTATCCCTTCTTGTTATTTTTTGCACGCCTTGCCAAGCTCAGTTCCATCTGTGCCTTGGCTTTCCTGATCCTATCCCTGCACTTCCAGACAGCATCCCTGTACTGTTCTCAGGCCACATGTCCCTGCTTCCACTGCCTGTGCATTTCCTTCTTACACCTCAGTTTGATCAGCAGGTCCTTGCTCAGCCATCCTTTCTTTCCGCCCTTCCTGCTAGCTTTCTTACAAATGGGCACAGAGAGTTCTTGTGCTTCAATCTTAAAGAGTAGCCAGTTCTGTTCAGCCCCTTTGTTCCTAAGGACAGTGTCCCATGGGATGTTGTCCTCTAGGTCTTTAATTAGCTCTAAGTATGTTCCTCAAAATTTTTGGGTCCAGACTTTGATCTTTGCCAGGCAATTATTCCTTAAGATCACAAACTTAACAAGGGCATGGTCACTGCAGCCCATACTACCTCCAGTCTTAACCTCTTTAATGATTTTATTCATGTTGATGAGCACCAGGTCCAGTAATCCTTCTCCTCTGGCTGTTTTTTCTAATACCCAGACCAGGAAGTTATCTTCAATGCACTTGAAGAGTCTCCTGGATTGTTTACAGCCTACAAGAAAACTTTTCCAGGACACATTTATATGGCTGAAGTCCCCCACTGTGGTGGTTTTACTTGTGTGGGTGGCCAAGCCCCACCACAACCTCTCTCTCACTCCCCCTCCTCAAAGAGGAACAGGGAGAAAATACAATGAAAAGGGCTCTAGGGTTGAGATAAGGACGAGGAGATCATGCAGTAATTATCATGAGGGGTAAAACAGACTCAGCATAGGGAGATAGTAAGATTTATTGCCTATTATTGCCTATTACTAACAAGCTAGAGAAGTGAGAAACAATGGAAAGAAACCAAA